>JAQPPZ010005362.1:1200000-2400000 GCA_028583015.1 Wollemia nobilis | reverse complement strand
GGGTGTAACTAAATGAATGCATCTAATTAATGTGGTATCTAAATGCAATCTAAAATGAATGCAACATGAAATACACAAATGAGTGGGAAAAAATACAAAAGAATAAAAATAAAAGATAAGGGAATAAGAAAATAAATGGTGATAGAAGAAATAAAGGCAAAAGAAGAAAGCACAGGTCAAAACAAAAGCAAAACAAAAAATAAGAGCTAAACCCTTATAAGGATGTATGCTTGCAAATGACCAAGATGGAGGTTGCACCTCATATGTGGCCATGGAGCTTATACTAAAAGGGTGTTATGCTCATAAATATGGATAAGTGTGGAGTGATACCCAATATGGATGCAGTACTCACTAATGACCATAGATGAAGAGATACCCGCTAAGATGTATGCTCACAAATGGTCGAATGGAGGCCATCCCTTGCTCGTGATCATGAAGTTATCTTGTATGAGGTGTTAGGATGTGATTAATTTTTCCAAAATTATTACTACCCAATAATTTTGTGGTGTGTCCAAAAGATGTATGAGTAGAGCAAAGCATGGAAAAATCACTATGAGTGTGTGCATGTTCCAGAAGAAGACAGAAGAAAGAAAGAAGCAAGAAGTAAATTATTGTGTGTGTGTGTGTGTGCATCCCTAGTGGAATCTCAAGAGCAAAGAGGTGTGTGTAATATATTCAATGGTCATATGAATGCCATAAAGGATATCCATACGGTATCCACCCTATCTTATGAGGACCACTTAACAATCAAAATACCAATAGGTGTGAAAAAGAAGAAGGAACATATATCCTTTGTCTTGGGGAGGATAAGAAATGATTAAAACTTTCAAGGACAAAGGACATACAAGAGAAGAAGAACTATATCCCTTGACTTGGAGAGAAATTTGATGATCATTTTATACTTTCAAGGTCAAGGAATATAAGAGAAGAAAGAAGAAGAAGAAGAAGAAGAGATGGATGAAATGCGAAGATGAAAATGCATGGATATGGGCCCTAGGTTGGGGATTCGCTAGGCATCAGAGCCCTAGTATGAGTGCAATGCATGTGAGCTAAGACCTAACTAGGTGTCATCACTTGCCATCCTCACAAAGTCCCCAAAAATCTATATGATAAAGTAGTCATGTAAATATGAACAAGCAACAATACAATTATATGACAAGCAGAATGTAAAGTGGAACAAAATGTTAGAGAAACCATGTAAAATATGATAAGCTATCATGTAGTATGAAGACTAATCTAAATGCAATATGAAAATGCAAAGTGCCAAGTCATGCATAGTATCTCTTTAGATGCATTATGTTCATTGGTTCTTTAAGTTATTTACCATCTAAAGAAGCTAAACAATAGGCCCTTGAGCCAAACTTGGTTGTTATGACAAAGGGACCTAACCAATTGGGCTAAAATTTACCTTTAATATTTAAATGAGCATTGGTGTTCTTTTGATTTTCCTTGAGGATAAGGTCCCCAACCTCAAAATAATGATTGTGAACTCTCTTGGAATAAGATCGCTTGAGCCTATTTTGATAGGCTTGCAAATGCTCTAAGGCATGAATGTGTTTTTAATCCAATAGCTCCAATTGATGCAGATGATAAAAGCAATACTCATCATTGACCAAGGTATCTTGCAACAAGATGCACAATGACAAGACCTCTAACTCGAACGAAAAAACCACCTCAGTTCCATAGACCAAGATGAGTGGAGAGGCACCTATAGGCATTTTCACATTGGTACGATAGGCCCATAGGGATGGATAAAGTTGGATATGCCAATAACGATCGGTCTTACTAGCTAAATTTTTAAGGATCTTGATCAAAGACTTGTTGGATGCTTCAGCTTGTCCATTATCCTAGGGGTAATAGGGAGTTGACTACCTGTGTTGAATCTTGTACTTAGCATAAAGCTTATGGACATCCTTATTATTGAAAGGAGTATCATCGTTAGAAATAATCACCAAAGGAATCCCAAACCTATAAAGGATATGGTTGAATATGAACCTGTATACCTGAGTTCTAGTTATTATGGCCAAGGGCATGGCTTCGACCCATTTAGTGAAGTACTCAAAAGTTGTTATAATAAACTTATGACCATTAGATGACATGGATTAATATTCCCTATGATGTCCAATACCCACATGGAAAATAGCCAAGGAGAAGATATAACCTGAAGGTTTTGAGGAGCATGAACAAGGTTGTCATGGCATTAACACTTGTTGCAACATCAAACATGGTCACATGCATATTTATCCATGGAAGGCCAATAATACCCCATTTGAAGGAGCTTTTTGGCAATGGAATTGCCACTAAAATGGCCTCCACATGATCCTTCATGAGCCTCACTAAGAGCTAGTCGGGCTTCATCAAAGTTAAGGTATCGTAAGAGGATGCCTTAAAAAGAATGTCGATATAAATTATTGCCAATTATAACAAATTGGCATGCTCTTTTGCATAAAATATTATACTCATTGTGATCTAAGCCATCAAGAATCGAACCATCCTTAAGGAAATTAAAGATGTCAGTATACCATGGCTCAGATGGGAAAGCTCCAATGGTCAAAACATATAATGGAACAAGACTAGAGCTAAGTGACATGGGCTCTCAAAGTTGTCTAATGATAATCAACACTTGATCATCTTCCAACTCTAAGGGAAACAAGGATGAAGCAGCAACCATGGCATCTACATGGTAGTTGGAGGATCTAGGGATAGACTCTATGGTTACATGATCAAATATGGACAAAATCTTGGTGATAATATCTTTGTAAGGTTTTAGCTTATCATCTTGAGTCTGATAAACATCATTAATATGATTCACCACAAGTTGAGAGTCACCAAAGACCAAAAGAACACTAACCTTCAAGGCTAAGGCTACTCTAAGACCAAGGATCAAAGCTTCGTACTTTTTAGTATTATTCATGCAAGAGAAATGAAGTTTGAAGGATAAGGGGATGAGCTATTTTTATGGGGTAACTAGAATAATTCTAGCACTAGTGTCCATGCATCGAGCTCCATCAAAAAACAAAGTCCAAGACTCTGGCTCTTCGACCTCTATGCAAAAGTACTGACAACCAAAGGATGGGAAACTTCTAGGGGAGCAGAGGTTAATTGATCAACAATAACCTGAACCTTGATAGCCTTCTGACCTATGAAGGTAAGGTCAAATTCACTAAGGGCTAAAACCCACTTAGTAGATTGACCTAAAAGGTGGGGCTTAGACATTAAGTAACACAAAGGATCAAACTTTGCAACCACCAATGTCTTATGGTTGAGCATGTAGTGTCTTAACTTCTAGGAAGCAAACACCATGATAAGGCAAAGCTTCTCTAAGGGAGTGTACTAGGTTTCATAGCTGACCATGTTTCTACTGATATAGTAGATAACTCACCATTTTTTTTATCATCATGTTGACCCAACAAGGCTCCCAAAGCATGAGTTATGGTTGCTATGTAAATTATTAGATGCTTATATTATCTAGGTGGCACTAAGATAAGCGAGGACGTGAGATACCTTTTGAGTTCATCAAAAGCTTATTGGTACTTGGAATCCCACTGGAACACTACATCTTTCTTAAGAAGCTTAAGAAAGGGTTGACACTTATCGACTAACTAAGCTATGAACTGGCGAATAGATTGAAGCCTACCTTGTAAGCTACACAACTTGGTTAGGGTATAGGGAGGAGGTATGCTAGTGATAGCCATTATCTTAGCGAGATCCACCTCAATACCTTACCTAGAAATGATGAACCCTAGAAACTTGCTATATGTGACTCCAAACACACACTTGGAGGGCTTAAGACGAACCCTAAACTATCAAAGCCTTTCAAATATTTGTCTTAAATCATGAACATGATCATTGTTGATGTATGGAGTGACCTAGAAGATCATCCACATAGTCTTATAAAATATCATGCATCATGTCATGAAAAATATAAGTCATAGCCCTATGATATGTGGCACCAATGTTCTTTAATCCAAAAGGTATAACTTTATAACAGAAGGTACCCCATGGTGTGATGAAATTTGTCTTGGCCTGGTCCTTAAGGGTAACCATGATATGATTGTATCCTGAGAAACCATCCATGAGTGAAAGCATACCACATTTGACGATGAAATATATGATCATATCTATGTTGGGGAGAGAAAAATTGTCCTTGGGATATGCTAAGTTAATGTCCCTAAAGTTGATACATATTTTGATTGTTCCTACCTTCTTATCCATAGGAATGATGTTGGAGATCCAATCAGAATAGTCAATAGCTTTTATGAAACCGATGTCAAGGAGTTTTTGGAGCTCCTCCTTAACCAAAAGGGTGACCTTAGGATGCATCTTCCTAAGTTTCTACTTAATAGGCTTAGCACTAGGCTTCACTACCAAAATGATGCATAACAAGGGAGGGATCAAGCCCTGGCATGTCGGCATATGACCAAGCAAAAATATCATGAAATTATTTCAATAAATTAGTCAACTACTCCTACTCATCCATGGATAAGGCTTTACCTAGCTTAATGATTCTAGGGTTCTCCTCAAAACCTATGTTAACATCTATGGTCTCCTCAATGAGAATATGATACTCATACTCATAAGGAGGTGGGGCAGGGATCACTCCTAGTTGCTCAAGGTCCTTGGGAGACATAAAACCAAAGTCCTCTTGAGAACTAGAAGACTTGACATGCGCAACACAAGGGACTGACCTATCAAAGAAGAATTTGTTCCAAAGGACATCCTCATGATCCATATCACAAAGAGTATCTCCTTTAGTATACTCCCCTGGGATCACAACTAACTCATGATGCACCAAAGTTACCTCATTACAAAATATAATGTCAATGGGATAAGGTGGTCCCTCATCCTCATCACTCCACTCCAAGCCTTGATGATCTAAATATTCAGCATAAGTAACAAGGTGATCATCATTATCAAAGGGTAAAGGTTGGTTTTTATTAGGTATGTAGCCTATGCCACATATCCCAAGCCAAAGCTCAACTTATAAAGGCTTTTGAATACCTTTCTATTGTGGCCCCAAAACTTTACCTATATATCCCATGCTAGATAGAATTTGCTTGGGAAGTGGGTAGTCATTGGATAGGTAACAATGGGCAAAGTAATATTTTAGAGGAAGAGGGTTGCTACCATGGATCTTTTCTTCGAGGGAGACTCCTACGAAGATAAAGGTACATGTGCCAATGTGTAAAACTTCACCTTTCTTATAAGGTAAACCCATAGTCCTCGGTGAAGGTGGTAGCTTGGCAAGATCTAGAAGAGGTTCTTGAAGAAAAGGATTGACTTGATCTTGTGATGAAACTTTGATTAGTGGTTCCTCACTCACCTTTAGATTTTCAAATTTCTTGGTGATATGAGATGAAGAAACTGATGGATATAAATTGAGATCATATTGAGCTTGATCAACCATTGAAAAATATTGGAATGGATGAGGGTTGCCCATAATGGTGACAAGTTGATATTTGAATTTAAACTTCAAACATTTATGAAAAGTAGAAGGGACAACCCTCATTGCATGAATCCAAGGGCATCCAAGAAGAAGATTAAAATATGCAGGGCAAGAAACCATATAAAACAAGGTATCTAAGATATTAGGTCTAACCCTAAGGGGGAAGATATAACACTACAAGCCTCTTGGGACTTGTTTGAAAGCTTTGATGATGATATCGGATTTAGTTAAATCTTCCTCTTTTAATCCAAAATTTTGGAAAATTTGATAAGTGCATAGATTGAGGGAGGAACCATTGTCTATCAAGATTCACTTGATAAATGTTTCTCCAATAAATGCAATAATATAGAGGGAAGAATCCCCTCATAAGTCTGAGGAAGGAATATCATCATCCAAAAATGTGATATGATGTATCCCAAGAGAACTTACAATATTAGCTATAGAACTAAGGGAAATATCTTGAGGAACATATTGTTGTCTTAGAAGCTTCAACAAGGCTTCCCTATGAATATGAGAAGTTTGTAAAAGTTCTAAGAGGGAGATCTTAGTTGGGGTACTAGCTAACTATTGTTGAATATCAAAGAAGACTTTAGGTTGTGGGTTCAACACTAAAGGTGGGTTTTCTATTCTTGTGCTCCTTTTTTGGGTACTCTTCAAAACTAAGGGTGGTTTTGAAGGTTGGTTGGATGTAAAACTCGTCTCCTATTGAGATAATTGAGTTAGTTGAGCTTGATATTGTTGCCTTGTAGTTATTGCTATTATACCAACCATATTACTGTAGGGAGGGGGCACATTATTATATGACACTTGATTAGCTACCTATTGCCCATGCTTAGGTACGAGGTCCTGAAAGATCCTCATATCTTGATTAGTTGTGGGTGTTTGTTGAGTAGGAGGTTGATTTTTTGTTGGAGGATTAGGTTTAGGACCCTCTATAATAAGGTGATCTTCATCAATTAAGTCTTGAACCACATGTTTTAACCTCTTACATGAATTTGTCATGTGCCCCTCCACTCTGTGATACTCACAATGTTGACTAGGCTTATACCAATCAGTCATGGTATCGGGTTGCCTTATAGGATGTAACTCAATCACATTAGCTTCCAAAAGTTGCTTTAGGACCACGTTCATAAGCATGTTGAGTCTTGTAAAGTTTCTTGATGGGGGTTTTTGAGGTTGGTAAAGCACCATATTTTGTAGATCATTAACAACACTATTAACATGCCTACTATTTGTTACCCCATCACCAAATAAATGTTTGTTCTTATACTAATTTTTTGTGGTCCTATATTCTTCTTTCTTTGGCTTAATTTGGCCTCTTCAAATGAGGGTTTTCTCTATCCTTATTGCTAGATCTATCACTTGGTCAAAAGAGGTGATGATTATTGTTTCCAATTCATAAGATATTTTCTCTTGTAAATTTCCAATGAAGACCTCTAACATGTCTCAAGGAGGTAAAGTATATCTCAACCATCCAGCTAAACTCCTTTAGCAAAACAAGAAATCCAAAAAACTTTCTTCTATACCTTGTCCTCAACAGTGGACAATATCTACAAAAAATTGATCTCAAACAAGCTCAATAATTAAACACCTAATATTGGAGTCACATGTGTTCAATACTCTTTGCCTAAGACTATCATGAACCCTATTTTGTTGGGTCAAAATACATACTTTCTCCTCTCAATAAAACTCTAATCAAATTTTATTCACTATGCACCACACCTATGTATGGGTATAAATGACTTATGCTCCATTAAGATGTAAAACTGACCAACCACTTATATTCTATTGTAGCATCGTGAGAACACCTACCATATGGCTGACTCATTTACCCCATCAAGTGATCTCATCAATATTTCAAAGGAAAAAATTCTTAAACAAACATCAAGTCCAAAAATGGGTGTTTGGGTATTGATATTTTTTGGGATCAAATTTTTATGGATATTGTCTACCCCCTCAAGAGATGAGGTGATGGAGGAAGGAACTGATGACAGTGATAAGTCTATTGATAAAAAGTGGAATGGGAATGGTAGAGTGGATATGATATGGTAGGTATAAACTTGAGATGAATCGTGAGGTTTATTTTTCATTTATTATTTTTTAATTATTTTTTTGAAACAAGTGTCCTTATGGTAATCGACCCATCCTACCAAATTGCATGGGTAACTAGTCCATATAACTGCCAAGTGCCTAGAGTAGATCACTAGATACAAGGTTCACACGAGGATCTAGAGTAGCTGAGCTACGATATGAAAAAAATATTTCTTTTTTCCTTTTATATTATGTTTTCTGTTATCACCAAAAAAATATTTATTTTTTCTCTTTTATATTCTATTTTCTTTTATTAAACAAGAAAAATAAAAATAAAAAAATCTGCCTTTCTTTTTTCCCTTCTATATTCTGTTTCATGTTACTAAAACAAAAAAAAAGGTAAAAAAGGCCTTGATTTCACTCCCCACACGGACACACCACATTGCTCAACCCTACGACTCCCTTAGCTACATCCCTAGCCACCAATCCTATGGACCCTAGCTTGTAGCCCCATTTCCCATTGTGTGGCCCCACTCCCCCTCATCATCACTCCTCCAAAAAAACATATTGATACTAATGGTTTTGTTGTCTAAATCAAGGACATCTCCATCATAGTATTTCTACCACCTCTTTGTATGCTCATTACCACCATGGTCATTGCTTCCACATTCATTGACTACCATAATTATGTCTATTCCTACACCACCCATATGACACCTTTGTATCTTTTGAAATATTTGGTTCAAAGAATCTCTAGGTTCTTTCGATCACTCAGTCATGCCTAGTTTCTCAATCAAACCTTCATTGAATGTCTTCTGGTCTTTGTGTGTTATAGGCCTATTTTTGTTACCTTGGATGTTCTCTTGGACCACACACATATTACATCTTAATCAAATTTTGAGTTTAGGAAATACAATGCCATGTTAGGAACCTATCCTAACGTTATTATGTAATAAACCCCTTCTTTCCTAAATGGGAACCCCCACTTGCATGTGGATGGGACCCCTTGAGCATTAGGGTTAGGGTTAGTTGATTTTCCTAAATGGGAACCCCCACTTGCATGTGGATGGGACCCCTTTAGCATTAGGGTTAGGGTTAGTTTGAATCTATAAAAATATCAATGTAACAAAGGATGACATCTTTGGAATATAATTGTATTGGAGCTTTGCTCATAAAGGAGGTTGCCCCCTTGAAGAGGCCCACGATTCATGACTGTAACTTATTTTTAATACAATATGATCTTTATTTTGTTGTTTGTTCTATTGTATTCTCAGTTTATTGATAGGTTCTTATCAAGTGGTATCAGAGCACTTTCCAGGGATGCATCTTGTTGCATTTCAACAATTCAAGTTCTGCCATTTTTGCCTCAATTTTTTCTTTCTATATTTAGTTTCCTAGGATAGAAACCCTATGCCAGGGGTTTTAAAATATCACAAAGGAGCTATCGTTATTGGATAATCTAGGTTTTCCATAAAGTACTGTTGGACATTTTGAGTCCTCAAGTCAAAGTTGTCATTGATGTCAAGAAATGAAGTCAAGAAATTTGTCAAGAAACAAGTTATCAAAGTTGTCATTGATATTCAGGAAGAAGCTTCTAATAAAGTCAAAGGTCAAGAGGAACAATGCAAAGGTTAAAAGCAAGGGCTCCATAATATTTTTAAATATTATGTGGAAGCATAAGATAGTTTATTGCAAAGCTAAAGGAAGGTTTAATATTTATTTGATAAATTATTTAAATTCAAAATGAATTTAAATTTTATAAATAAATATTATTTATACCAAGGTGCAAAGTGAAAGATGGTTTAAATAAACCAAAGGGTTTTAAAAAGAATTAATTTATAAAATTTAAATTCAAAGGAATTTAAATATTTTATAAATTAATAAAGCTCCAAAGGAAATTTGAGCGCCGACGTCATGCATGGAGGAAGGAAATTTGGTATATAAGCTAATGCCTTAGAGGTATTTTAATTCATCCTTTTGCTCGATGATCGAAAGCGTGCAATCGTGTTTGAATTCGTGAGGAAGAAAGTGCAGCGACCAATCTGTTTAAGCACCAATGAATAACGTCAAGGGGATTTGCGCCAAAATTCTAAGCGCCAATGAGGCAAGTGGCCTAGTGGCAAAGAGGACAAGTGTTGGGGTGTTGAGCGCAAGGAGGTCTGTGTTTGAAACACAGTGGCAACATTTTTGTGGTAGTTGCATTGGTGTTGGAGAGCACCAAGGTAAGGCGCACATTTTGTGCAAGGTGAGCGGGGAAGCTTTTTGGAGCACGTGGTGCTCGTTAGTCCCCAAGCAAGTGCCTAGCTTGCACGGCATTGGGAGCCATGGCTAGAGCACCGGTTGAGGCTGCGTGGTGTGTTCGAATCCCCTCCAAGGCAAGGTAATTAATTTTGAGTTTGATTTTTGTGTGTTGCCTAAAGTTTGGAGTTAAAAGGGTGCATGAAAGGTTTATTAGTTGGAAATGATTTTTGATAAGTTGGAGGAATAAGGTGTTAAGTTTTATTTTAATAAAGTGTTTTGGCATATTGATTTATTGAAATATTAAAAGGATAGAGGGAGCTTCTTGTCTTAGGTAATTTTGAAAAGAAGAGTGCATTGAATATTATTGGGAGATTATAAGGTGTAAGTGGTAATTTACTTTTTGTAAATGTTGATGAATGTTTTCTTAAAGATGGAGTGATAAGGTGTATGTGTGTTTTGATGTTTACATTGTATTTTGAGGAAGTTAATCACCTTATAATTTCTTTGAGCTTGGCAAGAAGTGTTTGAGATTTTTGGCAGATTTAGAAGATTCCTTCATCATCAAGAAAAAGGTATGAGCACATTTTCCAAAGTTTAATTTGATTGGTTGGTTTTCTGGAAAATAAGTTTGGAGTGAAAAGGACTTGATTAGGGTTTCCTTTTGAGAGTGTTTGAGTTAATGCATCAAGGTTTTCTGGAATAAAGAGTTGTGATTAAAACCTTGTTTAATAAGCATTGTTGTTGAAGCCATTGGTTGTGTGAAGACTTGATAGGTTTGAAAAAACATGTTCATTGTTTGAGAGTTGTTTTATAAGCATTGTTGTTGAAGTGGGTTGTTATGCAAAGAACTTGAACTAGGGTTTGAAAAGAACATGAGTATCATTGTTATGTGAGATTTGTTGTTGAGCATTGTTGGAAACATTTTGAGTTGATGTTTACATGCTTGGACTAGGGTTTGTGAGAAAGGGGTGTTTCATTGAGTGATTGGTTGAGTAGAGTTGGTTGAGCCTAGTCAAGTGGATATGTGAAGTGATTGTTCAAGTTCCATAAAATAAACTATTCTATATTCTGATTTGAGTTGAGATTGAGCATTGAGTTGAAACATATTGGGTCTCTAACAATTCTCTCTATGTTTCTATGAGATTGGAGCAAGTTCTGAGTGGACTTGTTGAGCAGATTTGAGCAAGTTCTGAGTGGACTTGTTGAGCAGATTTGAGCAAGTTATGTGAGCTTGTTGAGCAGATTTGGACAAGTTCTGAGTGGACTTGTTGGATTTGAGCAAGTTCTGAGTGGACTTGTTGAGCATATTTGAGCAAGTTCTAAGTGGACTTGTTGAGCAGATTTGAGCAAGTTCTGTGTGGACTTGTGGAGCAGATTTTGGTGCAGATTTGAGGATAAGTTTATGCCAGACCAGAGATAGAGATTGAGCAGATTTGTGCTAGACCGAAGGACTGAGTTTAGTGCAGATTTGAGATAGAGCTTTGGAGGTGATAGAGCAGAGAGGACAGTAGTCTCCAGTGGATAGAGATCCATCAGCCAGGGCAGTGAGGATAGGTCTTCTGAGTGGGGACAAGAGTCTTCAGTGGAGAGAGATCCACAAGCCAATGCAGTGGAGGCAGTAGTCTTCTAGAGGATCACCAACCAGAGCAGAGGAGAAGGAGTTCTCCTGTGGATAGAGATCCACGAACTTGATTT
Organism: Wollemia nobilis; assembly: GCA_028583015.1. Classification (NCBI taxonomy): domain Eukaryota; kingdom Viridiplantae; phylum Streptophyta; class Pinopsida; order Araucariales; family Araucariaceae; genus Wollemia; species Wollemia nobilis. Next base: position 2,388,587 of record JAQPPZ010005362.1, on the reverse strand, counting down.
AGGGGATTGGTGTCTCCTTTGGACAGAGGTCCATAAACATTGTAGGGAAAGGATTCCCAAGAGAATTTATTTGAGAAAATTTATAAGAAATATTTTCTCCGTGGAGTAGCCCGCATTGGGTGAACCACGTAAAATCATGTCTCTCATGTGTGTGATGCTTTGTGTGATGTTTACTACTTTAATATTGTTGATGCTATTATTTGGATTAAAAAGCAAAAAGTTTTATCTTATACTGTTCACCCCCCTCAGTATAAGCACATGTTCTTCAATTGGTATTAAAGCGGGTCTCTCCATAAAAAGACTAACAACTTGGAGGAGGATCCATCAGTAGCACACATGACTTCTGAAAATGAAGAAGAGACTATGTTTGACATAAAAGAAGAATTCTTTGTTGCTCTCAAAAAATTGGAAAGACTTAGAGAGAAGAATTCAAGCTTGAAGGAACAAGTTCAAGAAGATGAAGAAGCAAGGATGGAACTTATACAAAATCTCACAGAACTCAAGATTAGGGTGGAAGAAGGAAAGAATATTGAACAAGACATGACAGATCTATTGAGATCCAGGGAAACAGAATGTGAAATATTGGAAGCAAAAATTGTCCACCTAAGGAATGAAGTTGAAAGGACCAAGGTACTACAAGATGTAGAATATGAGAAACAGAAAGAGGAATCAAGTCTTCAAAAAGTAGAAACCTCAAACAAGGATAAGCAAGCAAAGGATATTAGAAAAGAAGAAAGCAAAGGAGAACCCTGGATAAGAGTTAATCACAAGAGGAGGATGACTTCTCCACAAATTCCAAGACATCCAAATAGGTTACATAATTTCTTCCATGGTCATTGCTTTTCTTGTAACAAATATGGTCATAGAGTTGTACATTGTATTCATCATGCAAGATACAATAGAAATTTCAATTCCTTTGCACCTCTCATGGATGATGATGTTACATGTTACAAATGCAATAATTTTGGGCACAAGGCTAGATGGTGTAAAATGATACTTCCTGAGTCTAGAAAAACAATTTCAACAACTAGGAAAAATGAAAAGGAAAATGTTAAGGGTAGATCAATGTTAGTGCAAATAGCCCTTCATGCTCAGGATAAAGAAGAACAATGGTATCTTGATAGTGGTTTCTCTAGTCACATGACAGGAGACAAAGATAAATTCATTGTACTAAAAGAAACAAATAGAGGATCAGTAAGTTTCGGTGATAACGGATCAACAAGGATTGGTGGAAGAGGAACTCTAAGTTTAGATAATGGGAAAACAAAAATAGAGAATGTATTGTATGTTAAAGGGTTAAAACACAATCTGCTGAGTATAAGTCAACTTTGTGATCAAGGATACATGGTTACTTTCCATCTAGATAGATGTGAGATAAGAAAATAAAAAACTGGAAAAATCATTGCCAATGCGAGAAGAACCCCAAACAACTTATATATGCTCAATGAGATCAAAGGGGAAAAGTGCTTTCTATCACAAGAATATGAGAGTTGGTTATGGCATAGAATATTGGGTCACTTGAATTTTGACAACATAGTCAACATAAGCAATAAATAGGCGGTCAGAGATTTACCCAAAATAAGAAGACCTCAAAACATAATCTGTGCACCCTGTCAACATGGAAAGCAAACTAGGACAACATTCAAGTCAAAAGGATATATGTCATCTGAGCCATTGAGCCTAATACATACTGATCTATGTGGTCCTACCAGGACACAAAGCATTCAGGGTGAGAGCTACTTTATACTATTTATAGATGATTATTCCAGAATGGTTTGGGTAGCCTTCCTAAAAGAGAAGTCAGAGGCCTTTGAAAAATTCAAAGCATTTAAGGAATTTGTTGAAAATGAAACTGGCAAAAGGATTAAGTGTCTAAGATCTGATAGAGGAGGAGAATTTACTTCAAATGAATTTGTAGAGTTTTACGAACAACATGGGATCAAGAGAGAGTACTCAGCAACAAGAACTCCTCAACAAAATGGGGTAGTTGAAAGGAAAAACATGACTATTGAAAACATGGCTAGAGCTATGTTAAATGAATCTAAGCTATCAGATGGTTTTTGGAGAGAAGCTGTAAACACAATAGTATACATAATCACTAGGGCTCAAATGAGGGTAAATCATCACAAGACTCCATATGAGCTTTGGAAAGGAAGACCTGCCATTGTAAAACACTTCAGAGTTTTTGGAAGTAAATGTTACATAAGACGGGAAGATCAAAACTTAGGTAAGTTTGATCCAAGATGTGATGAGGGAATTTTTCTTGGTTATTCTACAAGGAGTAAAGCCTACAGATGTTTCAAAAAGATAACATGCACTATGGTGGAAAGTATAAATGTAACAGTTGATGAGAAGATAGATTCAAGAGAACTAGTTCAACAAATTGTGTATCAAGAAGATGAATGTTGTCAAGAAGAATTTTGTGAGGAATCAGATAAAGAAGAAGAAGAAACACAAAGACTTCTTCCCAAAACTCCATCCAGGTATGTATAGAAGCATCATCCAAAAGAGCAAATCATCAGGAATCCAGATGAAAGATAGATAAGGAGAAGAATAATAAAACCATCCCAACAAGCAAATTTTTCTTTGCTATCTAAGATTGAGCCTAAAGACTTCACTCAGGCAAGTGAGGATAAATTTTGGATTAAGGCAATGGATGAGGAATTAGATCAGATAGAGAAAAGCAAAACTTGGGAACTTGTTCCATGACCAAAGGACAAAAATGTGATCGACACAAAATGGGTATTCAGAAATAAGTTAAATGAAGATGGATAGGTGATCAAGAATAAAGCAAGGTTAGTATGCAAAGGTTATGCATAGGTAGAAGGAATTGACTTTGATGAGACATTTTCTCCAGTTGCACGACTTGAAGCTATTAGGATGTTTTTGGCCTTCTCAAGTTTCAAAATTTTTAAGGTATATCAGATGGATGTCAAGTCAACATTTCTAAATGGGGTTCTAGAAGAAGAGGTTTATATTGAACAACTAGAGGGATTCATACTAGCAGATAAACCAGATCATGTATGCAGATTGAAAAAGGCATTGTATGGTTTAAAGCAGGCTTCGAGAGCATGGTACTCAAGATTGGATAAGTATCTTTAGGAATAGGGCTTCAGAAAAGGAATAGCAGACAATAATTTATATATCAAAAATGAAGGGAGTAATCTATTAATAGTGGTTGTTTATGTTGATGACATAATATTTGGGGGAAACAATGATAAGATGTGTAAAGAATTTTCTAAGAACATGCAAAATGAATTTGAGATGTCTATGCTTGGAGAATTATCCTTCTTTCTTGGACTTCAGATTTCACAATCAGAAAGGGGAGTGTTTCTCTCACAAGCCAAGTATATAAAAGAAATGTTAAAGAAATTCAGGTTAGAAGATTGTAAACCGGTAAGTACTCCCATGGTTACAGGATGCAAGTTGAGTAAGGATGATGAATCTCCAGAGGCAGATCAGAGATTATACAGATCTATGATTGGTAGCTTATTGTATGTTACAACTACAAGACCAGACATAGTACAGTTAGTGGGATTAGTGGCAAGGTTTCAGGCGGCACCTAAGGAAACACATGTGGCAGTAGTAAAAAGAATTTTCAGGTATCTAAAAGGGACTATGGACTTTGGGCTTTGGTATCCCAAAAGTGATAGTTTCACACTAACAACATATACAGATGCAGATTGGGCGAGCGACATTGATGACAGAAAAAGCACAAGTGGAGGAGCATTCTTTCTTGGAGAATGTTTAGTCTCTTGGTTAAGTAAGAAGCAGGTTTCAATATCTTTATCTACAACAGAAGCAGAATACATTGCAGTAGTAGCCAATTGTACACAAGTGTTATGGATGAAGAGAACTCTAGAAGACTTCAAGATAAAGCATGATCATCCCATTCCTATACTATGTGATAATACTAGTGCCATAAGTATCTCAAAAAATCCAATAATGCACTCCAGGACAAAGCACATTCCGATTAAGTACCATTTTCTGAGAGAATAGGTGATAGATAAACAGGTCAGATTGGAATATGTCACTACAAAGGAACAGATAGCAGATATTTTCACTAAGCCACTTTCAAAGGAAACTTTTGAGTATCTTCGAGGAAAATTGGGAGTGAGACTCCCACCCCAGAATTAACCACCTCAAGAGGAGGTGGGGGAGGGGCTAAGCTAAGAGGCTCATTCTTAGCCCCGAGCCCCAAAGGTGACCCTTTGCCATTGATGTCAAAGGGGGAGATATTTGAGTAAGGGGGAGAGATTTGGTATTTGAAGAGAGCATTGAGCCAGGGGGAGCAATGTCCCAGGGGGAGCAAAACAGAAGAAAAAGTCAAGTTTTCGATAAAAATAATTTGGGTTGCCATCAATGACAAAGGGGGAGATTGTTGGACATTTTGAGTCCTCAAGTCAAAGTTGTCATTGATGTCAAGAAATGAAGTCAAGAAATTTGTCAAGAAATAGGTTATCAAAGTTGTCATTGATATTCAGGAAGAAGCTTCTAATAAAGTCAAAGGTCAAGAGGAACAATGCAAAGGTTAAAAGCAAGGGCTCCATAATATTTTTAAATATTATGTGGAAGCATAAGACAATTTATTGCAAAGCTAAAGGAAGGTTTAATATTTATTTGATAAATTATTTAAATTCAAAATGAATTTAAATTTTATAAATAAATATTATTTATACCAAGGTGCAAAGTGAAAGATGGTTTAAATAAACCAAAGGGTTTTAAAAAGAATTAATTTATAAAATTTAAATTCAAAGGAATTTAAATATTTTATAAATTAATAAATCTCCAAAGGAAATTCGAGCGTCGACGTCCAAAGATCATTGAAGGCAATTCGAGCACCGACGTCATGCATGGAGGAAGGAAATTTGGTATATAAGCTAATGCCTTAGAGGTATTTTAATTCATCCTTTTGCTCGATGATCGAAAGTGTGCAATCGTGTTTGAATTCATGAGGAAGAAAGTGCAGTGACCAATCTGTTTAAGCACCAACGAATAACGTCAAGGGGATTTGCATCGAAAGTCTAAGCGCCAACGAGGCAAGTGGCCTAGTGGCAAAGAGGACAGCGTTGGGGTGTTGAGCGCAAGGAGGTCTGTGTTCGAAACACAATGGTAGCATTTTTGTGGTAGTTGCATTGGTGTTGGAGAGCGCCAAGGTAAGGCGCACGTTTTGCGCAAGGCGAGCGGGGAAGCTTTTTGGAGCACGTGGTGCTCGTTAGTCCCCAAGCAAGCGCCTAGCTTGCACGGCATTGGGAGCCACGGCTAGGGCACCGGTTGAGGCTGCGTGGTGTGTTCGAATCCCCTCCAAGGCAAGGTAATTAATTTTGAGTTTGATTTTTGTGTGTTGCCTAAAGTTTGGAGTTAAAAGGGTGCATGAAAGGTTTATTAGTTGGAAATGATTTTTGATAAGTTGGAGGAATAAGGTGTTAAGTTTTATTTTAATAAAGTGTTTTGGCATATTGATTTATTGAAATATTAAAAGGATAGAGGGAGCTTCTTGTCTTAGGTAATTTTGAAAAGAAGAGTGCATTGAATATTATTGGGAGATTATAAGGTGTAAGTGGTAATTTACTTTTTGTAAATGTTGATGAATGTTTTCTTAAAGATGGAGTGATAAGGTGTATGTGTGTTTTGATGTTTACATTGTATTTTGAGGAAGTTAATCACCTTATAATTTCTTTGAGCTTGGCAAGAAGTGTTTGAGATTTTTGGCAGATTTAGAAGATTCCTTCATCATCAAGAAAAAGGTATGAGCACATTTTCCAAAGTTTAATTTGATTGGTTGGTTTTCTAGAAAATAAGTTTGGAGTGAAAAGGACTTGATTAGGGTTTCCTTTTGAGAGTGTTTGAGTTAATGCATCAAGGTTTTCTAGAATAAAGAGTTGTGATTAAAACCTTTTTTAATAAGCATTGTTGTTGAAGCTATTGGTTGTGTGAAGAACTTGAGTTAGGGTTTGAGCTAGTATCATTTTTATGTGAGAGTTGTTTTATAAGCATTGTTGTTGAAGTGGGTTGTTATGCAAAGAACTTGAACTAGGGTTTGAAAAGAACATGAGTATCATTGTTATGTAAGATTTGTTGTTGAGCATTGTTGGAAATATTTTGAGTTGATGTTTACATGCTTGGACTAGGGTTTGTGAGAAAGGGGTGTTTCATTGAGTGATTGGTTGAGTAGAGTTGGTTGAGCCTAGTCAAGTGGATATGTGAAGTGATTGTTCAAGTTCCATAAAATAAACTATTCTATATTCTGATTTGAGTTGAGATTGAGCATTGAGTTGAAACATATTGGGTCTCTAACAATTCTCTCTATGTTTCTATGAGATTGGACAAGTTTTGAGTGGACTTGTTGAGCAGATTTGGACAAGTTTGTGATTTTAAATAGATTTGGACAAGTTTTGAGTGGACTTGTTGAGCAGATTTGGAAAATTTCTAGGTGGACTTGTTGAGCAGATTTGAGCAAGTTTTGTGTGGACTTGTTGAGTATATTTGAGCAAGTTCTGTGTGAACTTGTGGAGCAGAGTTTGGTGCAGATTTGAGGATAAGTTTGTGCCAGACCAGAGATAGAGATTGAGCAGATTTGTGCTAGACCGAAGGACTAAGTTTAGTGCAGATTTGAGATAGAGCTTTGGAGGTGACAGAGTAGAGAGGATAGTAGTCTCTAGTGGATAGAGATCCATCAGCCAGGGTAGTGAGGATAGGTCTTCTGAGTGGGGACAAGAGTCTTCAGTGGAGAGAGATCCACAAGCCGAGTGCAGTGGAGGCAGTAGTCTTCTAGAGGATCACCAACCAGAGAAGAGGAGGAGTTCTCCTATGGATAGAGATCCACGAACTTGATTTAGGGGATTGGTGTCTCCTTTGGACAGAGGTCCATAAACATTGTAGGGAAAGGATTCCCAAGAGAATTTATTTGAGAAAAATTTATAAGAAATATTTTCTCCGTGGAGTAGCCCGCATTGGGTGAACCACGTAAAATCATGTCTCTCATGTGTGTGATGCTTTGTGTGATGTTTACTGCTTTAATATTGTTGATGCTATTATTTGGATTAAAAAGCAAAAAGTTTTATCTTATACTGTTCACCCCCCTCTCAGTATAAGCACATGTTCTTCAAGTACCTAGTGAAGTGAGGGGTGATCAAGCTTCAATACCCAGGCCTTAGACAACACACGTATATGGAATTGACCTCCCATGTATCTTCAAGTATATCAAGAGACCACCCTAGGGTTAGGAGAAACCTTTAGCCCTTAAATTTTTTTTGATCATATATTCTCCATAGTGCACCGAACACAACATCCAAGAATATCACCCTCCCGTATTGTAAGAGAGGTAGGTAGTATGCTCAAGGGTATGCGTGGAACCCTCCTTGAGTAGTGGCCTAAAATATTGGTTGAAACACTATCATTTGTCATTGCAGTATAACAAAGGGCCTATGGGCAATACACACACCTTGGCCTAGCTTTATCGTATTTTTTGTATCTATTCTCCTCCAAACCCTACCTAGAGATTTGAGCATACTCCAAGGATAGAGACAAATAGTTGAGCAGTAATAGAGGAATATAGTCATCAAGACAAGTATCAGGACAAAGTAGTGATAGCATAATAGGGCAGTAACAGAGTAACAAGGCAGGACAGAGTACCAAGGTGGAAATAGAGTACTCAGTTTTTTTTAGTAAAGGAAGCCTCAACGACAAAATCCGATCATATGTGAAGAAAAATCTGTGAAGAAAACCTATGAAGAAAATATTTGAAGAAATCCGTGAAGAAAATCCGTGAAAAAAAATTGTGAAGAAAATCTGTGAAAAAATCCCATGAAGAAAATCCATGAAACAAGCAAAAATTAAAAACAAAAAAAAGGGGTGCACCACTAGGACTTCCCAGTTTGTCCCCCATACCAATTCTACTCCATCCAAAACGTGCTTAACTATGGAGTTTTTTGGGGATCCGAAATCTAGTGCACCAATGTTATACATGATATTTGCATTCACTTTAGTGAAGGCATTGAAAATTTATTAAAACAAGGATATCTCTTCACTCAAAGCTTAGATTGACTTCAAAATTTACCAGACGACTCTCCATTCTATTCCAGACACATTTGTATTTGGAAGCTCTTGGTCAAATTTTGCATCGAAATCACAAAATTGGTCATTTTTAATATTTCTTGTTAAGGCCATAACTTCCCAATGGTCAGTCAATTTGACCTAAAATTTTGGGACTAGAAGAAACTCCTTATTCTGCACCAAAGACCCTCAGGGACCCATCTATGAAATTTTAATTTAAATTGAAGAAATTACCTTGACATCGACTTGCACTACACTAAAGGTCACAAAAAGTCAAAGAAGTCAGTATATCTCCTCACAAAGCATTCAGATCGAATGGACATCGAGGTGGTCCCGATCCTTAAAAAGTGTTTCCATCCTAATTTAAATAAAAATAAAATTTATTCAAAAAAATGCCTACCTTTTATTGTGGTACTACCTTCAAGATGCCTAAATTAAAATTTCCTAAGTTCAATGGCCATGATGTTGATGGATGGTTGTGTCAGGCAAATCAATACTTTAAACTCCATAATACTCCCCCCAATATGAAAGTCTCCACAACATCTCTTCATTTTGAATTGGAATCCCGACAATGGGCCCAATGGTTATAGTGCACCACTCTCAACCTTTCTTGGGTGACCTTTGAGTCCCACTTGCATTCTTGTTTTGGGCCCAATGAGTATGCAACCTTTAATTATGGCTTGACAAAGTTGGTTCAAGAATATTTGACCCAATTTGAGAGATTGTCTAACAGGACAAAGGGCTTGAATGAGAGTTTCTTCCAACATTGCTTTATCAGTGGGTTAAAATATGAGCTCAAGGTCGAATTTCACACGTCCCAACCATAGTCCATCATACAAGCCATAGGGTTGGCTTTTTGGGTTGAGTACACATTTTTGGCCCAACAATGATATGCTAAATTTTTACAGAACAAACCCACAATCCCTACCAAGTTCTTCCCAAATAAGATGGAGGTACCCACAAGAAATGACATTGTGGCTGTTGTACAAGATGATTTACCACAAGAACCAGATGTAGAGGAACCACAAGATGACTCACCATAGGAACTAGATGCAGAGGAACACAATGCAGAAGAACCATAGGATGACTCACCATAGGACCCATATATAGAGGAACCCAATGCAAAAGAACCACAAGATGACTGACCACAAGAACCAGATGCAAATGAAACCGATGTATAGGATGACTCACCATAAGAACTAGAGGAACTAGATGCAAAGGAACCAAATGCAGAGGAACCACAATCTGAATCAACACCTAAGATCTCGATCCATGTTGACCTCATGGCAAGAATGTTGACCCATCAGACAATGAAGGTCATTGGTTTCTTCAAGGGCCCACGTGATACGTGCCAATGGATGGAAGGTGAAATGGTCCACACTCCAGACCATCTTCCATTGCTACTAGTTCCAAATGTCCCTTGGACCACTATACCCATGTATTTTACTACAGGACTTCCATAATTAGGTGGTATATCTATTATTTTTGTGGTGTTGGATCATCTCTCAAAGTATACTCACTTCTGTTCCCTTGTCCATCCATACCATACCTTCACTATTGCCCAACCTTTCCTGGACTCTAGTTTTAGACTTTATGATATGCTTTAATCCATTGTGTCTGATTGTGACCCCACATTTACAAGTCAATTATGACAAGAAACATTGAAATTGTAGTGGATACAACTACAAATGAGCTCAGTCTATCATCCATACATGGATAGGTAAACTGACATTGTCAACAAGTGCTTGTAGATATATCTTTATTGTTTATCTTCTACGCACCCAACCCAATGGGCTAAGTGGCTATCCTTTGTCGAATGGTGGTACAAAATTTTCCTTCACACAACTTTACAAATGACTCCCTTTGTGGTTGTGCCTGGTTACCCTCCATCACTCTCTTCATATGTATCGAGAAATTCCAAAGCCCATGCGTTGGATGCAACCCTTCAAGAGTGCACCCAAATTTTACAATAGTGGAAGGACAACTTGATTGTAGCTTAAACCTAGATGTGCCTACAGACTTATCAAATTCATTTTGAGCATAATTTCATTATCAGTGAATGGGATATTCGTCAACTCCAGCCTTACAAATACTCTTGTTCCACCTTGTGTACATCACAAATTGATAGATTATTTTTCTAGACCCTTCAGATCTCGCATTAGATTGGACCAGTGGCTCACATCACACCATAATCAAATTCTTCATCCCATGACGTGGTATACACCCCAAAGATGCAACATGAGAACCTCTCCACCAATTCCAGCTATAGTTTCCTCATCTTTAGCTTTGAGGACAAAGCTTTTTGAAGGGGGATGGTATGTTAGGAACCTATCCTAATGTTATTATGTAATAAACCCCTTATTTCCTAAATGGGAACCCCCACTTGCATGTGGATGGGACCCCTTGAGCATTAGGGTTAGGGTTAGTTGATTTTCCTAAATGGGAACCCCCACTTGCATGTGGATGGGACCCCTTCAACATTAGGGTTAGGGTTAGTTGATTTTCCTAAATGGGAACCCCCACTTGCATGTGGATGGAACCCCTTCAACATTAGGGTTAGGGTTAGTTTGAATCTATAAAAATATCAATGTAACAAAGGATGACATATTTAGAATATAATTGTATTAGAGCTTTTCTCATAGAGGAGGTTGCTCCATCGAAGAGGTCCGCAATTCAATACTATAACTCCTTTTTAATACAATATGATGTTTGTTCTACTGTATTCTCAGTTTATTGATAGGTTCCTATCATGCCATGTGTCACTCTAGATATAAAGTGAATGGTTTCCCCTACTTATCCTATCATGCACATAATCTAAACATGAGTATCCACATGGCATATATGTTAGCAAAAAAATAAGAACAATAAAAAATCAAGAATCAAAAGTAAAAAAGAAATAAAAATCAAAATAAAAATCAATAATGCAGTATATTATCATGGAACCTTGGGTATTTTAGATATCTCCACCGGGGCTATAGATGCCTGGCTAGCAGTGGAGCAATGTTGAAGGATTGTGGGGCTATCTCCATCAGGGCTATAGATGCCTGACTAGTAGTGGAGTATGCCCTCCGTGTGGTGACATGTCTATCACATTAGTGACCTTTTGTATAGACCTCTAACTGCTTGTAGGTAATCTAGCTTATAATGGTTTTAGTTGTAAATGGTTAGTCCTACCTCACTTAAAATTGGGAATGAACTTCTTTGCACACACTTTGGTCCCTGAGACTCTTGAATCGCTAGACTGGTCTATGTATCTTCGAGTTCCTGCTTGATTCATAGATGTGTTTGATCGATGTAACTAGGGAGTTTGAACTTCCTAAAAGTACTTTGATATTCTTCCTCCCTAGGAATACATGAGCTGACAAGTTGTTTCACCTTCATGTTCACCCCATGCATATTTTACGTCTCACTGCCTATCATCCATTCTACAGTCATGTCATTGCCATTATATTGATGCCTTTGATTAATCCATTAAAATTATTAGTAATGATACATGTCTAAGTGTTTTTTTGAATGACAATATAATATGCATACATATATTTTGTTTTATTTATCCCATTCACTCTCATATGTTTCTATCCATTTCTCCTTAACTCTCACACATTCATCATTCTTACATCATCATCCATACACTTCAACCTATCTAAGACATGTCATATCACATGTCATATCTACCCATCCTCATTCCATCATCAAGCACCCACCCTAACATGCATACATCACACCATCCATACATCATTACCCCACATATCAATGAATAAACAAAATTAATCATGTATCCATATACCCTCATCATCTTCATATCAAAAAAATAAAAAAAATGATGAAAAATAAATGAAAATAACTACAACATGGAGGCCTTTATGATCTCAACCAACAAGCTCATTTTTGCTTATTTTTATTTGGGGTAAAAGAACAAAAATTCAATCCTCATCTACCCTGAGCAAATGTAGCCTCACATCAATCAATCAATCAAGCACTTTACCTTACCCTCAAGACTTTGGTGTGATTTTATCTATTCCAACACACATTCTTGAGCAAGTTGTTGTCATTATTGTCAAAACACTCAGTTGGACTTGGTTGGTGTAGCGGTGAGGTTTTTGGAGCTTGTGAGGACATGTTTGATGCTCGGGTGAAGGTGTTGCAAGTGGTTTGTGCAAAATTGCAAAAGTTGCAAATGTTGCAAATGTTGATCATAAGTGCCAATGCACTATGTTGGATAGCCCAAAACATTTTTTGGAGCATTGTTTGACAATAGTGAGTGCAGTCGCAGTGTTGGTGCAGTGTTGAATGGAGGACGATACAATGTTGGACGGCTTGACAACTTTGTTGGAATAGGATAGTTTTGCTTGCAATGCATGATCGAATAGGTCAAATCAATGTTGAGCATGTTGTTGAGTCAGGAAATAGGTCAATATAGTGTTGGTGATGTTAGATCAATGTTTATACAGGTCGGTTGCATCGTCGGTACCTTATTGGATGATTTTGTACTTTGTGATAGGTGTAAAATCTGTGTCGAAGACCACTTTGTCGGAGGTATATTAAGAACTCTGTGAGGAATCAGACTTCAAAATTTTTACTAGAGGTAGTCAGATGTACCGAGAGCATAATTTTTAAATTTCAGTCCAAACGGAGCTTTGAGGAGGAAACAGTGACAATTGCAAAATGGATCCGGAGCACTTTTTCTAGTTTTTGGCAGTTTTGAAAATGGGAGTTTTGATAAAGCTAAATCCAAATTTAGTTGATTGCATTGATTGGAAGATATACAATTAGTATGACGATTACAAAAAAAAAATTTTGTTTGACAAGTGTGTGTATGTGGAATTAAAGGTGTTACATTTTTAAAAGATTTGGAATCTTTGAAAGAAAATTTTAGACAAGATTTTTAATGGGGAGTTTTTGCCTTTTGGATGTGTAACCGAAGAATCTTGATAGTGAATGTATGGAAGAAGAAAAAGCATAGTGCATAGCTAGTATAGAGGAAAAATAAAAATGGGGGAATACAAATTTGTTTTGTGTACAAAAAGAAAAAAATGTGTGTAGCCAGCGCATGAAAAGCAGGATGAATGATACATGAAAATGTGTGACTGCCAATGTATTGTGAGGAGAATAAGAAGTTACAGGTTGAGAATTGTGGATTGAAGTATTATAATGAATTATTGAAGCTGAGTGTAAGAGAATAGGGATTCATATTTTCAATGGGCTCAGAGTGATAAATGATCAGTGGGATTTTTTGGTGAGCACAGTGTGTACAGAGAGATTCAGTGTGATAGACCACTCAGGGTCTTATTGTCAGGGATAAATTTCTTCTACTAGAGCTTTGCATTTTTTGCCTAGTGGGTGTGTGGCAACAGGGGTCGGTGCTCCTTGTAGTTGGTGCTACTAAAGTCTGGGTTGGTTGGTGCCATTCCCTACAGTGGGTGCTACAAAAATATTATAAAGACCAAACATTTTCGACGCTAGATTTGGATGGGAGTCCAAACAGTCCATTGACACAGTGGTTTTTCCCACATCGGGTTTCCACTATAAATCTAGTGTTATGTGATGCATGTTTGTGTGATTGCTTGTTTTGATTGATTTCATAGTTGGATTAAATTTTTTTATACACACTGATTCACCCCCCCTCTCAGTATCACACTTAGTTCAACACATTCCATCACCAAATAAATTTCTAGGTTCCAGTGGTCATGTCCTTTTTATCAAAAGTTGTGCCCTTTGCCTTACCATCTCAATAAATACAATTCCAATCCAAAGGTCTCAAAGGCACTAAACTCATTTGGTCAATATTTTTCAATTTTAGTTCCAAGGCTCCAAAGGCACCCCACCCCTTTGGTTAATAGTTTCCATTTTCAATTCAAAGGCTCCAAAGACACAAAACCCCTTTGGTCAACATCTAGACTAGTTTTTTCTTTCCTATAGTTGCTTCGAATTTTATTTCCTATCATAGCTCAACTAGCCTAGATCCTCACGTGAACCTTGTATCTAGTGATCTTCTCTAATCACCTAGCGGTTGTAGCAACTGGTTACCTATGCAATCCAATAGTATGGGTCGATTTCCATAAGGACACTTGTTTAAAAAAACAACAAAACACCACATTTATTTCCTCCTCTCATACCACATTTCATTCTTTATCCATTCCACCTTTTATCAATTATCTCATCATTGTCATCCATTATGTCTTCCACCCACTTGTTGCTTGAGGGGGTAGATAATATCCACAAAAATTTGATCTCAAACAAGCTCAATAACCAAACACCTAATCTTGGAGTCACATGTGTTCAAGAATCTTTGCCTAAGACTATCATGAACCCTACTCTATTGGGTCAAAATGTAGAATTTCTCTTCTCAATCAAACTCTAATCAAATTTTATTCACTATGCACCATACCTATGTATGGGTCTACATGACTTATGCTACAATCAAGGTGGTATAACTAACTGACCACCTATATTTGATTGTAGCATCGTGAGGACACCTACCATATGGCTGACTTGTTTACCACATCAACTGATCTCATCAACTCATCAAAGGTAAATATTCAAAGATATTTATCCATTCCATGATTGGGGTAACCTTATATCACCTTTCTCAAGCATTGATTCACTATCATGCATCATCAATCCAACCACCTAGATGTCTTGTTTTTGCACCACATTATATTTTTACACAATGTAGTACAAAAAGGGGTATTTGTAGACACCAAATTTTAGTCATTTGCATCCACCAAAACCCCCAACTCACTAAAACCCTCGCTAATCCCCTCTTAGCCTCCCTAATCCTCCAATTTCCCTCTAATATTCCACTTAACACCCATATTTAATGCAAAAAATCCCCTTTCACACTCCATGAGGTTTAAATTTAATTTATTTGAATTTAAAATTCCCATTGGTGGCCCAAGTTAAAATTATTAAATGCCCATTAAACCTTCCACACCCTCCATTTCATTGTTTCATACTGTCAAACAAGTTTATTTGAGTTTAAATTTCAAAATGGAGGTTCAACCCACACACATTGAACTCTAAACCCTTTTCACACTAAGAAAAAGTAGGCTCTCTGTCCAAAAATTCTATAAATTCCCCCCCTTTTTCTTCCTTTGGCATCTCGAAAACATCCTAGTGAAGCCTACTGAAATCATTTTGTATGTTGACAAGATAAGTTTAGTTGTGTTTTATAACATTTTGTATGCCAAATTATCATTTTGGTTTCAGTTTTAGAATACTTATTGTAGTTTATTTGCATCATTTTTTAAAACTAGGGCCTAAGTATGCTAGGCCTAATATATGCTACTAAAATATTGTTGTTTGCTTGTGTGTAGGTATTTCAAAGGACTCCATTCAAAGCGGTGGTCACTGAAAACCCACCTCCAACTTGGCTTATGGTACAGAAGAAGAAAACACACCATAGTTCCTTTTTTGTAAAGGGGATCATCCTCTAATTTTGGTCATATGTTGTAAAACACCCTACAAAAGGGTTTAATTGTATCAAAATGTCTCATCTTTAATATGATTTATTTATGTTTTTATTTGAAATGGTGTATTTTTAGGAGCATAGAGGTGAGGGGGAGCGAGGCCATATATCGAAAAAGTGGTCTACATGGTAGGGGGCATAGGAGTGGTGGCTGAGGATGTGGCTAAGGGAGTCGTAGGGTTGAGCGATGCGGTGTGGCCGCACAAGGGTGAAAATAAGACCTTGTTTGCCTTGTTTTTTTATAACAGAAAATAGAATATAGAAGGGAAAAAAGAAATATTTTTTTTCTTTTTCTTGTTTAATAACAGAAAACATAATATAAAAGAGAAAAAGAAATATTTTTTTTGTAATAAGAGAAAACAAAATATAAAAGGAAAAAAAGAAAGATTTTTTTTTTAATAACAAAAAAAAAAATATAAAAGGGAAAAAAAAGATTTTTTGCTTTTTTGTTTAGAGAATGTAAGAGGGAAAATAAAAAAGAAGGAACTTTTGGTTTGTTTTTATTTAAAAAAAAAAGCTAAATACATAAGGTTCGTAGGAGTACCTTGTTAGCAACTTGAAAGTCGTTGATGGTGGTTATGCGTGTCACCCAGGTTGGACTTTGGACAACAAACATTCAACCATAAAAAATAGCAAAAATTAGTGTTCGTAAAGCACCATGATCACCATTTTGTGAACAAGAAAAATACACCATTGCATATAAAAACATAAATAAATCATATTAAAGATGGGAAATTTTAATACAATTAAACCCTTTTGTAGGGTGTTTTACAACATATGACCAAAATGAGGGTGTGATCCCCTTTACAAAAAAGGAACTATGATGTGTTTTCTTCTTCTATACCACATGCCAAGTTTGAGGTGGGTTTTTAGTGACCACCATTTTGAATGGAGTCCTTTGAAAGACCTACACATAATCAAACAACAATATGTTAGTAGCATATGTCAGGCCTAGAATGCTTAGGCCCTAGTTTTGAAAAATAACATAAATAAACTACAATAAGGATTCTAAAACAGAACCATAAATGAGAATTTGGCATACAAAATGTTATAAAATAAAAATAAAACTTATCTTGTCGACATACAAAATGATTTCAGCAGGCTTCATTAGGATATTTTCGAAATGTAAAATGAAGAAAAAGGGTGGGGTATTTATAGATTTTTTGGAGGGAGAGGGGAGGGTACCCAAGATTTGAAGTGCCTAATTTTACCCAATGTGAAAAGGGTTTGGAATTTAATGTGTGTCTTGAGTGATTATTTTGAATTTTAAATTCAAATAAACTCGTTTGACAGTGTGAAATGATAAAATGGAGGGTTTGGAAGGTTTTATTGGCATTTAATAATTTTAACTTGGACAACCAATGGGAATTTTAAATTCAAATAAATCGAATTTAAACCCCATGGAGTGTGAAAGGGGATTTTTCATGTTAAATGTGGGTGTTAAGTGGAATATTAGAGGGAAATTGGAGGATTAGGGAGGCTAAGAGGGGATTAGTGAGGGTTTTAGTGAGTTGGGGATTTTGGTGGATGCAAATGACTAAAATTTGGTGTTTACACATAAGATATTTGCTCTTGTAAATTTCCAATGAAGACCTCTAACATGTCTCAATAAGGTAAAGTATATCTCAACCATCCAACTAAACTCCTCCAACAAGACAAAAAATCCAAAAAAATTTCCTCTTTACCTTGTTTCAACATATAAACATCTTTCATAGTCACATTCTTCTCAACATAAGTCCCAAATTACTAAACAAACATTTATGCTCTCTCTTCAAAATTTCTCAAAGAATGATGAGGCAATTGATAATACCATTCCAATGCCATACCACCAAGGCTCTTAGGAAATATTTTTAGCAACAACATGTCATCATATATAATATCATTTTGTGTTGTCCTAAACATTCTTAAATGTCAAATTGGGTCTTATGTTCCCTTATAAATAGGAAACATTGACATTGTAAAATACTTAGGGTAGGGCCTAGAAGTGACAACAAGGTCTAAGGGCTTATTCCATATTTCATTGTAGTTGTAGGTGAATCTTGGAGGTTGAATCATATCCACTCTTGAAACCAATTGTTACACCATACTTATCAAACTTTGCATATAGAGATTGTTGTTGTGCAATACCCCTAGGTTACCTAGGGAAGGAGTATAGGTAGGCTATTGAAAGGAAACTTGGCCAATGTTGGAGGTATTGACACTGTTATGGTATGGATTATGATATGTGATATATTTTTATGGAGGATAACTAATATTTGGTGGAATAAAAGCATGAATGTTGATATGAGCAGAATGAAGATGAAATTGGGTAGAATTTTGGGATGCACTACCGGTTGGAGGAGCTTGTGGAACTCCCCAAATTTTGGTGGTCATGGTAGTAGTATATGTTGGTTTATGAAAAGGATTAACATGATGTGAAGATTCAAACAAGGGGTTGTTATGAACATGCCTAGGAGAAACGGTTGGAGGATGAGACGTCCCACCTCTTTCAAGTTGGGCTTCCTCTTCCATAGCCTTAATCAAAGACTCCCTATGTTGTTTCATAAAACCACATATATGATCAAATTATGTGATTGTGAAGCCTCCTTTGGACCCCTCAAGAGAATAAAAGTTACTACCAATTTCTTCATGTTCTTCCTCTTCTGCATCTATATTGTGATTCTCCCTATAAATTTGATCAAATTCTAAAAGCTTTCACCTACTCCTAGTGTTGGAATCTATTAGGAGAAAGAGAAGGGATAAAGGAGAACACTAAAAAGAGACACACAATAATATTTTTAATATTTTCTAATTCCAAGCAAATAAATTTAGTGGTCTTTCTTAAAGTTTCCAAAAGACAAACAAAAGGAATAGGCTTCCTATCTTGACCACTAAGATGTGCCTTTATGTTGGGTTCACCAAATATGTAGAGGGGGGAAATTGGCCTACCATGTACAATTCTCAGCTAGATCCATTGGGAGCCAAGGTGATTATGAGGGTGTGTTATATTCTCTACACTCGAGGGCTCAAGGGATTGAAGGGTTCACTAGGAATAGTTTAAGGAATGACTCCAAGCCTGGGGTGAAGATGTTTAATATGTATATTGATCATACACCTATGTCTGGCCTTTCTAAACCTAAGCTATGAAGAAACATTGTAAGACAAACCAAAAATAAACCAAACAACCTAAAATGTTATTAGAGGACTTATCTAATTTGGTGGTTGATCCTAGCTTTAACTTGTGTTCAGGATATCCAAACAACTTCAAACCTACAAAAAAACTTCATAAAACCCTAGAAAATTTGATTAGTATTTGGGGGCCTACTTAGGCTACTATATGACTAAGCTTGGGGTGCAACAGTCAAAACCCCTTGGTCCTTTTAGCTAACCATTCAAAAATGAAATGATCTTTGACCTTTGGAACAAACACAATGAAATATGGCAACATAAAATAGTGAACTGGATGTAAACATAAATGAACACAAATATTGAAAAAGAATATGATTTTGAAATTTAGAATTTTTTAGGGCAAATGTTCACCCCCAAGCTAATATGATTTAGATTTCAAGTCAAATAGAGTGATAGAAGTTTAAAATAGACTAGTAACAGAATGGAAATAATGTGAAACAGAAATATAAGACATATCCTAGGATTTTGGGGATGAATAGTTATACCTAAGTCTATCTGGGCTAAATCTACACCCTATAAATTATCCAGCATGGATTTGATAAGCAACCAAAAACTAACAATAGAATGTGCGATAGGCAAAAACAATTTTTTTGCTAAATCTGCACCCTATAGCAGATTGGACATGGATTTGCACAAGGAGGCTTAAAATAGAGAACAAATGCAAGAATGTGACTTTAACACTAAAAAAAATGATAAAAAGTTAAAATAATGCAAAGAAACAACCTGATAAGCTTGTAGAAGAAGCAAGAGCAAAGGTAGGAGATCTCTCCTCAATAAGACAAGTTTACCGTCAAGACTCTTCCACTTGCAAATCACAAAGAACACACCAAAAACATAACACCAAAGCACCAAGAGCACCATATGAAATGAATATTATGTAAGAGACCACTTAAAAGTAAGATGTGTCATAAAATCTCTCTCTCTCTCTTTTAAAAGGGATTCAATCCCTCTTATTTATAAAGGGTTTGTAGGGCTAAAAAGACAATAAGACAAAAGTTAGCCTTGTCCAAGCTAACGCCTCAAAGAGGTCGACCCAAAATTTAGATTTTTTCAAGGAAAATTTTTAAATTTGTCGAATCGATGCCCCATAATTTATCGGGCATGAGTTTGGTCAAGGTTAAGAAAAAACAAAGCAAAACACAAAACAAAAAGGTTCAAAATTACACTTAGCAATTTTGAGAACCTCACAAAGGAGTGAATCATTTGGGTGGGTCAATTTTCCATGTCTACAAGTCTTTTCTCATCCCTTCTATTTCACTTCTCTTAGCCTTCACTAATTTATCCTATGGTTTTCCTATAGGTACCCTATCTCCAACTATCACAATCATGCTTGGAACAACCCCCATAACTTGATTTTCATCTTCATTCATTTAGATCTCCACTACACAGTTGTTAGTGTCATATGCATTACCAATATAACCATCATCCACCTAATCACTAATGATATCATTACTAGTCAATACATAGTATAATTGGTATCCCAACCCATCCCTTCTATAATCACCGCAATCCCTTCCATTTCCACCCAATTCACTTTACCAATTGTGTCAACTTGTCCACCACTTCCACCTTCCCAAGCAAGGCAACTCCTCTTATAGGTAATGATGTCACCCACTCTAGCTATGAATATTGATTTTATGAAAGTACCCCCCAAGCTAGCGCAACTTCAAGGTCAAGTTAGGCCTTTGCATGGAAAGTTATTTGTGATTCCAAAGATATGAATGTTGAAAAGGCATTTGATGTCCTCATCATTGGATAAAATAAGTGGAAAAGGAGTATAAGTGATTGAAGGAAAATACCTCCAAGGTTCCATTTTTCATGTATTCATGGTTAGCACAAAAAGGGGATAATATCTACATTGTTAAAGCAAGAGAATCTGACCCATCCAAGGTGGCAAATTTCCCTATTGACTTGACTACTAGAGTTTCCAAGTGGTATTTGATCCAAACATATCCATATTAAATTATTTAACTCACAAACCAAATTTCCATTTATGTGACCATAAAATACTATTGGTTGGTAATTAAGAATAAATAACTTGTAAAGAATAACAAATACTTTAAGCAAAGTGGTATAACTTAAGGTTTAGAAGGACCAACTCTAGCAAGAGATTGAAACATTGAGAAAATATGCCTTAAAAACAAGTCAAATAAATAAGTAAGTTGAGGACCTTAAATACCAACTTGATTAAGTTGATAAGAGCATGCAATAGCTAGAAGATCTCCCATAATAATTTGCACAAGTGCAAAGTTATATAGAAAAACTCCAAGAAGCCCTATAACAGAGAGAACAAAATATTGAATAACTCCAAGGAAAATTAGAAGTTTAAAAACAAGCATAAATGATTTTAGACCCCAATAAGGTTTTTGATAATCAATGGATTAAGTCCGTTTGGGGTAAAATAAAGATAAAAGTATTGAATGCCCAATAATACTTCCATTTTGTGGCATATTCAAAGAGAATATTGAATAAGGTCTTAGATACCATCAAACAGGTTGAAGAGAAACTAGCCACAAGGGAAGAATTCCAAGACAACTTGTGTCCACTATGTTAGCATCATAAGTACAACAACTAGGGATATATAGAAATAATTTTATCAAAAAATTTAACAAGATTCTAGATTCCCAAAGAGACATGAAAACTTGCAAGGACACTTTGGCATCTCTAAAAACCCTATTTTAGAAAATGCTTAAGGAGATCCAAATATTAGTTATTATTGAATTGTTAGACATTATTGACCAATAGATGAATATCCTTGATGATGATATTTTTGATGCCATGTTTGAATAAGAGAAGGATCAAGCTAGTGAGGGGGATGTAGTTGAAATATACAATAAGTTAGAGCTTGTGTATCCCTAACTTTAGGAGCTTAAGAGGAAGTAGGATGGATTGTTAAAAAAACCATAAAAATATATTATGAGAGAGGCCAAATACCTAGCATCCATCCAATTTTAATGTGATGAGGAGTGGCAAAATTTTATAGGACTACTACCATAAAAAACAAAATAAAAGGACTAGTAAAAATTCACTACATAGAGAAAGGATTTTTGCCCTGTGTTAATTTTGCAAGTCAGCCTTAGTAGAAAGTGATCAATAAAATATGAAGAGTAGAGATGAATCATACCATCAATATTTCACATCTACAGTAGGTGCTATTTCATTTTCTATAGAAGACCCATTGGAATCCTAACATTGCATAGGTCATTTGATCTTAGATCAATAATGGGTGCTAGCTCAAGGAGATGAGAAGGTCATACAATTTCCTATGTAGCCCATTGATCGAGTTAATCCAAAAATAGGTGTTATTTCTTAGAAAAGGTAGTTTTCAAAGGAGTAAGTTTGCACACACCATCAAACTTATAGATCAACAATGGGCATTTATTCCACAAAAGAAAGGTCCATTAAGGGTCTCAAAGCCATGCAAACCATGGAGTATTCATTTGATACCCCATGTCATTGCATAAGGCCATACAAATAAATGTTAGAAGAAGTTCCACCATTGGTTAAAGACCTAAAAATGTAGTAGATAAATTGACAATCCGTAGAAGAAGCAAACAACTCTCTTGTCAAAGAGTGCACCCAAGGAAGATTTTTTATTGATTTTATATCTAATGATCTACAATTTTAGAGGGATAGGAAGACATACAAATCATAAAATTGTATGATCCATTGAATTATAGAGATCAACGACCTACAATATTTTCTCTAAAATCTCAATTATAACCAAAGCACCCTACCATTGGTTGAAATACAACAAAATTAACACCTAAGATTATGTTACCATGCACTTGATTGAACCCACAAGTAGATATATGGTGACTACTTGAGATATCCTGACTAAGACCTATACGTAAACTCGTATGTATTAAATGTGGACCTGGAAGAGCTTTGTCTTTCATCTAATTAATAATAAAACCATCCTACCTGGTGGATCTAAATTCTAAAAAGTGGCAACAACGACATATCAGATTCATCATTGACCTTTTGTATTCCATGACAAATAGGTGCCTTTTTGTAGGTATGACATTCCATAGAAGTGGGTGGCACCTTAATAGTAGTTGTAGGTGAAGATCTAGTTCTAGGGACCTTGATTCTAATGAAATTAAAATAGACATGTCTCATGCCCACTCTTAAATGGAATTTCTAGTGAGGGTAGTTGGTAGTAGTGGCAAAAGCCTAAAATATAGAGGCCTCAAATTCCTAAACATTAATGGATCTAGATCCAAAGACCTAAAAATCATCAAAAATGAATTCAGACCCATCCCTTGCTCATTCTAGGAGGGATATTTTTGAATTATTGTATATATTTTAAAGCAAGGAAGCCCTAGTTTCATGTATAAGTGGTAGTTTCAACAGGATTTGTAAAGCATTGGAAGTTGTCTACTCATGTCTATTACCTAGCCTTGTACATATATTTCATTTCACCTCCCTTCTATGTATAGTGTGGCTCAAAAATTGATTCATCTTGGTAATAGCATCGAGCCTCTTCTAATAAGGCGTATCTATAAAGAAATTATGTGATATAGACATCAGATTGTGGCTAATTTTGCTCTATCCTTTTTCTTATGCATATTCATTTTGTGCATGGATGCTCATGTCAAAATAGGACCATGTTCACATCCTAGATATTAGTGGGTGATAAATGTGTTCATTTAATTTTGGTTGTGCATAGAGGCATAGAGGGAACCTTTTATTTTTGGTGCATCACCCCCATTAGCTTAGGATTTTATTTTTTGCATTTATTTTCACTTTTTTCTTTGAAAGCAAGTAATTTAGGAAGGTGCACTAAATATCACATCTAGCAAAGAGTTGACCTCTAGTAAAATTCTCGAGGTTGCATTGCAAGTGATTCCCTCACCTATAAATATTCCTTATTGTGTTTCTCAACATGAGGTATGAGTGCCTAGCGCATTTTATTTTTATCATGAATGCCTTTGATATTCTAAGCAAAAAAAAATCAACATGCTGGATGGGATGAATTTAAACATTTCATTCCACAAAGAATAACTAGGATTAACTTACCCCTAACTACTATGCATGCATAATAGTTTCATTTGGCATGCCCAATGGGACGAGCTTATACTTCATCCCACACATTTGATAGATCTTGGTCAATATTCTTGTGAATATTTGTAATAACCCAAAAATACCAACCCACAAAATTTTATTTAAGGAATTATTACAAGAAGGTTCACAGGGAAAAGCCTTTTTTTAACTTTTTAGCATATAAGGCTTCACCACATTTGAGTTCCAATCACTGTAGATGATACTCAATGGATAGGAGTGGACAACTCTTGTAGTTTCTAGGGTTCACCTTGCTAAACCTACACATTTAGAAGGATGTCAAAAGTGGTCCCCCCACCTTTCCCATACCCTCACCAACATAGGACAATATGACCATGGTGTAGGGATTATCCTTTAAGGCCCATAACACTTAAAGGAGGACACTTATTCCCTAACATTACTCTAAGTCCATCTATGTAGGTTAGCATATATCCTTGGTGCTTAGTTACCACACCTCCATGGGTAAACTAAGGTCACTACCACTTCATTGGCAATGAACATGATCACTCGATCCTTCATGTTCAAGGGATCACCACTGTTGCCTTGTGAATGATTCCACAACTTGTAGTTGGGATACACCTGATCCTACTCATTCAAGGTGTAATGAATCACAAGAAACTTGGCTATTGTATTCACACAACTCCTTCCAGGTTCATGAGTTCTTAGTTATTGCATTCTTGCAACTCCTTCTAAGTCTCATATTTATCTGGTTATTGTATTCACACAACTCCTTCCAAGATAGAGGCTTTATTTTGACTCAGGTTCACAAGAGGATTCTAACCACCCCCAAGGTAATCTTAAACATAATTTTAAATTAAAGCAACATACATCACATCATATCAAAAGCACTTTAAATCAAATCATAATCTATTTAATCTAAAGTGCTATAGAAGATAAACAAGGATACCTCTTAATTAAGCCACATTTTGCTTAACTCAAATGCTTGACATAAAGCTTCATAAGATGCATTCCTTTAACATAAATTCTATAGCATAATAAACTAAGCATTAACATAAGGATGCATTCCAATAATTGATATAACTTAATACTAACTATAAATAAAATATTGCTTAATAAGACAAAATCCAAAATTTACTTCCTTAACACTCTAGCTAATATCAAAGCAAGAATTTACAGGTTACTTCAAATGGAGGAGGCAAATTACCAACAACTTATCTAGGGATACCTTTATTTGAGGGGATACTGAGGATAGAATTATGGAATCCATTTATTAGTAAAGTTTAGAATAAACTCCCAACTTGTAAAGGTAGATGGTTATTGTTAGCAGGAAGAGTGCAGTTAATTAAGTCAATATTACAAGCCATTCCTACATATTATATGCCATTGTATTCTATGCCAAAACTAGTTGAAAAATTTTAATCTATATTATGTGATCCTTTTTATGGTCAAGTTTACATGATAAAAGGAAATTTTATTTGGTGAAATGGAGCAAGGTGTGTGATGATAAAATTAGTGGAGGTCTTGGTTTAATATTTCTTACATATGCAAACTTAGCTCTTAGGGGAAAAGTAATATGGAGATTGTACAAAGAGAGTCAAATACAATGGGTAAGAATATTTCTAAGTATGTTGAGCCCAATCACCCAAGTTTAATTTTTACTGTATTCTATGTACCAAATGGTTCTGCTCTTTGAAATGGTTTAAAAAAATCTATTGATCTAATGATTAAAGGTTTAATATGGGTGGTGGGAACTGGAGAAATTTTTTCTATTTGGATGGATACTTGGTGTGATAAAAAACCACTCAATTTAGATCCAATTTTGAAACCTTGGATGATATTAATTCAAGATAAATATGGTGATAGGGTTTCAAACATTTTGTACAAGGATCAGGAAGGAATATACAAATAAAAAACAAATTTTTTTACAAGTATACATGACATTGATGATATGAGGAAATTGAGTAGAAAGATAACAACTATGATTATTCTGAGGGGAACCAAGGATAAATTAATTTGGGAGTTGAATAGCTTAGGAGAATACACAACAAGAAGTGGTTATAATGTACAACACCAACAAAATAGTAATATCACTAGAATATGGAGAGATATTTGGGATAGCCCAAGTATTCATTAAGCCAAAATGTTTGTTTGGCTTGTAGGTCATAGAAGAATTTTATCCTAGGATAACCTTATGAAAATGTTATCCTAGGATAAGGTTATCCTAGGATAAAATTCTTCTATGACCTACTAGTATTCTTTGTAAAAAGGAGGAGGACAATATAGACCATCTCTTGGGATATTGCTCAATAGTTTGGAAAATATGGCAATGGATTCTTAACATGTCTAGTAAATGCATGGTGATGAATAGTAGAATTAAATATTGGTTAAAGTAATGGTAGAGCACTTACAAAAGTAAGAATTTACAAACAATATGGGATATATCAAAAGATACAATACTTTTGACCGTATGTCCAGAAAGGAATAGAATAATATTTAAAGGAAATGAAAGCATTAGAGGTAATGAAAAGGAAGATATGTTTAGACATAGAGGAGTCTAAACTAGCCCTATCAACTCACCCAGTCCCTGAACTCAGTGGAAAATAGGCGTAAAGTCTATGAAATATATTTATATTCAATAGGGGCTTACAAATGTTCCTTTTTAAAAATCTATCTTATAAGGCTATAAAATAGGGTTCAATAAGGTGAATGTCCCTTTTCTTTCAGTGAACTATCAACTACGTCTTGGATTGGTCTTCCAATGATCCTTAAGAGGTGTGGACCTAGTGCATGCATGCCATCATTTTGATCAAACTTGTCCTCCAAACTTGTATGACCTACAAAATGGGGTTAGTGCGTTTGGGGACCTGTCATGGATCAGATATCATAGTTATGAAGACAAAAGACACTAAATAAAGTAGTAAAATTCATGAAAGAAGTTTCTATAATTAACTATAAGTGACTAAAAAATAGTAAATATTACATGTTGGGAGGGTTTTGTAACTTTTTGTTGGCTGGAGATGGACTCTGGCGAGAGTTGCACCCTACCTAACGACCAGATTGGATCATTGGGTACCTAGCGACCGAGACTATAACTGTGTTTTTTTGGATCTGACAAAATATGATGTTATCCTATAATTTTAGCAGCTCCTGGTCGACATCATATGTGCTCATGTACCTGGTAGAACCTATAAAAAGGGTATGCAAGAGGATACAAAATTTATGGTTTTCATATTGATTTTTAATGGTTGATAGATGGTTAATTGATGGGTAGAATTCTAATGTAATTTCGGTATCGGTAGAGTTTTGTTATGTGGAATGAGATGGATTTATTTTAGGAATAAAAGTACTCCTATTTATAGCTTTTGAAGAGCTTAGGGGGGGTGAGGCGTCCCCTATGAGGTGGAGTGGAGTAAGGGTTAGACCTTAACCATGGTAATGTTAATGGGTGAGGTGGAAGGTGACTCATCCTCCCACATACCCTGAAAAGGGATCTTCTAAATATCTAGAAATATCCTATATGCACACATGTGTGAGAAAAGGTTAGGGTTAACCTTGATTAAGTAGATCTTGGGTTAGATCATGGTTAAATCAAGCATCTTTAAATATCTTATGCAAGTCATGGTTCACACATGTGTGAGTATGAGATTAGTGTTAATATTGATTAAACCTAATTAAACATGTGTTTAAGTCATAAAGTGTACTTTAATGATAAAATGACTTTTAAACCAAGGTTAGGGTTACCATGATGAGACTTTTGTTGGTGGTCGCATGGGGACCATGATTAGGTGTAGAAAAGGGCTTGAATGTACCAAGGGGCTTATGGATAACCCTTTTGTGAATTCAAGGTGTTTTGGGATTAATGAGTGCAATTTTGTAATGTTTGGGACTCAATTGATCATGAAAGATGAATAAGCGATCATGTGTAACTTTTAGGTGTCTACATTTACCTTTTTTTGTACTTTAGTGTATGAAGAAACAAGGCAATGCAAAAAATTAATGACACCATAATATGGTTTGCTTTTGAAAAAGAAGAATGGACAATGGAATATTACGGATGATGGTGGCTTTTTTCATGCCACAGTGATTTTTGAGGGAGTAGATGTAAGATTGTCTTACTATCATGATCAATGTAAGATGCCCCAATTATGGAAGGAGCAAATGTCTTTAAAATTTTACCTTTAATACTTTTTTAAGCTTAATTTGATTTGATAACCGTCCAACCCTAGGTAGTTTTTCTCAAGTGCTTCATCCATGAGTGGTCTTACGACTACTAGTCTTGGAGATTAAAATCCATGATCAACCTAAAGACTAAGGTATTTTGGTCTATCAAATGTTCATTTGAATTGGAGTTTTTTTTTTATTTGTGGAAAACATCCCAAAAGGGATTCCACTTTCGAGTAAGACCCAAGGAGGCAGGGGTATCCATTCTGCCAAAAGTGAAATTTTGCTTTTGATGAGAAGAGAAATTTTGCTTTTGAGTTGCCCCTACAAAGGAGGGCATAAGATGATCTTTGACAAAGGTTCTTGGACAAACACAATTTCCAGTATTGAGTGTTTGGTTATTGATAATGCGTAAAGTGGCTTTGATGAGATGTCTACCTTTTACCCCATTTTGTACTATAGTGTGTGAAGACACAAGGCGATGCAAAAATTTAATGACACCAAAAGATGGTTTAGTTTTGGAAAATAAGAATGGATAATGGAAGATTGCGAATGATGGTGGCTTTTGTCATGCCATGGTGATTATTGAGGGAGTAGATGTAATATTGCCTTACTATCATGATCAATGTAAGATACCCCAATTGTGGAAGGAGTGAATGTCTTTGAAACTTTGCCTTTGATACTTTGTTAAGCTTGATTTGATTTGATAAACCATTCAACCCTAGGTAGGTTTTTCTTAGGTGCTTCATCCATGAGTGGTCTTACGACTGCCAGTCTTGGAGAAGGAAATCCATGATCAACCTAAATACTAAGGTATTTTGGTCCATCAAATGTTCATTTGAATTGAAGTTTTGATGAGAAGAGAAATTTTGCTTTTGAGTTGCCCCTACAAAGGAGGGCGTAATATGATCTTCAACAAAGGTTCTTGGAAAAACATAATTTCTAGTATTGAGTGTTTGGTTATTGATCATGCATAAAGTAACTTTGATGAGATGTCTACCCCCTCAAGCAATGAGTCGATGAGAGGTGAAAATGAGGCGACAACAAAACTCTTGACAAAGTGATTGATGGAGTGAGATAATGGGTGTAATATGCAGCGAACATGGAAGAAATTTGAACAAGAGGCATGTCAGACAAGTGAGAAGTGATATGGGGGACCTTGGGGTTAATTTTGGTTTAATTTGGTCTCGATCGCTAGGTACCTAGTGACCAAATTGGGTCACTAGGTACCTAGAAACTGAATGTTACGACTATAAAAGATGCAGTCGTAGGGTGCATGTGGTATTTGCGCACCTAAAAATTATCCAAAGAATACTGAGAGAGGAGGAAGAGGAGAAAAATTTGTAGTGGAGTGCTATCAAAATTATGATGCAAGGGACGAGATGGCTGGACATGCAGGATAAGGTAGAGGGCAAGCAGTAGGGGTAAGTGAATCTTGAAACAGTGTCAATTGCAAAAAACTATAAATAACCCTAGGGTCTTGTTGTAAATGCATGAAGTAAAAGGTAATGAAGATGTAGGAATGTGTGCATGTGAATGAGAAAGTGCATCAATGTGCTTGCATGTGTGCGATGTTTGTTATGTGGTCTTTTTTGTTGTGTTGTTTGAAAAATGTGCATTTTTCGAGATGCATGTGTGTAGAATATTTTTTTGTATTTTTGGTGTGTTTGTGAGTCAATTATTAAAAATTTTGTGACATATGGGTGAAGGAGCCAAATGGATATCCAAAAGTACCATTTGTTTGCATTTTTGTGATGTTGCATGTTTTCAATGTGCATGTTATGGGTGTGATTTTGAGTCATTTTGTGTGAAATTTTGTGATGTATGGGCAAATGAGCCAAATGGGTATCTCAAAATGTCATTTGTTTGCTTGTATGTGATGTGGTATGTTTTACGGTGTGCTTGCATGAGTGTGTGTTTGACACATGTGGAGAGTGACTTTTTTGAAAAATTTGACCATGGGATGCAAAAGGAGGAAATGGGTATCCAAAAATACCCATATCTCTCTAGTTGTTGGGTACCTAGTGACCCGATATAGTCACTGGGTACCCAAAAAATGGGTGAATGTACAAAATTTTTTATGTTTTTGGTGCCACTAGGGTGAAGGCATAGAGTGCATGGTTGAATGCATGAGCAAAATGTTTGTGTGGGGTATTTTTGGTGTATATGTTCTAACAAAAAGATGTGTGTAATAGGTACGAAATATTGATTTGAGGCACCACTTTCATCCATTGTAGAAGGATCTAAAGAAGACCATACGTGATATAGACCTACAGTGGGTGTGGAATGCAGGATTGCATGGGATTTATCAGATGAGAGTGATACATTGTGATCACACCTATGTGGATACTTTGTGTGAGTGATGGGATCTAGATCACAACACTTTCCATATCTCGATAGGGGAGATGATGATTACACTGGAGGACATATTCAGGATTTATAGATTACCTATAGAGGGGTTGACGATGATTTTTGTTGGGAGTAATTAGAAAAATGTGATGTAGTAATTATTGGGTGATAGGTGGGAGAAGGTGAATGTCTCCAGTGGAGGAGTGGACTATGAGCGGTGCTGGTATGATAGGATAATCTCATGAGATATTTGGTGGCTATGATATTGATAGCCAACCATGTGATGCCACATGTGTCAGAATATTGATTCCCATGGAGGATGATGGGGGTGTTGTATGATGTAGTATATCATGAGCATCAATATGCATGGGTTCCTGCTCTATTGGTGCAAACCTACAGGGAGTTGCATGGTGTGAGACAAGCAGGTCAATGGACAATAGGAGTAGGAGCATATTATTTTGGGATGACCCAATGGGTTTCCATACATGGCACATGAGTCAATGGATATAGATGTTCCCTATGCCTTGCTATGGCAGATGGATATGGAGCTACAATTGCATAGGCCCCATGAGGGATAGAGTTTGTACTATAGAGTTGCTTTTAATCAACTGAGGCCAAAGGATATCTATTTGTGACCATGGAGAGGGGCATCATATTGGGATGACACCAGGATATGATACATGGTAGGTGATACAGATATGGGAGCTAGGATTAAGGGTGATAGATAGATATGTAGAGGTTGTAGTGACTAGAGCATGTGGTAGTTTAGGATGGATTAGCAAGGATGCTAAGGGTGGAGGAGGGAGACCTGGAGGATCCCCTATGATAGGGATGAGTAGTCCACATCAGGTCGCTATGGAGCCTAATTATGTGGTGGGGGGAGATAGTGAGGAAGATTTTTATAGTGAAATATTGCAACATGTGTGATAGCGGGTGGAGAGAGACGATGTCCCCACAGAAGGATGGGAAGAACTAATAGTTGCTCTTGATGGATGTGGTACCTTAGCCCTAGGTGGGATAAATTTATCTATATTTGCAATATGATGCATACCTATGAGGATATTACTATGTTTTGGGATAGGGTGTGATAAGTGAAGGATGATATGACCCAACGAGAGATGGCCTAGATGCATGAGTGAGTCACCCTAATATTGGAGATGGATGGAGTTGTAATGGTATGATTAGAGGTCAAGAGAGATGTGGATAGGGTGAGAGGATAGGTGGAGACTATTGGGACCAACATAGTGCGAGTCTAGGAGGATTCCACATGGGAGCAAGCTCAAAGGGAGGTCATAGCGGTCGAGGTAGCTTGACTACAAGAGGAGGCTACCTAGAGAGAGGTTGAGGTGGCCTGATTATGGGAGGAGGTCACCCGAGAGAGGATCCAATAAGAGGCTATGGTGACTGAGATGGGTGAGGTGCACCAGGTGAAGGATCACTTAGAGATTTTGTTCTACAAAGAGGGGAGGAAGGAGCATCGACTAGAGGTACATTTGGTAATGCACGGTATCAGTATCCTCGAATCATCAAAGTCTAGCTCATGATCCCACCAAAGTAGGAGTGGGTAGCCATTGAGATAGCCATAGGCAAGAGTGGTTACCCTAGGTCATAGTAATCAAGGAGGATCTAGGAGAGAAGAGGAACCTTTTGCCCTATGAGAGGGGAATGGAGAGACACATGATGAGGTGTAGAGCTAAGATAGCCTACTTTGTATTATTTTATGTTTTGTTGTGGCAATTTTCCACTTATTTTGTATATGATAGCCTAGTGAGGCAATGTATGATGTAGTAGGTAGGTGATGTAGCCTACGGGTGATGTGACTATGTATAGTGTACTCATGATTTTGATATGATATATATACATGATGATATTTGTGTGATTATGTGTGATGTGTTGAATGTATGTGATGTGATTGATATGCATGATGTGAATGTTATATATGTGTAGTGTGAAACATAAATGATCATGTAGGTATGATGTGATGTGATACATGGTGAATGTTAGGTAAGATGACTCTAACTAGCTATGAATATGCATCGATGGATAGGTACAACTATAAGATGGAGAAATGTGTCTAGATGTGAACTACGAAAATATGGTAAGATGATTAACCTCTTGTGATGCATTTAAACTATCTCACTCAGGATGATGGACCTAAATATAAATGTCTGACGGTATGATCTAATGACTAAGATATGCGACAAGTAAGCATGGAGTGCATGAATTGACATACATATATAAGATACTCAAGTTATAATGATAGGACACTTGTTATAAGAAAATGCAGTGATGATGTTGTTCACCTCTGTTATTGAA
Source organism: Wollemia nobilis (assembly GCA_028583015.1). NCBI lineage: Eukaryota > Viridiplantae > Streptophyta > Pinopsida > Araucariales > Araucariaceae > Wollemia > Wollemia nobilis. The sequence continues at coordinate 2,356,045 of JAQPPZ010005362.1, read as the reverse complement.
GCATGATGGATGTTTAAAAGGATTTATAGATACATAAACGACATGGTGTGAATAATAAAAATCATTTAGTAGTCATGCAATATCTTGTAGATATCTAGACTAGCCTAATTGAATCTAAGTCTATCATGGACTTGTGTGTGTACATGATGTTCATTTATCATTTCAAGGGAGGTTGGACTAACCCATTGTTAACCTATCCAAAGTAGCTAGATCTTCAGTAAGTGCATAGTGATATGTACAAGAGAAGGTCATTAATGTAACATATGTGTTACCACTTGTAAGACTATTCTACTACCAGGCAGGCTCTTGGATTCTATTGTTGTTTATGGAAATCGTCCTATGATGCTACTTTGGACCTAAGGACCTCTGGGATTCAAGAAAATTTATAGTACTCTTGGAGGCTTTTCCTTTTGTTTTTTGCCCCTCTTCCTTTTAATTCTCTTTTGTGGTGCTCTTTTCTCTTGTTTTTTGTGGATGTTGGCTTTTGTTTTCTACATTTTCTATTTGCTTTTGCTTATCCCTTTGTTTATCCCCAGGTTTATTTTGATCATGCAAATGATAGGATGAGCAGGGAAAAACCATTTGCTAAATGGAAAGGCCTATGCAAGGTGTTGTCTTCCCTAGACTTAAAATTTGCTTAAGATGTGAATGTGTGAGTGGTCCATGAATGACCTCAATTCAACTAGGGATAGCCTTGAAATACTATAGAATTTGATGATGTTTGATATAGGGTGATTAGACTGACTATGAGTGTGTGAGAAACATAAAATCTTCCCGTTTTCATGCAACTAATAACAGTACCAAACACCACGACAATCATGCTGACAAATGCAGTTTTAAATCCTAAAAATGATACTATATACAAGTGATGAATGGTCTATGCACAAGAATGATGTGGATATGACTACCAACTCTATAGATAAGATGATATGTATAAGAGGATATGACATAATAGAATACCTAAAAATGCATGGTAGTATGCAACCAACTTGTTTGTGAGATATGCAAAGTAAGTGAGAGAAGTGAATGCAAGATGGTGTATCCCCATATGATGTCTAATGTACTAAACTGAAGCTAACATATGGGGAAGAATGTACAAGCAAAGTAAAGGGAATGTCAATAGAAGGACATAGTAGTTGTAAGTGATGTGTGCGAATGTGTATGAAAGAGTAATATGATGATGAGTAGGTAAAAGAGAAATGTGAATAGGATACCTTGGTGACCAAGTGGGTGAAATAAAAGAAAATAAGGAAAAAGAAATAGAAAGCAAAAAATAAGAGAGGAGAGGGAAGATAAGAAGATCAAACTAGGTAAAAAGTATATAACCACTCGTAGCGTGACCATACAATAGTGACATAGCATAAAAATAGAAAAATAATAAGGGGATAAAAGTGAATCAAATCTAAGGTATGTAGCTACTCGTAGCATGACCATAAAACATAGACAATGTTATAGAGGAAAGGAATACTAAAAATGGTATGTATAATGTGGGAGGTAGGGGTGCATTAGATGAAACTCATCGTAGTTTAGGAAAATGTGAATAGAGGGTAAAACTCCACCAAGTATGAATGATAGGTGGAAATGAGATAGGATTCTCCCTCCCTCAACTATACAAGAGGCATGTGGCTACATAAATGATGACCAGAAGTGATAGGATGGATAGATGAGAAGAAAGAAAAGAAATGATGGTAAATTCCACAAACAAGAAAAAATTCTAAACGAATGGGAGATGTGGTCGTAAAGACCGTGAAAGAGTAGCTACAAGATCAATGTGACTACCATCTAGATAAGAAATGTGGTCATGTACCTTATGAACTTGTCAAGGCTTGGATGATAATTATGAAGTGCCTATGTATGGTTGTGGTGATATGGTATGGGATGATGAATCTAGATATGTGCCTTTATGATTAATGGAAGAGAGGTACTAATGAGTGCAATGTAGCTCTTCTTCATCCATCATAGTGTGGACTAGGCATTTGAAAATGTAACAAGTGTTGATATCATACCCTTGTTGGCGATGATAAACACAAAAATTATGCTCATTGTAGCCTTTTGGTCTTAAGTGGTGTGGATCAACTGGTTTGACCTAAGGTAAAAATAGAAGCCCTACATGGTGTAATCACTGAAAAGTGTGAGATAAAGGCTCAAAAGGAATTAGTGTAAGATGAGTGGAACATGCGAGATGCGATGGTGGGGTGAAAGATTAACTAGGTAGGTATGGAGTGGGTGCCCGCCTAGTTTGTGTAGTGTCTCTCCTAAAGAGGAGGGGTTGGTAGAAGTGGAGGTATGAGAGAATATGTCATGAATAGGTGATGAGTGGAGCCACACTTACAGTTTCTTAGGTATAATTCAAGATTGTCAATAGGCATCAAGATGGATTATAATTCAACAAAATAAGGTAATGGTAGGTGTGGTGGTGTAAAAGAGGGACAAGCAGAAGTGTCCATCATGGTGGATGGTGATCGATATGAGAGTGAATACAAAGAAGAGTGTGAGAAAGAAAGTGAGAATGGATGATGATGAGGTCGTGATGGCATGGACACTGGTTGAGTGATGTATAATGAAAATTGAGGTGAAGAAAGAAGAGGAGAAGAAGGTGATGGTTGAGGAGAGTGATAACGATGTGAGGAAGATGGGCACGAAGGTGAGAGAATATCGTTTCCATGAAAACTTGGGAGAAGGATCATATAATGATCCTAATGCCTAAGATCTCGATCATAAGATGAAATCCTATTTTTGGACCTATAAGGCAGGCTTAAAGGATGAGGGGGAATATATGGATTATTATTTCCAGCATGAAATGAAATAGGTGAAATTTTTTCATCGAGATGTGTAGAAGTAATTGGATTTGTCTAAGCTCGAATGAGAAAATTTTGATATAAGGTCATCATCAGAATGAGAGAAATCCTATGGGTCTTGGTTGTGTGGATGAGGAGAGATAGGTAAAGCACCACCATTGGATTTAGAAGACATGGATGAATGATGAGAATGAGTAGAGGTGTTGTCCTCTAGATGGGTTGGTGAAATGGTTTGTGAAGGAAGTAGCATGGGAAGAGCTTCCATAGCTAGGAATGTAGGTGTGTAGGATTCGACCTTAGGTAAGGATACTAATCATGAAGGTGATAGACTAGAAGAAACTTTAGTTTCTATGCAACTTGAGTTAAATAACTATTCAGAATGATGTCATGGAAGAAATTAGACCTTTCTGTACAATAGAGGTCTAGATAATTGGCTAGGGTGCGACTGAACTGGATCATTGAGTACCTAGAGACTATGTCTAAAACCAATGATAGCAATAGAAAAGTGTTGGAAGTGTGTTTAGGGAAGTTAAAAACCTATTTTTTGTGGGTTCTAAAACCTATTTTTGGGTGTTTTTATAGCAGAAATCAAATCAATAGCAAGAAACAAACATGAGAAGAAACTGAAATTTTACAAAAATGTATTTTGATGTTGGAATGCCCCTAAAACTGAAAATGAAATAGGAATTGTGGATGTATTCTAAAAAAAACAAGTGTGTTTGCGGATAATCTCCTCTTATTCCCAAATGCATGCAAGGCGTAATTGTATACAAATGGGAAAATGGTGTCTAAATGGAGGTAATGGCTCAAGGTATAACCTAAGGAAATAAAATGCACCAAAATGCAAAATCCTCTATAGAAAGAGGTGGCACTATCTAAGACCTACTACTGGCATACCCATGCTTTTGCTTCACCCTCGGGAGAGCTTAGTCAATAATGACAGTTGCACACTCTCTAATTATAATGAAACCCTATGAACAGGGGCGTCTAATCCTAACCTACCCCAAGGATATCTCAAGAGTAGGGGATTTTTTGGTGATGAAGTCTAGAAAACCACTCATGGGGGTCACTAAGGTGTGTAGGGGGCGAGCTGGTGGAGGGAGATGAAATCCAACGTCACCAGTATCGAGTGGGGATAGGTGATGAAATATAATCTTGCCATTGTTTAAGCTAAATGTGAAGTGTGTGTGTTCTAATCTAAGAAAGCAAGAAATGCATTTTCAAAAATGAAATGCTCTTTTTGAGAAAGAAAAGAAATACAACAAATAATTATGCAACCTTATTCTTCAAGTTTTCTTTTGTTTTTGAAAATTAAATGTGCTTTGAAAACTAAGAGTAGACACAAAAAACTATGGATAGTGAGCTTTTGTAACACTAGATATATTCACAAAATATAAACAAGATGATCTACAATCCTTTCGAGTTTTTGTTGTTGTTGTTTCTGAACTAAACAAAAATATTTTTATAGATTTTACATGTACCTTCAGCTTTTGTAAGTCCTTTTGAATGTATTACAAAAATTCAAACATATTTTTGTTTCGATTGTTGGGTACCTAACGATTGGATTGGGTCACACCCTACCTAGCAATTGAGGTAAAAGTGTGCTTTTAGACCAGATCTAATATTTGGGATAGTAAATCTTGTTGTAGACAAGTACTTGCAACCATAGATAATAGTAATTTACCTTTCATGGATAGAATAAGTGTCTAAGAAAGCCAAATATGAAATAAAGACAAGTTCTGCAAAGGTGACGTGGTGCTGAGTTTCACAAAACACTTCTACAAGGTGGCGCAGTACCAAATTTTACAAAATTTCAAGAGATAACTAATTTGCAATGTGGCACGATGCTAAATTTTGTAATAAGACTTCCAAAAAAAAACAAATGTTAGTAAAATAATGTGATATCAAAATTTTCTAAACACAAAAGGACAACAATATTTCAAGGTGGTACGGTGCCAAGTTTTGCAATCACCCTTGCAATGTGGTACAGTGTCGATTTTTGCAAGAGGCCAAGAGAATCAAGATATTAGCAAGGTGGTGTGATGCTGAATATTGTTAAAACAATCTTATAAGTTGATGTGGTGTCAAATATTGCAAGAGTTTAAGATTCACAAAGTAGGGTTGATTATACCTTTCAATGATGCCAATTTCATTAAGCGATCTGTAACCTACAGAGGTTGTCATTTGGTAAGGGGATAACAATCCCATATGGAGGTAAATCAGCCCCCAAACTTACCTAAAATTTTGTAGTTGTTGTGGGCTGTATCGAAACTGGTCCCTACACCATTTTTGGGAGTGCTTTTTTGGGTTTTTGGGTACCTAGCAACTAGATTGGTTTGCACCCTACCTAGAAACTGTGACTTATAGGCCATAAAAACAATTGTCTCATATATAACTAATTATTTTAGGGTTTTGTAAGATTCTAGGTAGTTTTTGGAGCACCTATAACATAGAAAATAGTCAAAATTAGCTAGCTACTAGAATGAGATAACTAATCAGAAATAAAGCAAGTGGGGATCCCACCAGGCATACCAAAATGAACTTAGTGAAAATAGGCATAAAGTCTATGAAATATATTTATATTCAAAAGGGGTTACAAGTGTTCCTTTTTACAAATCTACCTTAGAAGGCTATAAAAAAGGGTTCAACAAGGTGAATGTCCCTTTTCTTCCAGTGAATTGTTGACTACGTCCTAGATTGGTCTTCCAATGATCCTCAAGGGATGTGGACCTAGTGCATGTGTGCCACCATTTTGATCAAACTTATCCTCTAGACCTATATGACTTGCAAAATTGGGTTAGTGTATTTGGGGACTTGTCATGGATCAGATCATGTAGTTATGAAGACAAAAGACACTAAATAAAGTAGTAAAATGCATGAAAGAAGTTGTAATTGATTGTAAGTGACTAAAAAATAGTAAATATTACTTTTCGAGAGGTTTTTGCAACTTTTTATTGCCTGGATATGGACTCTGGCCAGATTTGCACCCTACCTAGTGACTAGATTGGGTTGCTAGGTACCTAGCGATTGAGCCTGTATCTATTTTGTATCTAACAAAATATGATATTATCTCATGATTATAGTATCTCCTGGTCGACAGTAGATGTGCTCCCGTACCTATCAAAACCTATCAAAATGGCATGCAAGAAGGTACAAAATGTGTGGTTGTCATGTTGATTTGATGGTTGATTGATGGGTAGAAGTCTGATGTAATTTTGGTAGAGTTATGTTATGTGGAATGATATGGATTAATTTTAGGAGGAAAAGTACTCCTATTTATAGCTTTTGGAGAGCTTAGGGGGGTGAGGTATCCCCTATGAGGTGGAGTGGAGTAAGGGTTAGACCTTAACCATGGTAAGGTTAAAGGGTGAGGTGGAAGGTGACTCATCCTCCCACATACCCTAAAAAGGGATCTTCTAAATATCTAGAAATATCCTATGTGCACACATGTGTGAGCAAAGGTTAGGGTTAACCTTGATTAAGTAGATCCTGGGTTAGATCATGGTTAAATCAAGCATCTTTAAATATCTTATGCAAGTCATGGTGCACACTTATGTGAGTATGAGATTAGTGTTAATCTTGATTATTCCTAATTAAACATGTTTTTAAGTCATGAAGTACACTTTAATGATAAAGTAACTTTTAAACCAAGTTTAGGGTTACCATGGTGAGACTTTTGTTGGTGGTCGCATGGGGACCATGATTAGGCATAGGAAAGGGCTTGAGTGGCCCAAGGGGCTTATGGATAGCCCTTTTGTGAATTTAAGGTGTTTTGGGATTAATGAGTGCAATTTTGTAATGTTTGGGACTCAATTAATCATGAAAGATGAATAAGCAACCATGTGCAACTTTTAGGTGTCTATAGTCCCTAATCTAGAAGCAGATAGCCTTGATAGATGGATTCAAGTCATTAAATGGAATTATGATGTTGGGTACAAGAGAAGCAAAAAGAAGGCAAAAAATATAAAGTGGAAACCACCAGATGTGGAGTGGGTTAAATTGAATTTTTATGGAGCATCTAAAGGAAATCTAGGACCAGTAGGAGGAGGAGGAATAATTAGAAATAATAGAGGAGATATTTTGTTTCATTACGCTTTCAATAGTGGATTTAAGACAAATAATGAAGTTGAAGGTTGGGTGGCTTTAAAAGGGTTAAAAATATGCAAATAAATAAAATGGAATAGAGTATGGATGGAATATGATTCTCTCATACTAATAAATGCAATTTTGAGAAAAGCAAAGGCTCCATGGAATATATAAGAGATAATTATAGAGATTCAAGATCTTGCTAAAGAGTTTGAAGAAATCAAGTTTACACATACTTTAATGGAAGGTAACAAATGTAGACATAGGCTAGCTAATAGAGGGATTTTTATTGAGGATAATGAAGTTAAATTCTCCTTTCCATGGTTAGAGGAAGTAATAAGTTTACCTGAAGCTGACAAGAAAATGTTGATTACCTGAATCAAATAATAATTAAGATTTGTTTTAATGTTTTCCATTGGTAATATCTGCTCTATTTTATAACAATAATGTGTTTTCAATAAACTATTTATTATAATTTTTTTGGTTGCACTTGTGTTTTAGGAAGGAAACTAGCAATCCAAATTTTGTAAAACAGACTATGATAGTACAATGTTTTGGAAATATTACTCTACTAAGATGCAATGCATAGATAGTAGAGGTGAATTTTTGGTATTGTGAAGCATTCTATAAAAAAATTTAAGAAGTATGTTGAATTCTAGAACATTTGCATTCATACATAAAATTGAAAATATCTGAAAAATAAAAATCAAGAATTCAAACATTTAATGTAAAATTATGTAGGTTTCTAGCTATAGCATCTCAATTGAGATGAGAAGTGTATCTATTTGTAAACTCTCAAGCTCTAAAGAAGAGAGTTATAATTTGTCAAGGGTGGGGGACTCGACTACAAACTCTTATTATCTATCCAATAAATAAATAAAATATTGCTAAAACACTTTAATGTACAAAATCCAAGGAAACATTAAAACAACATAATATTTCAATTTATACAATATTCAAGTTTACAAAATTCTTTGAACAAAATATTATTTACATAGCCTTTGCTTTTCCATAACTTTTATACATTTCCAAGAATTAATATATCATTTGCCAAGGATCTTCAAGCCCTCTATAAAACTGCTAGCTCCTTCATGATAGGGAACCCTCCATAGCTTATGAGGGATACTTAGGGATTAGGACAACTCTAAATGCAATGCAACTTAATCATGTTTTTTTCTACTATGCAAGTTACCATGCATGAACACAATAAAAAAATTTCACAAGAAGAGAATTTTGTAATTCTCTTAATAATGATCTTTTAACCCATAAAATTTTTAGGAATCACTATAATAGTTTCTATTTTAAAACATACATTAATCCATATAAAAGAGAATCCCATACTTCTCTTTATAATGATCCTTTAACCTACAAAAGTCTTAGGAATCATTATAATAGTTTCTTTTTCAAACCAACATACAATAATCCATATAAAATAGAATCTCATACTTCTCTTTATAATGATCCCTTAACCTACAAAAGTCTTAGAAATCATTATAATAGTTTCTCTTTCAAAACCAACATACAATAATCCATATAAAAGAGAATCCCATACTTCTCTTTATAATGATCCCTTAATCTACAAAAGTCTCAAGAATCATTATAATAGTTTCTCTTTCAAAACCAACATACAATAATCCATATAAAAGAGAATCCCATACTTCTCTTTATAATGATCCCTTAATCTACAAAAGTATCAGGAATCATTATAATAGTTTCTCTTTCAAAACCCACATACAATAATCTAATTATAAGGAAACCATTACCATAGAGGAAACATTCTCAACAACCAAGCTACAACATGTAATTAAGAGAGTTATTTTCCTATAATATCCAACTATAGTTTTGCAACCAACAACATTTTTCTTACTAAAAATAAAGGACCTTTCTCCTCAATAATTTTCCAATGACAAGTTTATAACAAGAAGCTAAAGCATTTAGAGTAAACAAACCTAAACACATATCTTCTTTAGCAAATTAAATAGCATTAAACAAATCTATTTTCAAGCTATAACTTCTCTAATACTAAAAATATTACCATTATAAAAGAGTGACATAACCAAAAGAAGATTCCACCATTCTGAACATTGCACTCAAAGAGATTTATATCCAATTTAAAAGCTTATCTAAACTACCCACAATTACACCACAACCACTTGAGAATAAAATCTAAAGACCACATGCAAATCAATATAAGAGAAGAAGTGGTACAAGAAAATATGAGAGAAACATAGGCCGCTCTACTCGGGCCATTCAATTCAACACAAGATAAGCGATGGTGACACACAGGTTGATAACATCACTAACTAATGTGATAACAAGGAGAAATATTGATGCTATGAGTGGATAGCCATTACCACAAGTGCAAAACAACAAAGCACATACAAAACATACCTTTGATCTCCAAACAACAACCAAAAATTAGCATGCAATAAAGGCAAGATATGAACAACAATAGGGAATCTACTAGATGAACGTGGCCAGACTTGGATCGAGCTCAAGAAACATAGATAAAAGGTAATAATACAAATAGAATATACCCAAGAGAACCATCATTCAAAGGAATGTTTAAGCAATAGCAAGGCACAAATAAAATAAAAATAAAAAATAAGCACCTGAAACAAGCTTCCAATGTTCTCTGATTGACATCATGCTGCCCTCAGTTCATCCTTTCTAAAGTCATCCTCCAACAAACCGTTCTCTTTCCTCCCTTTCTTGAAAGTGCTCTCCCTCATTCAAATAGAATGAGGTGCCTTTCTTGCATGGAGGAAGTGGTGTTTCTTACAAGTACAAGAAGACGTTACTAAAATTTAACGCCACATTTTGCTCATAAAGGCATCGTCTAAGCATGGCCATAATAAAAATAACTAAACTAAATTTTGCAAGCCAATCAATTTTTATTCCAAACACTAGAGGAATAATGCCATAATGAAAGTATCATCAAGAATTACTTCATTAATTCACTTTTTCAATTGCTAATATTAGCTTTTAATATGGACATTAGTTTTTCCAAACATTAATGTCACCAATCTAATTAATACTTTCCTAGCCTAAAGTATTAAATTCATCATTCAATTAATAATTTTCCAAAGTATTAATGTTACTATTTAATTAACACTTAACAAAATCTATGCATACCTCAAACAAACATAGATTCACACCAACCATATTACACACCATTGTTTTATCCTTAAGTAGGCAGTCTCCTTTAAGATAGTCTAATGCTATCACCAACCTAATAAGGAGACCAATTGCACAAGCAACTTCCTAGTCGAATGGTGTGAATATAAAAAAAAGTAAAATGTAAATGCATCTACATGAAGGATATTTTATTACCTTGAGTTATCGATGAGCAAGTCATCACCATCATTTACCAAAATATCTCTCTTTGTAGGTGGTTCACCCATATGGTCCCACCAAAGAGAGCACCTGGTCCTGCATCCACAAATATGTTAGTAGTACCATATTCCAAGCTCAAAAGAATGCAATCATCCCATCATAAAGACATCATAAAATGAAGCTATGCCATTAAATATTCACACCAAAACATAGTTCATTGTCCATAAATAGTTCTTCCAAGGAGGGTTGTTACAAGATCTCAACCAGCTCACTTGCTCAAGCACAAATGTATTCACCTAGTAACTCAACTAAATAAGAAGACCTAGAAGCATCCATTGCATGCATGCAACAACTTTTGGCATGTGCTAATAAAGAGATATCATATTGAGATTATAGTAAAAATATCATTATTTTGGATTATTGAAACCTATTGAACCTTCACCTAGTAACTTCATCAAATAATAAAGGACCAAAAAAATTATGAGTGCAAGACCTGCTACCATATCCTTTTCTAGAGCAAAACCATAGGCGTTAGTGTTTCCCTTGAACCAAAGATTCAAAAAGATAAATAAACATTGGAACATGGCTGCAAATCCACCTCCAAGAAGGTGTCCAACCTAGAATGACAAAGGCCTCCTGAAACCACTTGTTCCTCCTACAACATGGGACCCAATCCCTACATTAATATTTAAATCATTACTTACTACATTGATGAGGATACGACAATGCCTAAAGAGCACTTACATTGCATGGTAAGTCTGTGTGTGATACACAATATTGTAGAGTAGAACATGACCCTTAGATTATTAGCAATATCTTTTAGGGGGAAGGCACAAGATTGTACCTATCCTTGATCGCATATTCAATCGAAAAATAGGACCAAATCATGGACCTTTTTTTGGATAGATTTAGAGAGAATGCAAACATCACATCCCTCTCAGAGTAGATAACAACCATCAATAGAGCACCTATAGATATAATGTATGACTTCAACACCCAATTCCATAATACTTGGTATAGAATCCTCGATGAAACTTGTGCTCTCCTAGGTATGGCTTTAATTTACTTTCTAAAAGCTATTAATTTTAAAATAGATATGATCGTCAATTCTAGAGGAGGTAACTCTCTACCAACAACCTATGGGATAGATATCCAAGTCAAGATTGACTTAATACATATAGGAAGGCTAGCTCTTAGACCCCCCATTCATTTGTTTCCAAGTGTCCATCCACCTCCAACAATACAACCTACCACATTCTATCCTACTCCTTGTTGTAAACCCTTCAAACACTTAGACTTCCCTCCCTACTCCCTAGTACCCCTCTACAAATCCTTGCTCATATAAGCTAGATAAAATGAAGAACCTATTGAGGTTAGTATTCAATGAGGTCATAGCCCTCAAGAGGTAGAGTATCCAAATGTTTCCATAATATATTTATCTGAGAACTCCCTTCCAACAAAACAACGAAGGTTATAGGCCCTCTCTAAAAGGGTATTGAGGCTCTAACTTCCATGCAAATAAATATGTGATCCAAACTCAAAAATATAGTCAAAAAATAGTTCTTGTACCACCCCCATTGCAACAAGCTCCTCCAAACCCTATTAGGAATATAGTCCTTACACAAAATAATTATGTGGAGGAACCCCATACATGGTATTGCTCTTATATCGAGTTCTATGCTCATGATGTTTATCCTAAGAGCCATCTGCAAAAAACCATATCAACACCCAATGAAGCTACATTTGCCCAACCATACACTTCTTACCTAGGGATAAGTTCCTCCACCTCTAGGCAAAGTTTAATAATTCAAAATTAGGAGGATGTGACTAAGGAAGCAAGCACTTCAGTGCCTAAGTCATAATTTGAATCTAATTACATGACTTAGGCTAGAGGGAAAGAGGTAGAGGAGTAAGGAAAAGTTGATCTAGCATGTATCAACACCTAGTGTAGGCCAACAAATCTAGAAAAATATGTTTTTCCTCTGACCACATTTTATCAGAACACCTTGATGGCCACTACGAAGGATGTTCCTACTGATCGAGTCATCAATGTGGATCACAAAAGGCAATTTGGAGTAGATATATTTGTTGATAAAATTCATTATATCCCTAATAAACCAATGGACCATAAGGAGGTAAAAACTTGGGATGGAGTCCTCAAGCAAACAAGTATTACTACTTGTCTGATCCAAAAGGAGAACATTTCTATCCTCAAAATAATAAATTAAGGAGAAGACCTATATGGTAGGTGGGAGCTAACCTACAATAATTCCAAGAGGAAAAGAGAAGCTAGATTTAGCACCTATTTAGTTTCACCAAAAGGAGGAAAAGTTACTACAGTCATATAGTTGCCCACATAATATCATAAAATATGAAGTCTTAATGCATGGCCCCCAAGCCTCGAGGAAGGAAAGCATTGATTGGATACAAGTTTGTGGCATCATTGAGATGATGATTAGAAATGTGGGATCCTAATACATAGTCAAGAACAAGCCATGGTAATCTTGTAAATGTAGGATTTGGGATCCAGGGTACTGTTGGAATAATTTCTTGTATCCATAGGGTTGAGTTGTCACGCTACAGGAATTTATTTGAAACCAACGAGCTATTACAAGCTCTGGTCAACTTGCCTCTTTATTTTGGTAAAGGGTGTATTGCTAGGATTAAAAAGGAACCAAAATGGGTAAGGAAACCCCAATGGTAAACTTAAGATGTTACAATTTTATTCACTCCATATTTTAATTATACACTACTTATATAAAATTAACCAAGCATGGACAACTCCAATTATGCTTTATGTGTAGACCAGTGCCTAGATTCATTGGGTTGTTATAACAATTTAAACAAATATTTTAGATTACCAAAAGAGGAGGAAAAGAAGAAATTGGTGCTATTAAATTCATTCAAATATCGTAATAAATCTAATAGTTAACCAATGAAAGAAACGTTCACAACACATTCAAATAATGTAATATGCTATGAAGCTACATACAAAACTGAAGATAAAAAGTATGATAGAATCAAAACCTAAAATTGTATTAATTTTTCCAAATGAATTACATGCAGAGTTGGCAGAATGTCATTAAAATCTGTAAGTAGTATTAATACAATGAGAAATCCTTGTTCAAATAATGTCACATGACTTCTTTAAATCTTTCGTTCCAATATGGTAATAGGAAAAGCCTCTGGACCTCAGGTTCAAAGCTCTAGAATATTCCATTTTCTTGACCTCTATTCTATCACACCTACATAGTAAAGGGGAAGAATAAGATATTAGAAAGAAAAATATACACAAGGGATACAATAGCAAAACTACTAGGCACTCAAGTACACCTTTTAAAAAGAATTTTCTATCTCTAAAGCTTGATGTTGATTATGATCGTAGCTATTTATTTTATAGCCTCTAATTCTTGATTCAGTTATTTTTGGCCTCATATGGGCCTTACAATTGTCACCATCTCTTTTGATATTAAAATATTGTACAGTTGTCTTCCAGTACTCTGTTTTGCTTGTGTTAATGGATTTGATCATGATCTCCTTAAAAAAGGTGACACTCATCTACATTGTGATTCATCATTGAATAGCTTCATTGATCAGTTGATTGTGCCTCTGATGAATATTTTTCCCCTGTTCCAACTTCATATTTTAGTTGCTTTATTATTTTTGAACTCTGTCCTATTTCAGTAATATTTATTTCTTCTCTTGGAGACGTATTTAGCTTAAGCTATAGACCCCATACTCTGGTTTATTTCATTTTTTTATCATGTTAAAATATTCTTATTTGTTTCTCTATGAGTCCCCATGCATCAATATGAATGTTTATAACAAACCTCACTATGTTAATCTCCTGCAGGATCCTACTTTTATGTATGTTGATAAAGACTTTGTTTTTCTCATACATGGTAATCAGAGAATCTACAGTGTTGACCAAGAAGGTAGCCTATTTGGCCATCTCTTTTTCATCATCAAATTCACAGTCAAAATCTTCAACCTTGTTCATGATGAGGTCTTATATGCTGGTATTTTCTATGAACTCTTCCAATGATAATCCAATCTCTGCCATCTTTTCTTTCATGTTATCCAACAAGAAATGTACTTCTACTATATCATTGTACCACCTCCCCAAGTTTACTTCAAACATTGATGCCTTCATGAATTCCATATTATTTTTAATTTTAGAGCCATCTTCCAAGAATACTTCCTTATTCTGCATCTCTTCAAAATATTCTACCATTAACTGGAGAGTGGGATGAATGATCTCCAAGTCTTTCTCTTTCTAATATAGAAATTTTTCCATTTCTTTGGGGTTGAATTGGATAACTTTGATCTGTCTGAACATTTTTGTGATCCCATCAATCCTGTCCTGTATCTTAAAAGATATTTATTTTCTAATTTTGGAGATACAAACTACATATTCTATTTATTTCTTAGATGGAGGGGGCTCTTGTGTGGATTTTGCCTAATACAGTTGTTCCTGTAGGTTGTTGATCAAAGCTTACATTTATGCATTTTCCTTATCCCTTATCTCTAATTGACACCTTAAGTCTTTAGTTCTCTGGTGTAGAAGATCTACAGTTTTCTCATGCATACCTTTATTCATTTTGATCATGTCATCTTCTTATCCATGCATTGAAATCTCCCTTGTTTTATCATAAATTTCAAAGACAACAGTTTTTTGTGGTGCATGTATGGATATCCTTGCCATAGATATTTTGGATATGTCTTCTTCCACCCCTACAATAGAACTTTCTCCCATGCCACCCATTCCTAATACTATCTGTAATTATTGTTCACTGGAAACACTAAAATCTGTTTCTTCTTCTACCCTTTCTAGTGTGACTTTAGTTGAGGTTAGAGCCAGCTTATGCTTCTTTACCTCGAGGGCAGGCACAACTTCTTGATGCTTAAATCTATGTTCTCTGAATATGTCTCCAAAACCACCTGTCCTCCTCATTTTCATTTGTATCACTGAGGGAATTTGTACTTCTTTGTCATTAATCTTCAAAGAGCTGGGAATGGCCTTTGGGGCTAACTTCCTTACACTAGTAAGGGCTAGCAGTTGGTCAAAAATAGGAGTTACAACTTTATTTTCTGAAGTTTCAACTTCCTAAGAAGATATTGTGGTAATTTCCTTCTCTTTCACTGTATCAGCCATGTAGGATTTTCTTGTGAAGTGGGTGTTTCCTCTATTCTAAGGTGAGGGCTTTTAGGGACTTGAATTTGTTGCTCTACTATATCTACCATACTCATCATAACCTCCATTTTATCGATGCCTTACTCTTCTATGATTTCCAATAAATCATCTTCCAATAAATCCTCCTTATCGATTCCAGCTCTGGGGGGTAGTCGTATGGCCTTTGAATTTATGAATTACCTTTGTGTTCATAAGGGAAATTCTCCCACACATTGTGTAAATATTCCCCCTTCTCTATGGCTTCTAAAAGTGTTTCCTCATACTAGTCCTTACTGTGTTCAACCTAGGAATAGTTATGAGCTATCATCCGTTTATATTTTCTAGCAGGGTCATAGGGCTTCCAAGTTATTTATTTGAAGTCCAAGTTTTCTAAATCATACATGCCCTTGAATAGGGTTGGATACCCTACAAATATGTAATATCCAAATTTGCAAGGAACTTTGAGCCAAGGGACTCGACCATGCTTCTTTTCTTATCTCATTTTATCTTCTTCTGCAACCTATATTACAAGTTCCAAGGCATCCAGAGAGAAATGGTAGTACATAGGTAACATATTAGGGGGAATTTTGGCCCCATAAAGCCTAATGTACATGAAGCCTTCTGAGAAGAAGTAATCCCCTAATTTTTTTCTTTGAGGAAATATTTGACTCCAAGTCCTAATCTCTCAAGGAGGTCACCTATCAGGATCCAATGAATTTCCAGCATGAAATTGTCACAAAACCAACCCAAGTGAGTGCATCCTTCATGTATCCTCCAAAAAAAGTTTTGAAAATAAGGACTCTTAGTGGCCCCTAGCCTCCTTTTGCTTTCATATCCTAATTTCCCGACTAACATGTGCATGAGAATTGAGTATTGGGAGAACTAGGACATCTATTTCCTTTGCCCCAAGATTACCTTTTTTAATTCTATCAATTGTGTGTGTATTTTCCTGCTCAACTCTCTTCCCATACATATATGGGGGAATTTATACTTATATTACTTTGTGTTACTAGATACAAGATATCCTTCCATACCACACTGAGTTCTTGTACTCCCAAAATGATGTTAATCATGTCACAAAAATCCTTGACCTAGGGTTTGAATGTAGTTTTTCTAATTGGGAAATTAAATTGTACATCCTCATATGTATCAAAAAGTATTTTTAATGATTCTAAATCAGTTAACCTACTATATTATGTTTTAATTACCTGACATATTAGTGGTGTGTTCGAAGGCATCAAGTTGAAGACTTTCTTGATGTACTTGGGCATGATGCTAAATACTGGTCGGTCCTTGTTGTCTTAGAAGGTTCTGGTCTTCTCATTGTAGGCTACTACTAGCCATACCATTAGATCCATAGAGTAGTATACTTTGGGACATATCAATTTCCCCATATTGCTTGTCCATCTATTGCTCCTGGGAGCACCCTTGTTTTACAATTTCTTCGTTTTGTGGAACAAATCCATAAATAGCCATGGGGAGCATTGCAAGTTCTCCATGGTAGGTGCAAAGCTCTAAATACATATGTTTTTAATCTCATATTACTGGGTTGATGTGAGCTACTTGTTCTACCTAGATTTTTTTGAGAAATCGGACATTCCCATCATAGTAACAACTTCTTCAGGGAGCTCGATGTATGGTGTCTATTCTATGATGAATTTACCACATCTTGGGTGTATTTAGGCATGAAGGTAGCTTCCCAAGTGGCTATTCTACTTACAGACACCACTTCAACTTACTATAACACACTATTATGAGTTCTCACTTGCCAATGGCAACTCTTCACTCTGTAATTCTTTCACTCGAGACAACCAGGATGGTAGTAATACTCAGGAGTGGGGATTTAAGTACTTGAGGGTGGAGTGTCTTCACTGATCTCGCATGGAGTATCATTAATGTGGTTTTACCAACTGCCTTTTGAATTTGGCCAATGAATGCTTGCCATCACATTGTTTCTAAAATCGTGCAGGTATGGTACATGATCTTCCTCGACCTGTACAACTACGATGGAATTTGGTTTGTGTACTTCGAATCGTTTATAGTGCTCTCATTGGTCATTGGGTCATGCCACTATTTGATGTGGTATTTAGAACATGGTGGTAGTAACATTTGAAGGAAATTCATCATAATTGTTTCACCACCTTGGTCCTGGTCATTAGATTTGATCATGGAGGTGCGCACCCGTCAAGATTTACCAACCTGCATGTTGGTTAGTCCAAAGGAAGAAAAATATATTGTGATTGGGTTATCTTAGCCTAAGTTTGATTATTTAAAATTAATCAAGGCTTAATCAACACTTAAGATGCCTTATCCATAATACTTACCCTTTACAAATCTATGCATCAAACATAATGCT
This sequence comes from Wollemia nobilis, assembly GCA_028583015.1. Taxonomy (NCBI): domain Eukaryota; kingdom Viridiplantae; phylum Streptophyta; class Pinopsida; order Araucariales; family Araucariaceae; genus Wollemia; species Wollemia nobilis. The sequence goes on along the minus strand of JAQPPZ010005362.1, from coordinate 2,338,296 downwards.
TACCGTTAGATCTCATTTTCTTTGATCGCTACCGTTGATATCCTAGAACCTACATGGTTTTTAGTCCAATGATATAATAAATACATGAAAAAATAATTATATTATGATTAACCAAAATTATAGGTCAAAAAATATTAGGTTAGCAGCTATTTGATTAAAAATACTTTAGGCCCAAAGCTTAATAATTATTCTCGATGTGATCATTATGAGGATGGAGTGTCTTCACTGATCTCACATGGAGTATCATTAATGTGGTTTTACCAACTATCTTTTGAATTTTGCCAATGGATGCTTGCCATCGCATTGTTTCTAAAATCGTACAGGTGTGGCACATGATCTTCCTTAGCCTGTACAATTGTGATGGACTTTGGTTTGTGTACTTCTAATCATTTACAGTGCTCTCATTGTTCATTGGGTCATGCCACTATCTGATGTGGTATTTAGAATATGGTGGTAGTAACCTTCATAGGAAATTCATCATAATTGTTTCGCCACCTTGGTCCTGGTTGTTAGATTTGATCATGGAGGTGTGCACCCGTCAAGATTTACCAACCTACACATTGGTTAGTCCAAAGGAAGAAAAATATATCATGATTGGATTATCTTAGCCTAAGTTTGATTATTTAAAATTAATTAGGACTTAATCAACACTTAAGATGCCTTATCCATAATACTTACCCTTTAAAAATCTATGCATCAAACATAACGTTTACCTTTAGATCTCATTTGCTTCGATTGCCATCGTTGATATCCCAAAACCTGCATGGTTGTTAGTCCAATGATATAATAAACACATGACAAATTAATTAGATTAACCAAAATGATAGGTAAAAAAATCTTAGGTTAGCAGCTATTTGATTAAAAATACTTTAGGCCCGAAGCTTAATAATTATTCTTGATATGATCATTATGAACCACTACGTTAATCCTACCCATAATCCAAGTTTATTAAGGTTGATAGAATATTACAACTTTAATAATTTTCCATTAAACCATATGCACCTTATAAACCGATCAACTTCCCATGTGCCCACCATTAGATCAATTAACGAATGTGTGCACCCGTTGGATCCTTTAGATATGCGTAAGGTTAACAAGATGAAAGGAATGGGATTAAAAATATATTAGATCCTCTTTAAATCTTGATTATGCATAGATATAAGCCTTAATAATACCTTTTAATTAATCCTCCGACAAAAACCTGATGTAATTAACCTTCGGATGCCTCGAAAAAGCACTGTCGTCAGATCTGGGCAGGAACAAGCACTACTTTTGGATCGATTGAAGATGCATGCTTCATTATCTGAAGGGGGAAATTTAATATGCACTTATACCCTTTCTAACCATTATTAGGCTTGAAGCTTAACTCTTAATAAGACATTTTTAGATAATCACCCAACAACACTTTCTTCATTATCTTTCGGTCACCTTGGGAAAACGTTGTCATTAGATCTAGGTAGAGATGAGCGCTACCGTTGAGATCTATAAGATGCACATATTTTATCTGAAGAGGAATCAAATAACACGTGATTTAACCCTTTCTAATCATAATTAATTCCACTCTAATCAATCTTTGACCTTTATTTTCACTCGATGAGTGAATTTTGTTAACACCTGATCACGTTGGTGAGTGTGCTACCTTTGGATCTTATGGGGATCATGCACTATTGCTAGATCTGATGAAGATGTAAGATATTTATCCTTCACTTAGATGGAAGTTTTAACAATTGGTCAACCTGCTACGAGTGCTACCATCGGATCAACTAACGATCGAGCCCAGTCGTTGATCTCTTTTGATCCGTAAGATTATTAATCAAAGGGGCGGATGCCCTTAATTTTTCATGACTTTAGAAAACTTATATTATAATTTCTCCTTAGGCCTTGGTGATTTTAAAAGCAGTGATTAAGAAATGGGGAGTAATTAACAATGCGGTTAGGACCCTCGTTAATCATGCTTATCGAGAATTAATGCGATTTAATTAAAAATTAATTATCAGGTGCTAAACACCTTCCAATGCTAATGATTGGTTTCTCTGAGTGGAGCACGACTATCAAATCTGATCAAGATTGTGTGCAACTTCTTAGATTTAATAAGATGCATGTCTTTTAACCTTAGGTTTTATAATGTAGTTGTTTTTAATCCTGATTATTCATCTGATTATTGACCTTAAGCTCGATTTATTCATTAATAAAGCTTTATGATTAACCTTGGTTATCCTTGGTGAACATGCATCCATCGGATCAATATGGAGTGAGCACTATGGATTATTTGAACCTACTCATTGTTTAATTAGGGGGGCACATGACCCTTGATCTTATTTATGTTTAAACTTAGGCTACGACCAATTTTACCTTTAGTTTTTTAAATGTTGGACAAATTTGGGAGTGCACATCCGTTAGATTAAACATAGATCAGGAGCTATCATTCAAATATTTGAACTTGCACGATATTTAACCAAAGGGGGAACATACCCTCATTTTCCCATATGATTAATTTAGACCCCGTGATTATTCCTTATTACTTAGGACCTAATATTTCGACTAAAATTATTTTTAGGACCAACAGTTTAGGGAAATCTTTTTAGTGAATGTTTTATCACCTAAGTTTTAAAAGCTCTTTGTTTATCCGATAAGGTTAATGGTTACTTTCTTATCAGCTAAAAAGGTATTTAATCCAACAGTTAAGGAAATTGGCTTTAATGTTGATTTAGACAAATGTTTTAAACAACTCTTAAGGGTCAAAAATTTAAAACTAATTTTTCAGAAGCAACTGCAACAAAGACCAACAAATTTGGGTGAAGGTTTTGAAAATCAAAAATTTAAATTTTGGGGTATCTGATGTTGAGTCAATTTTGGCTCCAACATAGGCTCTGATTAGGACAATGTGCTAAAAACCTGAGGCACTTGAGAATCGAGAATATCCTGGTTTTATTGTAAGCTTTGGATATAATCATAAACCATAAAACCTGATTAGAAAATTAAAACATAAAAACTTTAAATGGAAAAGATATAATAAAGCAACAATAAACATGATATCAAAGCAATAGAGTATCCAGAAACTATTATTTTCCTTAGTCAATTTGGATCAAAGGATCAAAATTTTAAGATCATATGAGCTTTTGAAAATATTGTTATGATTGTTCAACAAGGTCCTAGGATATGATTATACATAATGCATCAAAGTTGATTGTTCCATCATGCCTTGGCCTAAGTGTGTGTCTATTGCATTCATTCTTGATTCTTGGGTCTTCCAAAACCTCATCATGTTTGTGTAGACACCTAAAACACATCATGTCTATGGAGACTACTCATATGGGCACCTTTGTAGACCATATGAATGACCTTGGACCTTTCCAAGACCAAGCAATGGTTTTAACCACTCAATTTGGGCTCCTTGGCCTATTCAGTGCTAATTGTGACTGACACCTGCAATTAGCAAAAGCTTGCATGATAGCCACGACTGACACCTACGGTTAGCAAAATCTTGCATGCTAACTGTGGCTGACACCTACGGTTAGCACTTTAACAAACTTGGATGACCAGAGCCAAGTCAAATCAGTTGCAACAGTCGAATTGCAACGGTTTTCAAAGTAGTTTGGGTTGGGAAGCATCCAGAAGCTTCCTCCCAACTGCTAATCTTGTTCTTGGCTTCTCCATGAAGCTAGAACAAGTATTTTGGGAGTCTACTTAAGACCCTAATTTCAAAGAGCAAAGATCTTGGATAGTAGCTCAATTGCACATAGCAAAGCCCTATCAGCTTGGAGAGCAATTTTATATCCCCTTGAGGAGTAATGAAGTGTTGTCCAATTGATCAATGACAACTGTGCATGCAACAATGGAGATCTCAAGATCTTGAGGAGCAAGCTTAATAATTGACACACCTCCATTGCTAATTCCATTGAATTCAATCGCCAATCTGTTCCAAAAAACACAGACGACCCTTGACCATCAATTCCTTGGAGGATTTGAGAGTTTTTGGCCTTGGTTGCAAGAGAAAGGACACTTTCATCTTAACCACGGCTATTAGCCATGGTTAATAGTGCCAACCGCACCTCAAACCTGTGACTAGGGTTTTGATGCTTTCTTTCCTCCATTTTAGCATTAGATTTCCATTTCCAGCCATGCATTTAGCTTAATCTCGCATAGATCCACATTTTAGCAGACATTTGACCATTCAATTTAGGATTTAGAGGTAGATTTACTTCATTTCCTTGCATTTGTTAATCTATATTAGTTTCATGCAATTCAAGTTTTCTAATGGTTAATTAGGATGTTTCTTAGCTAGATCCATCCTTCTTTACATGCTATATTACAATTTCTTCATTTCTTGCATAGATTGATAGTTTTAAATGCTTTCTTGATTTCATGCTATTCTTTATGAAAGATTCCTCCAAAAGCCTCATCAAGAGAGGCATCCTTTGTTACTAATTGCTTCTTGTTGTTTCTTGATCACAAGGAATAGGATTTGAAGGAGAGATAAAGCATCCAATTCCTTCCTCAACATGAAGAAGAGGGTCATCGACACCCTAGAGTAGTTCATGTCACCCTGAGGGGCATTTTGATCACACCTACCCTTGATAGGGATTAGACACTATTGTAATTGATGTATCAAATGGGTATCCCTAAGAGGGACGAATATGTAATTTGACTCCATTGAAATTAATAAAGGATTCCTTGTATTCATGTTATTTTTTGTTATCAATTTATGCATGCCTATTTGTGTATCTTTCTTCAATTGCAATAGTTAGAACAGGTGTGAGCCTTTTTGTGGTTACAGTTTGGAAAATAGTCAAGCTTAATAAGTAATTTCAATCCTTAATATTTTCACCATTTGCAAGGCTCCACTGCCAATTAGGAATCTATATCCTCGATGGAGATGCTACTGACCCCATACAATTTTACTCTACTTCCATTCAAGCATCTATAGCCTCAGTAGAGGTTTTCTAAGATATCTCAGATATTAACTCAATCTGCATTATTTTGATTTTCTTTATTTTTTTGATAAAAGCATATTGTGCAATGAGTGTGTCTGAGTTAAGGATCAATTTTTTTTGTTAAATAATAAAGTGTAATTATTTCTAACTCAACCATATTACCAAATATAACTTTATCCCTTGGACCCTGAAATTCCTTTTAATAACATTTGCAAAGTGAAGCTTTGTCATGATGGACCAATAACTCTAATCTTACTCTGTTTTGTCTCATATCCTATGACAATTGCATAACATTCAAATTTGTAAAAATTGTAAGCAACATCAGAATCTAAAATAAATTTCCTCTTCTCTTATTTGTCTTTAAAGAAATAAACAATAATGAATACTCATCATCCTGTGATAATCATGAAAAACAACACAACTAAAACCACACAAAGCAAAATAGAACAAAACAATAGTAAGGAAATCACTTAACTAACAACACTCTGACATAAATTGTTGGAAATTTGAGTTAATTTGAGGCAATTTATGTTGTCATTGATGTCACATGGATCACTGATGTCACATTGAGTTTTGGTAGCAAAAGCACTTCATAGATAATCATCTATGATATTTCGGAGAGCATGGATATATACAAGATTTTTATGAAAACCAAGGCAAGAAAAATAAAAGGTTTTATTTAAAACCATTGTGGGCTTATGTGGAAAGGGATTTTCTTAAAATCCAAAGTGGAATTTTGTTTCATTGAAAAAAGACCTCCGGTGATGAAGATATTAAAGTTTAAAGTTATAGTTTAAATTAATGGAGGGCCTACCTATGTGCAATTAATGGAGGTTGGCATATATATATATATATATATATATATATATATATAAAGGTTTCAATTTATTTCGAAAAGGAGGCATATTATATATAGTCGAAAGCTTATTTCGAGGGCTATTTGACTAAATTATTTAGAAGGAGAAATAATGTGTGTGTAAAGATATATTTTTGATTTTGCAAAGGGGTTCCAAAAGTGAAGTTTGCCTTGTTCTTTTTCAAGAGGATTAATTCTTTCATGAGGTGACAAGGTATCCAATATTATAATTTATTTTATTTTGTGGTATAAGTGGTTTTAGGAGTGAAAAGCTTATGCAATGTTTTGATTTATTTTATTTTATGGTACAAGTGGTTTGAGGAGAGATAAGGAAGTTGTGCAATTAAAGGCCTTGGTGATGATTATTGAAAAGTGGAGTAATATTGATTATTTTGTGATCTACTAACCCTTGTGAAGATTGGAAATAGAATTTTGTGATTGTGGCAGATTTACAAAGAGGTTTTTTCATATTCAAAAAGGCCTTTGGGACAGATTTGAGGACAACGTTGGGACAGATTTGAGGACAGTGTTGGGACAGATTTGTGGATAGTTTTGGGCAAGTTCTTGGTGAGATTTCTAGAGCAAATTTGGGAAAGTTCTTGGTGAGCTTGCTAGAGCAGATTTGGGCAAGTTCTTGGTGAGCTTGCTAGAGTAGATTTGGACAAGTTCTATGTGAGATTGTTATTCATCATTTGATAAGTTTTATGTGAGCTTGTTAAGCAGGTTCTATGTGAGCCTATTGAGCAGGTTCTTAGTGAGCCTATTGATAAAGATTTGGAGGTGACAGAGTAAATAGGAAAGAGATCCAGTAGCCATCATAGTTGAAGATAGATCTGAGTGAGGAGTCTTTAAGTGGAGACAGGTCCACCAGTTAGTGCAGCAGAGAGACAGGGTCTTCTAGAATATCACATAGCCAAATTAGAAGGGGAAAGAGTTCTCCTGTGGAAGATATCCACAAACTTGAGATTAGGGGATCAACATCTCCTTTGGATAGAGATCCATAAAAATTATAATTGGGAGTGATTCCCAAAGAGATTTATTGAGAAATTTTTATTAAAATATTTTCTCGGTGGAGTAGCCCACATTGGGTGAACCACGTAAAATTATGGTGTCCCTATTGTGTATGGTATTTTATGCATTGCTTTGATTACTGCTATTGTTACTGCTATCTATACACAACATAATATTGAATTAGAAGAAAAAGTAAAAAGTGGTCTTATACTGTTCACCCCCCCTCTCAGTATAAGCTTATGTTCTTCAATTGGTATCAGAGCGGGTTCCTTCAGAAATTCTAACAGCTTGAGGGCAGATTCTACAAGAACACAGATGGCTTCATAGAATGGATTATCTACAAATAAGGCTTAATTGTTTGATGGTAACAATTATGCTTTTTGGAGCATGAGGATGAAGAACTACTTTATATCACAAGGATATGAGGTATGAAAAATGTTTGAAAAAGAGTATAGGGTTAAAGGTGATCCCGAGGAAGATAAGACTACTAGGAAATTGGTTGAGATCAATGTAAGAGCAATGAATTGTATTTTGAGTGGGCTTCATGAGATATATTTTGCAAAGGTCATGGTATGTACTTCAGCTAATGAGATGTGGACCAAGTTGAGGAATACTTATGAAGGAGATTCCAAGGTAAAGTTGGCAAAACTACAAACTCATAGAAAAATATTTGAGGAATTGAAAATGGAATATTCTAAAGATATTGCAAAGTTCTTACTTTGATTTGATGAGATTACTAACACTATGAGAGGCCTAGGTTTTGATATGAAATAATTAGAAGTTACTCAAAATGTTTTGATATCACTTCCCCTAAAATATGATGCAAAGGTTTCAGCAATAGAAGAAACAATGGATATCAACAAGTTAACAATGGAATAATTGCAAGGTACTCTCACAGCTTATGAGATGAGGGTAAGTAAGCATCAAGCTCTAATAAAAGAGATTTCTTTGAAGGCTTCAGAAAAAGAGAAATGTAAAGTTTCAAAAATAGATAGAGTTTTAGAAAATTATGAGGAAACTAACTTCATCAAAAGGAATAAGGACTCTAGGAATTTTAGAGATATAAGGAAAGTCAGGTGCTACAAGTGTGGTGATATTGGTCACTATGCATATAAGTGTCCACATGAAGATATCAGTGATGATGAAAAATAGGGTCACAGAAGAAAAGAATATGGAAAGCATAAGAATGACAAAGATGTCAGATTCAAGCAAAATAGGTATGAGAAGAAAATTTTTTGTAAGGCAAAGAAATATTACTACATTGTAGAAGCAAGTGATAGCTCAAATCATAGTGATAGAGACAATTCATATGATGAAAAGGAAGATAATTTATTCCTAGGAATAGAAGGTGAAAGATAACAATGTTTTGTGTGTGGTCAAAGAGATAACAGATCAGGATATTGCAGTGGTTTCAGTGATAGTGAAGATGAGATGACACATCAAGGAAATAGGCATGGTCAAATAAATCTTGAGAGTTTGTTTGCTATAGAATATTATAATGATCTTAGTGATAGTGAATATGAAGAAGGGTTTTTCTATGGAATAAGAGAAGTAGAAGAACATTCACTCCAAACTATGAATTTAAAGAAGAGGATGTGCCTATTGAAGAAAGACATGAAGAGCTTGACATAGCCATTGAGCAAGCAGATAGGTACAAGAAAGGTCTAAGGATACTAAAATGCTTCATATGTGGATATTTTGGGCATATAGATGATGATTGCACATACTACAACAATTACAACAAGGAAAGTGTATTTGAAAAAGAAAGCAGCAGTTCTAGTGATAATTCCAGCAATAGTGAAAACAAAGAAGTCTCATTTTTTGTAATAGAAAAGTAAGAGGATGATCCAAGTAAACAAAAATCAAAAATTAAAATGTTAAAAGAAGAATACATGAATCTTGAAAACAATATTCGAACAGATGTCAAAATCAGAGAAGAACTACTTCAAACAATCAGTAATCTCAGAGAAGAGCTTCAAAATGCAAAAAGAAAAGAAGAGAGGATGAATGAAGAACTAAGGGTAACAACGACAAGACATAATACATTAGATGAAAAGATTCAAAAAGGAAAGGAAGTTCTAAAATATGAAAGCAAAGAAGCACCTAAGATTTGTGAGGAAAGTTCCAAAGTTCCTATGGCTTCAAATATTCAGTTTGGTTCTTGTTTTGAGATAGGTGAATCAAGCTCAAAGGGAAAAGAAATTTTTGAAGAGAAAGGAAAGGAAGAGGTTTTAGATGCTACAAATAAGGTTCAAGAATGCAATGCACAATTTGAATATGATCATAAGGATAATGGTCAAGAAAGGTATGAGGAACCAAGGCATGAACAAAGGGTTTTTCAAGGATATTGTTTTTCTTGTAATGGATTTGGACACAGGGCTATACACTGCAGGGTTTATGAATCAAAGAAGTTTGATTTTGCTAGAAGAAACTTCAAGTGAAGAAGGTATGGTTTTCAGGGATATTTCTTCTCATGCAACAGGATTGGTCATAAAGCTTTTCAGTGCAAAGGAAATGAGCAATATGGTTTTGGTTTTAGAGCTTCACAATACAGGGTTCAGGAAAGGAATGGATATGGAAATTATTTTAAGAATAATTTTAGGATATGGGCACCAACCAAAGGCTACAATATCAAGTGTTTTAATTGCAATAAATTTGGGCATATTGCAATATGGTGTAGGACTCAATTCCAAACAGGTTCAAGGCAAGAAGGTCAAACAGGTTCTAGACAAGAAGATCAAGTAATTCATCAAGAGAAGGATATCAAAAAAACATGTAAGGAAGTTGATAGAGGAAAGAAACAAAGTGATATGGGAGTAAAAGTACTCCCACCCCAAAATTAATCACCTCAAAAGAGAAGGGGGTGAGGGGGCTAAGCTTAAGAGTCATATCTTTTAGCCCCATAGGTGTCCCTTTTTCCATTGATGTCAAAGGGAGATAGATTTGAGTAAGGGGGAGAGAATTGAGTTAGGTGGATCAGCCTCCAAAGAGAGTATTGAGTTAGGGGGAGTAGCCTCCAAAGAGAATATTGTGTTAGGGGGAGCAGCCTCCATCAAGAGTATTGAGTCAGGGGGAGCAGCTTTGATTCTCAGAGATGGTTTTTACAGCGATTGTGGTGTTTGCATTAGAGGTGTTGCCATCAATTACAAAGGGGGATATTGTTGGAATTTGAGTTAATTTGAGGTATTTTATATTGTTATTGATGTCACATGGATCATTGATGTCACATTGAGTTTTGGTGGCAAAAGCACTTCATAGATAATCATCTATGATATTTTGAAGAGCATGGATATATACAAGATTTTTATGAAAACCAAGGCAAGCAAAATAAAAGGTTTTATTTAAAACCATGGTGGGCTTATGTAGAAAGGGCTTTTCTTAAAAGCCAAGGTGTAATTTTGTTTCATTGAAAAAGGACCTCCGGTGATGAAGATATTAAAGTTTAAAGTTTAAGTTTAAATTAATGGAGGGCAGACCTATGTGCAATTAATGTAGGTTGGCATATATATATATATATATATATATATATAAAGGTTTCAATTTATTTCGAAAATGGGGTATATATATATTGTCAGAAAGCTTATTCCGAGGGATATTTGACTAACTTATTTAGAAGGAGAAATAAGCTCTGTGTAAAGAGATATTTTTTATTTTACAAAGAGGTTCCAAAAGTGAAGTTTGCCTTGTTTTTTTCAAGAGGATTAATTCTTTCATGGTGTGACAAGGTATGCAATATTGTGATTTATTTTATTTTATGGTATAAGTGGTTTTGGGAGTGAAAAGATTATGCAATGTTTTGATTTATTTTATTTTATGGTACAAGTGGTTTTAGGAGAGATAAGGAAGTTGTGAAATTAAAGGCCTTGGTGATGATTATTAAAAAGTGGAGTAATGTTGATTATTTTGTGATCTACTAACCCTTGTGAAGATTGGAAAAAGAATTTTGTGATTGTGGCAGATTTACAAAGAGGTTTTTTCATCTTCAAAAAGGCCTTTGGGACATATTTGAGGATAGTTTTGGGATAGATTTGAGGACAGTGTTGGGACAGATTTGTGGACAGTTTTGGGCAAGTTCTTGGTGAGCTTGCTAGAGTAGATTTGGGCAAGTTCTTGGTGAGCTTGCTAGAGCAGATTTGGGCAAGTTCTTGGTGAGCTTGCTAGAGCAGATTTGGACAAGTTCTATGTGAGCTTGTTATTTAGCATTTGACAAGTTTTGTGTGAGCTTGTTAAGCAGGTTCTGTGTGAGCCTATTGAGCAGGTTCTTAGTGAGCCTATTGACAGAGCTTTGGAGGTGACAAAGTATAGAGGATAGAGTCTCAGTGGATAGATATCTAGCAGCCAACATAGTTGAATACAAATCTAAGTGAGGAGTCTTCAAGTGGAGAAAGTTCCACTAGTCAGTGCAGTAGAGAGACAGAGTATTCTAGAAGATCACATAGCTAGAGTAGAAGGGGAAATATTTGTCCTATGGAAGAGATCCATGAACTTGAGATTAGGGGATCAACATATCCTACGGATAGAGATCCATAAACATTGTAATTGGGAGTGATTCCCAAAGATATTGATTGAGAAAGTTTTAGTAAAATATTTTCTTCGTGGAGTAGCCCACATTGGGTGAACCACGTAAATTGTGGTGTCTCTATTGTGTATAGTGTTTTGTGCATTGCTTTGATTACTACTATTGATATTGCTATGTATACACAACATAATATTGAATTGGAAGAAAAAGTAAAAAGTGGTCATATACTGTTCACCCCCCTCTCAGTATAACCTTATCTTCTTAAGAAATATCACTTTGTTTTTTCATTTATTTATTTATTTTATTTTTATTTATTTATTTATTTTTTATTATTTTACTCTTTATTGGCCCCATAGTAGGAGTTGTAGACCTTGAGATGCAGACCATTTATAGGAATTTTCATCAATTCTCCTTCTAAGGTTTGCAACCTATAAGTATTTTGACCAACAACTTGTGCTATTTGGTAAGGGCCAAGCCACTTGGGTTCAAGATTTCCTTTCTCACCATGCTTATCATTTTTAGGATCCCAATAGATTACTGTCTCCTTCAATGAAGGGAGTACTTTTTGCTTTATTGTTAAACAATTTTATAATTTTCTGAGTTTGTTCAATTATTATGTTCAGGGTTTCTCTTCTTTGTTCTTGTAACAAGACAATTTAGTCTAACCTTATCTGCAAGTCATTAGGGTTATCATGATCTTGTAACAGTAGGAAAAGTACTAATTTCTCTATTCTAGGGGGCAACAAGGCTTTTGCTTCGTATACCATCTCGTAAAGAGTCCTTCCTGTATTTCTGTTTAATGACAACTTGTCTACCCACAGAGCAAATTTTAATTCACTATCCCAAATTTTCTTATTCTTACCCAATGATCTTTTAATTCCGGTAATTAAGTATTTATTTGATGACTCAGCTAGACCATTTCCTTGAGGGTAATAATTTGTAGAGTGGGAAAGTTATATTCCATACTTAGCACAAAATTCTACCATCTCAAATGATATAAATTATTTTCTATTGTCTATTACTAATTTTTGAGGAACTCCAAACCTAGTTAGAATACTTTCTTCTAAGAAATTCATAATAGTTTGAGTTGTAGAGCTTCTTAAAGGAGCGGTTTTTACCCATTTTGTGAAGTAATTTGTTGCAGTTATGATCCATCTATGTCTGCCTAATGATTTCAGACTGATCTCTCCAATTAGATTGATACCTCATTGTGTGAAAGATGCTTCTATGATCACTGGTTTGATACGTATAGTAACCAAGTGCTTCTTACCTACAAAAACTTGACAATTATGGCAATTTCTTACATATTGATATATTTCTTTGAAAATGGAAGGCCAATAATAACCTGCTCTCATAATATTGTTAGCTATAGCTTTTGGAACAAAATGTCCTCCACAGAAACCATCATGGAATTATTTGATTATTTTTGGGACTTCATTTTCAAACAGATAGACTAATAACACACCATTGGGGTGTCTCCAATAAAGCACACCATCTTGCACATGATATTTCTATATTTGCAGTTTCATTGATCTCATTCTGTTAGCTGACATGTCTTTAGAGAAAGATAAAGTTTATAGGTACGCTAATATCTCATCATACCATTTACATTCAGCATTATTAATCCTTCTGGTGTCATGCATCTCATCTACTGTAACAATGTTATTAGAGTCTTCTCCTTCTTTATATGCTAAGTATTTTTCTAAGCCCTATCCTCTCACAATTTTGACTATTTTAAATTCAGCATCATATTGCAACAGTTTTACCATCCACCTTGCAGGCCTTCCTAATGGTTCAGATTGAGTAAAGACATATTTTATAGCTATAAAAGGGATGCAATATTAAACCTTGTTAGAACCAAATAAACCCTTGAAATGTTCTAAGGCTTGAATCACTGCATAAGCATGTTTTTCTAACAGGGTATACTTAATATGTGTTTTTTTTTATCCTAAACTCATAAAAGCTATTGGCCTTTTATTATTTTCATCATCTTTTTAAGAAATAACTGCAACAATGGAATTTTTAGATGCAAATGAATAGACATTGAAATCCTTTGAATAATTAGGGCAGGTTAAGACTGGGGCAATAGAACTGACTTCCTTAATATTTTTAAAAGCTTCCATGTTCTCTGGTGTCCATTTTATTTCTCCAGTATTTTTGACCATGTCATTGATAGGTTTGGTCATCTCTACAAAATTAGGAATGAATCTTCTAACAAAATTTATTTTGCCAAAGAAAGACCTGACTGCCTTAATGTTTTTAGGAGGGGGAATTTTTGAGATAGCTTATATTCTTTCTTGATCTATACTCACCCCTTTTTCTGAAACTATGTGTCCTAGTAATTTCCCTTGAGTGGTTTCATATATGCATTTCTTAGGGTTTAGGGGAATTCCATATTCTTTACATCAAGCAAATACTACAACAAGATGTTCCAAGTGATCTTCTAGATTTTTGTAAAATACTGTAATTTCATCCAAATACACAACCACTATTTTGAACATCAACCCTTTAAAGGCAAAATCCATTGCTCTCTAAAAGGTTATCCCCTGCATTCATCATACCAAAAGGTATTCTCAAATATTTAAAATTACCCCATGGTGTAGTGAATATTTTCTTATGTCTATCTTCTGGATTAATCTGTATCTGATTATATCTATAAAATCCATCTAATACGGACATTTTGGATGAACCAACTATTGCTTTCAAGGAGCTTTTATTCAAGTTTCTAAAGTCTACACATAGTCTAATATCTCCATTTTTCTTTCTAACTGGTACCAAATTGGATATCTAATATGAAAACCTTAATTTTCTAATAATTTTGGAATCCAACAGTTTTTATACCTCTTTTTGCATTATTGGGTGCAAGGTAGGGTTATACTTCTTTTGTTTTTGTCTAAAGGGCTTGGAATATTCCTTCAATGGTATGATGTGTGACATGACATCCGTTTTGAAGGTTTTAAGATCTTCATATGTCCAAGCAAAGTGTTCCTTATTTTTCTTTAAGAAACTTATGTATCCAGCTTTTTCTTTTTCTGGTAAAGCTTTATCTATTTTTACTATTTTGGGCTCTTCAACTGTATCAATGTTAACATCTTCAGCTATAGTTTCTTTCTGAAGAGGTTTGTATTCTTTGTCAAAATCATCAAATAAAATTTCCAGAGAAACTAATCCTTTTGGTATTCTATTTGTTTTTAGTTGGATTAGTTCTACTGGTTCTCCTATTTGATATTTTAATTTTTCTTCATCTTTTTCATCACAAATTATGTCAGCATACTGATTTTGTAATGTCATAAAGTCTTTTCTATCGATATCATCTTGAAACACTTGTAAGTAGATAATATTATCTGGTACAGAAGGTTTATAGACTAAGATGGTTGGGAACTTGTCCATATATTCTTTAGTAATTTTTGAACTATCCAGTCCTAATGCATTTATAGCTAAAAGTTCAACAACATGATTCTGTTCTCTAGGAATGTATGAAATATTGAAAGCTAAAAAAATTTCAATCTCTTCCAATACTGAAGTTTTATATTGTTTTAACCTAGGATGTTTGGTTTGATACTTTCCTCTTATCTGTTGGATAATTAATTTTGCATCTCCAGTCATAATTAAATAATTTATACCTAAATCTTTAGATTTTTGAAGTCTTAGTAATAAAGCTTCATACTTAGCTACATTGTTAGTGCAAGGAAATTCTAATCTATAAGAAATATTAAGGTAATTTCCTTTTCTATTAGTTAAATTGACTCCTCCACCTACTCTAGAGTGATATTTGGCTCCATAAAAATTCACGGTCCACATTTCTTGTGTTAATACTCTATCTAATTCAACATCAACCATTTTCATAATTTTTGGATCCATATTTCTAACTTTTGGTACTTCTACAAGGAAAGGGTTATGCCATATTGAATACACTCTCATTCCTTTTTCTTCTATTGAATTTACTAAATTTATCATGGTATCATCTACCTTAATTAAATCTATAGAATATTTATTGAAAGGTTCTCTTCGTAGAGTTACATTTTCCTTATCAAACATAGGAATGGTAGCATAAGACCAGTCCAATTGAATAGATCCCCCCAATTGTTCTGCCCAATGCTTGCTTAGTAGGAGTGAAAATAAAGGATCAACATCCACTACTACAGTGTCCATCACTATACCTTTTTTGGGGTGTTGGTCTAGATAAACCAATAATTCAGTTATTACTCCAATGCAAGGTACTTGCTTACTGTCCATTACTAACACAAGAACAAAATATTTTGTATAGATTAATACCATTTGGTCAACTATCATATTAGGTATGATATTGTGTGAAGATCCACTATCAAGCATACAATTATGGATTACATACCTCTACCCTTCATCTGAATTGTATCTTAATGACACATAGAAGGGTCTGACAGAGGATGGTGATCTGGTATCCTGTTGATTTTTTCTAGCAGCATTGCAAGATGGGTCTTATTTTTATTCAATAAGTTTGAATGCTCTACAGACTTGTTCTCTATATTGTTGAACCTTCATAAGCTCACCAAATATGATATTAACCTTTTGTTTACTAATTTCTGACCCAACATCAAATTCTATATTTTTATATCAAGTGTTTTATTGCTTTCTTTTGTAGGTATCTCTTCCTCTAATTCTACTAGATCAAGATTACCTTTTTGGGGGTCTTATCAATTTTTTCTTTACTAAAATTTCTATTTGTGGAGGGTTGTTTTCTTATTTCACTAGTAGAATATTTATCTATTTTATTAGGGACTATTATGTTCCTTAATTTTAGAGTGTGGGTAGCTTCTAATTCTTCTACCTCCTTAGCAGTTGGAATTAATTTACACTACATTTTTTCATATCTAGACTCATGTGGTCTTTGCTAGATTTTGGTACCCTCAACTACTAAGGTCTAGGGATGATGATTTAAAGCATATTTATCTATGTTCTCTTCAAAAATTATTTCCCTTGATTCATCTTCTAAATACCAACAGACATTAATCCTTATGTCTTCTTCTAAATCATCATTACGACCTATATTGTGTTGTGTACTTAAGTATATACCACATCCTTCTGGTTTATGGGGAGCATCACAGACTGAGAAAAAATATGGGAAACCTTCTACAATATTAACATATGGGATAGGGTTTGTAACATTGTTATGATCTCTATTAGATTCTCTTTTCTTCCAGTTATTATTCCCATCGTTCTTGTTCATGTTTCCTTCATATGAGATATTGTTGTTTCCCAAATTCCTATTGAAATTTTTCTTGAAGAGAGAGTGATTATCAACCTATAATCTCTCTATTTGTGATAACTCACCATTATTTCCATTTTTTTCATTATTTCTTTCTATTCTTGCTAACCTGTTGTTCATTGTATTGAACATCTTTGTCACCTGATTAGTCAATTTTTCCATTGGATCCACTTCAGATCTTCTCTGTAAATTGAAGGCTATCCTTTTTGGGTTTCTATTAGTTTTATTTGTCTCTAGAGAGTAAGGTTTCATTTTACCACTATCTAGCATATTTCTTTCAATATCTATTGCTTTATCCATGTATTCATCGATAGTGGTGGCTTGTTCCTACCTTAACTCATAATTGGATTCTCCTTGGAAAATATTCTTATAGAAACAAATTGACTGGATGTCACTAGGTCTAAGGTTAATGGGGATTTTGTTCCTAGTTTTGGAAAACCTTCTATTGAAATCACTGATAGCTTCATTTTTATTTTTCTTCATAGTTGCTAATTCAGTTAACAAGGATTGTTCATTTTTTTTTCTTTCAATTTTCTTAGGAACCCAGTTTCCATATTTGCAAAATTTGTAATGTTGTTGGCTGGGAGGGTGTTAAACCTGGCATATTTTTCTAGTGTTTGCATAAAAATCCTAAGGAATACATCTTCGTGTTCTACTTCTAAATTATCCATAGCAAATAAAAAACTTTTGATATGATCTTCTCTAGTTACTGCAATATTTCCTTGAAACTTGGAAATATACTTATGGGCTTTGTTAGGTAGAGCATTCAAATTTTTAGGTAAAGCAAAAGCTTTGTACCTATTTTTTCTCCATAGTTGAACATTATTTTGCTAATTTTCCTGAGCCATTGTGTCTGTAGGGGTTGTAGACACCAAAATCTAGCACCCTTTAGTTCACATTCACCACCTCACCATCAAATCCTACATAATAAAGATATATGCCTAAGTTCTAACTTAGGGATATAAAATCCTGCACATCATTATATTTTTCTAATTTATTTAATTAGGAAAATCACCCTAGGATACCCTGTCTACCCATTGGACATGTGTCCTGGACACTTCATCCAACATCCATGCCACATCTTACCCACTCATGTCCCCTTTGTCCTTGTACATGACATAGATTCCCAACACCCATGCCACAACTCCTTTGTTGTTGTCATCTTGTCCCTCCACATAAAACAACATCCCACTCCACTTGGAGCTACATCACCCCAGTTAAGTGAGTCACACTAAGTGACTCACTGTAACTACCCTTTCCACATGGTAGTCCAGATTTGCCACTTAGCAAGTCAAGCTTACCACCTCACATTACCCTCCAAAGCCCCATGCAGCCTATAAAGGCATCATCAATCCACCAAACAGAGGGAGTTAAATTTACGTACCGACAGGCTACCAAAATACATCTAGACCTGATGAGAAATTGAGAGTGCAAGCTCGAATTCGATTGTTGGCATGCATCCCGAGGTGACCTATCATCTCAGTAAAAACCATCTGCCCACGATTCTATAGTCAAAAATGTGCATCCATGGTTTCATAATTGTAGGTCCATGATTTCTAGCCCGTAATAATGTTCCCGTGGTTCCATAGTCCCGAACAGGTTTTATCAATAGAGATCAATAACTTATCGACTTGTTAGCAAGGCATTTTTAATTAGTATTTCCATGTTTTCTTGCAAGCATTCCTTTCAAGGGTTTCTTTTATTTGCATTATTTGCAAACATTTATACATGTGCTATTAATCCTTGTTTGGTTCTCATGTGTGCAGGAGATAGGTATTTGAAGAGCTATTAAAGCTAGGAGTGGTCCCTACAGTGGATACCAAAGCCCACTCACCCCTTGGAGCTATAGCAGAGGAATGAAGAGCACCCTATATTGCTGAGGAGTTGGAAGAATTTACCTCTCCTATGGGATTAGTGTAACATCTATCAGAAGGAGAAAATGATTGTAGCATTACCCCCAATGCATTTGGAGCAATTGAAGATATCCATTTGTAACATTGTATCAAGCATTAATACAAAGGAACATTCTTTTTGGCAAATCTCTCTCTTTGTGTTTATCTCATTTATTGTGCTTTGTTATTTTTCTACAAAAAATGGTGATCATGGTGGGACCCCGTAAAAGTCCTATTTTGTTTTGCCTTGCTATCTAAATTTGTTCACTAATATTTGTTTGCACTTACAGGTTTTGGGAATTCGAGGCACACAAATTTGATTTTAGATCAATAAATTTGGAAGATCCTATGCTCGAATTGTTTACTGTGGAAACACGGAAATGTGGTTCCTATTCTGAGGAAATGCAGACTTGTGGTTTCTATTCTGAGGAAACACAGATGTGCGATTCCTATTCAGAAGACACACAAGAGTGCGATTACTGTTTGTAGAAATGCGGGCCAATGGTTGACAGCTAGAGGGAGCAGTGAAGGATCACAGGTCTGTACCTATCACTCGTCGCTCTTTTCTTTGCCTTTCTTTTTTTTTCTTGCTATTATTAACTAGATGTATTTAGGTTAATATAGATAGTTCAGTCATGTTTGCCCTTGTCTACATATAGGTCTAAGGATAGGATCAATTAGCTTAAGTCTTACACCCATTAATACATAAATGAAAAAAAAGGAACTGCATTTGCACAATAAGTAAAAAAAATATGTTGCACATGTCGGGTTAGGAATAACCCAAAAACTATATATTTTTAGGTTCAGGTTTGTCTTGGCTTTGTCCTACTGACAGAAAGGACCCGCGCATCCACGATTGGGGTTTCCCAAATGCTAACACACGGTTGGAAAACCACGCATCTGTGGTTTACCAGAACCAATTGCCCACCCACGGTTGGCCCTGTTAATAGGATTTAGCCCAAAAACTTACTTGAAAGTGGCATTTTGCCCCTGACCTATTGTCTGCTATGTTTCTACTTTCTATTTTCCTGTATTTAGGCCATTGAAACAGAATTGCATAGTAATTTTGCATAACATCCTAGTTAAAAGAAACCACCACACACTCACATAAATGTTGGAAAACGGCTAGATTTCATCACCATCGGGTTTGGATTTCATCACTGAATCACCAAAATTATACCCTATTCTTAGCCAAGGCTTATTCCAAGATCCGTCATAACCCGTGGGTGATAGCATGCATCTCTCTTCAGAGAGGTGTATCGCAGACTATGGATGAACTCGATGAGGAATTGATAGGACCTGTGCTCTGTGGCCATGTGTGGAATTCATTACCACATATTATAGATGGGATTACGCAACCTAGAGTTCATAGCCAGGTTGTCGAGCTATGAGTATATAGGTGAAAACCTAGACTCATTTAGGGTAAAACATTGAGCACACATTTTTTTCATTTTCCAAACAAATTTCAAAAAAATAAATATTTATATATACGAAAATCTAGCATCAAAAATTTTGTGTGGTTATTTGCTTTGTGTGTTGTATTGCATTGTATTGTCACTTTACTTGCATAGATAGTCTCACTCCGCATTTTATCACATAGTAGCGTATGGCAGTGACTCATAATCAAGCTAAGAAACTAGTGTCAAGCCGAAGTCAGTGGTCATCCCCTATGGCCTCTTAGTCTGGCAATGTCCCTCACACTTCGATGGTGGGACAAGTAGATATGCCCCATTCTATGTCCCCGAGTCTTAATGTAGGGCCTTCTAGTAATGACCCCAATACGGACATAGACATTATGCATAGAGCTACTCACATAGCTATACTTGAGACACCTAGGAGTGAACCTCCTACAACGGTAGATAGTTAGGTCACCATGATAGATATGGACACTATTAGAATGTACTTGAATGCAGCTAGAATGGTCTTTCCATAATTACCACCACTCTCTATCCCATCATGTGTCCTATCCTCATCACAACAATAATCCTTATTCGCCTATCTATAGTAGTCACAATAGATTTTCACCAATCCTCTCTTTGAGTTGGTTGTTGTAGCATTAGCCAATCAACCATTGCCATACAACCAAATTCCCCCCATATTATCACAACAAATGACCATTACCACTAATCCCTTGTATGAAATAATTCCTATTGTTTCACAAGCCCCAACATCCATTCCTCCATCCACACTTGTAGGACATACATATCATACCATTCCACAATCAGCGGTGATACCCTTTTCTACTTACCTCCCATCTACCTCCACTACCATGGTTGTCCCACAACCAATTTAGTCCACCACATAACTGGTAGCAGTCCCTATATCAAATGCAATTGTTGTAAAATAGGATTTCTTACAGTTGCAACAAATTATTTTATATAATTCTAACCGTAGCATGAACCCTGACCCTAACCAACATTTCCAAGGGATTGAGCAAAATCTTCCATCTACATCTCATCAACCTAATGCCTTTATCCAAGATCCATCTTGGGTAATGCGTCCTCCCTCTACCACTGTCATTCACAATCAACCATCGCACCCATATGCTAATGTAGTAGGTCAACATAATATCATACCTTCATCACCCCATCCATAGCATAACATCCCTCAACATCCATACCATAACACATTTTTGCCAAACATGTCTTATCATCCCCAACCTACATACAATCCACCCCATTACCAGCAGCATCAAGTACATTCGAGTGTCAGTCCTGTAGATGATCGTAAATACCAATTTTTATAGAGTCATATTGATAGTCTTGCCATGCAAACCCCAGGCTTGCAATACCAAAAGCCAACTTTAAGGAAACTATTCAATCACCCTATTCATGCTTCGATACTAGAGCTGCCATATCCACATGATTTCCAAATATCGAAGCTTGAATTTAAAGGAGAAGAGGATCCACGTGAGCATGTAACAAAGATTTGTGAATGCATGCTTCAAAATCAAAAGCAATGATGCATTTCTATTACATACATTTCCTCAAACATTAGGGGGGAAGCCCAAGACTAGTACAACCACCTCCCGCATCAAAGTATTTTTACCTTTGAACAACTAGCGGACTAGTTCCTAGAAATATTCACCCTAAATGTTAGAAAACAAACAACATTGACTGATATGATTTACCTAAAACAATATGATGATGAATCAGTCTATGACTTTGGCAATAGATGGAGATCATTCATGATCAAGTTACCATTTTCACTCCCTATGCCAGATATAATATGAATGTTCATGAAGATTTTTGGTAGACCTATCTCTTCATTGCTATAGCTACAATAGTATAGAATATTCAATGAGGCACTCGCCCAAGAAAAACTGATTGAAGAAATAAAAATTCAAGAAGGTGAGATTAAGCCTAAGAAGAAAGAGTGGCACAATAAGAATCAAAATGGGAATAACCACGGTCATTCCAAGACCACACATGTTAATCAGATAGTTTTGATCGAACCACATTCAAATCAACTGGCTCAAACACAAATCCAACAACCCCAACAACAACAACAACAACCACACCAACCGAATTATCAAGAGGTTCCACCCCCACAATAGGCACAAAATCAGACACAACATGTGGAAAGGCAACAACGTCATTTTAAGCCAAAAATAAATTTCACGCCAATACAAGAGCCATATTCATTAGTATTTCAAAAGTTGTATGCGACAAAACTTTTTAATTTATCGGAAATGAAACCTGATGATCCTAACAAACCAAAGACAAAAGGTTACAAAGAACACCTCTTTTGCATCTATCATAGACAAAGAGGACATGATATTGAAGGTTGTCATGGATTTAAAGTAATTGTGCAATATTTATTAGAAGCGGGTACAATCAAAATTGACAATCCACTAGACCAAAATAACCAAAACCTAGGCATATATCAAACACCTTTGCCACATCTAGAGGTGAATCAACAATCGACGGGAACATCAACTTCTACAGTTCCTCCCAATCAGGTTAATTATGTGTCTCAACTACCACAAGGTTTTATAGGGGCTATCAGTATAGTTACCTATGGACAAAGGTAAGCTAATCATACAACCCAGGCTCTGAAAACATCACCAACTAATGTGCCCATACAACTTGGATTGAGTGGGCCACCACCACCGTTCCACAACCACCCTGTTGTTACATTGAATAGTCGGTTAACACAAAGTTTGAAGATGGCTTTAGCAAAATTATCAATTTATGAACTAATACAACAATCAACACCTCATAGGGAAGCATTGATGGAAATTTTAAAGTCTATTCAAGTACAATCAGAAGACCCCAATGCATTCAATTCCTTTGTGGGTAGTGTGCAAAAGTGCATGGAACCCTTGATAATATTCTATGACTTCAAGGAAAAATAAATATTAGTAGATTCACCTAATCTGCCATTGCACATAGTAGCTCACATTGATAGGAAACCCTTCAAGAGAGTGCTTATTGATACAGGTTCTTCAATCAACCTCATTACCACACCAGCCATGATGAAGCTCAGCGTCCCATAATCTCACATCACAACATCCACATTCACTCTTAGGGCCTTTAATGACGCTTTATGCTCAACTATAGGGAATGTTGTTCTTCCCGTCACCGTGGGGGTGAAAACAATACATGTTCTCTTTCATATATTGGAAGAAGAAATGCAATATAACATACTTCTTAGATGCCCTTGGATTAGATAAATGAAATGTGTGCCTTCAACATTGCATCAATGCTTAAAATATGTGCATGAAGGCAAGGTACATTGCATACCATCTAACACTAAACCTTTCAAATACTGCAACTTTATTTCAAATCCTTATGAGCCTTTACTCCCATCAACACATCTAACCATCCAACCACTAGTCATTAGAACCATTCCATCAAGCACTACATCATCAAAAGCACCCATTCTAGAAGAGTTGCCTATAGTTAATCCAGCTTTCACATCTAAAAGTGTTAGCTCAATGCATCCTTCAAACACCATATTTCATTTTAAAATTACACTCACTCATCCTGCTAATCATGTTAGCATATATGTCTTACATTATTGATGCAAAAAAGGTAGCGCACATAGGCGCTCTCTAGGTTGGTTTAATAACCACCAAGTTGGTTTCATAAACCAACTTATTGTAATCTTTATAATTGATATCAATCGGAATGAATCATTGCTTCGTGAAACTTTACATGGTATCAGAGCGCAATGTTGGGCAAGGTGGTTCGATGGCGGTTGGGCAAGGTGGTTACTAACTACTCCATTCATGAATACACTCCAAGACACAAGCTTTGGGAGAGGCAGTGAAGAGACAAGACATAGACGCGACCAAATCATGCAAGACAAGACACAGACGAGAGGTAGTGAAGAGACAAGACATAGATGTGACCAGACCATGCAAGACAAGACACAGATGCAACCAGCCCATGCAAGACATAGATGAGACCAAACCACGTAAGACATAGAATGGATAAGGGACAAGACGTAGATGCAAAGCACTAGACCATACACGAGGTATTTGTGGACGAATGAGTTACGTGAAACTAAGAAGTTGGTTCTCCGAACAAAATGGTGAACAGGTGACCACCCGAAGGAAGTCACCTTCAAAGAAGGCTTTCGTAGTCTTTATATCACTACAAGTGCATCCTTCGGATGCATGTGGGATAATCCCACTTATAAATGTTTATCCGCTCCTTCTATAGGAAGCGGGTGGTGTTGGTTCATTCATAGCGCCCCTTGTAGCATAGTTGGTTGGGTTGTGTACTACGCTGTGCATGGTCTCAAGTTTGAATCCCACTATGGGATAACAAAAAGGGCTACATATTTTTTTTTGACATCTCTCCACATTTTTTGATGCTCGACGCCTCTTGCTGATGCCCTATGCGTCCTTTTGAAACCTGGTGGACGACTTTGATGCTTGGCGGGTTTGGTTGACACCTGCATTATATTTTTACGCCTAGAGAAGCATTTTGATGCCTATGCTGTCCAAAATTGACATCTTAAAAGGCTTCCATCAACATTTTTTGGAGTTAAGGTACAATTTTTTTTTCTTCCTTCTCTATTTTTGCCAAACGAAAGGGGAGTGTCTTCACATGATCCATTTGCAAAATTGTCAGATAAAGGGGGGAAATCAAAATATTTGTGAAAAAAATCTGCTAGATTTGTAATAGGTGTTTAAATTTGTGGGCATTTGTGATTTTTTTTGCATTTAAATATTCTATTTTCTTGCATTAACAATCATAAATTACATATAAAAATAAGACCCCAAATTTATACCCTATTTGTGCAATTTATTGCATAGCAACGTTCGGTATTTGAGATACCTCTGGTCCACACTTACAGGTAATGTTTTCATGCTTTGGACTACTGTATTTGCCACCTAATATAGTTGTAACAATGATGTCTAATCTTGTTCTCTATTAATCATCAAGGAGAAATAAGGTAAACCAGATCTTTTTTTTTTCCATTTCATACCCACATCGTGATTGTTGTTAGGTGTAAATCCTGAAGAAAGTTTTTTTTCCAAAGTGTTTAGAGGAAGTTACGCTCCACGCATGAGGAATAAAACTTTCTATGGTAGGTGTCATTAACAACACGATGCCCTTTCAGTATCGCCTATGTTTAATATATTGTGCTTCTCATATGTACTTATAGTCTCCCTCACGTAAGGGCTGGTACATATTGAGTATTATACTATTCATATATACCTGAAGTCTCCCTCACGTAAGGGCAGGTATATATTGAATGGTTATGATATAAATATTTTGTAGGTATAAATAAAGGGAGACCAATTGGTGATATAAAGAACCTTCATAATGGCCACAATTCACAAGTATCTTTCAGATTCATAGTTGTTAAAAGGTCCTAACTTTGTTCCATGGAAAACAAAGATGAAAGCCATTCTTCAGTTGGAAGATTTATGGTATGTAGTGACTGGCACTGCAAAGCACCCTCAAACAACAAGAACAGATCAAGATACTTGGGATAAGAAGGACAAGAAGATTCTTGTGTTTATCTTGCTTGCTACTATAGATGAGGTGTAGCCTCATATTTGTGATGCAAAAACTAGTAAGGTAGCTTGGGATGCCTTGATCATAGTATATGAAGGAAAGAATCAATCCACTATTCTAAACCTTCAAACTCAACTACATACTCTCAGTATGAATTATGGGGAAACAATTGATATATTCCTTTGCAGAGTGGCTGACTTGAAATCCAAATTGAATGCCATGGAAAAACAAGTGGATAATGATATCTTGAAATCTGTCATCTTGAGAGCATTGCTAGATTCCTACAAGATGTTGATCACTTATCTTAATGTTTCTAGTAGACAAGTATCATTTGTGGAGCTAGTAAATTTTCTTCAGACTAAGGAGGAAAATCAGGTTTAGAAAGATGACGTGCCAGATAATGCCCTTTCCATACAACAAAGTGGTAAGAAACAAGGTCAGTTTCAAAAAGGGGGTCCTTCTTCCAAAGGAAAAGGGAAGCAGAAGGATAAAAAATATTGCAAGATTTTTGATATGAATAACCATGACACCAACAGGTATTGATTAAAAAAAAAGCAATAAAACGATCAAGGTCCTAAGAAGAAGGGCAAAGACAGACAAAAATACAACAAGAAATATAAGCAACCTAAAGGCCATGTTGCTTATGCTGACTCCAACTCAGACTCAGATTCCCCTGGGTCTAATTCAAATTTTGACTCTGAAAGAGCACACAAGGTGCTCATGACCCATACTTCGTCTTCCCAGATAGATGATGTATGGTATATTGATTCAGGAGCTAGCAAACACATGACTGGGGACAAATCATGGTTTGATACTTTTAAATAGAAAGAAGGTAAGCCAGTCACAATTGTTGACAATCAAGTCTATCAAGTAAAGGGAGAAGGGGATGTTTCTATGTCCCTTCCTGATGGTAATTTTCAAATTGAGAAGGTTCTCTATGTTCTAGGATTAGCCAATAATCTACTCTCAGTCACAAAAATGTTGGATAGAAACATGGATGTCATGTTTCGAGTTTTCAAAGGCAAGAAGAGATGTTTTATCACCCATAGTGGTAAACATGTTGCAACCGGATCCTACAAACATGGCTTGTTCATTCTAGATACTCTTTCAACTCCTCATGTTGATCTGGCTGCAACTACAAAGGAGGCCACCTCTCTCTGGCATAGATGTTATGGGCACCTTAGTTTAGGATATTTGCTTGAATTACACATATATGGTATGGTGAAAGGTCTTCCTCCACTCTCATTTATCTTACCAGTGTGCTCGGATTGCTTAGCAGGGAAGCAACACAGAGTACCTTTTGAAACTAGCTCCTCTCAAGCTACAAACCCTTTAGAGCTGGTACATACCAATCTATGTGGTCCTATGCCAACCAGATATGGTGGAAAGAAGTATTTTCAACTATTTGTTGATGATTACTCACGAAAGATGTGGGTTTTCTTTCTTCAGTTGAAATAAGAAGGATTTCTCTACTTACAACAATTCAAGAAACTTGTCGAGAAGGATTTAGGATGTTTCATAAAAACCCTCCGCTCATATCGAGGGGGGGAATACACCTCTGAAGAGTTTTTAGATTTTCTTAAGAAACGTGGGATCAAAAGACAACTGACTACAATCTATACACCTCATCAGAATGGAGTTGTAGAAAGGAGAAATTGTTCCATTATGGAAATTGTTCCATTATGTGTTTATGCAGAAGTAATAAACACAGCATCATGCCTCCTAAATAGAGCACCCACTAGAGCTCTACAAGGAAAAACACCACAAGGAGCTTGGAGTGGTAAGAAACCCTCCATTTCTCATTTAAGGGTGTTTGGATGTAAAGCATTCATGCACATTCCAAAATAGAAAAGGAGGAAGTTGGATGAGAAAACCCTGTAGTGTATCTTTCTTGGCTATGATGAGTATTCAAAATGTTATCGATTGATTGATCCTAATACCAAGAAGACACACGTAAGTAGAGATGTTGTTTTTGATGAATCTTTCACATAAAAAGACACGTCTACAGTTGTATACCTAGATGAAGAAGAACCTAAGAAGGAGGTTCAACTTCCACAGCAACAATAGAAAGTCCCAAAATGGTATACTAGCACTTTGAGAGATGCTAAGTTGAATTCCCTTCCAGATCTATCTCTAGATAGGCCATGTAAGTCAAAAGCAACTCCAATGGAGCAAGGACTTAAGTTATCATGATATGATGAATCACCTCAGGTAGATGGTACTCTCTATCGCCAGTTTATTGGGAGTCTCCTATATCTGACAAAAACCAGGCCAGATCTCAGTTTTGTTGTGGGCTATCTTTCAAGGTTCATGCAAGAGCCTAATATGATTCATTGTAAAGCAACAAAAAGAGTTCTTCATTATGTTCATGGTAGTACAAATTATGGTTTGGAATACAAAAAGAACAATAATTTTTTCTTACTAGGAGACACGGACTCAGATTATGTTGGATCCATTGATGATCGTAAATCCACTTCTGGATATGTTTTTCATCTATGATCTGGACCTGTATCATGGCACAGTAAGAAGCAGCATGTGGTTGCTTTATATTCTACAGAGGTAGAATATTGTGCAGCCAGTGAAGCAGTCTATGAGATAATGTGGTTAAGTCACATTCTTACAAACATGGGTCTTCCAAATAATCTTCCTCTTCATTTGTTTTACGATAATCAAGGTGTTTTGTATCTTGTCAAAAATCCATTTTTTCATGAACGTACCAAACATATTGATACCAGATGTCATTTCATTCAAGATGAAGTTCCAAAGCACCATATACAACTTCAATATATTCCTACTAATGCGCAAGTTGCAGATATCTTTACCAAAGCACTTGGATGTATCAAATATGAAAAGTTTTGAGATACTATTGGAATTTGCCACTAATGTAATAAGGGGGGATGTTAGCATATATGTATTATATTATTGATGCAAAAAAGGTAGCGCACATAGGCGCTCTCTAGGTTGGTTTAATAACCACCAAGTTGGTTTCATAAACCAATTTATTGTAATCTTTATAATTGATATCAATTGGAATGAATCATTGCTTCATGAAACTTTACAAATCAATTGTCAGCTCCATCTAGTACACTTCCAGATTCAAATCCACCATTCACATTCAAAGCACAACCCACATCATCAGCCACTACTTCATAGTAATTAGAACCCGTAGTCTCACAAATAGGGCCACCTATTAGAGATAATCCAACACCACCCACAGAGCCAAGAGCTAAGGCTCAAGAACCCTCTTCATCTATCAAGCTTTAGCCACACAACCATCTATATTTGTAATACATCTCACCAATCCAAGTATTGGTGAGCACATTATTGAAAGTGTCACAGTTACACCACCTATCAAGTCAGTCAGAGATTACGGTCACCCTCGTGACCCACATTTAGCTATTGGTGATATATATAGAATGGGTTCTCAAACAAATGCAATCAATTTTATATATGGAGGGATGGATTCTTCATCGGACCCACCTCCTCAAAATGACAACTCTTTACAAGAGTTTAATGAAAACTTTGATTATCTATCGAACCCAAGTTTCCCAGTCAGATATTTTCAAAGGGTTAGTTGGTAAGGATATGGACTTGGAAGACATGAACAAGGTCCTCACCACATTATTGAACCAGAATATAGAGAGCCAAGTGACCACTCCGGTCTAGGCTATAAACCTTCCATCTCAAGCTCTTCGCTTAATCAAGCTTTCCAAGAACTTGACATAGAATGCGAACAAGAGGAGGAAAAGAGTGATGATGAGGATGAACCTAATGATGAGAATGAACCTAATTATGAGGATGAACAAATAGAAAGTAGATACCAAATCTACAATTTTTACCCTCGAGAGCAAGCTGAGCAAGTTTTACAACGAGAATCAGATTATGAATATCCTACTGAGATGGCATACCTTAGGCAATACCTTGAGCCACTAATGCTAGGACCTCATACAAATGCTAATGGCTTTTGGATGAGTGACAATGATGATGATGAAATTGAAATGATTTTTATCAACCATGCTCTTGAGATACAAACCATGAGAATACTCCAAGATGAAGCACGTCCTGAATGGCTTAATTAAGAAGAACCTCAGGAAGAGATAATATATGGAGAAATCATGCAAAAGGATAACTAGTATCAATCAAATTTTCCAATAGACTGTACACTTTTTTTGCTAAACAAAGAGCGTGAGGATCCTAAACCAGAACCTCCACCATCACATTGGCAAAGCATACAACAAAACCAATCACACACATTAGGTCAATTGCAACCTAGAGAATACGAGTCA
The DNA here is from genome assembly GCA_028583015.1 of Wollemia nobilis. Classification (NCBI taxonomy): domain Eukaryota; kingdom Viridiplantae; phylum Streptophyta; class Pinopsida; order Araucariales; family Araucariaceae; genus Wollemia; species Wollemia nobilis. Next base: position 2,308,576 of record JAQPPZ010005362.1, on the reverse strand, counting down.
TCAATTCTTGAATTGCAACCACCTCATTTCCATCAAGTCAACATTATTTTTGTTGATTTGCTCACCCCACTCCGCAATCCATATAATGAGACAAAACCTATCTATATCGACACTAGTCTCATAGCCATGGACAAGATTTCATCCTCACCATCCACTGCTGACTTCATGTCCGAAGAGTTGTTGCACGCTTCAAACACTTAAATTCTACAACAACCGTCATAATCAAACAATTTAGTTTTTCAAACTGAGATAGAGGGGGACACCCCAGAAACATTTGAAAATGTGGAAGATGATATCCACCTCATCCCGACTCCACATCAACTAGAAGAAGGTTCTCACATGCTAATAGAAGAGTCTATAGATGTGAACCTTAGTGAAGACGTGGACAATCCCTAGATTGTCAAAATAGCAAAAGAATTATCCACAGAAGAAAAATAAAGCATCATAAACATGCTTATTAAAAATAAGGAAGTGTTCGCATGGTCCTACAAAGACATGCCTAGCTTAGATCCGGACTTGGTAGTCCACAACCTTACGCTAGCACATGATGCCAAGCCGTTCAAGAAGAATCTTAGGAAAGTTCATCCAACAGTCGCATTAATTTTGAAAGAAATTTTGCAAAAGTTATTGGATGTACACTTCATAGTACCAATCAATTATCCTGAATGACTTTCAAACATGGTACCCATTCGCAAACCGAATGGGGGGATATGAGTATGCACTGATTTTCAAGATTTAAATAAAGCATGTCCCAAGGATGATTTTCCTTTTTCAAATATAGATCAATTAGTAGACTCTTGTGCTGGTCATCAAATGCTCTTCTTAATGGACGGTTTCTCCAGATACAATCAAATTTGGATTAATCCCGAAGATCAACATAAAAAAATGTTTACAATGCCTTGGGGGACATTCTACTATAGAGTGATGCATTTTAGGTTAAAGAACGTAGGAGCTACATATTAGTGTGCCATTATGTACATATTTCATGATTATATGCATAAGATAATCGAAGATTATGTAGATGGTCTTATTGCTAAATCAAAAATGCGTCTTGAACACATAGATGTGTTAGAAAGGGCATTTGATCGATTAATAGAACATAAGGTAAGGTTAAATCCTAAGAAGTGTGTATTTGGTGTCTGTTGGTCACGAATCTACCACGAGAAAGGATTTTATACGTCTATGCACCCTAGACCCGGCCAACATTGAAAGGCCAAGAGAAAGAAATGTCTCCTGGACCAATCTCTAGAGAGGGCTGGTTCCCTTACTAAATTATATTCTGTTGAAGACTAGAGTTGCAAGGAAGAAATCGGAAATATGCGAAAAGAAATGGGAAATTATGAAAAGAGATGGGAAATATGGCCACAGGCTGAATTTGTCAGATCAGGGAAAGATTAGCAGCAGATAACCTCAAGCACACGAACAGCATATAACAAAATATAGCGATGTAATCTACTTACAACCTTGCACAGATAACCTCTAGAATCGCATTCTAGAACTCACTTCCTCACTAGCAATATTCAAACTCATATGTAGAATTCAAATTTAGTAGTAGATAAGAAATACGAGCGTAAAGGAGAAATGCATAAGATAGAAGGAAAATCACACAAAAAGTTGCTTGCAAAACCAGAGGCCAAATATCTTTTATTCATGCAAAGAACTTGAAAAGTTTTTCAGCAAAAGTCTCTCTCTCAATCCTGAGATGTACATGAGTTTTTATAGATGTTTCGCATCTTGTAGCATTTAAAACATGAAACAGACTTTCTTGAGATCTACAAAATATACAACAAAAATAAGGAAATGATCCCCTTAAACCAGCCTCGAAGAAATCATAAATTGAATGAAACAAGGAATCGGTCGTCTTCATTAAATGGTCATTCTCGGAGCATGCTTGGACTGTTAAAAAATCATGAATAGAAGCTTTGAATAATGGAGGCATCTTCAATTCTGGTGGCTTCGAAAGCTACAGGCCTAAGCATGTTCTTCTATCTTGCACACATTGGAAAGCAGCAAAACATTAAATTTTGGAGAGCTTTTAATCCTTGGAAATCGCAATACTTCATCGGGCCGTTGAACTACTTCTTGGCATGAAATCATGACGGGTCGCAAAAACGTGACATGTCGCAAAATCTTGAAATTTTCCCTCTCCGTGTTCTTTTGACACTTTGGGTCACGAAAACCAAACATGTCACGAAATCGTGACATATTCGGATCTTTGTTCTCCTTCATCACCTTAGGTCACGAAAATGCGATGCATCGTGAAATCGCTACAATTTCTTGCTCTCTGCCTTCTTCTTCATGTCCTTCTACGAAAACGTGACAAGACACAAAACTGTGACATGTCGCGATATCGCGACAATTTTTTCTCATCATCTTCATTATCACCTCCAAGTCGCGAAAACCCAACATGTGATTTCATGATGTTTTGTACTATTCTGCTCCTTCCTTGCTTTGCTCCCATGAAACTATGACATGTCACGATTTCACGATGTTCTTTCCCCATGTTGTCCTTTCATTGTTTTGAACCGCGAAAATGTGACATGTCGTGATTTTGCTACATCTTTCTCTCGCTTGGCTTTCTCACTACTACTCATCACAAAAATCTGACATGTCGTGATTTCATGATGTTTCATACTTGGCTTCTTCTTTTCTGCTTCTCCTTCGCAAAAATGAGTAGGTCACAATTTCGCAACATGTCACGAAATCACAACAATTTTTCATGCCTTGTAAGTTTCATGTCTACCTTCACGAAAACGCAATAGGTTGTTATTTCGCAACATTCGTCTATCGGCACCTTCGTTGTCATCTCCAGGTCGCAATTTCGAAACATGTCACAAAATCGTGACATGTTTGCGTTGACTGTACCTCTTGCCCCCATTGACCGCAAAACTATGACATGTCACGATATCATGACATTTTTGGCACCTTGTTCCATTTGACCATTTTGACCATGATTTTGGAACACGTCGCGATATCGTGACATTCTTCGACTTTGGCTTCTCTCTCCTCTAAAAACCCGCAATAGCACGACCTGTTGCGATATCACGACAGTTTTTGGACTTAGCTATTTTGGCACCAAAACTCGTGAAAAAACACAGAGGAGTGAGTACTCAATAATTTATGTATGAATCAACAACAATCAAAACAATGTGGCAAAAATGCCAACATTTTTGGCAGCTCGTGGGATATACAGTTCTGCTGTATGCACAAACTCTAGGCCTGAATCCATTGGGCAACAGAGTCAAGAAAAACTGGAGGAACAAAATGCTGACTGATGGGAGACATCTCTACGGACTGCTGCAATGACCTCTTGTTGACTTTTGAAAAACTCAAATAGATGTGTATTTGGCCTAGCTTGAGTGAGCTTAACCACCAGGTGATGTAAAGGGATCTCCATGACAGTGATGAAAGCACCTGAGTTGCAAAAATGGAAATAAACGGAATGAATGGAGTGATGGCCAGCAGATGTGCAGGCCATGGAATGGGAATGGTGAATGATGGAATGGAAGCGGTAGATACAACAACTGAAGAGGGGGCTACTGAGCTACCAACTACGGGAGCAAAAAAATGGATAATGAAATGGACGTAGATGAGATGGAGGAAGGGGTGGGAACTACGGATGAATGCTAAAAAGAAAACAAAGGATTAGAAGAAAGAGGAAATGAAGAAACAGGAATATCAGAGGGGGAAATAGAAACAACAGTAGTGGCTTAATTACGGACGGTAGAAGAAAGGGGTGAAAGAGGAAGGGAAGAAGAGGAAGGGAGTGAAAATGAAGAAGTGGAAGAAAAAAAGTAGATGGAAGCCACTATCTGTTGGGAGGGAAAAGGAAGAAAGAAAGAAATAACGTACCTGTGGGCTCGCACACAAAAAGAGTTGAAATTGACAATTTATGTACACAGGGGGACTCCACGACATTTTTTTTTTTTTTCTTTTTTCTCTTTTTTGTTTTTTTTTTACTATATACAAAAGTTTGCGACATGATTGGCATGCCGCTACCACAAACTCAGTTTCAAGTGCTTATCCGGTGAATCTGCAGTGTCCGGACCAAATCTAATTGTACTTCAGTTGATCTTTGAAGTTTGGCTGGCCTCTTCCTGAAGTTCTCCATGTTGCAAACAAAGTGCAATGTGGTAGGTTATCATTCATACTAGTACCCGTGCTATTGATGAATAATGTGGCAAAGAGGTTTGCCACATGGGGGCTTCCTTCAGGTATCGATTTTAGTGGCTGGAACCAATACCACCACTTTGAAGACCACTGGCTGTGGGCTGAGTACAGGCTCCTCCAATCCCTTGGTGCGATCACAAAACCTTTCTGACGATAAATCTACTTCCAGGATCTCCTTAGGCTCAACCTTTTGGTGAAGCATACTTACTGGATTCTAGCTGAATACTTGCGTGCTGTGCAAAAACATGCCCTCTTTGTGCTCAGGTTTTGCCACTTGAACATGTTCCTCTATTTGGCCCATCTCCTGATGGAAACTGCAAGCAACCATGTTATTCATTATTGGGACAGTGCTTGCATATGCCCATCGTTGGCCTTGGACGAAACCTGCCTCTTGAGTTCCATACAACTGCATTTCATGTCTCTGCATAGTATGAGGGATCTACCATGATGAATACTGCACGGGATAGACAGGAGCAGGAACTATTGGAGAAAGTAATGGAGTTTCTCCCCACGATAATTTTCCTGATAGGAGCAGAAGGTGCTCCACTTGTAATGCTTCCTCAAAGATTTGAGGGAATCTATGTTTGCCTAATTGTAGCAAGAGGAGGCTTATGTCCGGATGGAAAGCTCGAACATAGAAGAGGTGGGCTTGGGCGGGTGTCGGTTGGATCTCCCTTGGAATTCTCTTCCAAGTTCTACAGAATCGGACATTAAAATCTGTGATGCTCTCCTGAGGTGTTCTCTTGATGGTGGAGAGATGCATCAAAAGTTGGAAGGGATCTTGAGAGCCATCAAATGTTGTAATGAGTGCTCCCACTAAATCATCCCATGAGCATATGCTTTTACACCCGAGCAATCTATACCACTACAACGCCCTTCCTTCCAAAGACGAGACTAGAAGTCTAATCATGACATCTTCGTGAATTATATCATGGAGGGTTGCTAAAGCAGCAACATTGTCAATATGCTCTCGAGCCATTCCCTTGGTGCCATTGTATTTTGTTAGGGCTTTCAGGGCACTTTTGGGAATCTCGTGCCGAATTTGGAGATTTAGAGGGCCAGGATCATCCCAACTAGGACAGCATACCCTCACCATTATAGCAGTGGTCTACGAGATCACGGTTTTCACCAAGTCAAAGTTGCAAAATGAACTTACAAATCTCCGCTATGAGGTCAAGATAGTTCATCAAAGTCTTGATACCTTCGGGTGGTAAACAATGAAACAATTAGTCTCACCGATTATGGATCTTTGGGAGACAGAAACAGTCTGTCCCACCGGGCGTGCCAAAAACTGTTTGTCACGAATCTGCGATGGGAAAATATTTTCTATGTCTATGTGCCCTAGACCCGACCAACATTGAAAGGCCGAGAGAAAGAAATGTCTCCCGGACCAATCTCCAGAGAGGGTTGGTTCCCTTACTAAATTCTATTCTGTTGAAGACTAGAGTTGCAGGAAAGAAATCAGAAATATGCAGAAAGAAATGGGAAATTACGAAAAGAGACGAGAAATATGGCCACAGGCTAAATTTATCAGATCGAGGAAATATTAGCAGCAGATAACCTCAAGCACATGAATAGCATATAACAAAAGATAGCGACATAATCTACTTACAACCTTGCACAGATAACCTCCAGAATCGCATTCCAAAACTCACTTCCTCACTAGCAATATTCAAACTCAGATGTAGAATTCAAATTTAGTAGCAGATAAGAAATACGAGCGTAAAGGAGAAATGCATAAGATAGAAGGAAAATCACATAGAAAGTTGCTTGCAAAACCAGAGGCCAAATATCTTTTATTCATGCAAAGAACTTGAAAAGTTTTTCAGCAAAAGTCTCTCTCTCGATCTTGAGATGTACATGAGTTTTTATAGAGGTTTCGCCTCTTGCAGCATTTAAAACATGAAACAGACTTTCTTGAGATCTACAAAATATACAATAGAAATAATGAAATGATCCCCTTAAACTAGCCTCGGAGAAATCAGAAATTGAATGAAACAAGGAACCGGTCGTCTTCATTAAATGGTTGTTCTCGGAGCATGCTTGGACCGTTAGAAAATCATGAACAGAAGCTTTGAATAATGGAGGCATCTTCAATTCTGGTGGCTTCAAAAGCTACAGGCCTAAGCAAGTTCTTCTATCTTGCACACATTGGAAAGTAGTAAAACATTAAATTTTGAAGAGCTTTTAATCCTTGGAAATCGCAATACTTCATCGGGCCATTGAACTGCTTCCTGGCACGAAATCGTGATGGGTCACGAAAACACGACATGTCACAAAATCATGACATTTTCCCTCTCCATACGCTTTTGCCACTTTGGGTCACGAAAACCAAACATGTCACGAAATCGTGACATATTCGGCTCTTTGTTCTCCTTCGTCACCTTAGGTCATGAATATGCGACGCGTCATGAAATTGCGACAATTTCTAGCTCTTTGCCTTCTTCTTCATGTCCTTCTATGAAAATGCGACAAGACGCGAAACTGTGGCATGTCGCGATATCGCGACAATTTTCGCTCATCATCTTCATTATCACCTCCCAGTCACAAAAACCCAACATGTCATGATTTCGCAACATTTTGTACTATTCTGCTCCTTCCTTGCTTTGCTCCCACGAAACTATGACATGTCATGATTTCATGATGTTCTTTCCCCATGTTGTCCTTTCGATGTTTTGAACCGTGAAAACGCGACATGTCGCAATTTCGCTACATCTTTCTCTCTTGGCTTTCTCACTGCTACTCGTCGCAAAAATCTGACATGTCATGATTTTGCGACGTTCCGTACTTGGCTCCATATTTTTTGCTTCTCCTTCGCAAAAACGAGACAGGTCACGATTTCGCAACATGTCACGAAATCGCGACAATTTTTCATGCCTTGTAAGTTTCATGTCTACCTTTGCAAAAATGCAACAGGTCACGATTTCGCAACATTCATCTATCGACACCTTCGTTGTTATCTCTAGGTCACGATTTTGAAACATGTCATGAAATCACGACATGTTTGCATTGACTGTACCTCTTGCCCCCATTGACTGTGATTCTGCGACATGTCGCGATATCATGACATTTCTGGCGCCTTGTTCCATTTGACCATTTTAACCGTGATTTTGGAACACGTCGCGATATCGCGACATTCTTCGACTTTGGATTCTCTCTCCTCTAAAAACCTGTGATAGCACGACATGTCGTGATATCACGACAGTTTTTGGACTTAGCTGTTTTGGCACCAAAACTCGTGAAAAAACACAGAGGAGTGAGTACTCAACAATTTATGTATGAATCAACAACAATCAAAACAATGTGGCAAAAATGCCAACAGTGTCACATCAGGAAAACTTCTAGGATTCATTGTTTCCAAGCGAGGCATTGAAGTAGACCCATACAAGGTAAAAGCAATATTAGAAATGTCACCTCCCAAAAACTTGAAAGAGTTGTGAAGTTTGCAAGGAAAAGTCCAATATATTTGACAATTCATTGCGCAACTCTCAGATAAATGCAGGACTTTTAATCACCTGTTACAAAAAGGAGTGATATTTTCTTGGACAACTGAATGTCAGGAGGCATTTGATGATATAAAGAAATATCTAGCCTCACTTTCGGTTCTTACGCCACCAAAAATAGGAGTCCCATTTCACCTATACATTTCTACAACATATTTTGCTTTAGGAACAATGCTTGCACAAAAGAATGAGAAAAATAAAGAGCAAGCAGTTTATTACATTAGTCGAACATTGGTAAGTTACAAAACAAGATATGCTTATGTCAAAAAGTTATGCTTAGCAGTGGTTTTCACCACCAAGAAACTTAGACATTACATGCTAAGCAATACCACCTATGTTATAGCTAGAGAAAACCCTCTGCGATACATGATGACTCGCACTTACAGCAACACCCGCATTGCTAAATAGATAATGCTTTAATAGAATTCAACCTCAAATTCACAAGACAAAAATCCATAAAAGGGCAAGTGATAATTGATCAATTAGTGGATGCTCCACTGCACAATGATACACCATTAATAATTGAGCTTCCTGACGATTCAGTATTTTCTATCACAGAACAAGAAGAAGTAGTTTCACATGAGGATGAAGCAGATATGACAATGTTCTTTGATGGATCAAAATGCAAAAAATGGCAAGGTGTAGGAGTTGTGTTTTACACACCTGAAGGAATACCCATTCCTTTATCATTTAAACTTGACTTCACATGCACTAATAATAATGCAGAATATGAAGCCTTAATACTAGGTCTTAAATCAGCTATAGGAATGGGAATAAAAAGAATAAGCATTTTTTGTGATTCTCAATTGGTTGTCTACCAAATAAAATGAGAATACCAATGTAAAGAGCCAGTCTTAAATAAATATCATGAAGTAGCATTACAGTTGCTACGAAAAATTGACTGGTATGGAATTAGTAACTTGCCACGATCGACAAATATATTTGTAGATGCAATGGCTTCCTTGGGATCTCTCATCCCTAAAAATTAACATGGAGAAATGCAGTCGCTAATCATAACAACAGTGTCTAAACCATTAATTCAAAAAAAAGAATCTATAGGTGAGAAGAATGTTTGTTTGATACATGTCGAACCTTACAATTCTTACCTTGATGAGATAAAATATTTTCTCAAGTCAGGCACACTACCAATAGAAACGACATGAATTGCAAAAAGAACATTCAAACAAAGAGCCATTTGTTTCACTTTACTTGGAGATGTGTTATATAAACATAGTTATGATGGAATATTACTACGATGTTTAAATCCAATTGAAGTAGAAAGAGCAATATCAAAAGCCCACGATGGTACTTGCAATGGTCACTTCAGTGGAATGGCAATTGCAAAAAGAATATTGCGCATGGGATACTATTGGCCGACAATGGAAAATGATTGTTGCAAATATGTCAAAAGATGCCAAAAATGCCAACATCATGCAAACTTGACCCATGTGCCATCACAAAATTTGCAACCCATTCAAATTTTGTGGCCCTTTTCATAATGGGGCCTTGACTTGATCGATAAAATAACACCTGCTTCATCAGGAAAACATAAATTCATCATAATTGCTACAGAATACTTCACAAAATGGACGAAAGCAATTCCAATGACAACTATGACTGGACCTCGAATAGCGGAGTTTATACTTTAGCATATTATCTATCGTTTTGGAATACCCTCAAAAATATTTTTTGATAATGGAAATCCATTTAAGAACAAGGATGTTAGAGCATTGTGCAACAAATTCAAAATCCTACACAGCTTCTCAACACCTTATTACCCACAAGCAAACGGGTAAGCTGAAGCAACAAATAAAATAGTCATATCCATTCTCAAGAAAGTGGTAAATGATAATCATCGATATTGGCATACTCACCTCCCTTTAGTACTATGGGCTTACAGAAAAAGCATAAGAACGCCAACGGGAGCAACACCATTTTCACTAGTTTACAGTGCAAATATTACCATTGGAGCTCGAGATACCATCCTTGCGAATCGAGATATAGGAATTCATGAACGATGATACAACTAGACAGGAGCATCTTGACCAATTGATAATTATTGATGAGAAATGTATCAATGCTCTAGAACATTTACGAGTATATCAAGATAGAGTCAAGCGCGCTTACAATGCAAAAGTCCATCCTCATGAATTTCAAGTGGGGGACCTAGTGCTCAAATAAAATCAACAAAATACTAATGTTTTACCGCACTTAAGGGATAAATTTGTAGCAAATTGGTTGGGCCCATATATAGTAAATCAAAAATTGGGACAAGGAACGTACAGACTCTCCAATTTAGAAGGAAAATTGGAGGTAGAGCCACTGAACATTATGCACCTAAAGGCATTTTATGGATAAAACGACTTGCAACATATGTATATATATGTACATGGCTAAAACAAAAATAAAAAAATAAACAAAAGATTCCTTTTTACAACATTTCATGCATTTCACATTGTAAATAGACATATTTTAAATTGCATTTCAATTATATGTTCATACAATATATATATATATATATATATATATATATATATATATATATATATATATATATATATATAGATAGATAGATAGATAGATAGATAGATAGTTGCATCCATCCCATCCCTTGCTCAGTAATCTTTAATAGTGGTGATAATACGACCAAGAAAATAAATTCCAATAATTGGGGGTATTCAACTAATATTCTTTACAACTCACAAATCATACACATCATATATGATATATCATACAATTTTTAGTCACTCAAACATGTCTAGTGAAAAACCAAACTTCATGAAGTGTCCAATTTTCTTTAGGACCAAAGCACTTTCATTACATTAAGAAAATATTGAGTATGGTAGATTGACCCAAAAGCAATCTGGAACCAAATACACTTTTACAAATCTTAAAACATCTTAAATAATAGAAAGATAATGCCAATTTGGGTAAACCTCAAAGCGAAAAAAGTCAAATCTTCGCTTACCCTATCACGCAACATAGTTCAAAAACAAAAATAGTGGTTATCACCACTACCACAGTGAAACAACAAATATAAATAAATGTAGAGTAGTAAGGATAGGGTAACATTCTCATCATACTTTAGTTGAGAATCTGATTCCCAAAAACTCTACATAAAAAACAATTAACAACACACACCACATATCTCTAAAGCTAAAAATATCATACTATGTTCCCCTCAAAAAGTTATGTAGTCATCATAAAGGCTTAAATATCAAAACATTGGACTATGGAGTGAGCCTCCACCGGGGCTATAGATGCTTGATTGGCAGTGGAGTAAACTCATGCAGGGTGGCATGTCTCTCTCTCAAGAGGGAGACCTCTGAACGCACATACGGGTAAGCTAGCCAAAATGAAAACCCATAGAGGTACCGTCCAAAAATTACTCAAGATGGGGCAATAAACATCAAAATCACATGCACTGGTTTTGGATTGCTTAGTGTCATCAACACGCAATATTTAGTAAAATAACTTCACTTGCACACAATATGGTCCTAAAGAAAGTAAGATAACATCAAGAAAAATGGTTAACATTACTAGCTTCTTTGAGTATTTGAGAATGCTTTCAGTTACATATCAAAAACCAAATCACAATCAATATCACAATCCACATACCATTTATACATACCGCATACATCACCACAAAGAATAATCAAGTGGGATACCCCCAATTACAAATATGAATGAGTAAAATTCAAATACTCTGAGCTAAAAAAAATTACACGAGCAACATGAATACCATCATTTAGTTACATGAATAAAAATCAAATGCATTTTACAAGTTCAGATGCATTCATTTTCATATCAATACCATAAAAATATTAGATTGCATTATATAAACATTGCAAAGCATAAACAAGAAGAATGCATATACAAATAACACATGTGAATACCAAAATAATATGCCATGTATATATATATATATATATAAATGAAAGTCTACAAAGTACAAAATGGCCGAAGGTAGTATACATCGAAGCACTAAGGCTCATACTAAGATAAAATATACAAAAAACAAAAATAAGGCAATACAACATCTAGCTAGTGCTAGCAGGATCCCTCCATGGACCCTATGATGTAGAAGCCCCGTGAGAGCTAGAAGTACGATGAGTCATATGACTTGTCTCAGTCCCTCGGGTAGCAGTGGCATCATATGATGAAGGAGGAATAGATAAAGAAATCTGATGCTCATGAAGAATGTTCTCCAACATCCTGATGTAGACAGCCTGCTTACACAAGCTCCTCAAATCAGCACCCTGGCAAGAGACCCTCTGAGAAATATCTGCCCATAGAGAAGCAATAGTCAAAGCAGAATCATCACCTCTAGCACTTGACTACAACTGAGAAAGCTTGCCCTGTAAACGGGTAATATCACCACCAATTCTAGTGATCTCTGCATCCTTAGCAGCCATAACAGTGTTGTTAGGTCCAACCCGTAACCCATCCACCTCAGCCTGAAGATGAGTCACCTCACCCTGATACCATGCTAACTCGGCCTTCACTCGATCCAGCTCCAAATCCAAGCTATCTCACTCAACCTGGAGAATACCCCTCTTCCTCTGACCGTCGAGGAGGTAAACCCTCATCATCATCGCCACCACCCTCCTAAGGCTGCTGAACATGCATGCCCATGTAATATCTCGAAGAGCTACCACGTCGATGCTTCATCGACCAAGGAACCCATCCACCCACATCAACATCGTCACCACTCCCATAATCATCTACAACGATGCTAGGAGTCCATAGAGGCTGACTCGTAAACCAAGCATCATACTTAGCAGTCGTGCCAACATCATCCAAGTCAAGCACCTCCAAGTTTGAGTCATCAGTAGGATCATCGAATTGCCAAAAATCAGGAGCAACAGGTAACCCCAACTCATCATCTTGTCGCTTGTACATAATAGGCACATCCAGAACATCTTGAGTAAGACAAAACTATCATAGTACACAAGAAAACTGGATAAACTCCACATCCCTCAAATGGGCGCCAACAACCCATCGTCCCCGCCTAACGTGACGAAGCTCCGCTACATCTGTTGCCCAATCCAAACCCCTCCAAGGCTGCTAACACATCAAGTCCCTAGTTAGAGAATGCAAGATATCTCTAAACTATGAAGCACTCACAACAGATCGACTGACCTCCTCGCTGAGTAACCATCTGTATGCCCTAGGAGAGGTGGCATCCATGCCACAAGGCAAACCAATAGGGTGACCAATGATAACATGCTCCCAACACCAAATCTGTAGCAACAAACTATAGCCCAAGCCCTTATGCCCATGCCTCTTCACCTCATAGAGCTTGCTATAAACCTCGTAGAGAAGAGCGAGAGCCCAGGCTAACCGACGAGGATCAGCTATCAAGTCAAGAACAATAGGCACTTGGTTCCATGGGATCCTCGATCCCATGTAATTAGGCAACAACATGTTGCTCAATATGTACATCATAAAGACATACAATGCACCCAAGTTGCTAGAAGTAAAGAGATCCAAATACACAATGTTGCCCCTACTGCAATCAATGTCCCACATCTCACAAAACAAAGGGAAAAGGGCCTCCTTCTTGTCAATGCCAACACGAACGATAGGACCCTCGATAGGGACATAGAAGATATGGTAGATATCCTCGAGAGTGATAGTCAGCTCCCCTATTGAGAGCTGAAATGTGCCCCTATTTGGATCCCAACGCTCAACAAGTGCCAAAAGGAGATCCTCATCAGCTCAGATGGTACCTAACCACCCGCAACCATCTAAACCAATGGTCTTAAGTAGAGTCTAATCATCATCAGAAAGTGCTTTCCACACTTTTCAAATGGTCCTTGACCACCTATGTCGAGCATCAAGAAGCTTAACCTGAAAAGAAAACATATAAAAAAACAAAAATTAGCACAACATGCTAGAAATAAAAGCAAAAACGAATTTTTTTTACCTATGCATGGTAATAAAACATAAAAACAATTTTTTTTTACCTAACCTAGGTAATAAAAACAAAAAAAAAAAAAAATTTACCTACCCTAGGTAATAAAAGCAAAAAAAACAAAAAAAATTACCTAATCATGGAAACAAAAACAAAAACGAAAAATTTTACCTACCCTAGGTAATAAAAGCAAAAAAACAAAAAAATTACCTAATCATGGTAACAAAAACAAAAAAATGAAAATTTTTACCTACCCTAGGTAATAAAACAAAAAAACAAATTTTTTTTTACCTAACCTAGGTAATAAAAACAAAAAAAAAAAAATTACCTACCCTAGGTAATAAAAACAAAAAAAAACAAAAAAATTACCTAACCTAGGTAATAAAAACAAAAATAACGTGGTTGTGGGCTGGAAACTACAGACCTACGGTTGTGAAACCGCATATTCACAGTTTCGACTGTAGAACCATGGGCAGGAGGTTTCGGATGAGATGACAAGTCACCTCAGGATGCGTGCCAATGATCGAATTCGAGCTCACACTCTCAGTTTCTCATTGGGTTTGGATGTATTTTGGCAGCCTGTCGATACGCAAATTTAGCTCCCTCTTTTTGGTGGATTGATGGTGCCTTTATAGGCTGCATGGGGCTTTAGAGGGGAATGTGAGGTGGCAAGCCCGACTTTCCAAGTGGCAAATCTGGACTGCCAGGTGGAAGGGTCAGTCACTCAGTGTGGCTCACTTAATTGGGGTGATGTGGCTCCAAGTGGAGTGGGATGTGGGATGTTGTTTTATGTAGAGGGACAAGGGGACAACAACAAAGGAGTTGTGGCATGGGTGTTGGGAATCTGTCTCATGTACAAGGACAAAGGGGACAAGAGTGGGTAAGATGTGGCATGGAGTTGGATGAAGTGTCCAGGACACATGTCCAATGGGTAGACAGGGGTATCCTAGGGTGATTTTCCTAATTAAATAAATTAGGAAAATATAATGATGTGCAGGATTTTATATCCCTAAGTTAGAACTTAGGCATATATCTTTATTATGTAGGATTTTATGGTGAGGTGGTGAATGTGAACTAAAGGGTGCTAGATTTTGGTGTCTATAGTTGCCTCTTTTTGTACTATGTTGTGTACAACACAATGCGGTGCAAAAAATAATGACATCTAACTTTATTGGACATTGGACGAATGGGTTCATTTCTCTTTGACACATAGAATGAATGAATTTAATTTTTTTTTTGTTTGCTTACCCCCTCAATTTACGATTGGGTAAAGGTTGACACCCATAAGCCAATTGACTAAATACATATGTCAAAAGTGGGTTGTTTATTGAATGATATTGATTTTGTTAATGAATTTTGTCTTGATTTTCTTTGTGCCCCAAGTTTGGGATTATTTGTGTTCTTGCAATTTTGCTTTTGGTTTCATTAATTTTTAGAATACATGGTAAAATTTCTGACCACTCTTTTGAGTTTTCACCCACTATGACTTTAGCAATTCCTTCCAAATGATGGATTTAAGGAACCAGTCGTTGAGGATTTTATGCTCAAGCGATTTTTTTATTATTACCAAATTGTTGTTTGTTGTTCCGCTTTTGACCCAACGGAAGGTTTTTGTAGGATTACCTTGGCAAATATGTTTTAGAACATTTTTAAGTTCATAGATTTTAGGGACTTATCGACTTGATTCATTGTTGTTTTTTTGTGATTTATGAATGAGTTTCCTTATGGTGATTTACCCATCCAACCGGTTTGCATGGATTGCTAGTCGTTGCAACTGCAAGGTGTATAGGATAATCCACTAGATACGAGTTTCACTCCAGATGATTAGGTGGATTGGAATTTTCATTTTTTTATTTTTATTTTTGAAACCCTTGACTTACGGTTATTTTGGCAACAAATGCGGATTTGCATTTTGCTTTATGAAACCACGTTTTTGCGTTTTTACCTTCAAACGCATGTTTACATTTTTGCATGCCACAAAAAATGTTGGTATGCATTTTTCGTCGCTAAAAGTGGCTATTTATAGGCTCACTTAACTGGGGTGATGTGGTTCTAAGTGGAGTGGGATATGGGATGTTGTTTTATGTGGAGGGACAAGGGAACAACGATAAAGGAGTTGTGGCATGGGTGTTGGGAATCTGTCTCATGTACAAGGACAAAGGGGACAGGAGTGGGTAAGATGTGGCATGGATGTTGGATGAAGTCTCCAGGACACAAACTGGCTACCAACTTTCGCTCCAACCGAGCCACCACCACCTCTCCCCTCGCCAACCTCCATCTCACTTATCACTTTAACCGACCAATCAATGACAACTGATAGAATGATATTGAAAATGATGGCAACCTATAAATAGCCACTTTTAGCGGCGAAAAAATGTGCACCCACATTTTTCGTGGCACACAAAAATGCAAACACGCATTTGAAGGCAAAAAACACAGAAACGTGGTTTCATAAAGCAAAACACAAATCCGCATTTGTTTCCAAAATAACCGTAAGTCAATGGTTTCAAAAATAAAAATAAAAAAATGAAAATTCCAATCCACCTAATCATCTGGAGTGAAACTCGTATCTAGTGGATTATCCTATACACCTAGCAGTTGCAGCGACTAGCAATCCATGCAAACCGGTTGGATGGGTAAATCACCATAAGGAAACTCATTCAGAAATCACAAAAAAAACAACAATGAATCAAGTCGATAAGTCCCTAAAATCTATGAGCTTAAATGTGTTCTAAAACAGATTTGCCAAGGTAATCCTACAAAAACCTTATGTTGGGTCAAAAGTGAAACAACAAACAACAATTTTGTAATAATCAAAAAACCGCTTGAGCATAAAATCCTCGACGACTGGTTCCTTAAATCCATCATTTGGAAGGAATTTCTAAAGTCATAGTGGGTGAAAAATCAAAAGAGTGGTCACAAATTTTACCATGTATTCTAAACATTAATGAAACCAAAAACAAAATTGCAAGAACACAAATAATCCCAAACTTGGGGCACAAAGAAAATCAAGACAAAATTCATTAACAAAATCAACACCATTCAATAAACAACCCACTTTTGACATATGTATTTAGTCAATTGGCTTATGGATGTCAACCTTTACCCAATAGTCAATTGAGGGGGTAAGCAAAAAAATAAAAATAAAAATTAAATTCATTCATTCTATGTGTCAAAGAGAAATGAACCCATTCGTCCAATGTCCAATAAAGTTAGATGTCATTAGTTTTTGCACCGCATTGTGTTGTACACAATGCAGTACAAAAAGAGGTAATTGTAGACACCAAAATCTAGCACCCTTTCGTTCACATTCACCACCTCACCATCAAATACTATATAAAGATATATGCCTAAGTTCTAACTTAGGGATATAAAATCCTGCACATCATTATATTTTCCTACTTTATTAATTAGAAAAATCACCCTAGGATACCTTGTCTACCCATTGGACATGTGTCCTAGACACTTCATCCAACATCCATGCCACATCTTACCCACTCCTGTCCCCTTTGTCCTTGTACATGAGACAGATTCCCAACACCCATGCCACAACTCCTTTGTTGTTGTCCCCTTGTCCCTCCACATAAAACATCCCACATCCCACTCCACTTGGAGCTACATCACCCCAGTTAAGTGAGCCACACTGAGTGACTGCCCCTTCCACCTGGCAGTCTAGATTTGCCACTTGGCAAGTCAGGCTTGCCACCTCATATTCTCATCCAAAGCCCCAGCAGCCTATAAATGCACCATCAATCCACCAAACAAAGGGAGCTAAATTTACATACCGACAAGCTGCCAAAACACATCCAGACCCAACGAGAAACTGAGAGCTCAAGCTCAAATTTGATCATTGGCACGCATCCTGAGGTGACTTGTCATCTCAATCGAAACCTCCCGCCCGCAGTTCTATAGTCAAAAACGTGCATTCACGGTTTCACAACCGTAGTTCTACGGTTTCCAGCCTGTAACCACATTCCTGTGATTCCACAGTCCCAAAAAGGTTTTATCAACAGAGATCAATAACTTATCAACTTATTAGCAAGGCATTTTTAATTAGTATTTCCATGTTTTCTTGCAAGCATTCCTTTCAAGGGTTTCTTTTATTTGCATTGTTTGTAGTCATTTATACAGGTGTTATTAACCCTTGTTTGGTTTCCATGTGTGTAGGAGATAGGTATTTGAAGAGCTATTGAAGCTATAAGTGGTCCCTACAGTGGATACCAAAGCCCAGTCACCCCTTGGAGTTGTAGTAGAGGAATGAAGAGCACCCTATCTTGCTGAGGATTTGGAAGAATTTACCTCTCCTATGGGAGCATTGTAACATCTATCAGAAGAAGAAAATAATTGTAGCATTACCCCCAACGCATTTGGGGCAATTCAAGATATCCATTTGTAACATTGTATCAAGCATTAATACAAAGGAACATTCTTTTTGGCAAATCTCTCTCTCTATGTTTATCTCATTTATTGTGCTTAGTTATTTTGCTTTAGGGGTAATGGGATTTGGATTCATAGTAGCACTACCTAGAGGAATGGTGGGCTGAGAAAATTTTGTATAATCTAAAGGATTATCTACTACAGTATTACAATTTATAGGGCTATGAGACTGAGATGAATTATATGTATTATCTATAGCAAAATTAAAAACATCATCTACAATAATATCAGCAGCAACAGTATTCTTTTTTTTTTTCTTTACATAATTTATACTAGTAAATTAAGACTTATTCTCATAAACAATTCTCTTAAGAAGTGGGATCTTTTGATTATGGATAAATACCTCTGGGTTCTTGAATTCTGGAAAAATATCTTTACCTCTTCTCTTGGTATGTTCCAGCACGTTCTGCTCCTTTCTTAATTTTTTATTTCTAGGTTTGATCAGATAGAAATGCTAGCACAGGTAGTGTAGAAAGAATAGAATGTATGATCAAGATTGCTTGATATTTTTACTCTCGACCTCATAGGAGATGGTTCTTGGGGAATTTCAAGAAAATTAAGAAACATTAAAAACACTTCAAAAGATGATTTAAAATCATGGGCAAAAGAAAAATAAAGAACATAAAAGACGTAAAAATTAAAATGTAGGCTCTTTATTCCAAATTGATTGCCTGTTGATTAAAATATAGTCATTGAAATAAAATTGTTAAAAAGATAAACAATCTAATTTAACAAGTCTTCCTCAGCAATAGCACCAAAATACTATTGGTGTCAGTTTTACAAGCCTATGTGAATAGCCAGTAAAAATATGTCATGAAATCCCAGGCCTAAAATCATGAATATTCTATCTTTGACAACGGCACCAAAAGACTGTTGGAACAATTTCTTGCATCCATAGGGTTGAGTTGTCACGCTACAAGAATTTGTTTGAAACCAACAAGCTATTACAGGCTCTGGTCAACTTACCTCTTTATTTTGGTAAAGGGTGTATTTCTAGGATTGAAAAGGAACCAAAATGGGTAAGGAAACCCCAGTGGTAAACTTAATATATTGCAAGTTTATTCACTCTAGATTTTAATTATACACTACTTATATAAAATTGACCAAGCATGGACAACAACTCTAATTATGCCTTATGTGTAGACCGGTGCCTAGATTCATTGGGCTATTATAGTAATTTTAACAACGCTTTCAAATGAATAGAAAGAAGGAGGAAAAGAAGAAATTGGTGCTATTAAACTCATTTGAATATCGTAATAAATCTAATAGTTAACCAACGAAAGAAACATTCACAACACATTCAAATAATGTAATATGCTATGAATCTACATACAGAACTGAAAATAAAAAGTATGATAGAATCAAAACCCATAATTGTATTAATTTTTCCAAATGAATTACATGCAGAGTTGGCAGAATGCCATTAAAATTTGTTAACAATATTAATACAATGAGAAATCCTTGTTCAAATAATGTAACAAGACTTCTTCAACTCTCCCATTCCAATCTGGTAATAGGAAAAGCCTCTGGACCTCAGGTTCAAAGCTTTGGAAAATTCTAGCTTCTTGAACTCTATTCTATCACACCTGCACAGTAAAGGGGAAGAATAAGGGATGAGAAAGAAAAAGACACACAAGGGATACAACAACAAAACTACTAGGCACTCAAGTATACCTCTTAGCAAGAATTTGCTATCTCTAAAGCTTGATGTTGATTCTGATCGTGGTTGTTTCTTTTATAGCCTCTAGTTCTTGATTCAGTTATTTTTGGCCTCATTTGGGCCTTACAGTTGTCACCATATCTTTTGATCTTCAAATACTGTACAACTGTCTCCCACTGCTCTATTTTGCTTGTGTTGCTAGATTTGATTATGATCTCTTTCAAAAAGGTGACACTCATCTACATTGTGATTCATCGTTGACCAACTTCACTGATCAGTTGATTGTGCCTCTGATGAATAGTCTTCCCCTATTCCAACTTTGTCTTCTGGTTGGTTTGTTGTTTTTGAACTCTGGCCTATTTCAATAATCTTTATTTCTTCTCCTAGAGGCGTATTTAGCTTAAGTTGTAGACCCTGTACTATGGTTTCTTTTATATTTTTATCTTGCTGAAGTTTTTTGATTTGTTTCTCAATGAGTCCCCATGCATCAGTATGAAAGGTTATAACAAACCTCACTATGTTCATCTCCTGCAGGATCCTGCTTTTTTGTATGTTGATAAAGACTTTGTTTTTCTCATACATAGTAACCAGAGAATCTATAGTGTTGACCAAGAAGGTAGCTTGTCTGGCCATCTCTTTTTCATCATCGGGTTCATAGTCAAACTCTTCAACCTTGTTCATGATGAGGTCTTCTATGCTGGCAGTTTCTAGGAACTCTTCCAATGATAATCCAATCTCTGCCATATTTTCTTTTATGTTATCCAACAAGAAATGTATTTATGTTGTATCGTTGTACCACCTCCCCAAGTTTACTTCAAACATTGATGCCTTCATGAATTCTAGATTATTTTTAATTTTAGAGCCATCTTCCAGGAATACTTCCTTATTCTGCATCTCTTCAAAATATTTTACCATTAATTGGAGAGTGGGATGAATGATCTCCAAGTCTTGCTCTTTATTATATAGCAAACTTTCCATTTCATTGGGAGTGAATTGGATCACTCTGATATGTCTGAACATTTTTGTGATCCCATCAATCTTGTCCTATATCTTAAAAGATATTTCTTTTCTAATTTTGGAGAGGTAGACTGCATAATCTATTTCTTTCTTAGTTGGAGGAGGCTCTTGTGTGGCTTTTGCCTAAGACAATTGTTCTTGTAGGTTGTTGATCAAAGCTTGCATTTCTACCTTTTCCTTATCCCTTGTCTCCAATTGGCTCCTTAAGTCTTTAGTTTTTTGGTGCATAAGGTCTATAGTTTTCTCATGCATAGCTTTATTCATTCTGACCATGTCATCTTCTTCTCCATGCATTGAAATCTCCCCTATTTTATCATCAATTCCAAAGATAAAAGTTTTCTATGGTGCAGGTATGGATATCTTTGCCATAGATGTTCTGGATATGTCTTCTTCCACCCCCGCAGCAGAGCTTTCTTCCATGCCACCCATTCCTGCTACTATCTGTAATTCTTGCTCATTGGAAACACTAAAAATTGTTTCTTCTTCTACCCTTTCTAGTGTGACTTTTGTTGAGGTTAGAGCTAGCTTAGGCTTCTTTGCCTTAGGGGTAGGCACAACTTCTTGATGTTTAACCCTATGTTCTCTTAAGATATCCCCAAAACCACCTGCTCTCCTCATATTCATTTGTATCACTGATGGGATTTGTACTACTTTGTCATTAATCTTCAGTGAGCTGGGAATGGCCTGTGGGGCTAACTTCCTCACACTAGTAAGGGCTAGCAATTGATCAAAAATAGGAGCTACAACTTGCTTTTCTAAAGTTGCAAGTTCCTAGGAAGATACTATGGCAATTTCCTTCCCTTTCATTGTATCAGGCCTTGTAGGATTTTCCTGTGAAGTGTTGGGTGCTACCTCTATTATGAGGTGAGGGCTTCTCAGGGACTTGAATTTGGTTGCTCTACTATATCTGCCATACTCATTGTAACCTCCATTTGATCGATGCCCTGCTCTTCTATGATTTCCAATAAAGCATCTTCTCGGATTTTTGGGGTGGGGGTAGGGAAAATAGGGGCTGTTGAATCCACATAAATCCTCCTTATTGATTCCAACTCTAGGGGGTAGTCGTATGGCCTTTGAATTTGTGAATTACCTCTATGTTCATAAGGGAAATTCTCCCACACATTGCGTAAATCTTCCCCCTTCTCTATGGCTTCTAAAAGTGCTTCCTCGTACTGGTCCTTCTTGTGTTCGACCCAGGCATAGTTGTGAGCTATCATTTGTTTGTATTTTCCAGCAGGGTCATAGGGCCTCCAAGTTATTTCCTTGAAGTCCAAGTTTTCTAAATCATACATGCCCTTGAACAGGGTTGGATACCCTACAAATATGTAATATCCAAATTTGCAAGGAACATTGAGCCAAGGGACTCGACCATGCTTCTTTGCTTGTCTTATTTTAGCTTCTTCTACAACCTATCTCACCAGTTCCAGGGTAGCCAGAGAGAAAGGGTAGTACATAGGTAACATCTTAGGGGGAATTTTGGCCCCATAAAGCCTAATGTACATGAAGCCTTCTGAGAAGAAGTAATCCCCTATTTATTTTTCTTTGATGAAAGCTTTGACTCCAGGTCCTAATCTCTCAGGGAGGTCACCTGTCAGGATCCAGTGAATTTCCAGCATGAAATTGTCACAAAACCAACCCAAGTGAGTGTGTCCTTCATGTATCCTCCAAAACCTATTCTGAACATAAGGACTCTCAGTGGCCCCTAGCCTCCTTTTACTTTCATCTCCTAATTTCCCAGCTAACAGGTGCATGAGAATTGAGTAGTGGAAGAACCGGGGCATCTGTTTCCTTTGCTCCAAGACTGCATTTTTTAATTTTGTCAATTGTGTGTGCATTTTCCTACTCAAATCTTCTTCCTAGGCATAGATGGGGGAATTTATATTTCTATTACTTTGTGTTACTAGGTACAAGATATCCTTCCATACCACACTGAGTTCTTGTACTCCCAAAATGATGTTAATCATGTCACAAAAATCCCTGACCCAGGGTTTGAATGCAATTTTTCTAATTGGAAAATTAAATTGTACATCCTCATATGTATCGAAAAGCATTTTGAATGATTCTAAATCAGTTAACCTATGAGATTATCTTTCAATTACCTAGCAGATTAGCGGCATGTTCGAAGGCATCAAGTTGAAGACTTTCTTGATGTACTTGGGCATGATGTTGAACACTGGCTGGTCCTTGTTATCTCATAAGGTTTTGGTGTTCTCATCATAGGCTACTGCTAGCCATGCCATCAGGTCTGCAGAGTAGTATACTCTAGGACATATCAATTTCCCCACATTGCTTGTCCATCTATTGCTCTTGGGAGTGCCCTTGTTTTGTGATTTCTTCACTTTATGCAAAAAATTCACCAAAAACCACGAGGAGAATTGTAGGTTCTCCATGGTAGGTGCAAATATTTGAATACACATGTTTTAAATCTCATACTGTTGTGCCAATGTGAGCTACTTGTTCTGCCCAAACTTTTTTGAGAAATTGTACATTCCCATCGTGGCAACAACTTCTTCAAGGATCTCGGTATATGGTGTCTAGTCTGTGATGAATTTTACCACCTCTTGGGTGTCTTTAGGTATGAAGGTAGCTCCCCAGGTGGCCATTCTACTCACAGAAATCACTTCAACTCATTGGAACACACTCTTCTGAGTTCTCGCTTACCAATGGTAACTCTTCACTTTGTAATTCTTTCACTCAAGACAACCAAGATGGTAGTAATACTCAAGAGTGGGGATTTAAGTACTTGATGGTGGAGTGTCTTCATTGATCTCACATGGAGTATTATTGATGTGGTTTTACCAATTGCCTTTTGAATTTGGCCAATGAATGCTTTCCATCATGTTATTTATAGAATCGAGCAGTTATGGCACATGATCTTCCTCGACCTATACAACTGTATGGAATTTGGTTTGTGTACTTCTAATAATTTATAGTGCTTTCATTGGTCGTTAGGTCACACCACTATCTGATGTGGTATTTAGAATGTGGTGGTAGTAACCTTCATAGTAAATTCATCGTAATCATTC
This sequence comes from Wollemia nobilis, assembly GCA_028583015.1. Classification (NCBI taxonomy): domain Eukaryota; kingdom Viridiplantae; phylum Streptophyta; class Pinopsida; order Araucariales; family Araucariaceae; genus Wollemia; species Wollemia nobilis. The sequence goes on along the minus strand of JAQPPZ010005362.1, from coordinate 2,284,846 downwards.
TACCACCTTGGTCCTATAAAAGAGTTAGCTCAAACACGTATCGTTAAGAAGTGGTCATATTTCTAGGCGTTGATCGTTAGATTTGATCATGGAGGTGTGTGCCCATCAATATTTACCAACCTGCACATTGGTTAGTCCAAAGGAAGAAAAATATATCGTGATTGGATTATCTTAGCCTAAGTTTTATTATTTAAAATTAATCAGGGTTTAATCAACACTTAAGATGCCTTATCCGTAATACTTACCCTTTAAAAATCTATGCATCAAACATAACTCTTATTGTTAGATCTCATTTGCTTCGATCGCTACCATTGATATCCCAGAACCTGCATGGTTGTGTAGACACTAAAATATGGTAAACCCGATTAAGCATCCACAAACATTGATCAAATTGACATCACATGGCCCCTTGGGCAGCCCTTAGAAGGCTAATAGTGGTCCTAGCCACTCCATAAGAGGTTTTGGAAGATTTTGGCCTAATTTTTGGAGGTTTTTGCCCAAAATTCACCACTGTCCCACCCTGGGATGGTGGTGAGCCTTCATCCTAGGGTGGGACGGTGAGAAAGTTTGACCCAAAAAAGTCAAATTTGAGATAAATGGCACCCAAAAATTGCCATTTACCCTACCAAATGAAGCATGCGGGTTATAGGGCACTGAATCCTTATGACACACTTCTTAATGGAGGCCCAAATTGGATATTCTCTTCCACATCCATTGCATGCCTCCCGTTTGACAAGTGGTACCTCCTGCCATGCATGCCCTCGCATGCCTTTTTGCACATGAGCCCCTTTGGGCTATAAAATGGATTCAATATCCACACAAAAATATAGAGAGGATTTCTAGGATATGTAATGGAGTGTTGTTGATATTTCCCCTCACCTTATTGTGCCTTCTTGCCCTCGAAATCTCTCTTTTGTGAAGGAGGTTACCGGGTGACTTCAAGAGGGTCTTTTGAGTGTAACTTTTCCATCCGGGTGAATTTCTTCACCAAATTAGACAAAAACATCTCTTAGAGTGTTTAGGAACATTCCCTAGTGGTATTGGTAGCAAAATGTGGGTAGAATTGGTGGGTATCCCCTCCCAGGGTGCCCCCCAATTAGTTGTAGTCACCACCGCCCCCTGGGATGAGGATACATACTTGCACAATTTTATTAATATTTTTTAATTATATTATGCTAGACTAACATATTATTATATGGTTTAAATTTCATGCAATTTGGAGTTAAATTGGCTGAGATATTGCATTTTTAAGTTTTTGTAGGTTCGTAGGGCCCATCCGGGCACCAAGGTTGCATGCAGGTGGATCTGCACTTAATTTTGGAAATATAATCATATGGGTTGTCTTAAAAAAAAATTATGCATTATGTCCAAATTTCATATGTTTTGAACATGTCTAGGAATAGGATTTGCTTATCTTGGTCTCCATAGGTTGTAGGCGGGAGATGCAAAATTGAGGGGTCTAAGGATGCAATTTATGATCTATTTTTGGTGATATCCCCTCAAAACCTCTTATTAAACATCCCCATAAAGTTTCATAGCATTATGAGTTGATTTGATTTAGTTTTAATATATGTGTCATTTTGTGCCTGTGGGGATTGCATGTTTCCCTCCACACACCCTTGCTATTTGACCCCTTTTGCTTCCTTGTGTGTAGGTTCAGGTTCTTTAGAAGCATTAGGAAGGAATATCATACATTTTATATTTAATATCCAAGCATCAGTGGCATTGGCCCGCTCACCTTGATTGTGGGTACGAGGAAAGGCACTGGATGTGCACCCTGATTTATTGGAGGATTTGATCCTTTGGCACCCAAAAATTTATAAAAATTGTATCACCTTTGAGCCCTCAAGGGGACTGCTATGTAACCTTGGATATGATCCACCAAATTAATAAATAATATACTCATTTCATTTAATTCCTTATTGTTTGGTTTTGCTTCATTTTCATATGCATGCTTCCGTTTGATGCTCATAAGCGAGATAGGATAGATACATATATTATTATTCATAATTAGTTGCATCACTTTTCCCTACTCCATTGGTGATCATGGTGGTATCCTTTTCCCTTATGCTTTGGGTGAAAATTTGACTTCATTTCTGCCATTTTTGCCCTTTTTGTGTTGCAGGTGCTCCCCTCCCCACCCTAGAACGGTGGCAGAGCCTTTATCTGGCACACCCTAGGATGGTGGCTTCACCATCCCACCCTGGGATGGTGGTGAGGCTTCTAATAATCCCACCCTGGAGCGTTGAAGAACCAGAGAAGTTTTTGCTCAAAAATTCAGAATTTGGAGAGCTCAAAATGGACAAAGTAAGTGCCTAAACCCTCTGTTTTTTTGCTACATTTTTAGAGACTATCAAAAATTAGTTTTCTTGCTTCATTTGCTTGCATATAAAGGTTAAAAGTTACATTTTTGCTTTTTTTTATAACATCATATAGCAAAAGAAGAAGAAAAATCAAAATAAATTTGAAGTAGCAATGCATCTTGGTGGCTTGATTTCTTGTGGCTTACCCTATGGGTAGGCTAGCATTTAGGATTTGCATTCATAAGTTACATTTGTAGGTTCTTTATCCTAACTTTAAGAAAGTAAAACACACTTATTTGCATGTATTTAGTGAACAATCATTGATTTCTTCTTTGCTTACTTTCTTGGATAATAAAGAACCACACACACCACGATTCATGTAAACGCTAGTGAGGTGGACTTCATTACCATCCACTAGTAGAGCGCAAGTGACGGTGGGTTTCATCTCCATCCACTTGGCTCAAATCCCATGAACTTGATCCATCTTGCCAAGGCTAGTTCCAATATCCATCATAACCCATTGGTTATAGCACGCATCACCCTTCGGGGAGGTGTATCGCAGACTGCAAGTGAACTGGGTGAGGAAATGGTAGGACCTGTGCTCCCTGGTCGTGTTTGGATCTCATCACCACACATTATAGGTAGGATAACATGACCTGGAGTTCATATCTGGGTTGTTGAGCTATGAGTATACAGGTGAAATCCAATTAAACATTTGAGTGCATCATCCAAAAATATTTCAAACACGTGACACAAGGTCATCCTTTGCAAACAACACATTTGGAACACACAAAAATATTTAGGGACTCACATCTAAAACTTAAAAGAGATAATAATTTATTTTTTGAGTGTTTCCTTTTCTTCTTTGTTGTTCCATTAAAATTTGTAAAGAAGATAATCACTTGGGGTATTGATAGAGGAGCGCGATGGTGCGCACCCGCAGCCAAGCCCAAACATGGGTGGAAGCTACAGAGAGTGGATTAGGAGACATGAATCATCTTTGATATAGCCCTAGGGACTTGGTTATACCTCCCTGGTGAGCTTCCATTCCACCTAGCCCCAAGACAGTAGGGCATGAGCCTCATCTCCAAAGGGATCCTCTCCCGAGACACCTCGAGGGATGATGAGCATTACTTGGGAGAGTGTTCCCGGTATGTAGATATTTCATAGGCCTTCCTTGGTGAAAGGCAACTATGCACTGAGGTAGTAATAGATAGAGTGATGACATGCATCTATGTACTCATCAGGGCTGACATGCCTAAGCATAAGTAAGAGTATGACTTCACACACTGGACGGAGCAAGTCGATATAACTCTAGCTCCACGTCACCTTGATAGGATACAACAGCTCATGCAACCCGACAGGAATGTCACTCATCATTTAGGATGAGCCAATTCTACCCTACCTTTTCTTGTTCAAGAGGTAAGACATGATGAGATCCCAAATTTTCCTCAGAAACAATATTTTGTGCATGCCCGATGTGCCTCTATGCCAGTTGAGTATAATGAACATATGTTCCAGCCCGAACCTCAAGTCAATGTGACAAACCTCGAAAGAGGCAAGTGCCCTATGGAGACCACAGAGTATCTTGAACAAGTTTGGACCTAGGGCGAGATGCCTAGACCCCCTAGGCCTCGCACTATGGATCAAATTAGGTAAGCGATAATAAGATATACAGAACACCAAACTCAGTTCAAGCAGCTTCGGCAAGACAAAGCGCAATTAGACCACTTGCACCAGCTTGAGAAAGAAAGTATTGAATGAAAGACCAACGAGTTGTTCCAGAAGACTTTACGAGAGAGGGTCCCTACCCCTAAGACACATAGGTAGGAAGTCCACCTGAGGCAACCCACACTCATTCGAGATAGGTCCCCAAGACCTTATCCAATGTTGCCTCCATGACCTCCTAGGCCAGATCAAGAGATGCCTCCCAGGCCAAACATAGGACACCCACCATAGGTGGATACTCCCATTTATAGGCTGGCTCGAGAGATGCCTTACGGGGATTATACTGAGCATGAGCCAGAGATAGAGTATGTGGAGATGCCTTACCAAGGTAGGGGGTGATTTATCGCTGCCCCATAATAGGTTGGAGGGCCCTAGACCTCTGTTGAAATATGTGAACAAGGATGAGGAGATTAAGTCCTCAGGCCCATATAAAGCATTGCTAGAATGCCTGGAGTCAGTTGAGAACAAGACCTCTGGATCGGGTTCTCAAAAGCCCACTATGCACCAGTTGCATAGTCAACCCATCCATCCTTTAGTACCTGTTCCTCCCTATCCAAAACAATTTAAGTTACCTCAATTGGCCACCTTAAAGGGAGAAGAGGATGTGCAGGAGCATGTCACTAGGTTCTTAGTTCAATGCTTTAGAATTCATGATGACGATGCTTTACTTTTGAGGACATTTGTGACTACCCTCACTAGCCCCGCCTCCGAGTGGTTTTACCAACTCCCTAAGCATAGCATCCACACTCTGGACCAACTTGTGGATGCTTTCCTAGAGCACTTTGCCTTCAATACCAAGAGGAAGGCAACGCTGGCCAATGTAGTTGGGTTGAAACAGTATGACGACGAGTCAATAACAAATTATGGCAATAGATGGTGAACCCTACTCGCCAAGCTACCTTATCTTCTCCCCATGTCGGAGTTGACTCATATGTTCTCCAAAAGTTACTTGAATCCAATCTCCTTGTTGTTGTAGTTGCAGCAATACCCTACTCTTGAATATGCCTTAGCACATGCTAGGATCATTGAAGAAATCAAGATTCAAGAGGGCAATATTACAAAGCCTTGCAAGAAAGAATGGAACAAGAATGCTAAAAACACCCCAGCTCAACCAAAGTCAGTAGTAGTAAATCAGGTTGCAATTAGTGTCCTAGGGCCAGCGCAAGCCATGCCACCTCAAAAGCCTAATTATCAGGCCACCCCTAGAAACTATGCCAAAGATAACCAGAATGGTCAAAGGCAAAATCAACAGCGTCGCCCCAAGCGACAATTTACGCTCATTGCAGAATCTATGGACTCATTGTTTGATCACCTCTTGGAGGCCAATGTGATTCATCTACCTAACAATTGACCTATCGACCCAAATGCACCGAAGCCCAAAGGATACAAAGAAGACCTATATTGCAAGTTTCATAGGCAAAACGGGTATGATGTGCAAATGTGCTATAAATTCAAACACTTGGTGCAAGACCTAATTGATAGGAATGCTCTCCAGGTAGACAACCCTATCGCACCAAACAACCAATAGATGGAGGTCTTCAAAGACCCCTTGCCTATCCACGTGGAGAAGGCCAAACCAGTGCCCGAGGTGGATGAAGTTCACCATGCCCTTCCTAAGCAAGGGTATGTTGGCATGGTCAGTATTGTGATAATAAATAGGTGGTATCCAAGTCCAGCCGCACCACCTATGGCTCAGAGTGATGTCCCTTTGACATCATAGCCTATACTGCCTCCTAGGCTAAGCCTCCCACCTAGGCCTGTAGTCACCATTAAGAGTAAGCTCGCTCAGAGCTTAAGAACAACATCTGCCCGAATCTCCATCTATGAGCTCATCCAGAAATCACCTCATAGAGAAGCCTTTATGGAGATCCTTAAGGCAATTGAGCTTCATCCCCAGGAGTCTAACTCCTTCAACAACTTTGTGGGGCATGTGCGGCAATGCATGGAACCGATGATTACCTTTCGAGAAGATGAACTTAAACCGGTTCCACATGATATGATGGATCCCCCTCTGCACATCGTTGCATGTGTGAATGGAACACCCTACAAGAGAGTGTTGATAGACACTAGGTCTTCAAGCAACATCATAACTACAACAGCTCTCAAGCACCTGAAGCTCCAAGCATGCCACATTGTTACATCTACCTACACCCTCTGAGCATTCCAAAATGCCATATGTTCAACGGTTGGTACAATTGTCCTACCTATCCAAGTAGGATAAAAGATCATCCCTACAATGTGCCACATCCTGGAGGGTGAGATGGCATACAATATCTTGTTAGGAAGACCATGGATCAGGGACATGAAGTGTGTCCCTTCCATCGCTCACCAGTGCCTCAAGTACACTCACGAAGGGCAATTTCATGTCATCCTCATGGACCTAGATCCCTTCAAGTATTGCAACATGGTGCAGCAGTTACCTGAGTTGACCTTGCCATTGACACATCTATATTTTTAGTCGAATAAATCTAGTTGAGGTTTGATCCCGTCGCTACCAAATACCATACCATCCTCATCATTGGCTCTTCCCTAGATGCTTAGTACACTAGTGGATCCTTTACCTAGGAACCTAGAGAAGTGGCCCATTGATGAGGTCCAACCGACCATATCCACTATCTCTACAGAGGAGATACCTAGCTCGGATGATGAAGAGACACCACATGAGGTAAATGATGAGCCATATCAAGTCTCACTCTCATCCCTCTTTTATCCATAGCCCCAAATTATAGTGCACCTAGCTTCTACCAGATTGGGAGAGTACATGGTTAGGAATATCACCACTACTCTTGCTATAAAGTCAGTGCGAGACATGGGTAGACCCCATATTCCCATAGGCACTATCGTGCCTCTTGGTATTCCCCCTAAAGGTTGGTATGAGTAGGGCACAAAAATCCCTTATCAAATGTAGTATCAAATACCCTATGACAAGTTAGGAGTGGGACGCAACAATCCCTTGCCTGTAGATGTCCTCATGGATGGCCTAAATCGCTTGAATATAGGCTACAAGGACGGGTTGGACCAAGACCCTTATGCAAATCCCAATATAGTCTACTCCCTAGGGGACTACTTCCCACTACCATATGGGAACCTCGCAATCCCCAGTGACAATATTCCACATTTTGAGAGAGGGGAAGGTTTGCAAGGTTGTCCCCATGTTTGTGATAAATCATATCAAGACACCTTATATGAATGGACCTCATATGATGATTCGGGTTATGAGGTGGCACTATATGACCATTTTGAGTCAGATAGTGATAATTAGCAAATTTTCCCCATTAACGATCAATAGGAAGACCTCATACATATGTTCCCTTTCCCTGATCTTGTTTGGCGGTAGCTCCTTCCTCTTGAAGAGCCAGTTCATCCATAGGAAGCTAGACCTCCTAGCAAGGGAGCAGTTAATTTACTTGAGCAGCTGGATCCTCGTGAGCCTGAGGTGCTATAAGGTGAGAATGAATAAGTCCTCATCCATGAAAATAATTATGAGGAACATGCATATATGGTACCACACTTGCCTGATCGCTCGATCCCAAGAGGCAACAATGAGGTTCCCATATATGATAGTGACTATGAGTATGAAATAGAGAGGGCATACCTTGGTCCTCATTACTTGTGTCATTGTCATGAGCCCATCGACATAGAAGAAGTCTATCGTCAGTTGAACATTGGCCCACGCTTGAGGGCAAGGCCTATCAATTTAGGCTAGATTCACCATGAGGTCTTCCCTGACCCACCCACACACATGGAGCTCTTTGATCCTACTGATCCCATCCTACATTTTGTCCCCAGATAGGATCCGGTGATCCCCATTGCCCCAGAACCACATCTGGGGTGGGAGATGATATCATTATATAGTCACATGTTCGTGGTCTTGGAGAGCAGACACATTCCATAAATATGATCTCCATTGATTTGACCACATCACTTCATAACCTAGCCAATCCTTCCAAGCCATGCCATCCAGATATAGATGCTATTGATTAGGATCGTGCTGATTCACCCCCATCACCTTCTGAGTATTAGGCTTGTAGTGGGTTGTTTCACTTCTCCACTAGGCCAACTCATGATGTCTTCCATGCTGAGGAGGAACCCGAGGTTCCCATCAAGGATTTAAATCCAACTAATGACATCCATTTGATACCTACTCCCCATCAGTTGGAGGAGGGATCGCATATGTCAATCGAGCCTACGGTTGACAAATATATCGGCTCAGATCCTGAAAACCCATAATGTATCAAGCTAGGGGAAATCCTATCCCCTAAAGAGCAAGCCAATTACATAGTCCTTCTCATGACCCCTAAAGAGCAAGCCAATTACATAGTCCTTCTCATGAAGAAGAAGGTAGCTTTTGCATGGTCTTATAAATACATGCCAGGACTAGATCCAAATATGGTCACCCACAATCTAATGCTTGATCCTAAAGCCAAGCCTGTCAAGCAAAAGTTGAGAAATATGCACCCAACAGTGGCCTTGATGGTCAAATATGAGCTACAAAAACTGTTGGATGCCATGTTTATCATTTTTGTAGACTATCCACCATGGTTGTCCAACATGGTCCCTGTCAAGAAGCCTAACGGGAGGATTCGCATTTGCATTGATTTTTGAGACCTAAAAAAAGTGAGTCCTAAGGATGATTTTCCTTTTCCAAGCATCGATGCCCTAGTAGATGCCACCATAGGACATGAAATGCTCTCCCTTATGGATGGCTTCTCTGGGCATAATCAGATTTGTATCAACCCTGAAGACCAACTCAAGACGAAATTCACAATACCTTGGGGAACATTTTGTTACAAGGTCATGTCCTTTGGCCTTAAAAATGCTGACGCCACCTACCAACGTGCCATGACATATATATTCCATGACTACATGCACAAAATTTTGGAAGATTACATGGATGACTTACTGGCTAAATATTTATTATGTCATGAGCACCTAGATGTCTTGTGCAAAGTCCTCGATCGCCTTATTGAACATAATGTGAGACTGAACCCCAAGAAGTGTGTCTTTGGCATCACATCTGGAAATCTCTTGGGATTTATAGTTTCCAAATGAGGCATCAAAGTGGACCCTAACAAGGTCAAGGCAATCCTTGAAATGCCTCCCCCGACTACCATCAAGCAGCTTCGTATCCTACATGGGAGGATTGCATCTATCAAACATTTTATAGCATAATTTTTGGACAAGTGTAGACCCATGAACAAACTCTTGCACAAGGGGGTCGCATTCCACTGGGATTATGAGTGTCAGGATGCCTTTGATGCAATTAAAAAATACCTAGCTTCGTCGCCAGTGTTAGCTCCACCTAGACCAGGGGTGTCATTCTGATTATATATCTTAGCTACTGAGACTGCATTGGGTGCCATGTTATCCCAAAACAATGAATTTCACATGGAACAGGCCACATACTATCTCAGTCGCACCCTGGTGAGCTATGAGATCAAGTATGCATATGTTGAAAAGTTATGTCTAGCAGTGGTTTTTGCTACCAATAAGCTACGACACTATATGCTAAGCCACACTACGTATGTTGTATCTAAATATAATCCATTGCGATACATGATGAGTCATACTTATCATAGTAGTCGCATGACAAAATAGATCATGTTGTTGATAGAATTCAACCTAGAATTCATAGGACAAAAGTCAATCAAGGGCCAGGTCATTACTGATCAACTTACAAAGGCTCCTCTCTAAGATGATCAGCCTCTTAGCATGGAGCTTCCCGATGATGAAGTCTTCCAAATATCATAATTGCTTGATTCTGACGAGCCTAAGTCACAGGCAGATATGACTCTTTTCTTTGATGGCTCTAAATGCAAGCAAGGGGGTGGCACATGGATCGTGTTTGTCATGCCGCATGGGGCTCCCATACCTCTGTCATTTAAACTTGATTTCTCGTGTACCAATAACAATGCTAAGTACGAAGCCTTGCTCATAGGTCTTCAAACGACTATCGCCATGAAAATAAACAAACTCAATATCTTTGGTGACTCCTTGCTTATTGTCAACCAGGTCAAGGGAATCTTCCAGTGTAAGTGCCCAGTTTTGCAAGCCTACAAAGACCTTGTGGATAAACACCTAGAAAAGTTTAAATGGTATGACATTGAGGCACTCCCTCGATCGTCTAATCATTTTGCAGATACAATGGCCTCTTTAGGATCATTGATCCCATAAGACCCCACAAGGGAGATGATAACCATTCAATTCAAGACGCTATCAAAATCAGCGGTTGAGCGTGAGAGCACTCAAGCCACGCTAGAAGTCCACTTGATTCAAATAGAACCTCATCAAGAGATATTCTCACACATTCATGAGTGCCTGAATTATGTCGCTTGGGGGATTTTGTTCCCCAAACCCCTTTTGATAGCATCACAGTGCTATTCTTACAAGTTCTTTCCCAATCATCATTTGCTTGGGATGAACTTCATAAGGGACAGGCAATTCATGCAATTGAGGCTTCCACATAGCAGAACTAGTCCACGCAAATTAGAGAGTACCTAAAGCTTGGTAATCTCCCTCCTAGATTATCGCATGCTGCCAAAAGGACAGTTAAATGAAAGGCAAAAAAAATTGTCTTATTAGGAGACATCTTATACCTTCAGAGCTACGAAGTAATCCTCCTTCGTTGCTTAGAGAATCAAGAATCGACTTGGGCAATGGCCCAAGCGCATGATGGTACTTGTGGCAACCATTTCAGTGGCATGGCCATTGCAAAGTGCATTCTTTGCATGGGCTATTATTGGCCAAATTTAGAGCGAGATTGTTGCGCATATGTGAGGAAGTGCATGAAATGTCAACACCATGATAACTTGACACATGTACCTTCTTAGGCCTTACAACCGATCCAAGAAGCTTGGCCATTTTCACAATGGGGATTGGATTTACTCAAGAAAATTTCCACTGCATCCTTGAGTCATCACACATTTATCATTACGGCTATCGAGTATTTCACAAAGTGGGTGGAAGTAATCCCTCTTACCACAATGACAGGACCCTGCATAGTAGATTTCATATTGCATAATGTCATTTGTCATTTTGGTATTCCATCCAAGATAATTTTGGATAATGGGATATCATTCAAGAATAAAGATGTGCGTGCTTTGATAGCAAAATATAATATCCAGCACAGCTTTTCAACACCCTATTATCCACAAGAAAATGGGCAAGCAAAAGCATCAAACAAGACATTAATTGCCATATTGAAGAAAATAGTCAAAGAGAATCATATCGATTGGCACACACAAATGCCGCTTGCCCTATAGGCTTATCATACTAGCATTCAGACGCCCACTGGGGAAACCTTGTTTTCACTAGTGTATGGTGTTGAGGCAGTCATACCTCTAGAGTTGGAAATCCTATCGTTGTGCATATCCATGCAGGAGTTTATTGATGATGATACTACATGACAAGCTTACCTAGATTATCTTACGTTGTTGGATGAGCGTTACATTAATGCCCTTGAGCATCTACGTGTGTATCAAGAGCAGCTCAAAAGAGCCTACAATATGAAATTCCATCTTAGAGACTTTCAGGTTGGTGACCTCATCCTGAAGGAGAACCAACAAAACTCTAGCTTGGCGCCCCACCTACGGGACAAATTTATGTTAAAATGGTTAGGTCCCTTTGTCATAACTAATCAAATTGGGCCCGAAACCTATTGCCTAGCCTCCATTGAAGGTGTCGAGGATCCTGAACCCTTGAAAATCCTTCACTTGTGACCATTTCATGCTTAGAGAGCACCCAAAAGGCTCCTAGCGGGTTCTCATCGTCTAGGTCAAATAAAAATACTCCTAGACTATCTACGATCATCTAGGTCAAACCTAAAAGCCCCAAAGGCACCCATAATCCCTTTGGTCATAGCAAAATACCCCTAGATAGTCGTAGACACTTTTTAAGTGTTGTCGGTCGTCTAGGTCACCCAAAAGGATCCTAACGGGTTTTCACCGTCTAGGTCAAGTAAAAATGCTCCTAGACTATCTACGATCATCTAGGTCAAACCTAAAATCCCCAAAGGTACCCATAATCCCTTTGGTCACAGCAAAATTCCCCTAGGCAGTCGTAGATACTAAGTGTCATCACCCGTCTAGGTCACCCAAAAGGCTCCTAGCGGGTTTTCATCATCTAGGTCAAATAAAAATGCTCCTAGACTATCTATGATCATCTATGTCAACCCTAAAAGCACCAAATGCATCCATAAGCCCTTTGGTCCCCCCCAAACGCCCCAATGACCACCAAATAAGCCCGTTGGTCACATGTATATACATATCAATCAAAAATTCAAAAAAAAACACATCATCAAAATTTCAAAAATTCAAAAATATTGCATCACATCACATTGCATCCCATTGCATGTTATCGTCGCTTGAATTTAGACATATTCATCGTTAGCACTTTACATTTTAGATTTGCTCATACATGTCTAGCACCATGATGATACACCACTTACCGCTCAAAATCAATGTTGTGAAAGTACTCATAGTTCAATACCGCAATTATCATTTTCACCCACATTTTTCACGTTTCCACAATCATGTCTATTCCCTTCACTTAGCCATTTGTTTTAGAATGTCAGTAGGGTTTCGGTCACTCAGCCTAATCTAGTCTCTACTCAGATTTTGTAGAAGTCTAGCTTGATTTTTAGGAGGTAGATTCTTGCATTGATTATACCTTGTGTACATCATATCTCAAACACAATTAAATATTAACAATCCAAGTTTTGCACAAAGACAAATGAAATCCATGAAGTGGTCTAGGTTACCTTAAGCAAAAAGGTCATCTTTCTCATCGCATGTGTGAATGGTTCAAATAATGTTGAGAGTTGGAAAAAGGACAAGTTCTCCCCTACCCAATTCCCCCCACAACAATAAGTGGTTTTCCCCCATTTTTTTGCCATAAAAATCCCACATTTTCACATGTTTGCAACAGTCTAAATTTGCAAATGCCCACAAAGAAAAAATTTAAAGTACAAAAATAAAAAATTGCACACATAAAAAATCACAAGAAACAATGATCCCCATCGCTCAAAATTCAAATCCCTTGCTCAAGAGAAAAAAAAAATCAAAATAAACAGTGATTATTATCACTAAAAAGAGAAAAATAAACAGTGATTCTTATCACTCTATATGAGAGCAAGTATCCCAATAAAATTGAATAAAGTAGGGAGTCGAAATTGAATCCCTGGAACTCTCAGCATTTGGAAAACCATCAGGTGATCCTCATTATGGGTTTTGTGGATAGCCTATCCGTCAATGGTAGTAGCCTCCCGCATGATGATATGTCTGCCATATTAGCTTTTGGGCGTATGTGTAGACCAATGTTTTCATGTGGATGAGCTAGCTTTGGTAACCTAGATTGCCTAGTGGTCTAGTAATACTTAGTACGAAACCTAGGATGGTGGCGTTCATTGGGTTATACTGAATACAGGTTTGGTTGAGATCCTGCTTAGCACTAGCGGTATCCTTATGCATCTTACAGGAATGAGCTCACTTACACACACAAGGATATGAAGTACCTTGGTCATCCTAGCAGATTCATACCTTGTCAAAAAGTCCTGCATGGTTAGTATACAACTTTTGATGAGTTTACTAGAGTTTTTGAGTCTCATGAAAACCTAATGGGCATTCCCTAAATAGCATGTCATTCATATCACTTCACCTCATTCATTTCAGTTACATTATTCACAAATCCATTATATAAGTCTCATGACAACATTACATATGATTTGGTGCAATATACATCATCTATGGTGCTAGTATAATAGGGCATATAGTCTACACATTGCATCCTCTAAATCAATAAATCATCCATTTCACCATACATCCATGCATGTACAAAATCAAATCAAATCACATTACAAAATATGCATACAAGGTAGACATCCATCATCATCTCATAAATCAAATTGCATACATTTGTATACATTTCATAAAACAATAAACACATGATGATAAACCACATAAAAAGCTCATATATATATATATATATATATATATATATATATATATATATATTTTGTGTGTGTGTGTGTGTGTGTGTGTGTGTGTGTGTATGTGTGTGTGTGTGTATGTATGGGAAAAAAAGATACATCATATTGCCCGTAGGCTGTAATAAAAGGAGTCCTCAGACTTCACACTGCTAAAGCATCCAAAAACACAAAAAGTGTCATGCGAGCCACTACCATGGTCACGCATGACTGGTACTACGACTCGCACTCCCACCTGTAGTCAGAGTCCTATGTGAACTCCACCACCTGCCCTATCAGCTCTCCGCCTAGACCCTGGTACCTCTAGCCTAGATGAGGACTACCCTGTCCTACTATGGCGACTCTAGTATGACCCATCGATAGATGCATCATCCCATAGATGCCCTCCAAGGTGCACTACCTCTGTCTCCAGCTCATCCGCATAGGCCTACCCCCATCGGCATCGTGCCTGGTAAGTCTCCACCATAGAATGGAGTCATGTTATCTCTTCCTATAGCCTAGTCACCTCCCCACTATTGGAATCCTCCTATGTAGGGCTTTGAGATCGTAATAGTGCCTAAAAAGATGCTATCTCGGTTTGAGCCACCTATACCTCGGCTCATTGTGCTACTGGCTCCCCCTGTACATCATGCACCTATGTTCATAGGAGATCTCTCTCTTGCCTAACCCTGAGTAGCTCATCCCATAGCTCTACCTTTGTCTCACCATGTGCCATCGATGGTTCCTGCACCTCCTCATCCCCAATAGCATCATCCCCAGAGTCACCTCGATCTCCTAAGTCCAGGAGATTCGCATGCTCCCCTGCCATGTATCCCTACCAATCGCCTGCCTCACCCTGGTCCTCATTAGAAACCTCCTAATGTGCCTCCCTAGCTGCACCCCTCCCTAGTGGCCTCTCTCCATGCCATTGGCCTGTCATCCACCAAGTGTCATACTTCGATGTAGTCCTAGCATCGTCCACATCTGGAATGTCTACTACAATAGTTGTATCCCATGCCACTACCTCTACCACTGGCCATGCCAATGTCCTCTCATCCCCATGATGTTAATAAGGCACCGGCTCTATAGGCACCCCCTGGCGTAACCCAAACTATCGCATCACCCGAGCAAAAGGGAAGTACTCCCGCTCCATGTCATGTCATCCAACTAGCCACCTACCTTGCCGCACCCTATAGAGTTGTACAGTAGCATCTGCCCACTCTAGGAAATCTCTGTATGGCCTCTAGAACACATAGCCTACACCGAGTTGTGAGAACAAATCTACATAGTGACCCACATTACCTATGAATTGTCGACTCTATCCCCTCTCTTGAGCCCTCGATCATAGGATGCCATGTCCTATCTCCCTGTCTGCCAACTATGCTCGAGTCATCCAGGGTAGCCCTTGTGGTTGCCCCATAGCTATGTGCTGACATTCCCAACACTACAGTAGAAATATAAACCCCACACCCTTCCATCGATGGTAACGGATCTTGTACAGCTCATCGTAGAGTTGTGCCATAGTGTAGTACCCCATGCCATCACCAGTGGCTCTGCCACAGTGCACCTCACCAGTGCAAACACTATCTCCATCAGGTACCATGGGAACCTCACTCCAGAAGATTCAGGTAATAGCATATTAGATATGAGCATCATAAGTAGTGTATGCCTCACCCCCAATACCTTCGCCTCGTGCCAAAATCCTACTAGCATACCCCCCTTCAAGCAGTCCAGCTCTGTCATCGCTAGATCATAACTAAAGTATCTCTCGAGCACTGCATGCCTCTAGTATCATGGTTTTGTACAAATAGGTTGCCCTTCTATCAGAATCCAAAGAATATGATAGACATCCTCAAGCATCACCATCATCTCCCTCGTGGGTAGATGGAAGGTATTGGTGCGCAGATCCCACAAATCTATCAGGGCAGTCAAATATACACGATCTCCTATCAGAGGCTCTAACTATGTCACCTACTTGAGGCCAATGGCATCTAGCCATTCCTAGTACTCTATGGTCAAGACATCACTTTTGGCATAAAAGAGATTTGGTACTCCATATCGACTCCTCACCACATGACAGGGATAAGCAACTTAATAATACAACTCCAAAATGACCTCAAATGGCCCCAAAAACATTCACAAGAAAAGACTCAAAATGGGCCCTCTTTGAGGCCGGTTTGTGGCCATTCCCCATAGGAACGACCCCCAACCCTATGACCAGCCCATCAAGGGATGTCCTATTATTAGCCCACACTAGCCATCCCACCTAGGGATGACTCCAAAAAATTGGACTCAAAAAAGGCCTTTCAGGCCATCAAAAATAGCAAAAACAATGCAAAATTGGACCTATAAAATGCAATCTAATTGCACAAAAACATGGATAAAACATAAAAGTTGTTACATATCTCGTAAATCAGGTATAATTACCTACAATCTAGTGTTATATGCTTCCAAGCCAAAAACATGTCATAAAAGCAAGAAAATCGACTCCTAACACTAGGAAAATGCAATAAGAGAGACTTGGCATACCTGTCTCGCACCAGATCCTCCATTGGCTGAGTCCACCCACACACTCATGGTGATTTTGGGATGAATTTTATAGCACTTCGCTACTCAAAATCACTCTCCTACTCCTCACCTCTCAAAACTGCAAAAAGAAGCATGCACAAATGAGCCTAGTCTTCATATTTTAGGTTTATATAAATATACAGGGGTCACAACCATCCCAAGGTGGGACGAGCACACATTTGGCCACCTGTCCCACCTTGGTACAGTTTTAGAACATGCCATTGTCCCACCCTAGGACGGTGGTAGCAAAAATAGGCCAAAACAGCCCAAAATGACCCAAAACAGGTCCAAAACTGCACTAAAACAGCTCAAATTGGGTCTAAATTTCACATGGATCAAAATGCAACCCTAAAGATACTAGGAGGGATGGAAAATTTGTTCACTCATGCCCTAATAATGCCATTTTTTCTGGACCGCCCCTCGGGCATGTAGTTTTCAGCTCCTTTCCTCCAGGAAAACTCAACAAAGTCACCAAAATCCTTTCCAAATTGCCCTATTTTTCATAGGACAAAACTGAAGGTAAGCATAATACAAGTCAATTGGGTCAAGTGACTCATCACTTTTCTCATTTATCATTCCCTCATTGACTCGTTTCTTGAGGGGGTAGTCATACTCAGTCCAAATCAGCAAGCACACACTCAAATATGCAAATTGTGGTCGTTCAACGAATCTTTGAGCAAGACAATAATGCCCCTGCTTGGGGCAGCAACCAAACACACAATATCACATCATAACGCTTGACATTACTATCATCATGAAGTCATGGGCCCTTTCCCTTTATTATGGACAATGTTTAAGATTAGGCACGCTCATTTAGCGATTCAGAAATAAGGACTCAAGAACACACGCCCCTTCCATGATTGGGGCATCTAAAGTTGGTTAGGTTATCGAGTAACCGTAATCATTCAACATTTTAGTTATCTATTTTTTCTTAGTGTTGTTTTGCACATAATTCATATCAAAAAGGGGCATCTATAGACACTAAAATATGGTAAACCTGATTAAGCATCCACAAACATTGATCAAATTGACATGACATGGCCCCTTGGGCAGCACTTAGAAGGCTCACAGTGGTCCTAGCCACTCCGAAAGAGGTTTTGGAAGATTTTGGTATAATTTTTGGATTTTTTGGCCCAAAATTCACCACCATACTACCCTAGGATGGTTGCATATTCCCATCATCCCACCGTGGGACGGTGGTGAGCCATCGTCCTAGGGTGGGACGGTGAGCAAGTTTGACCCAAAAAAAGTCAAATCTGGGACAAATGGCACCCAAAAACTGTCATTTACCCTACCAATTGAAGCATGTGGGTCAGAGGGCACTGAATCCTTGTGACACACTTCTTAATGGAGGCCCAAATTGGATATTCTCTTCCACATCCATTGCATGCCTCCCGTTTGACAAGTGGCACCTCTTACCATGCATGCCCTCACAAGCCTTTTTGCACATGAGCCGCTTTAAGCTATCAAATGGATTTAATATCCACACAAAAACATAGATATGAGTTCTAGGATATGCAATGGAGTGCTGTCAAGATTTCCCCTCACCTTATTGTGCCTTCTTGCCCTCGGAATCTCTCTTTTGCGAAGGAGGTTACCGGGTGACTTCAAGAGGGTCTTTTGAGCGTAACTTTTCCATCCGGGTGAATTTCTTCACCAAATTAGACAACAACACCCATTATACTATTTAGGAACATATCCTAGCGGTATCGGTAGCAAAATGTGGGCAAAATTTGTGGGTATCCCCTCCCAGGGTGCCCCCCAATTAGTTGTAGTCACCACTGCTCCCCCGAGATGAGGACAAATCCTTGCACAATTTTATTACTATTTTTTAATGATATTATTGTATACTATCATATTATGTTGTGGTTTAAATTTCATGTAATTTTGAGTTAAATTGGCCAAGATATTCTATTTTTAAGTTTTTTCAGGTTCATAGGGCCCATCTGGGCATCCTAGTTGCATGCAGGTGGATCTGCATCTCATTTTGGAAATCTAATCATATGGGTTGTCTTAAAATGTTTATTTATGCATTATTTCCAAATTTCATAGATTTTGGACATGTCTAGGTATAGGATTTGCTTGTCTTGGTCTTCATAGGTTGTAGGCGAGTGATGCAAAATTGATGGGTCTACGGATGCAATTTCTGATCTTTTTCAGTGATATCCCCTCAAAACCTCTTATTCAACATGCCCATAAAGTTTCATAGCATTCTGAGTTGATTTGATTTAGTTTTAATATATGTGCCATTTTGTGCCTGTGGGGATTGCATGTTTCCCTCCACACACCCTTGCTATTTGACCTTTTTTGCTTCCTTGTGTGCAGGTGCATGTTCTTTATAGGCATTGGGAAGGAATATCAGACATAAAATATTGAAGATACAAGCAGCGGCGGCATTGGCCCGCACACCTCGATTGTGGGTACAAGGAAAGGCACTATATATGCACCCTGATTTCTTGGAGGATTTGATCCTTGGGCATCCCAAAATTTATAACAATTGTATCACCTTTGAGACCTCAAGGGGAATTTTGTGTAACCTTGGATATGATCCACCAAATTAATAAAGAAGAAACTCATTTCATTTCATTCCTTATTGTTTGGTTTTGCTTCATTTTCATATGCATGCTTCTGTTTGATGCTCATAAGCGAGATAGGATAGATAAATATATTGTTATTCATAATTAGGCGCACCGCTTTTCCCTACTTCAGGTTTTTAATCCAATTATATAATAAACACATGATAAATTACTTATATTAACCAAAATGGTAGGTCAAAAAATCTTACGTTAGCAGCCATTTGATTAAAAATACTTTAGGCCCGAAGCTTAATAATCATTCTCGATGTGATAATTATGAACCACTGCATTAATCCTACCCATAATCTAGGTTTATTAAGATTTATCAAAGATTAAAACTTTAATAATTTTCCATTAAACCATATGCACCTTATAAATTGATCAACTTCCTGTGTGCCCACCGTTAGATCAAATAATGGATGTGTGTGCCTGTTGGATCCTTTAGATACGCGTAAGGTTAACAGGATGAAAGGGTGGGATTGAAAATGTATTAGACCTTATTTTAATATTTATTATGCATAGATATAAGCCTTAATAATACCTTTTAATTAATCCTCTAACAAAAACCTGGCGTAATTAACCTTCGGATGCCTTGGAAAAGCACCACTGTCGAATATGGGCAGGATCGAGCACTATTTTTGGATCGACTCAAGATGCATGCTTCATATCCAAAGGGGGAAATTTTAATATGCACTTAGAACCTTGCTAATCATGATTAGTCTCAGATCTTAACTCTTAATAAGATGTTTTTAGATAATCACCCGATAACACTTGCTTCATTATATTTCGGTCACCTTG
The DNA here is from genome assembly GCA_028583015.1 of Wollemia nobilis. Lineage (NCBI taxonomy): Eukaryota > Viridiplantae > Streptophyta > Pinopsida > Araucariales > Araucariaceae > Wollemia > Wollemia nobilis. The sequence continues at coordinate 2,264,912 of JAQPPZ010005362.1, read as the reverse complement.
GTAAAACGTTGTCATTGGATCTAGGTGGAGATGAGCGCTACCGTTGATATCTGTAATATGCACACCTTTTATTTGAAGGGGGAATAAAATAACATGTGATTAAACCCTTGCTAATCACATTTAATTTTGCTTTAATCAAGCTTTGACCTTTATTTTCACCCGATGAGTGACTTTGTTAACACCTAATCACGTTGGCGAGTGCATTATCGTTGGATATGATGGAGATCATGCACTTCCACTAGATTCAATGAAGATGCAAGACATTTATCCTCTACTCAGATGGAATTTTTAACCATCGGTCAACCTGCTACAAGCACTACTATCAGATCAACTGACGATCGAGCGTAGTTGTTGATCTCTTTTGATCCACAAGATTATTAACTGAAGGGGCGCATGCCCTTAATTTTTCATGACTTCAGAAACCTTATGTTACAATTTCTCCTTAGGCCTTGGTGATTTTAAAAGTGATGATTAATAAATGTGGAGTAATTAACAACGTGGTTAGGACCCTCATTAATCATGTTTATCAAAAATTAACGTGGTTTAATTAAAAATTAATTATCAGGCGCTAAACACCTTCTAATGCTAACGATTGGTTCCTCTGAGTGGAGGACAGTCATTGGATCTGATCAATATTGTGTGCAGCCACTCATATTTATGAAGATGCATGCCTTTTAACCTTAGGTTTTATAATGCGATTGTTTTTAATCCCGGTTAATCATCTGATTATTGACCTTAAGCTCAAGTTATCTATTAATAAAGCTTTATGATTAAACCTTGGTTATCCTTGGTGAAAGTGCATCCATCGGATCAATATGGAGTGAGCATTGCCCTTGGATTATTTGAACCTGCTCGTTATTTAATTAGGGGGCGCATGACCCTTGATCTTATTTATGTTTAAACTTAGGCTACGATCAATTTTAGCTTTAGCTTTTTAAATGTTGGATAAATTTGGGAGTATGCATCCATTAGATTAAACATAGAGCGGGCACTGTCATTCAAATCTTTGTACTTGCATGATATTTAACCAAAAGGGGCACATACGCTCATTTTCCCACATGATTAATTTAGACCTCATGATTATTCCTTATTACTTTGGACCTAATGTTTCGACTAAAATTCTTTTTAGGACCTACGGTTTAGGGGAAGCTTTTTAGTGAACGTTTGATCACCTAATTTTTATAAGCTCTATGTTTATTGTATAAGGTCAATGGTCACTTTATTATCGGCTAAAAAGGTATTTAATCCAATGGTTAAGGAAATTGGCTTTAATTTTGATTTAGATGAATGTTTTAAATGGCTTTTAAGGGTCAAAAATTAAAAACCAATTTTTTAGAAGCGAATGCAACAGAGACCAACAAATTTGAGCGAAGGTTTAGAAAATAAAAAATTTAAATTTAGGGTATCTGATGTTGAGTCAATTTTGGCTCCAACAGGCACCACACTGATGAGGTCCCTTTTGAGTGACCCTTGTGTCATCATCACCAATCATTTTTTGGACCAAAAAGAGAAGTTTGCTCACCGATCAATCAATAGAAAGGTGACAAATTGAATTCTTGTAATATGAATTCGATGCTAAAAGTGGCAACATACTTCCACCAACCTTGCATAGGGAAGGAGAAAGTTACGTGGAGTAAATTAAGTACATTAGGATAAGTGCCAATCATTTGCACTGGCTCTATTGACAAAGGGATAAATGCATGCAATAGGAAGTCAAGATTGAAAAGAGGGTGGGTTGGTTCAAAAGGTAAAAATTTAGTGTCTGGGAAAGATAACAATAACTTCCTTCCATATTTGTACAAAGGGGGAAATCAACTTGCATCATGTGAATTCAATGCTATTGAAAATGGCAGATAAATTTTGCTTGTTTCAATATAAGGGAGGGAGTGAATTAATGAGTTTAATGAAAGTAGACATTGATATTCAAGAAAGAAAATCCATAAATAATGCACCTTACCTTTGTTTTACCTCACCAATTCCCAAATATTCAAGTGCATAAGAGTGCTAAATATCCCAATAAAGAACTATTACAAAGCTAAATAACAAGAAAGGAAGTGTACACATAGAAGCATCAAAAATAGAATGATAATGGAGAAAAGAAAGACCATCACCTACTCATAAACATTAATAGTAAGACCTCTTATTGATTCTCCCACAAAGACAGTTGCAACTACACCCTTTGCCTCAAGGTGGGAAGCACCTATCTAGACCTCCAAAATTGTGTTTCCCAATTTGGTAAAAAATACAACTAAAAATATCATGGACCTTAGAGTTTCAAAGAGAAACAAAAACTTTAGAGAGGAAGCTCTCCATAGACTTAGAGCTAACTTCCTAAGCACCTTTAAGGCATGAATTTGGAGTAGATTTATAGCATAGTATATGGTGATAAAATTCTATAACTGCTATAAAGTGGTGGATGCCTACATCAACCTCTATAACACCTAGGTTCGATAGGTCAAATCATGAGATTATATTTTTATAGTTGCCATCACTACCAAGATTATTCAAAAAATGTTGTTAGTGGAAGCAAGGAAATTTGGGATAAATCTAGAGAACACCAAAGTTTTTTATGGCATTTTGGACCAATTATAGTTCTTGAGTACCGAATGTAACATTATAGGCACCATGATGCCAAAGTTTCCCCTCTACATCAAAAATTTTAGCGACATCACTCGGGATGCTCTCAACATGTTGGCATTCATTTTTTATTTGAAAAATGATAAGAGTGTAATACAAACCCAAGTGGGTGTCATTTACATGAAGAAAGGGATACCCTATAGTAAAGGGGTAATTTTTTATTTTAGCAACTTCATTGTTTACCGAATTCATAAGGGGTTTTCTAAGTTTCAAGATGCCCCTTTTAGGTACTCTTCATTCTTGGTTCACTTGATTTTGTATCAAAACCTCGGATGATACCCAAATTTGAATTTGAAGGGTGGTGACGAGTCTTACCTCAAGCAACCTATTTCCTTTGGATAGAGGTCCTAAACAAGACCTTTTTCTACTATAATTTTATCAAATATTTCTTAGTGCCGACTATGACTATCCTAAGCGAACTATAATTTTATCAAAGATTTCTTAGTGTCGACTATGACTACCCTGAGCAAACTCAAGCTAGAGTATTTTGTTTGTGGTTGACCTCCACACCTTGCAAACCAAGTTTTTAGGAGATTGGTATTGTTGGGAGGATGCTACAACTTTTAAATTATGTGGCTTACATAAGCCCATATTTTAGTTACCAAAGTATGTGTTGAGGAGGGTTTTGCCTTGGATCTACTTAGATAGATAGACATAATTGGAAAAGCATTTGGGAGTAGAAAAGGCAAAATAGGTTGTTACAAGCCTCCCTCTACATTAACAACATAACGAAGGTAAAAAATAAAGTCACCCACATTTTTTAAAGCAATTTGAAGGACCTGGGATTGTATATTCTTGAAAATATCTATAACTATGATTTAGAGAGGATATTCATCGACAAATTGGCAAGTATCAAGAGTTTAGTTAAGTTCGTACACAAGCCCATACCAAGTATGAAGGTTGGTAGGAACCCAAGGAAGGAAGGGGGATAATGATAAATAAATATAAATTTCAAGCCTCCAAAAGGTAAGGTCTTATGAGATATTTTACCAAAAGAAGTGCACAGCAAAATCTCAAATTTGTATTAGCACCAAGAGGAGAAAGGCCTTAAGGGTGGAGTGCTAAAGTGATGCCAAAATCAATGCTTGGTGGAAATACCAACAAGAAATAGAGGACACTACCACACTCTAAAGTGATATGGACGATGATGACATATTCAATGAATTGTACAATTAGGAACATTAGATATCGAGAGTACATCTAATGGGAAAAATAATGAAGAATTAGTCATCGAATGGGGCCAAATGACAAATGAAAACTGAAGAATTTATAATGGTAGAAGATTCCTTGTCAAAACACCAAGAAGCTTTGGCCATCATTTCTTTCCAATAACCTCCAACCTTAGTCGTACCACCACTACAACCAACTATAGCGGTGCCACAACAAGAAAATTTAAAGGGAGACCATGGAACAAGCTCTCCACCATTAAAAAGTAAAAAAGGGGAATAACCTAAGGGTATAGCTGCAAATCTCTTCCCCTTTATTATCCTTCACCTTACCTCCTATATCTAAAATTATAAACCCAGCTATCAGCTAATGGCCTCCCATTTCTTCGATTCCATCAATGTCACTGGCCTCCATTCTTAGCATCATAGCCACATGGGTTGTCACTTCCTCAATCCATTCAATGACCACTTCTATTTAGGCAATGCCTGCAAATATTTCCTCCACCACCATCACACCCATTTCCATAGCTCTTGCCACTTCATATACCCCATTCCTTAGGCCATTACCTACAACTTTGTTAATTCAAGGGAAACTTATGAGCCCACAAGTACTCCATCCTACTTCACAAGCTTTGTAGCAATTCAAGAACAATTGTTTCAATATTTCCAATGAAAGGAAGACAAAAGAGTTATGCAACCTATGGAGGAGAGATCATTTTTACCATTAGGGAAATACAATGTACCTTGTCCAATGGATTCCAATTGTCATAAAGTTGTAAGGGCAAATGCAAAACCAGAATTATCAAGTTAGAATGACTAGTTTCAACCTCAAAAGAGCCTGGGCTAGTGATAGGATGGAGTCCAGTAAGTAGGCCAATGAGGTAGTAAGGTATGACTACCTATCCCTTGAATTAAACTAACAAAAATATAGCTTAAGAGTATAAATGATACCCTAAATAACTCTCAGTTGGAGGTCATGTCTCTCCAGGAATAGGTAGACCAATTCACTAATCGATTGGCTTTACGACTACCAACCTCTCTCCTAGATGTAGAAAAGGATAAGATTCAAAGTCTCAAAGATCATCTTTCCACCCAATAAGATTAGTTTAATAAAGAAAATATCATTTTACAAGGGGAGCTTGAGGAAGATAAGAAGAGAAATGTAGATCTTGCATAATGATTAGGGGGTATGAAATTAATAAAAGAGGTTGGCAAGGCATACTAGGAGGATATCGCTATGACAACATCAACATTGTCCTAGGTGCTAATATTCATCGATCTGACCCCCATTCAAAGCTCACAAATTGATTAGGAAGATAAGAAAACCTTAGTTGTGACTTTCATGAGGTTGGGTGAAGTAAGAGCATATAGGTCCAAGTTAGCCATATCTTTTTATCACCAATTAGAGGACGCTAGAATTCAAGATAGAAGAGCAATAACACATAAGGTAATTTAAATCTTAGAGAAAAAACAAGTTATACGACAATGTGAGGCCCAGATAGGTGTGGTAACCACTAATGATACAAACCTAAAGAGTCATATTGGCTCATTGATTAAAAATGATATTCCATCTAATCAACTGTAATAACTTACATTTAATTTTTATCAATATGGGGTAATCAAGGTTAGATTTAAAGAGTAGAAATCCAGTATAGATTGTACCGTGAGGATTAATTCTTAAGCTTAATTTAGACCTATTTTAGTTTCAAGTTTTGTAGAAAAATAATAATTGCAGTAAACAAAAATTATGCAAAAACTAAAATAATATGCAATAAATTAAATATGATATTTACCTAACAATGACTTTACCTATTGGTGCATTTACCTAATAATGATGATTTTACCTATTGGTGAGGATCCTCATGCAAACAATTAGTTTTTATTATCTATTTTTAGTTTATGTTCTATGATAATGTAATTTAATTTATTTTATATTCTAAGGTTAATTTTATGTACTAACTATTCCTAACCTATTGTAGAGGTGAGAGAATAGGTACTGATTGTAGGAGTGGGCCCTGCCTCCTAGAGGACAGTGTAAGTATTTCTCCCCTAAACTATTTTATCTCAGTAACTAAGATGCATAACTACTACTAACATTATTCTATTCTATGGATGCATGGAAAATACAATTACAATTACATAAAGGAAATCAAGTAGTAAATGACACAATAAATGATACAATTACCATAAAATTGCTACTTTATCACTAGAAATTTAGGCGTACATAATCGCGTGTTTCTTAAAAAATTGTACAAACATTAGCTAGATGACTAAGCATTAGAACATTGGACATTAGACCTTTTCAAAGGTCTCCCTATATAATATATAATATGACTTGAACAATTCCGAATATAAATCTTCCACGTATTTTTCCATGTGGCATTGTGGACTTGATAATGTGACAACTATGTACTTAACATAAATAATCTAAACTAACATAATTCCCTAACCTACTTGGACTTGATAAATAACCTAAGTGGTCCAAGTGGCACTTTATGAACGAACATAACAAAATAATGCTAAATCAAACATTTTGCAAGATATAACATCATAACTATATGCCCCTTTATTCATGGGAAGGACATAACAATCTTGCATCAGAATCTAGACAACCTAACAATATTCTAATTTCATGACTTTATAAAGTAACTTTACAACAACTTTATTAATCACAATATCTTCATGAATAATATTTGACAAGTCAACCAACTATGCTAATTGTAATCATTTGTTATCGTGTAAGAGCACCATGTTGTCACTAATGTGGCATGCAATGTTGGTCAATTGACTTGGTCAAATTTCTTTTGTAACTTTTGATGAAAGACATCTTCGATAACAGTCTTCAGTAGCTACCTTCTGTAACATACTTCAGTAACTATCTTCTTGATATGTCATCCTTATGTCCATCTTCTTCCATGTCCAGGGTCTGATCTGAATCTTGTGTTGTTGCATCATATGCCTGTGAAACGTTCTTCAACATTTTCCTATCAATCATACACATCTTGCATGTATTTTGTGTAAAATCCATACATTTATCAAATTAACCATATCCATCATTTTAGCTAATAAATCACATAAATAAACAGAAATAACCATTTAAAATATATTGCATCCATGATTTAAAGATAGAAATTAAACAATATATCACAAATAATACATGCTAAATAAATACTCATCATTTTCCCCCAAACTGAGAGATATGCATGTCCTCATGCATGTGGAGAAAATGAGACTCTAACAAAATATCACAAACACTGCACATATTTTAGATATTGTGTTCTAGATTTCTACAAATTGAAATATTCATAAAATTTTACACATTTTTCCAAAAATTTCTTTGCATTTTAATGAATTAAGACAATACAATTATTCTTAAAAAATAATCAAATAGGTCTATTAGATATAGTTTCTGTAAATCATTGGTAACAACACTAAAATCACAAGAAATGAATATTTTTAAGAAATAACTCAAAATATAAGCCAATGTATTACAACACACAATTTTTAATTATATTTCTGTAGTTGAAAGTAAATTGTTTCAGGTCTTCAAAGATCATTTCCATGACAATACAATTGTTATAGGGACTACCAAACAAATCTAAAAATAATGACTCCTGCAATTGTTTGATTGAAGGTTGCCTATAACAGTATCGCATAAGAGAAACAATTTCAGCAGTAAATGCAAAACATCTAATCGTTAGCAGATAAAATAAATTATTTGCAACTTTTCAGAGAACTAATCCCTGCAAGAGCAAAATATCATAATAATTTCTGGCAGAAAAATGAGTCCTCAATATTATTTCATTGGGATAACCCTGCTAAAACTGCAATCATAAAACATTAAGCACTGCATACACAAACAATTCCAAATGTAAAATAAACACTATCTGAAATATTATGCCCAGAGATATATATCACAGAAAAATGATATTTCTACAGACATGAAACAAACCATTCAAAACATTTTGCAAAAATAAAAATATATAAACATCAAATATTAAATGAAGTCTGAAAATCATGAAAATATTTTATCAGTTTTTTAGTTTATCCGACTTGTGACCGTTGGGAAGAAATTCTTGATGATGGTGGTCGTATTGGTGGCAATTTTCGTTCATGCTTGACCTTCTGTACCTGTGCCTTGGCCTTCTGCTCATCAACTAGAGTTTCAACCATAATAGTTTTGATGTGTTCCACCTCAATGGATCCCTCTCCCTGCATCATGTCCTGCATCTTGGAAGGTGGAGGTTGTTCAACTAACGCAACCACATTGTCAATGACCACGTCAATATCTGGAGGTATCCCAATGTTCAAGGCCAATTTTCTTGGTATGGTTCTAGTTTTAGTGGAGGGGCCCGATTCTTGAGGTTGATTCTATTACATCAGACTGGCAAGTGGTAGTGAACTTTCTTCTTCAAGAATCCTAGAAAAGTCAATGGTCTTGCTGTAGTCGGTTTTGCTGAAGTTGATGGATTTATTTTGTTTCCTACCGGTTGTGGAACTCTTATTAGGAGAGGCATCGATAGGTGGTGGTTGGTTGATGGGTTCAGCAGGTTTCATCACCCTATCCACTATGATTTGTTTGAGCATGTCTATCTGGAGAGTGAAGGCACATTGAACTAACTTTGAATGCTCTACGAAATCTTCCCAAATTTTATCAATTTTGATTTGTAGAATAGTGTTCTACGCCCGAAGATGTGATAAAGACTCAGTGGCTAGCTCAGGTGTGGGTAAATTGGACTCGTATCTAGACATCTCTCCTCTTTCATGAGTTTCAGGAATATGTTTTTCATATCGAGTTTTATGTGCAAGTTGGAATGGTTTAGCAGACCTGATGTGGGTTCGGCGTTTACATTTTGGAATTTCAGGCTCCTCTTCCTGACTCTCTGATTCAGGATCCTCCCCAGATGGACTATTTTCTTGGGACTCACTATCGGTGGACTCAGAATGATCTAACAGGTTAGACTCTTCTACGATTGTTTCCCAGGAAACTTTAACTTCATTTGCTTTTTGTAAAACTAGCAATTTAATGAGGTCGTGATGTGCAATCAAGTGAAACTTAGGACTATCATCTAGATTTTTAGGTTGTACATGAACAACTGTAGATTTCAAGGACTGAAACAAGAAATATGGCAAATTGATGATACAATATTTCTATCCTAGGAACTTCAGGTTTATCAACATCCTAAGGTGATATGTTGCACAACTAGACATTCTCCCTTCTAGTGTAAAAAATTTAATGATTAAAACAACAGCTTCTTGCCACTTAAGAGGGAGTGTAGAAGTAGCAATTCCCTTTATCCATCCTTCCTTGTCACAGATGATGGTACACTTTTCTCCAAATTTTTCTACCAATTGGGTAACACTTTTAGAAGAATTTTTGTAGTAGGGCAGTCCTACCTTAGGTAAACTCAGGACTTTAGAGATAATACTAGGGTTTAGGGCAATTTGGATCTCCCCAATACGGGTGACCATAGTTGCGGGATTGCAGTTCATGATAAACTACTTCGCAACCCCCTGGTCGTGCCCTTGAAACTTCATGAGGGCATCCCACCACCTAGCATTTTGAAACAATTTCTTTATGAAATCGTTGGGGTTCTATGTTTCAATGGACGGGGGTTCACTCCTCTTTTGGAACATGGAATGGGGCATGGTTTAGGGTAGACAAGAATTTTAATGGGGTAGTTTCAAAACTTGTTTTTAGCAGCTAAAAGACCTGCAAAAATTATTCCATTTACAAAAACCATTTTACATTTTGCAAAATAGAAAAAATATCATCATTTCATAAAAGAATTATGCAAAAACGTAAAATTTAGGAGTAGTTTTATGTTTTTACAATGGTTTCTTTTATCAACAGAAATAATTATAATTTTAAGCTACCATTTTGCGTAAACTACTAAAAGATATACATTTTACTTATATGTGTGGCAGAATGATTAGGATGTAAAGTATCTACGATTGTTCATAACTAAAAATAAAATTAAAATAATTAAAATGTTACCTTCCATCGCTTTCTGCCAAATTTTTCTATCATCCCATGCCAATGCTTTCATATTTGTCTTTTACCCACATTTCCTTTCACAATTATATCCTTCTACGATGATTTCCCTTTTTGTGTCTATTTTGAGTCTTTAATTTTGTTTCATTAAAAAATTCTTCAGGGTTTCGGCTTTGTTCAAAAGTTGCAGAGCATTTTCATTGCATTTACAAGGCCTTCTACGAAAGGAAAAATGAATTTTTAGGGTTTTATTTTCCTTTGCATGGATTTTTAGCCATGCAAAGCATCTAGACCCTCCGTTTAATGTTAATATATGATGGTGAATGTTATCCGTGGCTCGGTGAATTGTGACCCTTAGTTTTATTTCAATCGATGGCCTAAAGCTTGGATCCGCATCACTACCTTGTGATTGGTCGATAAAGACTACGTGTCGATGATCATTATTAGTCATAAAAAACATGGCAAAGTTTCTAGATTGAGCACAAATTTTCCTTCCATTAATCATAGCCTTTCGTTTGAAACTTGATCGATGGTTGACGTCTTCCATCCATGATGTTTCTTGCTATTGGTGCATGGGTCCACTTGTCACTCATCGACGATAGTTTTGGGGTAGTCAACGTTTTCCCTAGCATCGATTGTTATTGGATCTATAAAACCACATGGCATTCATCATCATGGTTGGTGTTCATCATTATTTTTGGTGTGAGACTTCCCGTCACCTTGCATGGTGAGGATAGTCTTTGGTGCCAATTATAATATATATTTATTTTTTTATACCTTTTATGTGTTTGATTACCATGGTGGTCGATAAATTTCTTTTTAAACTATTGTGCTTACACATTTGTGCCATGTAACCACTTCCTTCTATGTATCGCTAGCTTTGATGTCCACGTCATCTATTTTATTTCATCACACTATTGACGTTGATGCCCATGTTGTATTTTGTCCATGTTGTACTCCACCATGTCATATTCTGTGCTGACATCGTGATTAATATGCATATGGCGTTCGTAGTTGATGCCTACACCTTATGGTTAACGTTCATGCTTTCCTATGTAGGTTTCCATGTTGGATACTCATATGTTGTATATTTTTCTACCATTTCATTATTTGGATTAGTCTACAACCGCGTTAATTTATCTTTATATGCAACGTGTACCTAGTAGTCAACGACTTCCATGCTTTTCAAGGGAAGGCATCCACGTAAAATGCTTTCATCATTCGTAGATTATGCTATGTGGCACCATCATGATCATACACGTCAGTAAAATACCTTTTTATCTTAAGCATTCATGATTTAATTTTTAATTGAGCATTTTAAGTTTAATTTCAACCCCGTACCTTAGTAAAGATGTCAAATTTTATAGATTTCGAGAGTGGTCAAAAAAAATATTTTATACATTTTCATGTGATTTTGCCCTTCTCTTCCCCTGAAGCCTTGATAAATATCATTGCCATATTTTATTTATAATATGCATTGGCACGTCTTATCATATTATGCATTTAAACATCTTTTCGTATCCTCGATTGCCACGTATTATTTTTCCTTAAGGCTATTTTTTAAATTTTGACACTTAGTGAAGTTTCAAAAAATGTGCTATGGATGGTGCTTATAGAGGATTACTACAGAAGATTATTACATAATCTGTCTACAAAAAACATCTACAGAAGATGTCTACAGAAGATATCTACGGAAGACATCTACAAAAACTATCTACGGAAGACATCTATAGAATCTATCTATAGAAATTGTCTACAAGAACTATAGTTGTTAGAGTTAAGAAAATACTTTACCTGATTCTTCCCCCCAAACTGTATTATGAACTCCGGATGTCTTTATTTACTCCCCCCAAACTATAATTTTGGCTATATAGCCAAAACAAAATGAAGGGTGTCTTATTTATATTATGGTGGATGATATAATAATGAGTTTTATTTATGGGGGATTATTATGATTATCTTTGTGATTGTGCTTCCTGAATTTCATTAAGGAGTTTCCAAGTGAGAGAAAAGTAACGATTATAAAGCTTGATATCAATCATCAATATATGCAAAAATAGATTTCTAGCAAAGGCTTGGATAATTTCAATATATAGAAAAAGTGGAATAGATATTCTGATATCATCTTGATGGCTTTTTCTAAAGGGTGCAAAGTTTTGGGAGATACAAGCCACATTTTTGTAGGATAAAATGAACTATGGTACTTCCATAGGAATTTGCTTCTAACTTTTGCTTGCTTATGATATTCTAGAGTTGTTTCACAAAGACTCAAACATCCTAGTGATTTCAAACAAATTCATCTATTCATTTCACAAATCGATATGATGTTAAAGTTATCCTAATGTTTTCAAGCTTCTCAAGGACCAACTGTGTGTGTAGTGAATATTCATTCCCCATTATGAGTAAGGATTGAGTAAAATAATGGTCACTTGTGCCAACAAGCTAGCTTATCTGTGAGCATCCATAGGTCTTGTCCAGACTTAGTGCTATTGCGTAAGGATACCTTATTGCCATGTGGGTTTCATTCAACCCATTGTTGTAATGAGGATCACCCCATGGTTTTCGAGATACTAAGAATTCTAGGGATTCAAGCTCTTTTACCCTTCTTTGACTTTTTCTTGGGATACTTGCTCATTTTGAGAGGGAGCAAAGGATTTTTATTGCTTTTTGGGATTCTTGCTTATTTTTAGAGGAAGCAAGAAGATATATTTTGGGATACTTGCTCGATTATATGAGGAGCAAGGGATTTTTTCAAGGATGAAGGGTGAGCTTGTCCTTTTGCCAATTCATTAGTACTCTAGGCCATGCGCATAGATGGATAAGTAGGGGAAATTGTTCACTTTATGGCAATAGTAACTCATGAATTAATATTTCCAAATCTCACAATGTTTTTATGTGTTCTAATGTGCGTAGTCCAAGAGAAAACTTGATTGACTAGGAATAACTTACAACACCAAAATATTGCTTGACTTTCAATGAAAATTTTCTCAAAACACTAGTGGTGGTTGAGTAATTGAAAACACCTAGATTTTATTTAGCAAACAAGGTATTATGCAACATGTGGTAGTCATTTTCCTACAAGCTCTTAAAGAAATATCCTCTTGGGCTATTTTTGAAACATTGAGACTGAAAATTGATGAAAATAAGATAGAAATATTGCAAATATAGAAACTCTATGATGAAATAAAGGAAGCATAATATTTTTTTATGAGAGAGAAGTTATTATTCAATAGTTGTTGATTGCAGTTTAGAAATACACTGCAAATCAGCCTGTTGCTTAAGGTGGTGTATGAATTCTTCCTTAGATAATGGCTTCTTGTAAAGTTTAAGCCTATACCCATTTACTAGTAGTTTTCTTGTTGAATCATCTATAGGCTTAAGTTTGATTGTACCATTCCCGAATATCTCTTCAATTTCATAGGGTCCTAGCCATCTTGTCCTCAATTTACCTTGAAAGTCTTGGTAACGAGAGTCAAACAACAAGGCCCAATCTCCTGATTGAAATGTTCGTGGTATAATGTGTTTATCATGCCATTTATTTCTTTGTTGTTGGGTTATTTCAGTCCTATATAATGCTTCTAGTCTCCTTTCATCCATAATGTTTAACCTTTCCAATCTAGATTTTTGTGCTTGGTCCAAATTCATGTCAAGTTGTACCGCTATAAGAGAAGTTTCTATCTCAAATTTGATGGGCATGATAGCTTGTTTTCCATAGACCATTTCATAAGGTGATAATCCTATGGTAGTTTTCCAAGTTGTATTATATGCCCATACAACTTATTTTAATCTCTCAACCCAATCACCCCTATTAATAGCTATGGTTTTTGTAATGATCTTTTCAAGTTCTCTATTCATAACTTCTACTTGTCCATTGGCTTGAGGGTGATATGGTGAGGTTTTCCTATGTTTTATTTGATATATGTCAACAAAATGTGCAATTACCTTGGAGAGAAATTGGGTTCCATGGTCTGAAACTAGCTCTCTAGGTGCTCCAAAGCATTGCATAATATTTTCATAAAGAAAATCAGCTACTGGTTCAGCTTGTGCTCGTGGTAAAGCTTTGACTTTAGCCCACTTAGTAACATAGTTTGTACACACAAGTATGTGTTTATTACCTACACTTGGAGGGTCTATTGGTCCAACAAATTCAATTCCCCATTTCTCAAATGGTTCAAACACTACTTGCAAAACCAAAGGTATTTCCATTGAAGGTGTAGGCTTACTGGCTCTTTGACAAGCATCACATCTATCAAAAAATTTATGGACATCCTTATTCATGGTAGGCCAAAAGTAACCAGTTTGAAGTATTTTACTAATTTTCCTTTGGGTGGCATAATGGCCTCCATAGGGTTCTTCATGTGTTGCCTGAATGATGTCATATACATCTTCTTCTTGCACACATCTCCTAATTACTTGGTCAGGACATGTTTTAAACAAGACTCCATGAATCCACATATAAGGGATGCTCTAACGTATTAGTTTTCTACGCTCATGTGGTGTATAGTTTTGAGGTATTTTTCTTATTACTAAGTAATTTACAATATCAACATACCAAGGAGTGAAAATAGAAAGAGCAAACAAATGTTCATCTGGGAAATTATCAAGAATTAACTCATCATCATCAAATATTTGCATACGAGATAGGTGATCTGCAATGACATTATATTTTCCTACCTTATCTATGATTGTAACATTAAACTCCTATAACAAAATAAGCCATCTAACCACTCTACCTCCTACTATAGCTTTGTTCATTAGGTAATTTAATGGTAGAGTGATCAGTGTGAACAAATACTTCATACCCTATTATGTAATGTTTGAATTTATTGATAGCATGGACTACAGCTAAGAATTATTTTTCAGTAACAATGTAATTAAGCTCAGCTCCATGCAATTTTTTACTCACATAATAGATAGCATAAGGTATTTTTTTCTCTATCTATTGTAATACTACCCCTATTGCGTAACCTGAAGCATCACAATGTATATGGAATGGTAATTCCCAATTTGGTCCTCTCAGGATTGGAGCAATAATTAATTTATCTTTTATAACTTCAAAGGCTTCTTGACATGCTTCAGTCCAATTAAATTCACTTTCTTTAGTTAAGAGCTTAAGCATGGGAGCAGCAATTTTACTAAAGTCCTTAATGAATCTACGGTAGTATCCTGCATGTCCTAGGAAACTTCTTACCTCTGTTTGTGTTTTTGGAGGTTGAAGGGATTGAATAGCTTGTATTTTGTAGGATCTACTTTAACACCTTCTTCTGATATATGATGTCCTAAAATAATGCCTCCTCTCATCATCATGAAACACTTTTCATGACTCAAAGAGAGGTTTTGCTCTTGGCATCTAACCAAAACTCTTTGTAAGCTTGATAAAGTTTCTTCAAAGGTATTACCGTAGACTGTGAAGTCATCCATATAGACTTCTACACATTCATTGATTAAATCAGCAAAGATAGCTAAAACAACTCTTTGAAAAGTAGCAGGTGCATTGCATAATCCAAAAGGTAAGACTTTATAAGCATAGGTGCCTATTGGACATGTGAAGGTTGTCTTTTCTTAATCTTCTTCAGCTATGGAAACTTGATTATAGCCACTAAAACCATCCAAAAAGCAAAAATATTTCTTTCCAGCCAAGGTATCAAGAACTTGATCAATGAATGGTAAGGGAAAATAGTCTTTCTTTGTTACTTTGTTTAATTCCCTATAATCCACACAAATCCTCCATTTACCATTCTTTTTAGGGACTATCACAAGTGGTGACACCCATTGGCTATCAGAAATTGGATATATAAATCCTGCCTTCAAGAGTTTAATGATTTCTTCTTGAACCACATCTTTCATAGCTAGATTCAATATTCTTTGGGGTTGTCTTACTGGATAACAACCTTCTTGGATAAATATGCGATGGGTACAAATATTTGTATGTATACCTTTCATGTCCTCGTAGTTCCATGCAAATGTTGATTGATGCTTCTCAAGCACATCTACTAACTGTAATTCTTGTATGCTTGTGAGCTCATTACTAATATTCAAAGTTCTTCCTGGTGTGATATCTATTTGCTTGCATTTTTCATTGTTTGCATCTATCCCCATTATCTCATGTTCAAGAATATTTAAGTGATAGTCATATGGTACCATTTGTTGAGACTGACTCATGCTTGCTTTGTCAATGGCCATAATAGATTCATATGAACAACCATTATCTTGACCTTGATCTTCTTTTTGATTTCCTAACAGTAATGGTAATGGTCCCTCTATATATCTTGTTGAAGATGTTCACTCAGAACATTGATTGATAAGGTTTGGATATCATCCAAATCATGAGGAAAATCATACCATAGTTGCTTTGGAAAATATTTTTCTATTGTTGATTCAAGGAATAGGCTAAGGTCCTTAGTATTCTTGCCATCGAAAATAGTCATGTTTCCAGATCTACAGCTAATGTAAGCATCAGTTGTTGCAAGCCATGGATGTCCTAGAATTAAGGGATGTCCCCCTAACTTTTTCTTGGGTTGTAAGACTATAAATTCTATAGGGTATTCCCATGAACTTACAGAGACTATAACATCTTCTAGTTTTCCTTTTGGCTTAATAGTAGACCTATCTACAAGTTGAAGTACTATAGAAGTTGATTGTAATTTATGCACTCCTAAAGATTTTGTTGTTTCTTTAGTCATGACATTAATAGCGGCTCCCAAATCGACCAAAACATTTTGCAAGGCTATGTCACCAATGTGTACCCTGAGTATATGTATTCTAGGATCTATGTATTTTGGTAATAACCTACCTCCCAGTTATTATCTCAAACAATTATCCAATGACTTGAATAGTTTGGGCTTCATTCTTCTTTTTCCTTCCTGAATTTGTGCATATGTTCTTGATAAGCTTGGAATAGATAGGAATATCCTTGATAGCTTGTAATAAAGGAATTTTAATAGTAACATTTTCTAATTCTTGAAGGAAGTTAAAATTTGGCTTAGATGGTTCTTTTGGTATTGCCAGTATTTGAGGAAATGGTATCTCTACTTCCTTTCTTTGAGGAATTTGGATATCTTGTTGTTTTGTTGGAAATTTTTCTGGTGAATTTTATGTTTCCTTCTCATTGTTATCCTCCTTTTCAAACAAGTCTACAATGGGATTATCAAGTTCTGTGAGAGTTACATTGTTTTCCAATACTTTTCCAGATCTCAATTGAATCTATTGACAAGGTGCCACATATATAGAATACGTCTCACTTGTTTCATAGAATTGTTGAACATTCTTGTTGTTGTTAGGATTAGGGATTGGTTGAGCTGGTAGAGGGGGTTGTTTAGGAGGATTATTATTATTAAATAGAGGTGGAAGAAGTCTATTTTGAGGCTTATTTTGAGGGGCTTGTCCCCTAAATTGGTTTTGAAAGTTCTGTTGTTGTGATGGATTTTGAGACCAACCAAGTCCTCCTTGGTTGTATTGGCCATTGGTATTCCAACTAGGCATACTTTGACTTGGCATTCCTTGATTCCATGGAGGTGGACTTCCATAGGTATTGGCCATAAAGTGGGCCCATGGGGGTATGTTCCAGTCTTGATTATTTGAATATGAGTTCCAATTTGCCCAGTTTGGTGCATTGGACCATTGATTAGGCCTTTGTGGGTTGGAATAATTAGGGTTTGACCAATTAGGTGGTCCATTAAATGGACCCTTCTATTAGTGGATAATGTATTATGAGAATCACATTATTTTATTATATCCATTATGAATATTTATACAATGTAATATGAAGGGATATACCCTTACATAACTATCATACCCTTTCATTTATAAGCTAATGTATTATTCTAACATACCCCCCATAATACATTAGGTGGAATAATAGCTCTAGATCTTTGCTCTGGCTCTTACTTAGGTAAATACCTCTAGGACCGCCTCTGGTTCTATCGCCTCTAGGTTTGTCTCTGGGTCATTTAACCTCTAGGTATGCCTTTGGGTCATTTTTCCTCTGGGTCTGCCTCTAGATCTGCCTCTCAGTAGTTTACCTGTAGGTCATCCTTTAGGTTAAAATTTGTTTTGGGGCATTGGATGCACCAAACCTCACAAGTCTAATGGCAGACAAGGAGATAAGTTTTCTCATCCCTCACTTTGCTTTAACAACTATGAATGTCCTTATTGTAATCTTCTCATCCTACCGGTTTGCATGGGTAACCAGCTGCTGCAACCGCCAGGTGTGATAGAGTAGATCACTACATATGAGGTTCACTCTGTTGTTAGGTATGTTCCCCCCTCAAGGTGAAACTTGTCTCATGATTATGGTATTGATCTACATGGAATTTCATGTTTCCATCGAATCATACTCGAAAAGGCTTTCCAACGACTATAAACACTGCCATACTGGGAAGCATGAAAATTTACCTTGATTATCGAGAAACAGGGTCTCATAGGATAAAATAATGAAGGGTAAGTGGTCCCTCCATGCGGAATTACAAATGGGTCCCTCATAGGGAAATATTCTATTGTTACATATTTCTCTCATAGGAAAAATATGTCGAGCATGGTGCTCTCTAGAATAGTGATTAAAAAAATCATTTGTCATGGACCTCCACTGTCCTTTGATTTTTTAATTCACTTTATTTTAAATAACCTTTTGTTATTTTTAATTTGTCAAATAACCTTTTATTATGGCATATCTAATATAACATGGTAGGTGGCTTATATATATAATTAAGAATGATATGTATATAATCACTTGCACATTTGTTTTAATAAAACCCTATGTTTTATGCACTCGACTTAATAATGGGATCGCTTACTTTATTATGCACTCTGATGAAAATGTATGAACCCTAAGTCTTTCTATTGTTGTTGAATTTTAAATCTAGTCTCCCTATCACTGAGTTGTTTTAACATGGACACACCATCATTAATCATATGGTGAATTAGGAAAGATCAAATTTTATGGCTCAAGTTTGCTTGACATAAAAACTGTCTATCGTCATGGAAGCACCGTCATTAGGAAACTTTTACTGCGTATGATGGTGGCTTGCCAGCACCCAGGGAACCTCCCCTACAAGAAAAAAAATCTTATAACAGCTTCCACATTGGTGATGTTGTCGATCTTAAGTCGTTGATGCGGTACAGTTAACACAGTAATATTGAGAGTAAATCAAAACCTCTAATGTCTTAAGGCCCTTCAAATTGTGCCTTCGTGTTTAAACCATGGAAGTCTATATACTATATTCAATCTCTAACATTCCAATCTAATTTTTCTCAATGGTTTTGAAGCTCATTCTACCAATCAAGCAAATATATATGCAATGTATATCTATCTGAGATGAACAAGTAGTGAATGAAAGCAACAATGGAGATCAACAGCGAGGCATGAATAGATTCGTGCTCGATTGGGCCGACCACAATTTTTGGACAGAGTGATTGCTCTCAGAATTTTCTTCGACAGATTATGTTGCTACAAGGTGAGTGGTTCACTACAAGGTCTATTTCACTGCCTGCTACCACGGTGTAAATAAAACCTCAAAAAGATTCAACGGCCAAATTTTTTAATGCACCCGATTAGGCATAGTTTCTTTCATTTATTTTTATTATAATGATATATCTTGTGTGGTTCGGGTTGTCGATGTGGATGACGAGTATCGACTACTCCTTCATTGGGCAAATGGATTTACCATTTAGGATTTTGAATGCAGCCTGAAACTAGTTTACCGATCTGATATTGAATGCAGATTGAAACTAGGATTTACTTATCTGATAAGGGTTGTTTTTTTATAATTATTAGTTATTTGCATATATATTCAACCAGATGTATGGTTGTTTTCTAGACGTTGTTGATAAAAAAATTTTAGAATATTTTTGTGATGACTGTCATATGTGCTATGTTTGTATTATTTAGTGATAGCTTTATAAGATGAATTTTCCACAGGGACTCGATCCCATGCTACTCCTTCACGCTACTAGATAATGCTTGAGCACAGACCAATGTTAGGTTTACCTCTTATGTTGCACTACTGCAAAGTTTGGTGGTACCTCCTTGACTTCAGGCTTCAAATGTTCGTTACACTATCAATAATTATTTTTGTATGATCTTTTAAATCCACGATTTTATACTAATCCCCTTTATTGGAGATAAATATTTTGAGCACTACCATCGATCTTTATCGAGTGACCAAAGCAAAAAAATAAAATCATCTAGTTGTTCTCCAGATCCTCAACAACATCGTAGGTCCGCTTGACTGGGCGGATAAAACACTCTTCCTCACAGAATTTGGCTTCTAAGGCTTGGTGGATGTGGGCTTCTTTGCTCTATTGTATTTAATAAAATAGTTGAATCGGATCAATCTGGTATCTCACATCAAGTGGCTTGACTTAAATCTAGCTGGGGAATTTAGCAAATTTTGGTCTGCGTAGATGAGCAAATTTTTTTAGCAGGCATTCCAAGATCCGATAAACCTTTGACGTCCATATGCTCCTTGGCAACTTTCTTGGATGTTATGGCACATTCGACTGCCAATTTGGATAGCATGTCCACCATACACGTATTGTCTACAACAAAAATGCTATTGTCAAAGTGATTGCGTTGCTCTCTGGCTGAGCTTAGGTTAAAATACACTTTGGGATCATATGGGTCATCTATTCTATCAAGTAGTTATAAGCAATCAGGCCTTGCGAGAGACAATGGCACGCCATTCCCAACTATCTCATTGATGCATGTGGCCATAGTCCAGGCCTTGGGGTCCAAAGTACCCCTTGCTATGGATTTAAAAAACATAATGAGGGGGGGATTTCCATAAGGGAAATCCCCTCTCAAGTGCTCACAGGTTCAGAGGCTCAGGATCCTAAGCGCTCTAATACCATATTAGTGGAGAATGTATTATGAGAAGCACATTATTTTATTATATCCATTATGATTTTTTATACAATGTAATATGAAGGTATATACCTGTTGGTCCAAAATCTGCCACAGGAAAGGATTTTATAATTGCACCCTAGACCTGGCCAACATTGAAAGGCTGGAAGTAAGAAATGACTCCCAAACCAATCTCCAGAGTGGGCTGGTTCCCTTTACTAATCTAAATTTCTGTTTGAAGATAAGGGTTGCTGGAAAGATATTTAAAAGGTTGCAGAAAGAAATGGAAATATGGCCACAGGCCGAAGTGATGGGATCGAAAAATAACAGCAAGAAATTTAAAGTGCAGCAACAACAAGCAATAAAAGTTATCAACCTAACTTTCGCACGATGTACGCAGAGAAACCCTCCAAAATCACATTCCAGGAATCATACTCTCACGGAAGTGCATAAATCCAATATGCAGAATTTAAATGCAACGACCATTAAGACATACAAATGCTATTAGAAATGCAACATAAACGAAAAGGAAATCACTAATGCAAACGCTTGAAAAATAAAAGCCAATCCTTTATTCCTGCAAATGCACTTCAGTTTCTAGCAGCAAGTTTTTCCAACCTTTGTAAATGAGAATTACATTGGTTTTTATAGAGGTCCGTCCTCTTTGCAGCATTAAATAATTAAAACCAACTTCCTCGTGATCTACAATTATATCTTGGAAATCAGGAACACGATCCCCTTAATCACGGCCTCGAGGAAGCAAAAATTAAAGGCAATGAAACGTTCGCGGTTCTTCATTAAATTCGTTTTTCAATATGCATGAAACCGTTACGCCAATCCACGAACAACAACTTTGAACCAATAAATCCTTTAATTTTGGTGGCCTGGGCACTCTTCGACCTTAACCGCATCGGAAATCCGCAAAATATTTAATTCGGGTTAGCATTAAATCATCGAAAATCGAAAAAACCCTTTCGGCCGTTCATATTGCACTTGGCGGGAAAACAGTTACAGGTCGCGAAAATGCGACGGGTCGCGAAATCGCGACAGGTCACGAAATCGCGACATGTTTGTATGTCGTACGCTTCGCTGCTGAAGACCCGCGAAAACGGAACATGTAGCGATTTCGCTACATGTTCCCGTTGTTGCTCCTCCCTGCGCTCTGCCTCGCAAAAATGGAACACGTAGCGATTTCGCTACATGTTCCTTCTCTCCGCATCAATCGACATTTTCGGTCGTGATTCGCTGACATGTCAGCGACGCGCTGCAAATTTTCAACTTTGCCTTTGAAGCTGTCAGGGTCGCGATTCGCTGACATGTCAGCGAATCGCTGCAAGTTTGCGACTTAATGCTTTTGACGTCGGCCGACCCGCGATTCCGGAACACGTCGCGATATCGCGACGGGTCGCCCAACCTGCCTGCGTTGACTGCGTTGACCGCGATTCTGCAACATGTCAGCGCGTCGCTGCAGTTTTCAGACTTAGTCATTTTTTTCTCATTTTTTCTCCTTTTTTTGCCCAAGCTGCATCAATCAAAGGTCAGATCCCCAACAATACATCAATGCATTCATCAATGAGAATCAATGTGGCAAAAATGCCAACAATACCCTTACATAACTATCATACCATTTCATTAATAAGCTAATGTATTATTCTAACACATTTCATCTTTGGGGTACAAAATAAACATCTTCTACCTCTTCAACTTCAAGTTATTTTATAGCAGCTTTAACAGCTGAGATGTACTTGTAGTTTTTAGTCTTGTGATTCTTGTCACATATTTGACAAGTAGCAATGTTGGAAATATTTGTAATGTTGAGAGGGCATTCTCTCAGGTTGTACTTTTTCCTACATCTATGATAGTAAATTTTTTCACTATCCTGTTATCTTGGTTTTCTATCCATTAGATCCAAAAATGTAGTCAAAGTACTTAACAAATGAGTTTTAAAACCTTCCAACATGTTTCTAATTTCTTCCCTTGTCACTCCTCCACTTACTGATGTAAACTTATTACTTTTGAGAGGTTTTTTTCTTGAGTAGTTTCTGCAAAGATTTACAATCTCATCAAATGTCATAAGATGAATATCTCCTTTTGCCATAAGGTTTATAACCTCAAGGACATCTTCTTTCAGTCCTTTTAGAAAGAGTTCTTTTAATATTTCTTCATCTAGATCTATATTTACTCTTAGACCCAACGAATTGAAATCTCTCAAGGTAATCCTCCAAAGATTCTTCTTCTTTTTTATTCATGCAAAATAGCTCATATTTCTTATACCTAACCCTAGAGTAATCTTGATAGCGTTCAAGGAAAAATTATTTTATTCCATGTTCTCCATCCCATTGATTACAAACACTCTCTCCTAGACCCATGAACCATATTAAAGTTGCATATTTAAGAGTAGAGGGAAACAATCTTAGCTTTTGTTCATTTGTGGTGTAAAAGTAGGATTGGCACACCATTTCAAATTCGAAGAGAAAAGCATTAGGGTCTTCATGTGGTTTCCCATGGAAGGTGGGCAATACAAAAATAGAGATTGACTTAGATTCTCTTGTTGTCCCATATGTATGTAAGATTGGGAAGGCAAACATCTTTCTTTGTGCATTCCTTCTTTGGTATCCATTCTATCTTTGTCTATCCTCCCTTTGTTTCTCTTCTACTTCTCCATGTTCACTTTGTTGATCAGCCATGACTGAATGTAGAATTTCAAGGATTGGGCTAGGTATAGGGTCGGTGAATATAGAAGAAGGATCTACATGATTGTCAAATTTTGGTTCAGGTAATAAATATGAGTTGGGATCTTGTTCTAGGATTTCAGCTTGGTTAGTTGATGTTGCAGTTCCAATTTCTTTTAGCTTATAAATTCTAGGCTTCCTAGTAAAGTCTCTTTGGAAATTTCCTTTTGATTTGTTGATATTCATAAACCTTCTCTTATAGTCTCTAGGTCTGCTCATGAACTTTTTAATTTCTCTGGCTTTTGCAACAACGTTTTACCTTTCTAATATTCCTTGAATAGTCTATGAATATCGTTGATTGGATCAAGTTGTTCAAGTGTCATGTAGTGTTCCTATTCAAATTTAAAATTATTTGTCACTAATTGGATCAATTGAACAAGGAAAGCTTGTGTTGGAATGGGGTTGGGATTTCCAAATTGTAGTTTGTATCATAATTCTTGACACAGTTCTCTAAAATGCACAACTCTAGGTATCTTGTGATATTTCTTGCTATATTCTAAGGCTACTCTCTTTTCTATGTCTAAAAGGAAGTTGTGAATGATGAGGGAGTCCTTGAAATATTGATTCCAAGGATAAATTATTGGATTTATTGTTGCTCTCCTATCCCAAAGCCAATGCTCACAACTCCTTCCAAGTTCTAGATAAGGTGAATAATAGTCCAACCCTAAATTTTTTGCTATGTCAATTCTTTTGATCTTCTCCAACTCATCTGGTCTCTCTTTAATAATGTCGATGTTTTCACACAAACACTCCCACTCTTTACTTGTTGTTTTATTTCCATGTTAAAAAATAAGTGTAACTTCTTATTTTATTAGTAATTTTCAAATTCTATAAGTGCAGATTGTTTTAGACTATTTTCTACCATCTAGCAACCTATATTTTATTCCTCTTTTCTCTCTCTTTGGTTTTGGTTTTGTTTGGGTTCTGATTTTATTTTCTGTTTTAATCCTACTATTGTCAAGTTTAGATATAAGTCACAACAAATGAATTTATAACTATCCTTAACATAGTAGGAAAAATGAAATAAAATTTCTATTTTTCTAAGCAATCCTGCTATAACTAAAACTAGGTGCGACTCACGGTCTATGAATCCATACAACCAATTTTAGTATAACAAGAAAATAAAAATTTTGAACAATCCTAATGTTTGCTAGAATTAGGTGTGACTCACGGTCTATGAATTCGTACAACCAATCTTAGCACACTAGGAGTAAAATGAAATATTGCTTGGAAAGTAAAATTTGTTGGAAATGAAATTACTAAAAGTAAAAGGTTATTTTTCTATCACTTCTTTGATTATATAGGAACTTTTCTTTCACTATGACTGTGCCACTCAATCATACCTACTTCCTGTTTCTACAGGAGAACCCATACCAAAGTAGATGAATAGCAATCACCTAAAGCTTAGAAATTACTAGAAATGAAATTGCTTCTCTGATTATTTATGAATATTTCACTATGATTGTATCACTCAATCATACCTACTTCTTGTTCCTACAGGTCCTAAGCCAAATTTAGGAATGTTTCACTATGATTGTGCCACTCAGTCATACCTACTTCCTATTTTCTACAGGTCCTAAACCAAATTAAGCAATAATAATCACCCAAAGCTTGAAAATTTTGTAGGAAATAAAATTTTGCAGGAAATAAAATTTTGCAAGTAAAATTCTAACTATGAAAGCAGTAAAATGATTCCTCAAGAGAAAAGAACCTGGCAACATCGAACAAAGGGGCTTGTTGGGACCATCTCATGCCACTATGACTCATATGCACACCAAGGACTCATACGTACCTCTTTCCACATACAAGTAAGACTCTCTTCTTGTGTAGCCAAACAACTTTTCTAATTAACCACTACAACGCTACTCTCCCTAGCAATGGTGCAAAAATGATCGACTATAATAGATTACATTTAATTTTTATCAATCCAGGGTAATCAAGGTTAGATTTAAATATTAGAAATCCAGTATAGATTGTACCATGAGGATTAATTCTTAAGCTTAATTCAAACCTCTTTTAGTTTTAGGTTTTGTAGAAAAATAATAATTGCAGTAAACAGAAGTTATGCAGAAACTGAAATAATATGCAATAAATTAAATATGATATTTACCTAACAATGACTTTACCTATTGGTGCATTTACCTAATAATGATTATTTTACCTATTAGTGAGGATCCTCATGCAAACAGTTAGTTTTTATTATCTATTTTTACTTTATGTTCTATGATAATGTAATTTATTTTATTTTATATTCTAAGGTTAATTTTATGTACTAACTATTCCTAACCTATTGTAGGGGCGAGAGAATAGGGACTGAATGTAGGAGTGGGCCCTGCCTCCTAGAGGACAGTGTAAGTCTTTCTCCCCTAAACTATTCTCAGTAACTAAGATGCATAACTACTACTAACATTATTCTATTCTATGGATGCAGGGAAAATACAATTACAATTACATAAAATAAATCAAATAGTAAATGACACAATAAATGATACAGTTACCATAAAAGTGTTACTTTATTACTGGAAATTTAGGCGTACATAATCACGCATTTCTTAAGAAATTATACAAACATTAGCTAGATGATTAAGCATTAGAACATTGGACATTAGACCTTTTCAAAGGTCTCCCTATGTAATATATAATATGACTTGGAAAATTTTGAATATAACTCTTCCACGTATTTTTCCATGTGGCGTTGTGGACTTGACAATGCGACAACTATGTACTTAACAAAAATAATCTAAACTGACATAATTCCCTAACCTACTTGGACTCGATAAATAACCTAAGTGGTCCAAGTGGCACTTTATGAATGAACATAACAAAATAATGCTAAATCAAACATTTCGTAAGATATAACATCATAACTATATGCCCCTTTATTCATGGGAAGGACATAACAATCTTGCATCAAAATCTAGACAACCTAACAATATTCTAATTTCATGACTTTATAAAATAACTTTACAACTTTATTAATCACAATATCCTTGTGAATAATATTTGACAAGTCAACCAACTATGCTGACTATAATCATTTGCTATTGTGTAAGAGCGCCATGTTGTCACTGATGTGGCATGCAATGTTGGTCAATTGACTTGGTCAAATTTCTTTCGTAACTTCAATGAAAGACATCTTTGGTAACAGTCTTCAGCAGCTACCTTTTGTAACATACTTCAGTAATTGTCTTCTTGATATGTCCTTATGTCCATCTTCTTCCATGTCCAAGGTCTGATCTGAATCTTGTGCTACTGCATCATATGCCTGTGATACGTTCTTCAACATTTTGCTATCAATCATACACATATTGCACGTATTTCGTGTAAAATATATACATTTATCAAATTAACCATATCCATCATTTTAGCTAATAAATCACATAAATAAATAGAAATAACCATTTAAAATATATTACATCCATGATTTAGAAATAGAAATTACACAATATATCACAAATAATACATGCTAAATAAATACTCATCATCCTCCCCCTAGACTGCAGATAATGGACTCCTCTTTGAACAAGAGTATATTTGGTTGCTCAATCAATAGGAGGATCAAACCATTTTTTAAGCATGGTTGAGTCCTCCCACTTCATATGAGGTAGCTCAAGTTATCAAACCATTGATATATATCGAGGTATACTTACATCAGGTCATAGATAGGACAAATAGGTTCTCTTGCAATGACCAACTAGAACTCAAAAAATGCTATCGATAATTCAAGAATATAGAGCTACCATTAGGTGAATATTAGGAAAGAATAAGATGTTGATGGATCAACTATTCTTTTAAAGGGATTCTCCCCTCAATTTTGCTACTTGTTATCCAATCCTTCCATCCTTTATTCTCTTCATTTTACTCTACACCCAGTAGATAAGGTTGAAATTTATCCATAATCCTTATCTTCAACAAGCAGAATATCCCTTGTGAGATGCCAGAACTATAGAGAAAATATTTTTGTCTTGCCCTAATTTTGCAAGTCAGCCTTGGAAAAAAGTGATTAGTGGAAGAGGAAGAACAGAAAAAAAGTGCGCAATCGATCTTTCACATCTATGGCAAGTGCTCTTTCATTGCATAGAGAGGACCTGATGGAGTCCTAACGCTATGTAAGTCATTTGATCTTAGATCAATGATGGGTGTTGGCTCAAGGAGCTAAGAGGGTCATAAAATTTCCTAAGTTTGCATGGTCTATTGATCGGGTTAAGGTAATTTGCAGAGTGAGGTTGTGTGCACTATCAATCTTTTAGATCAACAATGAGTGTTGATTCCATAAAAGGAAGCTCCATCAAGGGCCTCAAATTTGCATGAGCAGTGGATTGTTCATCTAATGGCCTGTGCCATTTTATAAGGCCACCAAAATAAATGTTAGAAGAAGCCTCAACATTGGTTAAAGACCTAAACATATGGAAAATATATCAATACTCCATGGAATAAGTGAGCAATAGCCTTGTCAAAGAGTGCACCCAAGGAAGATTTATCATTGATCTCAGATCCAATGATCCACAATATTTTAGGGGGATAGAAATACATGTAGATCATAATATTACATGAGCCATATAATTATAGTAATCGACAAACCATAACATCTTCTCTAGACTCAGTGATAATCAAAGTGCCTTGCCATTGGTTGAAATGCAACAAAATCAACACCTGTAGATTAGGTTCCTTCGCACCTGATTGAACCCATAATGACTCAACACATGAAGATTATGAGCTATCCCAATCAAGCCTAATCCAATGAATAGATTAAGTGCAAAACTAAAAGATCTTTGCCATCTATCTAATCAAGAAGAAAACCATCCAACCTAGCATATCTAAATTTTGAAAAGTGGTGGTAGTGGCATATCAATATCATCACCAACCTTCACTTTCTATGGCATGGAACCTTCATGATCAAAATGTTCCTATTATTGTAGGTATAACATTTCAGAGAAGTAGTTGACACCTTAACAATAGTTGTAATTAAAGATCTAGTTCTAGGGACCTTAAGTCTAATGAAATTAATTGCAGATGTGTCTTACACCTACTCTATAGGGGAATTCTCAGTAAGGGTAGTTGGTAGTAGTGGCAAAAGCCTCAAATCTAGAGGTATCAAGTTTTTCACCATTAATGGCTCCAGATCTAGAGACCTCAAGCCCATCAACATTGAATGTAGGCCCATCCCTCACTCAGTATGGAAGGGAATTTTTTGAATTATTGTACAACTTTTAAGGCAAGTAAGTGATGAGGAATGAAAGACCTAATAAATTGTAAAATGTAATAGCCTTTTATTACAATACATTTAATAGTTACCTTCTAGAAATGCCATAGTCAGCCAACACATGTAAATTGTTTAGACAACTTCTAAAGAATTCATTAATGGAAGTTGACTTATAGGTGGCTTCCCAATCTACCTACAAATAATTTGACCTTATCCCTTCTTCTCTTGCAAAGTCATGAGCTTGTCTATATATACAAATATTGGGAATAAAGAAAACACGTTTGGATTTCCATATCAGTAAGCCATATTTTCAAGTATAACAAGTATTTTTAGCATCATTGTAATGTATTTGAAGTTGCTTTATGATACCTCAATCTCATATAACTAGTTTAAATAAACATCTAACCCATTCACATCAACCTTGATGAAAACAATTTTTTATGAGAATAACATGTAAAAAACTTTAGCAAACCTTATCCTATGCTTTTTTCATATCCATAGCAAGTAAAGTCTCCTCGATCAAGAGCCCAATTAGCCATTGTATTTGCCACCCTGTTTTGATCTCTAAATATGTGTATGAACTCCATTGTATTAAAGCATTTTTGGGTCATATGTGTTTGCTCAAGTATTCTCTATATTCTCCAATCTGTATTCTTTTTCTTGCTAGGTCCTTATAAGTGGTTAATCATAATTTGGGAGTCAGATTCCACCTTAATTTCCCTCCATCCCACCATTAGAGCCTCTTGTAATCCCCTTAAGATGGCATATCCCTCTTCCAAGTTATTGGATAAGATACTAAGGTTTTTTGTGAAGATAAAAGCAAGGGTACCATTTAAGAGGTGACCTATTCTCCCTATACTCACCCTTCCTATATTTTCCTTAAGGCTTCATATGTATTAATCTTACTTAGTCCCTTTGGAGAAGGTTTCCCATTCCTAGTTTTGATTACTTGTGCATGATTTGGGGTTATCCTTTTTTATATGACCATCATTAGATACACTTGTAATTTGAATATTATTTGAGTCCACTTTTGATTAGGATTTTGGGACTCCTTTAATAGGTATTGGATTGACTCCCTCATATTGGCTATGATATTTTCCCAAACAAAGTGGTTGTCTCTATGATCCTAGTTGAAGATATGATTATTTCTCTCCTTCCATAAATTCCAAAAAAGAAGAGTCGTCCCCACCCAAACAATCTTCTGAGTGGGTTGGTCCATTCCCTCTCATTTAGGCCACTCCCTCCAAAGTTTTTCTATAGAAGATATCTTGGACTAGTAGATGCCTAGCAAAGTTACCATCTATTTCAATAGTTTGATTGTGATGGGAAGTGAGAGATCATTTCCTCATTCTCTCAGAAAATATCGCATATGAAAGTCCCATGCATTCCTATTTTCGTCAAGTATTCCCCTATTAGCAACCTTTTATGAGGTAGAAGCCAAATAAAGAATCTAATTTTGGGTCAAAGGTTTTATGCCTACAACTACATGAATATATCACTTAACGGGCTTGGGGTACTCTAATAGAAGGCTAAGTATCCAAAGATAATTATATATTCACTTTGACATTTTTTGCCCCAATGTAACAACCCTCCTTGCCAGAACTCTTTATGGATAATGAACTATGTTTTTTTGTGAATATTTAATGGCAGAGCTTCATTTTTATGATGTCTTTATGATGGGATGATTGCATTATTTTAAGCTTGAAATATGGTACTACTAACATATTTGTGGGTGCAAGACCAGGTGCTCTCTTTGGTGGGACCATATGGGTGAACCACCTATGAAGAGAGATATTTTGGGAAATGATGGTGATGACTTGCTCATCGACAACTCAAGGTAACAAATCACCCTTCATGTAGATGCATTTGCATTTTTCTTGTTTCTATATTCACACCATTGGGCTAAGAAGTTGCATGTGCAATGAGTCTCCTTAATAGGTTGGTGATAGTGTTAGACTATCTTAAAAGAGACCACCTACTTAAGGATAAAACAATGGTGTGTAATATCGGTGTGAATCTATGTTGTTTATGGTATGCATAGATTATGTGTTTGACAAGAATTATTTAATTGGAAACATTAATACTTTGGAATTATTAAGTATTAATTTAATGATGATTTTAATACTTAGACTAGTAAAGTATTAATTTGGTGACATTAATATTTTAGAAAGAAATAATGATAATGTCAAATACCCAAAAGCTAATTATTAAATAAAATTCTTGGAAAATACTTTTATTAATGCTTACCTCTAAGGTTTAGTTTTAATTAAATGGCTTGCAATTTAAATTAGCCTTCTTCTTTTGTCCACCGTGCTTGGGTGGCACCTTTAATGGCATGAAGGAGGTGTTAAAGGTAACGTATTCTTGTGCTTGGGAAAACACCACCTCCTCCATGAAAAGAATGTGCCTTGATCCTTTTGAAAAGGAGATGGAACGCATGGAAGGAGGATTGGGCTTTGGAGATAAAATATGGGAGCTCGAAGGCTTGAAGAAGAAGGAATTTCTAGAGAAACGTGAAATCCTTTGTTGGAGACACAAGGAAATCTTGTTAACCAAGTTTTATCCTTGTTTTGTTGGTCGTATTGTATGCTTTTAGTTAATAGTTGATTTTCTCTTCAATGTTGGTTTAACTCTCCTTAATGATTCCATAGTTCATCCTTAGTTTGACCTGTGTATTGTTGTAGACATTTAAGTGTCATTCTATTCTTGGTGTCTACCTTTCTTTTGCATAAAGTCCAATTTTTGGTTAGCTTTCTTTTTGGCATGCTCTTCTATTGATGTTTTTTTTTGCTTATAGAGAGGGTTGTTCCACTCTTAGCCACGTTCATTTCATCCTTCGCTATGTAGATCCATATTATATTCAACTTTTGCAAGCCATATCCTAAATCGTGGTCTATGCTCATTTTAGATGAGTTTAGTGGATTGAAAACTTTGTAACCTGGTAGGATCATCTTAACTTGAAGCCCGACTATGTTTGTCTCCTTTGGTTCAAATCTGATTGGATGCTTGTGTGAGTTGTTTCCATGCACCCAAGAGTTTGCTTACATATCTTTTGCTTTAATGTTGTTTGGTGGTTATGTGTGATCGTGGTTCTTGCATAGTTATGATTATTTTATATTTATTGATGCTCTTTCCAAGATATTAATGTCTCTTTTCATTTGTAATAAAAGTTAATTAGGATAATTTTCTTAGATTATAAAAGTATCATTCTTTCTTTATAAGTAATGGCTTCAAAAAAGAGTTTTTTCATTGTTTTATAGGTCATTAAGAAAGAAATAGGTTTTGGTTTTTAGAAAAACTTTATTTATTAAATGTTTAATTTTTCTTTATCCATTGTGATATTGTTTTGGAAGAAAAGAAAAGGGATGTATGTTCTTTGCCTTAAAAGTATGGGATTCTCTTTTATAGGATAGATTAATGAATGTTGGTTTTGAAAGAGAAACTACTATAATGATTCTTGAGACTCTTGTGGGTTAAGGGATCATTATAAAGAGAAGTATGGGATTATCTTTTATGAGATGGATTATTGAATGTTGGTTTTTGAGAGAAAAGCTACTATAATGTTTCCTGAGACTTATGCGAGTTAAGGATCATTATAAAGAGAAGTATGTGATTCTCTTTTATGAGATGGACTATTGAATGTTGGTTTTTTAGAGAGAAACTATTATAATGTTTCCAGGGACTTATGTGAGTTAAGGATCATTATAAAGAGAAGTATGGGATTATCCTCTTGTTGGATTGTTTTTATTTGTTTAATGCATGAATATTTGCATAGTAAAAAAGGTATGATTAATTTGCATTGCATTTAGAGTTGTCTTGATCCCTAAGTATCCCTCATAAGTCATGGGTGGATACCCTATCAAAAGAGGAGATATTGATTTTATAGATGGTTAAAATACCTTGGTGATTTTTCATAGAACATGAAATGTATAATTGATTTGGAAAAAAATTAAAGGCTATGTAAAAGAATGTTTTGTTCA
Organism: Wollemia nobilis; assembly: GCA_028583015.1. NCBI lineage: Eukaryota > Viridiplantae > Streptophyta > Pinopsida > Araucariales > Araucariaceae > Wollemia > Wollemia nobilis. The sequence goes on along the minus strand of JAQPPZ010005362.1, from coordinate 2,232,359 downwards.
AGGAGTTTTGTAAATTTGATTATTGTACAAACCAAAGATTATGTTGCTTCAATTTTATACTTTTTTTTGAGAAAAAGATAAAACTTTTATTGATAAAACTCAAATTAAACATTTATTGTTGATAACATACCTTTCTTGGCAAGGCTTAAAATGCGGCACAACTCTCTTCCTTTGACTATCCAACTTTTAAAAGTTTTAGTCCCTGCTAGATGACCCCTAAAGGTGTTTCATTTACCCTTTCCTTTTGAATCCATAGACTTCATCCTGAGTCTAGAAATCCCTCTTTCTATTCTTATCCTTCCTTTCTTAGTTCCCATATTGCAGTTGTTTCTGGAGTTGTGTCCATATATCTGCTTCATCCTCTGCCATCTGAGAGTCATCTTGGGTTCTAGCCTGCAATGTCTCTAAAAGTTTCCTAATTAGAGTGCCCCAAATTCTTTCCTCTAGTCTAAATTCCTCGTTGAAAATCCTATTATTATGTTCAACCAAAGTTTCCAGAAGATGAAACCCAAACCCAAATCCCAAGATATCTTCAAGGTTTTGATTTGAATCTATTGTTCTTCCAGTAGTCCCAAAATTTTTTCTCAGTGAGAATGGATCTTTATGATTGATAAAAAATATTATACCACAAAATCTAAATTGTTTGGGCATAGGGACACAAAAAAGGAGGTGGCCCATTGTTTCCTCCTCTTGGTGACACATTACACACCAGTTGGGTCCAATAAATCCACATCTCCTCATGTTATCCTGAGTCATAATATTGTTATGTGCAACCAACCACATAAAGAAATTTATCTTTGGCCATCCTTTGGATTGCCATAATAGCAACCAAGGGGGCTTTGGACCAATTTGAGTGCTTTGGCTAAGATTTCTATAACATTCTTTGATAGGATAAATTCCTAATTGGGTATATCCCAAACCAAGTTGATCAGGTCCATTACTCCTTGACCACTTTCGTCTATACATGATGAAGAACACAAGATTATACTGAGAGGGGGGGTGAATAGTATAATATCACTTTTTACTTTTCTTTCCCAATAAATATAATGTATCAATAGCAATATCAACAACAGTTTTCAAAGTAATGCACAAATCACCACACAATAGAGACACCAATTTAACGTGGTTCACAAATATTTGTCCTTAAATATGCACTAAACACAGTCCTTAGATCTAGCACAAATCTACTCAATATTTATCCTCAAATCTGCACTAAACATAGTCCTTCGGTCTAGCACAAATCTGCTCAATCTCTATCCTCAAGCCTTAACACAAAGCTTGACTCAATCACAAATCAACTATGCTAGATCTGCCTAAAACCTTAACCCAAGGTTTGAACAAATTAATCAATCAACTTTGCTCTCAAGTCTTCTCAAAGACTTATCTCAAATCTACCTTGTAAGCTTCCACAAAAGCTCACACTAATTTGTCCACAAGTCCTCTCTAGAACTTGTTCAATCTGCTCAACAAGTCTTCACCAAGACTTACCTCAAATCTGCTCAACAAGTCCTCACCAAGACTTACCTCAAATCTGTATTGTAAGCTTCCACAAAAGCTTACTCAACTCAACTCAATATAACACAAAATCCTCTTCAATCACACAAACAAGCTTCACATAGAATCTTGTTCAATCTCACAGAAATATATAGAGAATTGTTAGAGACTCAATATGCTTCACACTCACAACAATGCTTAATCACTTTCAAACTCTTTTTCAAATCAAATTAGAATATAGAACATTTGTTTCATAGAACTTGAACTATCGCTTCAAAACTTCCACTTGACTAGGATTATACAACTTCACTCAATAAATCACTCAATGAAACACCCCTTGCTTACAAACCCTAGTCCAAGCATATGAACACTCACTCAATTATTTCCAACAATGCTTATCAAACAATATTACATAACAATGATACTCATGATCTTGCTTAAACCCTAGTTCAAGATAGTTCTCAACTTCACATAACAATGATACTCATGATCTTGCACAAACCCTAGTTCAATCATATGAAAGTTTTACTTTAATATTTCCAACAATGCTTATCAAACAAAGTTTTTATCATCAATTTTCACTCAGAAAAACTTTTAACAATCAAACTCAACAATGCTTATCAAACAACCCTTTTCACTTCAACTTAGCATTCACAACATCCAACAATTACTCACAAGGAAGATGTGCCCATGCATTTTTGTTTGATGATGAATTGCCCTTTAAAACCTGTCTCAATCACAATTACTCTCTTTGCCAATTTTAAGGGTTAGGTAGCAAAAACCTTCTCATAATTTTAATCAATAATTTCCTCAAATTATTTTCACCATACAAAACATGAGAACTCAATTAACCTTATTACTCCTTTCAAATATTAAACAAAATAAGACTTTATTTTGAAATAACATTCAAAACCATCTAAAGCCTTATCACTTGCTCATATTTCCAACACATTATTTCTTTTAGTTCTCTTTTCTCCTAAGTCCATTCTTCCCTCAACTCCTTTGGGACTTGCCACTGACTAAGATTGTCCTGCAGTTGATCTAGCATTTTAAAATAGTGGCTTATGATATTCCACCCTTTCCTCTGAAATTTTTCCTTGAGTCATATTAAGTGGGGGTACTGATCAATTATGGGGGAAAATATTCGCAAGAATCTTCCCATAATCTAGCAGTTTTGTCATCTCCCACTTTCTATTATAACCATTCTTTGATAAGTGATGCTCATTTATTTAGAGCTTTCCAGGTCTCTGATCCCTCTCTTGAAACTGGAAGACGAGGAAGATCTTTTATATTTTGTGAGGAATAGTATTTAACATTCAATACTTTGCTCCAAAGTTAGTGAGGATAAGTTAGTCATCTCCAATACAACTTGGCTATTAGAGCTTGGTTGTTTTTCATTGTTGTTCTAATTCCTAAACCTCCAACTTCCTTAGGCTTGCAAACCTTATCCCAACTGACTAGTACCCTTGTGTGGTTACCCTAAAATCCAAACCAAAGAAAGTGTCTCATCATCTTGTCCAAATCTTTTAGGATGCTCTTTAGGGAAGCCAAAATGGAGAATTTATACACTGGAATTGCTTGTAAAACTGATTTAAGCAATGTTACTCTTCCTCCAAAACTTAACCACCTATAGGTCCAATGCAAAATTTTCGAGTGGATTCTATCTCTTATTGATTTCCAATATTTATTTTTGAGGCCCTTCTTTATTCAGGGGATACCCAAATATTCTAAGGGTAGTGATACCTCTAATAATCTGAGGATGTGGGTTATTCATTCTCTTAATTTTTTTATCACATTAAAAAAACCACTACTTATTTTTCCTCATTTAGTACTTGTCCAGTAGCCGCTATGTAGCACTTCAACCTTTTTAGATATTGGTTGCTTCTCTTATTGTTGCTTCCCCCCACATTCATGTGTCATCCACAAATTGGAGGTGAGTAATATTTATGTTCTTGCTTATCCTTACCCCTGAAATAGTATTCTATGCTTTTCTCTTTTGTATGAGTCTTTCCAAGACTTCCACAAAAATGATGAACAAAAATGGTGAAATTGGATCCCCTTGCCAGATTCCTCTGGAAGCTTTGAATAGTTGGAATAGATTACCATTGATGAGCACTAAGAAAGAAACTGTAGATATGCATTCTGTAATCCATTTTATCCATTCTTTACTAAAACCAAATTTTTGCAGTATTTGGGCTAAAAATTCCCAACTTACTTTGTTATATGCCTTGGATAAATCTAGCTTAATGAACATACATTTGTTTCCCTTTTGGCAAAGCTCGTAAATAGTTTCTTGTGTTATCACAACTCCATCCATAATTTGTCTACCCTGCACAAATTTCCCTTGTTCTAGAGAGATTAACCTTGGTAAGATTTTTTTCAACCTATTTACCATCAATTTAATTATGATCTTATAAACCACATTGCATAGATCAATTTGTCTATAGTTAGTGAGATTTTCCATATCTCCACATTTCAGGATGAGAGCCATAAAGGTGTGATTCAAGGCATTAAGTATTATTCCACTAGTCCTGACTTCTTCTATTGTTTGGGTTACATCCTTTGCAATTATATCCCAATAGGCTTTATAGAACTAAACTGGAAATCCATCTAGACCTAGGGCCTTCCCTGTCTACATATCAAAAACTATTTCTTTGACTTCTTCCTCTCTAATCTCTCTTAAGAGCTCCTCATTTTGTTTTCGTGAAATTAACATTGGCATGATTTATAAAGTTTCCTCTTAGTGTTGAGTGGAAAGGTGCGGATTTGCAGTAAATAAAGTTGAAAATAATTTATTTGTAGTTTCTTGCATACCTAGGGTAATAGTTTCCTTGTTTCCATCCCCTATGGATAAGGCATCAATCAGATTATAGTGATTACGTGTTGTGGTTGAGTGATGGAAAAACTTTATATTCTTGTCTCCCTCTTGCAACTCTTTCTTGTCTAACTCTTCTTCCTCTTGCATCAAAATACTTTCTTTGTGGAGAAGCTCTTCAGAGATAGGTTCTGAGTAGATCTTTTTTGCTATTTATTGCACTCAAACTTAAAAATTGGCTCTTTATTTCTAGAAATAAGTCCAGTGAGATTTACTTTATTTTTTTAATTTACCTTTGATAAACTTTAATCTCGAGTGAATCTGAAATTGTGTTGTCCCACGTTCTAGGTTTTCTTGTTCCCACCACTGTTTCATTAGCTCTGTAAGTCATTATTTTGGATCTAAAAAGTATCAAATCTAAAAGGACGATTCTTGACCTGAGGTCTTTTTCCTATGTAGATAGATACTAGAAAATGGTCAGATGCTAACCGATTCAAAATTTATGATTTACAGTGCCAAAGGGTGGAGACTTTCTCCTCCACAAGAAACCTATCTAATCTAGATTTGGTTGTGAATGCTCCTTTTCTCTTATTAGTCCATGTTTTGTTGCATCTTGGTGGGGGTATGTCAATCAAATCTAGGTACTCTGATTGAGCCAACAACAATCTATCCTTCTCATTGAGTTAGGTCAAACCTCCTTCTTGATCCTACACTAATATTTTAGCATTGAGATCCCCTCCCACTATCCAAAAGTCTTCTAGATGCATTTCCCTCACCTGTTGTACTACCTTCCATTGGATTTTTTGATCTCGTACCTCTATCATGCCATAAAAATTATTTTTTATCCAAACCAACCTAGAATACCTCTCTATAAGTCTGGTCATGAGGATTCCTTTGGTTGCAGCTGAGTCCATCAATTAGAAGCAGTTTTTATTCCATTAAGTGGTAATTCCTCCTGAAAATCCTTGAGAGGCCTAGGCCATAAAATCTGCCTACCCTCAACATTTATTGGTAGTATTTTACATAGCTTCTAAGGAAGTTCTAGTTTCCTGTAGCAAAACCACATTTGAGTTGTTTTCTAAAATTATTTTCTTAATAGCCAATTGTCTAGGGTGGCTATTTAAACCCCTTACATTCCATGTGTTTATAATCATTGAGGGTCTGTATTGTATAAGTTGTAAATGGACTTCACCAATCCAAATTCTCTCATTTGTTCTCCTTGTTGTTGTATTTTGTCCTTATTTATTTTTCTTCCCACCCTTTGTGAACTTGCATTCTTTGCTCACTTCTCTATCTAGTTTATTCCTAGTATTGGTTTCTCTCTGTTTTTCTTTGCCACTCCCATAATGATGTCTTTTGATAGATTTTGATCTTGTACATGCACTATCATTTTCCCTACCATATCATTTTGTTGAAGCATAGATATATCTGGTATTTTTTTTTGCTCTTCCCAAGCCCCTAACAAGTCAATTTGTTGGGACCTAGATGAATCTGATTCTTGTTTTTGTGTCATAATCTTCTGATTTTATTAACTCTCCCTAGTTTTAAAATTTTGAGCAATTATAATTTGGGAGGGATTTGTCTCCTATGGGATGGGGGTGTGTTCCCGATCGATATATGTTCTCCTTCTTGGTGTTGACCCTTTTCATTGATCAGTTCCACCTTTGAATCATCTTGCCCTTCCATTGGATCATCTAATTTAAGGATTTCATATTTATTAGAAGATGCCCTCTAATTTGGGCGTTGGTTCATTTTTCTTGCTTTAGTTGGATTTCATCCTCTTGCTTGATAATTATTTTCTTGGACTCTCCTTGTTACTGTTTGAAACCCTTCATCATTTTCTTTCAATGAGGGAGGATTTTTAGGATTAGTTTTAGGTTGATGCATCTCCTCTCTCCCTATTTTAGGGTAGTTTCTTACTAGATGCCCATACTCATGACAAGCTCTGCACCTAAAAGGAATCCATTTTATAATCCACTTGTGTCCATATATTTCTTTCCACTCACAATTTATTTTCTACCAGGAGTGGTTTTTCCAAGTCCATCTCCACACATATCCTTGCATATGCTATTGATCCCCCCTCTACTGATTCTCGTGATCTTCCTACATATGTTCCCAAGAGATTACCAGTCATCCCAAGGATATCTTCTCTCCAAAATTCAAGTGGAAGAGCAAACAACTTTAGCCATATTGGGGTGGTTGATGACTCCACATGAGGTCGAATGCAGGTCGCCAAGGTTGCATGAAAAAACCTATCGGTCCAATGTTGTATGGTCCCCTTTCAAAAGCCTTGTTCCTATCTAAAACTAATATAAAAGTTTTGTAAAGTTGAGTACTTTGGTTTTCATTGATGTCAAAGGTTAATGTGCTATGAAAGCAAGGCAAGGTTCTCTCCAAAGCATTTGGGACCATGAGTTCTAAGTAAATGTATAAAAGGTTTGAAGAAGGTTTGAAGGCCCAAGTTTAAGTCTATGTGCAAAGAAAGCAAGTGTCTAAGGCTCAAAGGGGACAATATTATAATATTTTAATATTATAATATCTTGGCCAAAAAGGGTCGTTTAAAAAGGAGTTTTGAAAGTGTCGTGGACAAAGGTTTCAAAAAGGAGTTAAGTTGGCAAAGGACTAAGTTAATATATTATTTAACACCAAGGTTAAATAATATAAATAATTAATATTTAACACTAAGGTTAAATATTAAATAAAAATAAAGTAAAATTTGAATTATTATAAGGTGCCAAAATTCGAATGTGCATGGAGGCATGTTTCAAAGTTGAGCCAACGTCATAAGTCAAAGGAAAAAACATGTATAAAAGGGCAAACGTTTTACAATACCAAAATTAATTATCACCAAAATATATCTCCTTGTTCACTTCGTTCAGCATGCGGTGAAGGTAGATAAAGTATTTGTAGATTTCAAGGACAACATGGAGTTAAGACAGAGGGCACTCAATTCCATCTGACATGGGTGGATAGCTTAGTTGGTAAGCTTGCTTGCAAAGCGTGTTGCAGGCGGTAGGTTCGGCACTCGAATCACGTAGAGTCCTTTTTGCTTGGTCGAGGGTTTTCCACAGGTGTTAGTGGAGAAGTAGGAGCATGTGCTCCTTTGGACTTGTGTGGGTAGCTAGCCCACATGGTGTTCGCCCTTGTGATAGGGCACGGGGCTAGCGAGGTCGCGGGTTTGAGTAGCGACGACAACGCTTGGGCAATTTTTTATAAGGTAGACATATGATGCTTGACTTTGGAAGTCATTAGGGTTAAGGTTATAAAGTTTGAATTTACACTTAGGGAGTTATAAGTGTGTAATTCAATAAAGTTTGAGAGTTTTTATATAGTTTAATTTTTGCAAAGTGAATAAATGAAAAATGTGTTTTGCATGAAAGAATAGGAGTAATAAGGTGTTACAATGGTTTGATATTTTATTGTAATGCTTGCATGGTGAAAGTGAGTTTGAAGGTTTTTGATAATTATTAATGCCCTATATTTTGAGAAGGAAATTCATGTGGATGAATTTGAGAAAGTATTTTGCTATCTAAATTTTGTAGTGGCACTAGAAAAATTAGTTATTTGTGAAGATAGGATTTTGAATATATATCTCCATAGTAGCAAATTAAGAGGTATGTGCACATCATTCTTTGTTTAAAATGTTTGGTTGAGTAAGTGTTTCTAGAAAATAAGGTGGAGATAAAAGGGTTGTTTGATAAGCATTGTTAAAAATATTTGAGTTAGGGTTTGAGACCTACATTGTGCATCTTTGTTGAAAGAAATTGGAAATACTTGTGTTAGGGTTTGTGAGCAAATTATGCTTCATTATTGAATGAATGTGTGAAGCTTTTGGGCATTGGTTTTGAGTGATATTGAAAGTGAATGTGCAAGCATTAGAAATCAAATTTGTGAAGCAAGTGTGTGCATCAGGAGATCAGGTGCCATGTGCTAGACTAGACCTATCTTTAAATAGTAATAAATGTGAGACATATGAAAGTGACAGACTTAATGATTGAGTAGAACATATTGAGCTATTGGCAAGTGCATATCATTCTCTATATGTTCCAAAGGTTAAACGAATTCTAAGTAGAATTTATTTGTGTGAATAAAGCTTTTTGAAAGAGATTTAAGTTGTGTTTTGTATGCAATATTTGGAGTTATTTGAGTAAGTTTTGTGAGCAGCATTGAAGGTATATTTGAGCAAGTCTTTTAGGAAGGCTTGAAGGCAGATTTGAGAAATTCTTTTGAGAAGACTTGAAGGCAGATTTGAGCAAGTCTTTTGAGAAGGCTTGAAGGTAGATTTTAGCAAGTCTTGTGAAGACTTAAAACAACATTAAGAGCAGGTTTGATTGTTGATATGTTCAAGCTTTGTGTTAAGGCTTGGGGAAAATTTGAGACAAAATTGAGAGTAAATTTATGAGCAAAGTTAGAGCAAATTTATGCTAGACTTGTAACAGATTTTGGTGCAGATTTTTAAGCAGAGTTAGAGCAAATTTATGCTAGACTTGGGATAGATTTTGGTGCATAATTGTGAGCAGAGTTAGAGCATATTTGTGCTAGACTTGGGATAGAGTTTTGTGCAGATTTGAGATAGATTTGAGAGTAGGCTTTGGACATGATAGAGTAGTGATGATAGAGATATCCAGTGGATAGAGGTCCATCAACTAGTGCATTGGGGATAGAGGTCTCCTGTGGAGAGAGATCCACAAGCCAGAGCAGTGGGGGAAAAAGTCTTCTAGAAGTTCACCAGCTAGAGCAAAGGGGATAAAGTTATCTTGTGGATAGAGATCCATGAATCAAAGCAAGGGGATAGAGTTCTCCTATGGATAGAGATTCACAAACTAGAGCAAGAGGAAAGAGTTCTCCTATGGATAGAGATCCACAAACCAAAGTAAGGGGAAAGAGTTCTCGTGTGGAGTAATATCCATGAACTAGCTGGGGAGATAGAGTTCTTTTGTGAAGAGAAATCCACAAACCAGTTAAGGATATAGAGTTCTCCTGGATCAAATTCCACAAACTAGAGCTAGGGGATAGAGTTCTCCTATGGAGAGAGATCCACAGAACAGAGCAAGGGGATAGAGTTCTCCTATGGAGAGAGATCCACAAATCAAAGCATAGGGGATTAGTGTCTCCTTTGGATAGAGGTCCATAAACATTGTAATAGAGAACTGATTCCCAAGAGATGTGTTGAGAAAATTTAGAAGAACGATTTTCTCCGTGGAGTAGCCCACATTGGGTGAACCACGTTAAGTTTGTATCTCTCTTGTGTGATGATTTATACATTGCTTTGATTACTGCTATTGATATTACCATTGATAACATTGAATAATATTATTTGGAAAAGAAAAGTAAAATTTGATATTATATTGTTCACCCTCCCTCAAGTATAAGCCTGTGTTCTTCAATTGGTATCAGAGTGGGTTCCTTCAAAAAAGTCTAATAGCTTGAAGGAAGAAATTATAGGAACACATATGGCATCTCAAAATGGATCTTCATCAAATAAGGCACCATTGTTCGATGGGAACAATTATGCTTTCTAGAGCATAAGAATGAAGACTTACTTGATGGCACAAGGATATGAGACATGGTAATCCATTGAGGATGGGTTCACACCTACAACTACTTCTCCCATAGATAAATATGGTAAGATGTTACATGTGAAAAATTCCAATGCTATGAATGGAATCTTAAGTGGATTACGTGAAGCAGAATTTGTGAAAGTTATGCATTGCAAATCAACAAAAGAGATATGGAAAAAATTGAAGTAAACATATGAGGGAGATAAAAAGGTCAAGATGGTAAAACTACAAAACCACAAGAAAAGGTTTGAAGATTTGAATATGGAAGATGAGGAAGATATTGCTACATACTTGCTTTGTGTAGATGAAGTTGTTAATACCATTCATGGACTTGAATTCAAAATTGAAGACTCTAGTGTTGCTCATAAAGTATTAATGTCACTTCCTATTAGGTATGATGGAAATGGTTCAGCTATAGAAGAGATGAGAGATATTAAAAAAATAACTATGGATGAGTTACATGGAATTATCACAGCTTATGAGATGAGAATAGTAAAGGATACCAACTCCAAAAAAGAGACAGCTTTCAAATCATCAAATAAGACAAATAATAAATCAAAATCAAGTGGTGTGTTAGGACACCACTCCTAATATATATTATTAATCACTAATTACTTATTATATCATTATTGGAAAGGCATGTCCTTTCCTTCCTGTCTTTACATTGGTATTTATTCAACTTAGAATGATGTGGAAAGACATCATCGAACAATTTGAATTATATACATTTGATTGAGTTCTCTCATCAAAGTAAAACAATGATTCTATTTTAACTACGATTCTATCATTGAGTGTTTACTTCCCTTACAGGAGCATAGCAACTGGAATCAGAGCCAAAAGCCTATAGATTTTTTTTTTATTTCGTTTCTCATATCACTAACTGGAAATAAATGGCAGCAAAGTCTTCAAGCACAGACCATACCTCGACGACGTCGTACAACATACCTAACTGCACTGTCAGTGCACAACCACCTGCAGTTGTAAACCATCATCGATGTAGAATGTCACCTATAGTTGTAGAACGTCACCTATAGTTGTAGAACATCACTTGCATACAAAATAGTCAGAGGGTAATTATATAAGCATTAAATGATGCCCACTAGCATGCTTAGGAAAAGGAAACGCCATAAAAAAATTTATTAACATAAAAATCGACAAGAAAAACAAATATAGGAAGGAAGAAATCCAATGCAGCAGGAGGCAGAAGCATTTTTCGATGGGTAGACGTTTCACGACGTGAAAAATTAACAAAAAATTATAAAGTTTTAAAGTTTTTTTATTTTCTAACATTGGAAAATAAGGTCTCCAATGTCGAAGATGGCAAGCAGCAAGAGGTATTTATAATAATAATCCCACATTACTACGGGAAGCCTTTTCGAAGGGTTTAAAAAATCCAACGTGCATAGGCTTAATTGCCTAGCGCACTAGGCATAAACATCCACGCGTGGGCAGTGCCAGTTGTGGGCACTTGGCACTTTCAAACTTATTGCCTCGTAATTTGTGCCTTGACCATTGACCTATCCTCCACCCTCTCTCTGCCACCTCAACTTCACCCCTGCTCTGCCCGTCCCCTACTTTGTCCCCGCTCCACCCCCTCATCTTTGCCCCTGCTCTGCCCATCCCTCGCTATGCCCCCACCTTAGTTGTGCCATCGCATTGCTCCGCTACCAATATAGTTGCAAAAAAAATTTGCAATTATAAAATAAAATTGTCAATTTTTACAAATATTGACTCCAATTTTGTAAAAAAAAAATCAAAATTGTAATTTTTTTTCAAATTTTACAAAAGCAAACAAATAATTATGCAAAACTAATCCCTGCAAATCCAAACTACTTATAAACCACAACCATGCCCTAAATGGCCGGTGGAAGGTGATCTCAGGATACAACAAAGGAGATTGCGAAAGAAGTTTCAAAAGAAGTGCCAAAGGATATTGCAAAGGAGGTTTCAAAGGAAATAAAAGAAGTGATGCAAGGAATGGCATTTTGGAAGGATAATTTAGAGGACAAGATCGCTGCAAAAATAGTAGACCTAACTATGAGCATCAACAACTCTAATACAAAGATATCCACTAAGTTGGATGCTACAACCCACTCCATGGACTTGGTACAACAAAATTTGATGTTAATGCATAACATACAACAAAATATGATGTCATCGCAACAACCGTTAATAGGAGGACCACATATATCCATCCTTCCTCGTACCGCAAAGCTAGATTTTTCAAAATTTGATGGAGGTGACCCCACAAATTGGTTATATAGGGTAGACCAATATTTTTCCTTATATCAAATTCTAGAGATTCAGAAAGTCCGTATTGCATCATTTCACTTAGAACAAATTGCTACACAATGGTACCAATGGTATGAGAAAACAAAGGGTCCTCCCACTTGGACCAAATTCACAAAAAATCTAATGTTGTGATTTGGCCCTACCAAATTTGAAGACTTCACAAGAGCCCTCACCAAACTTTGCCAAACATCCACCATAAGGGAATACCAAGCACAATTCAAGAAGTTGGCGAACCTCACATCAGGACTTGATGCGTCATTTTTCCAAAGCTGCTTCATCAGTGACCTAAAATAAGACATTTGAATGGAAGTACAAATACAAAATCCTATTAATATGATGCATGTCGTAGAATTAGCACAAATGATAGAAGAGAAGAACAATAACCAAAGGCGAATAGGAAGAGTTTTCACATGAAAACCACCAAATATCTACACCATCCAAAAACTAAATAAAGTCATGTCAATCAAATGAATTAGCCGGGAGGAAATGAAAGAAAGACGAGGAAAGGGTCTATATTTCCATTACAACGAAAAATTTACACCCAACCACAAATGCATTTCACCAAAATTATATATTTTGGACACAATTGATTGCACCCCCAAAGAAGAGGATGACATCAAAGTTGAAGTAATAATGGATGTTGTAGAAGAAATTCAAGAGGATAAAACATAAATATCCTTTAATGCCCCTAGCAGGGTATTCAGTTCCATAAATGATGAAGGTAAAAGGGTATTTTAAGAAACAAAACCCTATTGTGCTCTTGGAATCTGGTAGCACTCACAATTTTATAGAGCTTAGTTTGGCCAAACAAGCTAATTACTTTATATACCCCTACAATAACTTTGAAGTCATGATTGGTAATGGTGGAAAAATTGCATGCAAAGGCAAATGCAGGAATATCAAACTCACTATGGGAGGGTATAACATGAAAGTAGATATGTATGTACTACCATTAGGAGGATGTGACATTGTTTTGGGAGTACAATGACTACAAACACTCGACAAAATTCAATGGGACTTTGAAGAATTATGGATGCAATTTATACAAAACAACCAAACTTACACAATTCAAGGTTTAAAAATGGGTCCCACACAAATTGTAAGTTCCCATAGAATGGAAAAGATTCTTTGCAAAGGAGGAAGAGGCATGGTTGCCCAATTATTTTTGTTGAAAACCACTAACGAAGAATAACCAGAGGCACCAAAATTAGTAAAACTCTTGGAGAAACATGATAACATATTTAACGAACCAATGGGATTGCCCCCACAACGAAGCCATGATCATGCCATTCAATTACTTCCAGGACACCAACCTCCAAATATTAGACCTTACCGATATCCATATTTACAAAAAACATAAATAGAAAAATTGGTACAAGACCTACTAAGAGTAGGGGTCATTCACCCTAGTAGAAGTCCCTACTCTTCTCCAATTATACTAGTAAGAAAAAAGGATGGATCATGGTGCTTATGTGTGGATTTTCATGCCCTCAACAAAATAACGATCAAAGACAAATTTCCTATTCCAGTAATCGATGAATTACTCAATGAACTTAATGGAGCCGCATATTTTTCTAAACTCAATTTACGCTCTGGCTACCACCAAATTTGAGTTAAGGAAAGTGATATACCCGAAATAGCTTTTTGCACTCACGAGAGACATTATGAATTTTTGGTGATGTCATTTGGCCTCACCAACGCTCCATCCACGTTTCAAAGCCTTATGAACAAGGTATTTTCTCCTTTCCTTTGAAAATTTATTTTAGTTTTCTTTGATGATATTTTGATTTACAACAAGACATGGGAAGAGCACTTAACACATATAGAGCAAGCACTCAAAATCTTGGAAGAAAATCAATTATACACGAAGAGATCAAAGTGTTTCTTTGGAAAGAAAAAAATTGAATACCTTGGACATATTGTTTCCAAGGAAGGGATTAAAGTAGATCCTCGTAAAATTGAAGATGTAGAAAATTGGCCGATTCCAAAAAAACTAAAAGGGTTGCGTGGGTTCTTAGGATTGACTGACTATTATCGCAAATTTGTCAAGGATTATGGTAAAAGAGTGGCACCTTTAACCGCCTTACTTAAGAAAAATGCCTTCTTATGGTCTCCAAAAGCTAATGAAGCCTTCATGACTCTAAAAAATGCCATGTGTACCACCCTTGTCCTAGCTATGCCAGATTTTTCCCAACCATTTATTATTGAAAGTGACGCTTTAGGATTAGGAATGGGAGCCATGCTCATACAAAATGAGAAACCCTTAGCCTTCACTAGTAAAGCATTTTTTAAAAATAATTTAGCACGTTCCATTCATGAAAAAGAAATGTTAGCTATTTTCCATGCTATCCAACATTGGAGACCATACCTTATTGGAAAACATTTCATTATCCGCACCGACCACCATAGCCTAAAATACCTTCTGGAACAACGGATAACCACCCCAAAATAACAAAAGTGGGTGACAAAACTATTAGGCTATGATTATGAAATCATATACAAAAAAGGGAAATATAACATGCTTTCGGATGCACTTTCCAAAAAGTTCAAAGAAACTTCACAATTACATGCTCTTTCATGCCCCATCCCTACATGGATCGAACAAGTCAAGGAAGAATGGTATACCATAATTCAATAGCTCCAACAAAACCCCATGAGCAAACCCCACTACTCTTTGCAAGATAACATACTCCGTTACAAAGAACGTCTGGTCCTCTCACCCACATCTGGTTATCGTCCAAAGATTCTACATGAGTTACACGCTACACCTATTGAAGGACACTCTGGATTCCTAAAAACCTACAAAAGAGTGACTAAATCATTTTATTGGAGAGGGATAAAAAATGATATCAATAGATTCGTCAATGAATGTGAAACGTGCCAAATAAATAAAGGCGAAACAGTGGCAACACCATGTCTTCTTCAACCTCTTCCTATACCAACCAATACATGGGAGGATATTTCAATGGACTTCATTGAAGACCTTCCAAAGTCCACAAGAAAAATTACTATCCTAGTTGTGGTAGATATTTTATCTAAATACGCCCATTTTTTCCCAATAGCTCACCCCTATACCGCTAGTGCTATTGCCCAAATCTTTCTTGACAATATTTTCAAATTACATGGCATGCCTTCTACTATCGTTAGTGATCGTGACTCCACTTTCACTAGTAATTTTTGGAAAGAAATGTTTAAACTCAAAGGTAGTCAACTTCAGATGAGCTTCGCTTACCACCCACAAACGGATGGTCAAACTGAAGTTGTCAATAAATGCCTAGAAACCTATCTTCGATGCTTTATTTCCAAAAAACCCCTTCACTAGGTTAAATGGCTTAGTGAGTCAAGCAGTGATGAATAAGCTAACTATGGTAGAAGAAACAAGAAGGACTCAAGAAATCACAAAGGTATGAAAACAGTGAAATGTTTAAACTATGGTAATTTTGGTCACTATGCATCTAGTTGTCCAGAAATTGGAAGCAGTAGTAGTGAAGAGAAACAGGATCATAAGAAAAAGGAAGGAGGAAAATCTAGGTATGAAAAGAAAAATAGGTATAGTCAAGGCAAGCATGAAAAGAAGTTCTTTCAAAAGCACAATAAGAGTTTCTATATTAACAAGGGAAGCAAGGCTTCAAGTGACAATGATGAAAGACTCTTAGATAGTGAAGAAGAAGAGATCTTATTTTTGGTAATAGAAGAGGAAGAAAATGCTCCTGTTGAAGATAAGGTCAAAGAGTATGAAGATGCTCTTGGAGACCAAGAAGTAGAGAAAGATTTAGAAAATTAAGAAGAAGGCACAGTAGATCTAGAAGCAGAACTTATTGTTGCTCTCAAAGAATTGAAAAAGGTTAGAAAGCAGAATTCAAGACTAAAGACTCAACTTCAAGAATATGAGGAAGAAAAAAAAAGCTTCTACAAGATCTGAACAAACTCAAAAGCTAAGGCAAGGAAAATTAAATAGGTCATGAGTGAAAAGCTATAGGTTCTAAGGACAAGCTACACAGGTTTGAAAAAGTTCAAAAACTTTGGACAAGATTATCAATGCATAAAGATCTTCATCTATCAAAACAAGACTTGGTTTTGAAGAAGGACAAGGGAAACAAGAAGAAGGATCAAGCTCAAGCTCAAAATAAGAGGAAGTTTCAAAGGAAGAGAGTGGAGAAGAAATTGAGACTTATGAGGATAAGTTGAAGAATAGAAGCTTCACTAAGAAAGGAAACAATGCATAAACAAGAAACATGGATCATCACAGAGAAGGCAAAAAAAGGACTAAGATATCATAAGGTTCAAGACACAATTTATTCAAAGGACATCGTTTTTCATGTAATCAGTTTGGTCACAAGGCTATGCATTGCAGGACTCATAAAAAGGAGTACGGTCTCATAGAAAATAATGTCAACTCTTTCAAAGATGGATATTTCTTTCAAGGGTATTGCTACTCTTGTAATCATTTTGATCATAAAGTAATCCATTGCAGGTTTCGTGACAGAAATGATTATGGCTTCACCAGGAGGAACTTCAAGATATTTGCACCTTCCAAGAACTACAACATTAAGTGTTACAAGTGAAATAATCTTGGGAATAAGACCAAGTGGTGTAGAACAGAGTTTCCAGAACTTCCAGAGACAAGAAAAAGTATTATAAGGGTATGGCTACAAAAATGTTGAAAAAGAAGGTTGACAAATAAAAAGAGCATTGTATGTTGGGAGTAGAGATAATCCCACCCCAAAATTAATAACCCCAAGGAGAGGAGGTGGGATGGGGCTGAGCTAGGAGTCTTATCTTTAGCCCCAAAGGAGTCCCTTTGACATTCAATGTCAAAGGGGAGAGGTTTGAGTAAGGGGGAGAGCATTCAATTAAGGAGAGCAGCTTCTCGGGGGGAGTAGATTTTGAATTCAGTTATAGGAAAAGAAATTTTTAGAAAGGGTTGCCATCAATGACAAAGGGGGAGATTTTTGGAAAGTTGAGTACTTTGGTTGTCATTGATGTCAAAAGTACATAGTCATTGATGTCAAAGGTTAATGTGCTATGAAATCAAGGCAAGGTTCTCTCCAAAGCATTTGGGACCATGAGTTCTAAGTAAATGTATAAAAGGTTTGAAGGCCCAAGTTTAAGTCTGTATAAAGAAAGCAAGTGTCTAAGGCTCAAAGGGGACAATATTATAATATTATAATATCTTGGCCAAAAAGGGTCGTTTAAAAAGGAGTTTTGAAAGTGTCATGGACAAAGGTTTCAAAAAGGAGTTAAGTTGGCAAAGGACTAAGTTAATATATTATTTAACACCAAGGTTAAATAATATAAATAATTAATATTTAACACTAAGGTTAAATATTAAATAAAAAAATAAAGTAAAATTTGAATTATTATAAGGCACCAAAATTTGAATGTGCATGGAGGCATGTTTCAAAGTTGAGCCGACATCATAAGTCAAAGGGAAAAATGTGTATAAAAGGGCAAACGTTTTGCAATGCCAAAATTAATTATCCTTGAAATATATCTCCTTGTTCGCTTCGTTCGGCATGCGGTGGAGGTAGATAAAGCATTTACGGATTTTGAGGGCAGAACGGAGTTAAGACGGAGGGCGCTCGATTCTATCCAACGTGGGTGGATAGCTTAGTTGGTAAGCTTGGCTTGTAGAGCACATCGTAGGTGGTAGGTTCAATGTTCGAATCACGTGGAGTCCTTTTTGCTTGGTCGAGGGTTTTGCACTGGTGTTAGTGGAGAAGTAGGAGCACCTCCTTCTTTGGACTTGTGTGGGCATCTAGCCCACATGGTATCCGCCCTTATGGTAGGGCACAGGGCCAACGAGGTGGCGGGTTCGAGTAGCGGTGACAATGCTTGGGCAATTTTTTTATAAGGTATGCATATAATGCTTGACTTTGGGAGTCATAAGGGTTACGGTTATAAAGTTTGAATTTACACTTATGGAGTTATAAGGGTGTAAATCAATAAAGTTTGAGAGTGTTTTATATAATTTAATTTTTGCAAAGTGAATAAATGAAAAATGTGTTTTGCATGAAAGAATAAGAGTAATAAGGTGTTATAATGGTTTGGTATTTTATTGTAATGCTTGCATGGTGAAAGTGAGTTTGAAGGTTTTTGATAATTATTAATGCCCTATATTTTGAGAAGGAAATTCATGTGGATGGATTTGAGAAAGTATTTTGCTATCTAACTCTTGTAGTGGCACTAGAAAAATTAGTTGTTTGTGAAGACAGGATTTTGAAGACATATCTCCATAAGAGCAAATTAAGAGGTATGGGCACATCATTCTTTGTTTAAGATGTTTGGTTGAGTAAGTGTTTCTGGAACATAAGGTGGAGATAAGCATTGTTGAAAATATTTGAGTTAGGGTTTGAGACCTACATTGTGCATCTTTGTTGAAAGAAATTGGAAACACTTGTGTTAGGGTTTGTGAGCAAATTGTGTTCATTATTAAATGAATGTGTGAAGCTTTTGGGCATTGGTTTTGAGTGATATTTAAAGTGAATGTGCTAGCATTAGAAATCGGATTTGTGAAGCAAGTGTGTGCATCAGGAGGTCAAGTGTCATGTGCTAGACTAGACCTACATTTAAAGAGTAATAAATGTGAGACATGTGAAAGAGACAGACTTAATGATTGAGTAGAACATATTGAGCTATTGGCAAGTGCATATCATTCTCTATATGTTCCAGAGGTTAAATGAATTCTAAGTAGAATTTATCTGTGTGAAGAAATCTTTTTGAAAGAGATTTAAGTTGTGTTTTGTATGCAAAATTTGGAGTTATTTGAGCAGGTTTTGTGAGCAGCATTGAAGGCATATTTGAGCAAGTCTTTTGAGAAGGCTTGAAGGCAGATTTGAGAAAGTCTTGTGAAGACTTGAAACAACATTGAGAGCAAGTTTGATTGTTGATTTGTTCAATATTTGTGTTAAGGCTTGGGACAGATTTGAGATAAAATTGAGAGCAGATTTGTGCTAGACTTGTGATAGAGTTTGGTGTAGATTTATGAGCATAGTTAGAGAAAATTTATGCTAGAATTGGGATAGATTTTGGTGCAGATGTGTGATCAGAGTTGGAGAAGATTTGTGTTAGATTTGGGATAGAGTTTGGTGCAGATTTGAGATAGATTTGAGAGCAGGCATTGGAGGTGACAGAGCAGAGAGGGTAGAGGTCTCCAGTGGATAGAGGTCCATCAACCAGTGTAGTGGGGACAAAGGTCTCCTATGGAGAGAGATCCACAAGCTAGAAAAGTGGGGGTAGAAGTCTTCTAAAAGTTCACCAACCAGAGTAGAGGGGATAGAGTTCTATGGATAAAGATCCACGAACTAGAGCAAGGGGATAAAGTTCTCCTATGGATAGAGATCTACGAACCAGAGCAAGGGGATAGAGTTCTCCTATGGATAGAGATCCATGAACTAGAGCAAGGGGAAAGAGTTATCCTGTGGATAGAGATCCATGAACTAGAGCAAGGGGAAAGAGTTATCCTATGGAGTAAGATCCATGAACTAGCTGGGGAGATAGAGTTCTTCTATGGAGAGAGATCCACAAACCAATTGAGGAGATAGAGTTATCCTGGATCAAGTTCCACAAACCAGAGCTAGGGGATAGAGTTCTCCTATGGAGAGAGATCCACGAACCAAAGCAAGGGAATAGAGTTCTCCCATGGAGATAAATCCATAAATCAGAGCATAGAGGATTGGTGTCTCCTTTGGACAAAGGTCCATAAACATTTTAATAGGGAATTGATTCCCAATAGATTTGTTGAGAAAATTTAGAAGAACTATTTTCTCTGTGGAGTAGCCCACATTGGGTGAACCATGTTAAATTGATGTCTCTCTTGTGTGTGATGATTTGTGCATTGCTTTGATTATTGATATTGATATTTCCATTGATAATATTGGATAATATTGTTTGGGAAAGAAAATTAAAATTTGATTTTATACTGTTCACCCCCCCCCCCCTCTCAGTATAAGAATGTGTTCTTCAAAAATCTACTACAAAGTACCCATTTGAAAGAAACAAAATATCAACTTCTCCTTGGGGATCCCAATGTTTACTTGCCCAGTTGTATAAGAAATGATGGGATGGCCTCAACCCCACAAATTTACAAATCAAAGCATGGGTGGATTTGTATATGATGTCTTCTACAATTAATTCTTTTGCAATCTCAAGGATAGGAACTAAGTATGCTTGAGGAAAACACCCATTTGTCCATGTTTGCTCTGGTTCTGTGTCTTTTTATTTGTTATATTCTTGCATTTGTTTTCTATTTTGTGCCTCTATGTTGACCTCTCTCCTACTATTACCCTTAACTGTTTAAGAAAAATATTGTTGGTCAAAGGACACATCTCCCTGATTGACTTGTGAATCATGAGTAGTAAAAATTTTTGGGGATGTTATGTGGGTTCCATTTTTTCTTATCTTCTCCTCAATATTTCTAGCACTATTTTATGGCCCACCAAGGTTGGGGGCCATTGAAAACCACAAAAATTGAAAAAAACGTAACAATTCACATCAAGAGAAAAATAGACAAATAAAAAGTACATGTAATTATTCTGAACACAATTTGATGCAAATAAGTCCCAACTTAAGCCTTGCATTCTGCCATCGCTTTGCCTCCTACCCTTCAATTTTATACATTATGGTGTTTACATCAACCTTTTATTTTGGATAGTATTAAGCTTTATCAACTATTGTAATTCTTTGTTATGTTAGTTGCTTTAGTTATGATGCTAAAACACCTATGTTAATAAGATGCATCCTTTAAAGCTTTATGTCAAGCATTTGGGTTAAGCGTAATATGGGTTTTGTTTAAGATGAATTTGTGTTTATTTATAATAACATCCTAGATTATATGGATTATGTCTTGATTTAAAGTGCTTTTTATAATGGAATGAATGTTGCTTTACTTTAGAATTATGTTTCTAAATGCAAGATATATTTATGAGATGATTATCTTGGGGTGGTTAGAATTCCTCTTGTAAACCAAGTCATAATAAAACCCAATCTTGGGAGGATTTGTGTGAATGCAATAACCAATTAGGGATGAGTCTTAGAAGGAGTTGTGAGGATGTAATAACTAAGAACTCTTGAACCTGGAAGGAGTTGTGTGAATAAAATAGCTAGGTTCTTTTTGAATCATTGCACCTTGAATGAGTAGGATCAAGTGTATCCCAACTAAGAGTTGTGAAACCATTCACAAGACAACAATGGTGATCCCTTGAACGTGTAGGATCGGGAGATCATGTTTATTGTCAATGAAGTGGTAATAACCTTAGTTAGCCCACGAAGGTGTGGTAACTAAGCACCAAGGTTTTACATTGATTAACCTACCTAGATGAACTTAGAGTAGGGTTAGAGAATATACATTCCCATTTAAGTGTTATGGGTCTTTAAAATATAATCCCCACGCCATGGTCATATGGTCCTATGCCAGTGAGGGTATGGAAAAGTTGGAGGGACCACTTTTGGCATCCTTCTAAATGAGTAGGTTTTGTAATGTGAACCCCAAAAACCATGGGAGTTGACCACTCTTGTTCATTGAGTGTCATCTATAGCGACTTGGAACTCAAATATGGTGAAGCCTTGTATGCTAGAAAGATAAAAGAAGGTTTTCCCCCTTGTGAACCTTTGATTGTAATCATTCTTTTAAAATATATTGGGCTGGTATTTTTGGGTTGCTACACCCAACCAAGAGTATCCTCCTCTTGAGACCATGAGAGTGATCTTGTTTGGATGGTCCTATAGATTTATTTTCTCTAATCCTTTAGGATTTGGATTGGTCACTCCTATATTGGGATCCATTTCCTTCCTACCTCCTAGCTACTACTTTGAGGCTTATAGTATTTGGCTACCTTAACCCAATTGTTTCTATGAAGATTATCCATCAAGAGTCTCCAATTTAGGAATTGAGTTATTAGAAAAGGATGACCATCCCATGAATTTGTCCAAAATTTTGCCTTCTATCCTTTAGAGATAATCTAGAACAATATTTCCTTGATCATATCTCTCCTATTCTAAGTCCCATGAAGATGGGATATCCTTTGATAGGAAATGATAACTAGATAAGCTTTGTCAAGGTGTTATTCTCTGTATATTTGGCCCTCAAATTTTGAGCCTACAATTCCTTAAGGAATTTTAACAATTTCTAATATAACTTAGCTGCTAGTGCCTTGTTATTCTTGACAATTAATATGATTCCTAGTCCTCCTTCCTTTTTTGTAAACATTAAGTATCTTATTTCACTAGTACCCATTTTTGTTCTTCCTTGACTCCATTCCAAAGGAATCTATGCCTTATTTGATCTAATCTTTAAGAACTACACTGGGGATAACTAACAATTAGGAGACATAAATAGGTATGGCATTATTTTTATCAAGGTCATCCATCCTCTCGTAGAAAGCCACTTATTATTCCATTTTTCTAATTTGACTTTCATTCTCTCTAACAACCAAGTCTATTCCTCCTTTTTTGCCTCCTACCTATAAGTGGAATTCCTAGGTAGGTGATTGGAAGAGATGTCTTCTTGTATCTCAATTTATCCAATAACATTATCTTCTGCCTAGGTGAGCAATGAAAAAATATGACCTTGGAGTTTTCTTCATTTATAGGTTGCCCAGTCACTTTTGTAAACCATCCTAGAATCATTTTAAATATAGAGGTCTCCCTTAATATTGCTTTTCCTAATAATGTAGAATCATCAACAAATTATAGGTGAGTAATTGTTTTAGCTTCAATTGCTATTATTATTCCTCCAAAGCTCTAGTTTCTTTATCCTTAGCTAATGTTTTCCCAAAAATTCAACCAAATTGATGAACAAGTATGGGGATAAAGGGTCTCCATGTTTGATACCTTTGGAAGTTGTAGATAGTTGGGTAGGAACTTCGTTTACTATAACCAAATAGGACATTGAGGAAACACATCTCTTGATCCATTATACCTGATCACCTGAGAATCCAAATTGTCTCATCACCTTTAGGAGGAAGTGCCAATCAACTCTATCATATGCTTTGGATAGGTCTGACCTAATAAACATGGAAAATATTTTATGTACCCACATAGAGTGGATAGCATCCTATGCTAAGACTATCTAATCCAAGATATATATTCCTTCCACAAAACCACCATGTTTTAGAGAAATAATTTTGTGAAGAAGAGGTTTGACCCTTTCTTCCATGATCTTAGTGATAATTTTATATAGGACATTACAAAGGGCAATTGGTCGGTAGCTAGAGATGTGTTCAAACTCCTAGGTTTTCAAAACCAACACTATATATGTCTTATTAACTTCTTTGAGGATCACTTTGGCTATCCTAGCCTATTCTACCACTTCCAACAGTTCTTCCTCAAAGATATCCCAAAGTTCTTGATAGAATTCTATGATAAATCCATCTGGGCCTAGAGTTTTGCCTTTTCACATCTTGAAAACTACATGTTGTAGTTCTTTGGTAGTAATTGGGGTAGTCAAAGTTACATTATCTTCCTCTATGATGAGAGAAGGAATCTCTTGGAGTACTTCCTATTGTGCCTCCTAGTTTAGTGGTTCTACCTTAAAGAGTTGTGCAAAGTATTCTCATATTATATCTTTCATCCCATCCCATGTGTGTATTGAATCACCCGCAATTGTTTTTAGGGAAGAGATGATAGTGTGTGACCACCTCTCTAGGAGAGATTTATGGAAGAATCTAGTGTTCCTATCTCCCTCCTAGAGCCATTGGATCCTATATTTTTGTTTCCACAGGATCTATTCTCTTTTGTCCAATTCCTCAAGTTGAGCAGTAAGCCTAGCCTCCTCGTTGCTTCAAATATTAGTAGTGTCATCCATTTGTATTTTCTTATTTAGGTCCTCAAGTTTGGTTAAGATATGTCATTTCTTTTCTTTTATGTCATCAAACTCCTCCTAGTTCCATGTTCTCAATTTGAACTTGAGGTAATGAAGCTTCTTAACAAAACTATACATCTTCATACCATGCCTGGGTTTACCCTCCTACCACTATTGTTGAACCTTATCTCGAAAACTACTATCTTGAAACCACATTAGCTAGAATCTAAATGGAGCATGATCGGGTCTGGTCTTCCACACTTCCACCAATATTGACCAATGATTTGATCTTGTATAATTCAACATTTGTGCTCTTGGAATATATCCATTTCTCATAAACTCCTATGATAATACAAATATGTCTAGTCTTTCTATAATACATGTTGGACCTTACCTTTTATTAGACTAGGTCATCATATCATTGTCTGGTTTAATATCTACAAGATGAAGAGATCTAATATACTACTTTGTTATGAGGTTAGTCATATTGTGTAGAGTGTGATTTCCCTATCTTCTCTCATAGTGAGAGGATGGTGTTGAAATCACCACCTACAAGTGGCCAAGCTCTAGGAAAATAACCGATAATATAAGCTACATTCCTCCATTGTTTTTATTTTTCATCTAGGTTCATAAGAGAGTATACATTAAGACATAACCAATGCTAAGAAGAATGTCTACTCTAGACTAGTAAAGCTAGAATCCCCCAACTTCCCATTGTTTGGTGTATCTTTCAAAATACCAAAAAAACTCCTTGGGAGTTTAGAAATTACACTCTATATGCAGACCAAAAAATTTTGGTAAAAATTTGCATCTCTTCTTTCGACACTTTCATTTCTTGGATGAAAACCATTTGTGGGCGATGTTGTTGAATCACTTGTTTTACTTCATTATGCTTTACTAGGCTAGCCTTAAGCCCTTGAGTATTTTATGTGATGCACTTTATCAAGCATAAGGGATAAAAATATGGGTAAGATCCTTGTACTTACCCATTGCTATGATATTTGTACCTTCTTTCCCTATTTTATATTGAGTAGTCTTCCTACTTACTCTTTTGTATGTGTTTAGCTTCATGTTTTTAATAGACTTATGACTCACTCTTTTTGGTTCTGGGATGGAATTCAAACTTGGCATAGGTGAGAATTCCACCATGGTCTTGTTAGAAGATTCTTGGGTGTCACCTACACTATCTATTCCTTTATAAGTTCCTCCATTTGATTGGTTAGAGTTATTGTCTTTCTCTTGGCTTCTATTTTTTCTTTGGGATATCCTCAACTTTTGGAGTGGGTTCTCTTGTGGGCTACTTAGTAGATCTAGAATTGGCTTAGTGTTGTAATTTATTTCTTCAACTATTGGTTCCTTTCTTAGGGCTTGAAGAGGAGTTTCTAGGATCTTTGTCTTCATGATGTTCTCCTCATCATCCATTGGGATGTTAGCAAACTTATTGGTGGAGATGACTACATGCTCTTTAGATTTTTGTTTTCTTTGTATGTTCTTCTATTTAGATAGTTCAAAACCTCTAGGGGTCATTTTCTCTTATGCCTACTCTAGGATCTAATGTTTACAATCCCTAGCTAGTTTACCATATTCATGACAAATCCTGCACCTAAATGGGATGTTCTCATAGTCCACATCTTGTTCCTAAGTATATTCCTCCCCAAACTACAAAGTAATCATTTTTGGTAAGGGCTTCTCAAGGATTATGAGAACACAAATTTTGGCATAGATAATTTGTTCAAATTGACTTATATTTTTGTTGTCATAATATAAGATCCTAAAATATTGTCTATTTCCATGAAGACAACTTGGTTTCAAAACTCTGCTAGTAATCTAAAAAGTCTCACCCAGGCTAGGGCTACTGAGTGCATTTTCTCTTTTACCTTGAATTTGGTATGCCAAGGCTTCATGAAAAGCCTTGCCTTGCCTAAAAACCAAGGAACCCCTTGGAAAACTTGTTGTCTATCCTCCTTATTAGCAAAAAGAAATCTAGGAAATAACCATTGGGGTAAGTAGGAATATTTAAGTCACGTCTTGTTCTCCATTGTCTAGCAACCCACATCTTGAAAGTAGGAAGCCCTAGGCAAAGACCCTAAAATTGGTAGATTAATCCACTATGTTCTATAACATTGATTCTAGTTTGTATGTCTAAAATCTGAATTTGGACTATAGAAGAGCCATATGTCGCTTTCATGCACCTCAAGGCTATTTTCCTAGGGTTTGTTTTGGGCATTCTCAAAGATCTACGAGAAATCCTAATGTTATTAATTGTAGTTTTTTGTGACCATCCTACTCTCAAGGCATCCTAGAAGGTCATATTTGACAAATTTTCACTAGAATCTCTTCCCATACTGGGGATTGACTCATTTTCCTTAAAATGGCCCCTACTTGATTACTTTCCACTAGTACAAAGATATTCCACTTTTCAAACATTTCCACTTGTTGCAATATAACCTTAGCTTGTTGTTTTAAAGTCAATCGTTTACCTCTTGTGTGTCTATGCCCTTGGTTCTACCATTGTTTAAGACTGATTGCTTTGAACTCGAATAAATCTTCATATTTCTCTTATTGGAATGAGATTTGATCACTAGCTTGTATTATCTATTCCACCTACATGTTCTCATGGTTATTTTGGTCCTTCTTGGAGTCCACATCCTTTGGCTTATGTTGTATATCAGTCTTGTTCCCATGGAATCCTCCTTCCACCATCTAGGGCTTTTACTATTTTGTTATCCACTAATATCTATAAACCCTCAGGCAAGTATCTTTGAAAATCCTTAGTCAAGGATCTCTATAAACCCCCCTTTGATGTTTTGGCTTGCATTTTGCACTTGCACTTACAATTTGTAAAATCTCTAGATCCCTTCGTATTTTCTCGTCTTCTTTCCTTCTCTGGCACTATGAAATTTTCACCATGGTGAAATCATATTACAAAGACTTATTGGAAAAAAACTATCAAAATATTTTTCCCCACATTTCTTGGGAACCAATGCAACAAACATGACAATGAGCTCACTTATTACTACTTTCTTCTTTTTGGCGTCTTCAACCATATCCAACACATCACTCTTTGATGAATCCTAAAGTTTTAAAAGAAAACATAGAAAATATATTGGGGCTAGGTGCCTTGTTAGGATGGAAAGAAAAAAAAAACTTTTGTAGCTCCTCCATAGAGATATTCCTCGTTAGATTTTTATTTTGTCCTTATGTGATAATTGATGGAATATTTTGCAAAATCTTACCATGATCCTCTTTATCTTGCCTAACCTCTAACAATAATATCTTTGAAATAATAAATTTCTTCCCTCTAATATCATTTTTTCCTAAATGTTTTTCCATCCAAAGTTGAAATATTTTTTTTTGCAACAAATAGACAAATTTGTTTTGGCTATAGAATAAAATAATTTGATATCCCTATCCCTATATTTTTGGAACCAATATAACTTCTACTTTTTTAATACATTATAGTAAGTTATTTTTCTTGCACATAAGTACCGTGGTCCATTTCATTGGTGTCTATTATCTCTTTTAAATTGTTAATCTTGAATTAAATTTCCTCTTCTACTTTTAGTATATTATCAAAAGATTTGGCATTCCAAATCTTCATTTTACCCTTTAGATATTTTATATTTTGAACAAACTTGCACACACATGATCCTTTAAAATTTTCTTTATTCCACCATAACATATCCATCTAGAAGAAATCAAGGTCTTTGAGCCACATAGATTGGAATTGAAATTACTTTGAATGATCTTTATTGAGTAAATTAAATCTCAAGATAATATGTTTATGATAGATCATGCTCGCAATAAAATGTATGAAGATACTTTGTACTCTTTTTGCAAGCATATAATGGATAACAAAAACCTATCTAGTCTTTCTACTTTACAAGTTTGCCCAATGTGTCTATTATCCCATTATATTGAAAGCTTTAAGTAAAATCATCCAAAGCCATTTAGATTAAAAAATAAATCAAAATCCTATATTAATTAAGACCATACAAGAGTACCACCTTACTTTTCTAAAGGAGATATAATTGTGTTGAAGTGACCCAAAGAAACCATCAACCATAATTATGGATCTTTGTTAGGATCCTATATCCTAACCCTAATTATTAATAATAATATACATTTCATATACTAAGGTTAGTATAGTAAATAATATAATAATTAATTATAAATTAATTATTATATTATAATATTAGGGTTTAGGCTTAGCATCGTGTCCTTTCACTCACAACCCTAGAATAGGTATATAAGACAAGTCACTAAGGTGTAATCAAGTATCCATATGAAATAATGTAATATTTGGTTTATACCCATTTAAGGGATCCCCCGTACCAATGCAAAAGTGATTCAAACCCTAAAAGTGTTTCTTTCTAAATTTAATGTTATTTTATTCATTATTTATTAAAAAACTAAGCTAGAACCTTCAGGGTTCTACCATTTGGTATCAAAACCATGTTGGACCCAACCATTTCTAACCTAGTCTAGTTGGATGCGTTCATCAAAATAAAGGAAGAAATTTACAAGATTTCAAGCATAAATAAGGAACTTAAAAGCGACATCACAAACCTTAGCAAAAGCGGGGAAAATCTTGACAATATTTGGAGCTGTATGGAGTATCTAATAGAAACCCAAAGGGAGGAAATTGCAAGTGATTTTTTTTTTCATTTGAAAGAGCCTGTAACCATGGAATCCCAAGTGGTACCTAATGCACTTCTAGAGAAAGAAGAAAAAATCTCAAACCATAATTTTTCTGAACTAACATCGAGTGAATGCACAAATCCTATAGTGCAACATTTTGGTTATGGAAACCCTAAAAAAAATAATTGTGAGAGACATGACATTCGAAAACACCATAAGGAATCACAAACAATATTTAAAAAAACACAAGAAATAGATGGAGAATAGAACAAATTGCATATCACATGGCTTACATATAGAAGGGTGTTCAATCAAAGGATTTCATCTTGCAAATCCAGAAGAGCACTATCCAAAGAAGCCTAGATTATGGAATCCTGTAAATTCTTCAATATTTAAATTTATGAGGTTCAAAGGCATATCCATCATCTCCATTTTCGAATATTGTTGTCCTAGTGTTGAAGATTTGTCTCTTCATTGGAAAGATGATCTAATGGAGGTAGAAAGCCTACCAACAACACTCGAGAGCATGTTCATGGTTGTGCACTTGTGGCCTCCTCCATGGCCACCTCCTCTTCTCCAAGTCAAACGAAAACAAAATAGTTTAGAGTTGAGGTTGAATCAATCGGATAAATCACCAATGGAGATAACAACAATAGTTGTACTATGTTGAGCATTGGGAAATCACCACCTTAGCCACCATCAGAATACGTAGATATGTATCTAGAAAACTTGAGGGAGAAAACCTCTAATTTATTTTACATGTTTTTCGACCCATAAGTTTTGATCAGTAGTTGTAGCAGTGCAGGTCCCTGGCTACAATGTCATGGGACCGTTATGTAGGCCTGGAAGTTTACCTTATAATGAAACTGGTTGAAACAAGTATCCTCCGTTCACCTATTCATCATATTCTGCTAGTCCCACTAGAAACTCAAGCATAAAAATGTGATCATCCACGTTTACTTTATGTGCAGGAGAGGGACTTGAAGGTATTTTCAGCATATGGAGACATTCACAGGCTTCCATAGAGAGTAAAAGAAATTTGTTATTTGATCGGTATAAATCTTATGCTTGTGCCCCCTGAAAGGAAAGACGCAATTAAAAAAGCCATTTTAGCAAACATGTTTTTCCTTCGTAGTTGCAAATCCTTCATCTGCCACTTCTTAATTTTTGAAAATATGTTTTGCTGCAAATAGTGGACAGGTCTTCTTGTTGGTAATTGTTAACATTTTAGTGACCAACCTTGAGTGTTCTTTCCAGTAGTGAAGTCAAAATAATTGGCTAAACTGGCATCTACTCCATCAAATTCCTCTCCATTATTCCCAAAACCAAATTCGAATTAGCTGTGATTGCATACTTTACAATCAAAACATGACATACTAGGTTTACCAAATGGAAAGATCGATTTGAGTTTCAGCTATAATACCTAAAGTTTTTTCTCGAGGACATGAGGAACAATTGTCATATTTTACAAGTGGATGCAAAGGTTTTAATGACAACCATTGGTCTTACCTCAAAACCAACTAATTATGTTAGCAGGCTAAGTTTTGATGGAATAAAGAAGATAGCAAAATATAAATAAAATCAACAACTTTGGTACCATATTGGAATGTTAATCACAAAAGGCACAAAATTATTTTATACTACACATTCTCAATCATGCCAAAGCAGAAGGCCGCTTTCCAGAGGGAAATACCAAACAAAATTTTGTGCAAGCTTATAACAATCAGAATCCAAATAACTGTTATCCCTTTGTCTTATCGAAATTCACGTCAATAAGTGATGTATCTTTCACAAGCATGAATTGATTGATATTGTGCAAAGATTAAAATTATATTTTACAACTAAGCAATGGTGTAATATTGCAAAATATAGACCATAATTATGTGAAACGCCCCAACCACACCATATGAATCAACCTTTACAGAACTTTCATTAAGTAATTATCACAAATCACTATCAAGAGATACGGTTGCAAGGATAAAATCAACACAGTCATTGCTGAAGAATGTTATCACAAGCAACTAGAAAGGATGATTCATATTGAGGATGTGTTGCTTAAAAATTATCATAAGATATTCAAATAATTTCATATCATCATTAGAAATCTATCCACGTGAAGGACTCAGCATAAAAGACAAAAACATTAGTTGATAGTCTAGCTCATCCTTAGGTGCCAATCGACTTAAAAAAGATCCTGCTAAACACTACATTCATGCATGTATAGGAGATACATTGGAATAGGTTTATCTCGGGTCCATGTAAGAAGGAGCAATGTAGGTTGGAAACCATGAAGACAACGCCAAGTAATTAAGCTACGTGCACATCAAGAGATGAAGGGATAATTATTTGAGCATTGTTGATTTGCATAGCATTCAGACCACTTAGATTTGAAAATGCTAAACACTTATTGAAGGAGCCACATCAATTTTATAAACCCTAAGTTGAGTATCATTTACAAACACCTCATCAACATAAATAAACAGCGCACTAGCCATTGATATATATGTCACCGTTGTGAAGTCAAATAGGGAGAAGTTAAAACCCTTTACTACTCTGCTTTTGACGTTGTTTTTGGTGTAACATCATATATCAAATGATTATAGGAATACAAGGTTAACAATATCAATTATCGTAGACAGAGCAATATTTCATTTCACTCATGAAAGACAAAACATATATTACATACAACTTAAAAGATAAATAAATTAATTAATAAATTAAAACATAATAATAAATAAATAAATAAAGGAGAAGACCTCGGTGTGCATTGAAACCTGTACAACATAGTTTTTGGATACGCATTATTCAACCTTAGTGCCCATTACAAAATAATGAGCTCACACAGGAAGAAAGACGCTTGATTGATTGCGCATGTACATTGAGAAGCTTCGTCACTCTGTCTGTTGCTTATGCCTTCTTGGTCAACAAAATACCCTAAAGTTGGATATTCCATGTTAACCTATCCTAAAAGAGTAACACTATTCTACATCTAGAGAAAAGCTTTTGGCCATAAGTGCAATCTTGTCGGTTGATGCCAATATGACAACTTTAAGCCCAAAGATCGCACAACACTCAAGGGACAGTTGATGGTTAAAAGTTTCCATTCTAAACCATACAAATTGGCAAGAATTCAATTGGATCTTATGATGTTGACAAGAATAATCAAATTTTTACAACAAAAATGCCTATTAAACTATGCAAATCATTGTAATGCAGTCGAAAAGTATTTGTATGACAAACACTACGTTTAAATAATATAATGACTTTTAGCATGTGAGCAAAGATATGTTTTTCAAGTCAAGATGTCAGTAAAAAAGAGCTTTCCCACAAAATAGAAAAGCTGACATTAACATTGTATGGCGACAGATTACACATCACAAAAAACTGACAGGTAAAGCATAAACATAAAATTACCTTCAGATATGTTCCTTGCCTATTCCCATCTACTCCAAAAATAAATGGGCATGCCTCAGTATTTATGCAAATAATATTGGAAGAATGAGCATAATGAAAAATGAGAGCTTCGAAGCAAAATTACACAAAATTAAACATGTTATTATTACAACATATGACAAGGTGCTTACATGAGAATATAAATACATCATTGGGGACCAATTAGGGTTATTCCATATCTTTAACATTATGATCAATGATAAAAAATAGATTAATATTCGAATATTAGTATTGGGTGAAACTTCCATTGCATCTATAATTTCTTCTATCAACAAATACATTGTATACATTGGATCTAGCTATGGAGATTTTCAGCTCATTAACTTGAAAAACATTCATCTTATCAACCTCACCACCCAAGGTAATTCAAGTGTGGAATTTTTCAACATTTATCGATCTTTGTCCCATTGTCGTCCTATGTGTCATTGCAAGTTTTGGTGATCAAAATGACAATCATTAGTTACTTACTTCGGAGCTTACAAGGACAGACGCTTCACAAATTACCAATTGAAGTTCCAAGCTTTGAGGACAAAGCTTTTTTCCGAGAGGGGTGGCATGTTAGGATCCTATATCCTAACCCTAATTAATAATAATAATATACATTTCATATACTAAGGTTAGTATAGTAAATGTTAGAATTACTATAGTAATTATATATTATTACTTTATTTAAGTTGTTAGGGTAGTTAGTTAACTACCTAGGTTAATTATGCTATTGTTAGCATATATTATATTGGGTCTATATTGTTATTATTTTAGACCTAAGTTGTTAATTAGATCCTATGCTTATTGACTAATCTGGGCCCTAATTGTATTATTTATATGATCAATGGAAATAGCTATAATGTTGTCTCGTTTACATGGTATCATAGCGGGAGGAGTGAACCATTGGTGACCGTCGTGAACTTGAGAGATATATTTGGTGATCTGAGATGGAGACATTCACAAGGTGAATCACTGGATATCTAAAATAACCTACGAAAAGCCCTGGAAATTTTGAAGACGATCGCCTTTCTAGTTTTTTTTTAAGACAATCGCAAGGAAAAATTGCCCACAATGATTACAATTGTCGTGATCGGTGGGAAGGGCAAAAAGAACTTGTTGCAGTGTTCTTCTAAAGTGCCAAGCCAGCACAAGTGCACAATTGTGTGGAGATTTAATGCAGCCAGAGGGACAATGCTGGTTCTAGTGAAGTGTTGATTCATTCATTTATGTTTAATTGACTTTAAACATACAGTGCAACAGCAGTCATGGATGGTATTTCATAGGCATGTTTGACAGCAAGATAAGGCACACACAGTGCCATCGTAAGCATCATCTTGGAGGGCGCTTATGTTTGAGTGATTTGAGAAGCTGGGAAGTGTCACCGCTGCTAGGCAGACGAAAGTTGTCCATAGAGAAGGACGCACCATAATCGCATTGTTCGAAGGAGCATCGCCACTCATCGGAGGAAACGTTGTGCAGAAGGAGGACGTAGTTTTTTGACGAATCGTGCACAAGTTTTAGAGCTGCCACCTACAGTGGGCACCACCAGAGCAGCGTTGTTTGTAAGCAGCGTGAAGCCGCAGATAGTTTAAATAAAGGGTTCTCCCCTTTCTTAATCTATCGAGGTGTTAGCTCGGCTGGTTGGTGGTCGCACCTTTGGCATCACAAGGTTGGGGGTTCAAACCCCGTTGACCCCCCTCCCGTGAGATTTGCAGCACCGCCTGGAGGAGCGCACCTCGTTTATTTTTGTTGGCTAACGTGGGATATGTCAAATAAGGGATCTTTCCCTTTTATCACCATCGAAGCAGGCAGCTCGGCTGGTTGTCAGGCCAGGTGCTAAGGCACAGATCTGACGGAGGTCGTGGGTTCCATTCCCTCCGAAGCACAAGGTATAACTTTTTTTTAGTTTGAATTTATATTTAAATTTAATGTTTTTTAATGTTTCAATTTTTTTTTTAATTAAATATTTTTAATTCTTAATTACTTTTATGAAATTAATTAAGAATGATTCTATTTAATTAAATTAAAATATTATTTTTAAATTCAAACTTCAAAGTTTACATACCTATGCACCCCATTTGTCTAGACGGAAAGCATTTTTTTGTTGAGGGGGGATAAAACATTTTTTTCTCCACATAGGGGGAAATATCATTTTTTTTCAAAAACTTGAAAACAAGGGGGATGATGAGTAATTTTTTCTGATAGGGCAATTTTTTTTGGCATTATTTGTAAAAGTGCATTTTTGATAGCGCCCGACACCTAGTGGTTTATTTATGTGGGCACTTTTATGTTGTATGTTGCATTTTTATTACTTTGCACTACATCATTAAAAGTTAAAATCAAATTCACTCCCTAAGTCCCCAGAATTATTAAAACCCATCCGTGCAATTTATTGCACTACAGTGTTTAGTATTTGTGATACCTCTGGCCAGCACTAATAGGTAAAGCTATCGTGATTGCGCTACTGTATCCGCCGCCTAATATAGCTACTACAACAACGTCTGAGCTTGTTCTTTATAAATCGTCGAGTAGAGATAAGTTTGCCATTTTGCATTTTTTTACTCCATCCATTACCCTAATAGTTCTTGTGTCTAGGCATAAATCCTGATGAAAGTTCTGAAATCCAAAGTGTTTAGGGGAAGTTACGTCCCACACATGAGGATTACAAACTTTCTATGGTAGGTGCCATCAACAAGACTATTCCCTTTCAGTACTACTTAAGTACCACATATCGTATGATCTCTAAAAATTACCTATAGTTTCCCTCACGTAAGGGCGGATGATTTTTTTGAACTTTCTAAATACCTATAGTTTCCCTCATGTAAGGGCGGGTATTTTATATGGTATAATGGCCTAGCAAAAGGTATATCGAAAGGGGGACCAATTGGTGTTATAAGGAACCTTCACCATGTCTGCAAAATTAATGACTGATTCTCATCAGTTGTTGAAAGGTCCTAATTACACTCCTTGGAAAAACAAGATGAAGGCAATCATAGCAATGGATGACTTATGGGATGTTGTATCTGGAGCAACAACAAGACCTTCATCTGCTATTGGCGCTACAGCTCCATCTACTATTCAGAAAGACTTTGACAAGAAAGACAACAAAGCAAAAGTGCTCATTTTGCTTGTTGTGTCTGATGAAGTTCAACCCCATATTGCTGACCGTGAACATAGTAAAGAGGCATGGGATGCCCTTAATACTATATATGAGGGAAAGAATGATTCCACTATTCTATTCCTTCAGTCTCAATTACATAGTCTAAGCATGAAGTAGGGGGAGACAGTTGAATTTTTTCTTTGCCGAGTGTCTAAATTGAAATCAAAGTTGAATTCTTTGGGAGAACCAGTTGATGACAAGCTCCTTACCTCAATTGTATTGAGATATTTACCTGATTCTTATAGGGTGTTGATCACTTCCCTTCAGGTGTCACAACGAAAAGTTACTTTTGTAGAGTTGGTTAATATGCTTCAAGAGGAGGAGGCACACCAACTACAACAAGATGATTCTTCTAACACTGCCCTCTACATCAACAAGAAAGGGCAGAACCAAAAGAAGGGTAATTTTTAGAAGGGAGGGAATTCACAAAAGGGTTCAAAAGGGAAACAAACTCAACAACCTCAATAGAAAAAGAGATATTGCAATATCTGTGACAAAGAAGGTCATGATATAAACAGATGTTGGCATAAGAATAAACAATCAAAATAGA
Organism: Wollemia nobilis; assembly: GCA_028583015.1. Taxonomy (NCBI): domain Eukaryota; kingdom Viridiplantae; phylum Streptophyta; class Pinopsida; order Araucariales; family Araucariaceae; genus Wollemia; species Wollemia nobilis. The sequence continues at coordinate 2,196,608 of JAQPPZ010005362.1, read as the reverse complement.
AAGGCCAAAACAAACCACAAAAGAACAAACAACAAGTGAATGTTGTTATTGAAGAATCTGACTCGGATTTTGAGAGAGCCCACAAAGTTCTCATGACTACCACAGTGTCCAAGCAGACAAATCCTATATGGTATGTTGATTCTAGAGCCAGTAAGCACATGACTGGTGACAAATCGTGGTTTGAGTCTTTTGAATCCAAAGAGGGCAAACCGATCACTATTGTCGATGATAAAACCTACAAGGTTCAAGGAGAAGGAACAATCTCTGTCACTCTTCCTGATGGCAAGTGCCAGATTGAGAAAGTCCTCTATGTTCTAGGACTGGCAAACAACTTATTGTCAGTGACACAAATTTTGGACAAAAATATGGTTGTAAATTTTAGTGTTGAGGGGGGCAAGAAGTGTTGTTCTATCACCATGATAGGTAAGAACATTGCAACCGCTTCATATAAGCACGACTTATTTGCCCTAGATACTATCTCTTCTCCAGATGTAGCCATGATTGCTTCTACAAAGGAGGCAACTTCCCTATGGCACAAGAGATATGGGCATTTGAGTTCTGGTTACTTACTTGAGTTAAGTAAGTATGAAATGTTAAAGGGTCTTCCTTCCCTTTCTACCACTTTACTAGTTTGCTCTGACTGCTTGGCAAGAAAGTAGCATAGAGTGCCTTTTGAAAAGAACTCTACAAGAGCAAAGAAACCTCTGGAGTTGGTTCACACCGATCTGTGTGGTCCCTTAACTCCCAACAGTTGTGGGGGTAAGAGGTATTTTCAGTTATTCATGGATGATTACTCACGAAAGATGTGGGTATTCTTTCTTCAATTGAAATCTGAAGCATTTGGCTTTTTTCAGCAATTCAAGAAATCTGTTGAAAAGGAGTCAAGGACTTCTATAAAGACCCTCCGCTCAGATCGAGGGGGGGAGTTCACCTCTAAATAATTCTATGAGTTCTTGAAAGAAAATGGGATCACACGACAGTTAACTATTGCTTATACTCCTCAGCAAAATGGAGTTGCTGAAAGGAGGAATCGTTCCATCATGGAAATGGTTCATTGCATGCTCATAGGAGCTAGTCTTGAGCAACTATATTGGGCAGAAGCTGTCACCACAATAGTATATCTATTGAATAGGGCACCCACAAAGGCCCTACAAGGAATGACTCCATAGGAAGCATGGAGTGGTAGGAAACCCTCCATTTCTCATCTACGCATTTTTGGATGTAAAGCTTTCATGCACATATTAAAAGAGAAAAGGAAGAAGCTAGATGAGAAGACATTGAAGTGTATTCTTATTGGCTATGATGAGCACTCTAAGGGTTATCGTTTGATTGATCCCTTGACCAAGAAGATACACATTAGTAGAGATGTAGTTTTTGATGAGGCTTTCACATCAAAAAACACATCAGATGTATACCTAGATCTTGTGGAAACTAAGGTTGATAAATCTCCTTCATCAAAGGTTGGAGGTTCTTCTTCATCTTCTTCAACACCTCAAAAGAAGAATCCAAATTGGTATACAAATACAATCAAAGATTCTAATCTATCCACTCCACCATATTTGACATTGGATAGACCTCGTACTCGCAGCATGGCTCGACAGGAGAAAGCTGCAACAGAGAATACTGGGGTTGATGATCTGTGTCAATATTTTGAGGAACTTTTTGTAGATCCAGAGAGAGATATAGAAGATATGGATATTGATAATGATAAGGTGTTTATGTCTTCAATAGATGATCTTGAACCTGCATCAGTGCAAGATGCTCTTGGTGAGCCTCAGTGGAAGGCCGCTATGGATGTAGAGTATAAGTCTTTGATGAAAAATAAAACTTGGAAGCTTGTCGATCTGCCATACGAAAAGAAGGCCATAGGCTGCAAATGGGTGTATAAAGTTAAGTATAAAGTAGATGGGACAATAGATAAGCATAAATCCCGACTTGTTGCAAAGGGCTATGCTAAAAGAGAAGGCATTGACTACGAGGAAACTTTTGCACCTACTGCTCAGATGACAACCATTCGAGTTCTTTGTGCCATGGCAGCATAGTATGGGTGGAAAGTACACCAAATGGATGTCAATAGTGCTTTTCTAAATGGTGATATCCAAGAAGAAGTCTACATGACTCAACCAGAAGGATTTGAAGTGGAAGGTCAAGAGCAAAAAGTTTGCAAGTTGGTCAAATCCTTGTATGGTTTGAAACAAGCTCCTCGAGCTTGGTATATAAAAATGGATAATCACCTCATGCAACATGGATTTAAGAGATTTTCGTCAGATGCAAACCTCTATTTTAAGAAATAAGGTTCTGAAATAGTGTTGCTTGTACTCTATGTTGATGATATGCTCATTACAGGGAGTTCATAAACTATGATCTCTACTGTCAAAAGAGACTTGTGTTAATATTTTGAGATGTCAGATCTTGGACTTCTCCATTATTTTCTTGGTTTGGAAGTCAGCTAGAAGGAGCACTACATCAAAGTGTCTCAGAAAAAATATGCCAAGACCCTATTGGAAAAATATCGCATGACTAATTGCAAGCCAATGTCAACTCCTATGGAAACAGGAATTCAGTTATCGCGATATGATGATTCACCTCAGGTAGATGGTACTCTCTATCAACAGTTGATTGGGAGTCTCATATATCTGACCAACACTAGGCCAGATATCGTATTTGTTGTCAACTATCTTTCGAGGTTCATGCAGGAGCCTAAGACTACACACTGGAAAGCAACAAAGCGAGTTCTTCACTATGTCCGTGGTACAATGGAATATGGCCTAGAATACAAGAGGAACAACAAATTCTTCTTATAGGGATACACGGACTTTGACTATGTCGGATCATATGATGATCGTAAATCAACTTCAGGATATTTGTTTCATCTTGGATCTGGTCCTGTCTCTTGGCACAACAAGAAGCAACAGGTGGTTGCTATTTCATCAACAGAGGCAGAATATCGCGCTGCACATGAAGCTATGTGCAAAGTGATATGGTTGCGTCGCATCCTGACAAGTATGGGTCTTCCATCAAAATCTCCAATACACTTGTTCTACGACAACATGGGTGTTTTGAATCTTGTCAAGAATCCAGTACATCATGAAAGAACCAAGCACATTGACACACAATGTCACTTCATTCGAGACGAAGTTCCAAGGCACCAAATTCAGCTTCAAGTACATTCCCACGGATGCTCAAGTTGCAGACATTTTCACTAAGGCACTTGCACGTGTCAAATTTGAATTGTTTCAGCACTCTCTTTGTATTGCCAAATGATGTAATCAGGGGGGATGTTAGTACAACTAGTAGTTCTTCAATTACATAAATAATGTAATAAGGGGGGATGCTAGAATTACTATAGTAATTATATATTATTACTTTATTTAAGTTTTTAGGGTAGTTAGTTAACTACCTAGGTTAATTACGCTATTGTTAGCGTATATTATATTGGGTCTATATTGTTATTATTTTAGACCTAAGTTGTTGATTAGATCCTATGTTTACGGGCTAATCTGGGCCCTAATTGTATTATTTATATTATCAATGGAAATAGCTATAATGTTGTCTCGTTTACAGTAAATAATATAATAATTAATTATAAATTAATTATTATATTATCATATTAAGGTTTTAGGCTTAGCATCATGTCCTTTCACTCACAACCCTAGAGTAGGTATATAAGACAAGTCACTAAGGTGTAATCAAACATCCATATGAAATAATATAATATTTGGTTTATACCCATTGGAGGGATCCTCGTACCAATGCAAAAGTGATTCAAACCCTAAGAGTGATTCTTTCTAAATATAATGTTATTTTGTTCATTATTTATTAAAAACTAAGCTAAAACCTTCAAGGTTATACCAATATTTATTGTATTTAATAAAAACATGTTCAGGTCCTTCCAATATCTTTCACGAGGAGTAATTGTAGTTGGAGAATATACATTTATAACCACAACTTTGATATTTTTGTTTTTCCTATAAAATAGTCTACTAACCTAGTTACTTTTTGTTTATAACAATTGTCCATTCCAATTGTGTTTGTCCCATATTATGTAATACCTCCAAAAGCTCCTATGAAAGCAACTTGTAGATGATCCTTCGTCTTCCAAATCTTTATGAATGTATCCTTGCCTTCCTCACTACTTAATTTTATTTCTTGTGTTAAAATAAAGTCAAGACTATAAAACCTATTAATTCATCGATAACTCAGTTTTAGGGGCCTTATTCATACTCTTGATATTCCATAATACCATTTTCATCATCACTTTTTATTTTTTTTGTGGGCTTATCTCCATTTCTTGTTAACACCCATGATATTTGTTTTTGGTTTCCCATTGATATCCCTCTCAATTTCCTTTTCTCTTTGTTCTTGCTTTGAGGGTATTCCTCTCCTTTTCCTATTTCCACCAACATTTCCAGCTTCATCAATCTCTTCTTCTTTTTATACCATTAATAACGATACCTATCTTCTAAATGTTTATACCACCCTAGAGAATGTAAAGTGCAAGGAATAGTCTGACAATCACTTTCTTCTTTATGTTGCCCTAAAAATCCTAAAGTGCAAGGGTGATCATCCATAGTAAAGATTTTCTTATGTTGCTCTGAAACCCTAAATGTTTCCTAGAATCTCTAAAGTGCAAGGATGATCCTCCATAGTTATTAAATTCTTATGCTACCCTTGAAACCTTGAGTTTCCATGTATATGGTAAGACTTTGGAACTTTGAACATGAGGTCCAAGGTTAAAATCCAATGGGGGGTAAAGATGTACACCATACTTTGATAATCAAAGTATGGTTGGATAAACACATACTGGGTAAATAACATCCTTTATGTAGATTGTCTCATATGTTTTATGGTATCGCAGATGTTTTTTTTAAGAATTTGAAAAATTTATATTAAAACAAATATTATTTACAACTTGGGATGAGACTTCTCCCAACTTTGGTCGATAAGAACACTTGTTTGCAATAGTAAAAGATCTACATTAGAGCCAAATCTCCTAAAACATATATCTACAATGGTTGTCCAAATTAGCTAAATATTGGATTTGCTCACCAACCTACCTAATCCTCTCATCCTCAATAGCCATGCCACTATGTCATTGTGTCATTGAACCCCTACCTCCTTCTCGGTACCCATCTTAGCTAGGAAGTTTGTCACTTTATTCAAAGCTCTATGCACATGAATAAGAATCATAACATCTAATTCCCTCCATAATTTCTTAATTTGGGTGACAAGAATCCTCGACCTCCATGTCCTTGAAGCAAAGTTCCTCATCCAATCCAAAGCTCCTACAAAGATTTGAGAATTTGATTCTATGATTATCCTCTTATAACCTTGGCTTACCACCCAAATAGAAGAAGATTTGATAGATAAGGTTTTTGCTTGATTATTCGTGGCTTTGTCCAAGCCCTACAATTCCCAATAAAGCACTGTCCCAACATGATTCCTACAAACCACTCCAATTCTAGCTCTACCTTTTGTAGCTCCATCAAAATTAATTTTAATCCAAACTTTTGGGGGTGGTTTCAACTAGCTTTGTCCTGCCCTTCTTGCAATTTGGATTCCTTCTCCATCCTTCCTATATCAACCCGCGTTTCCTCTTTAGCATACATTGCCACAATTTTTGTGACTTTGCTCCAAATGACCTACCAAACACCATCCAAGGATGAAAAGGTTTCTCTAAAAATTATACCATTTCTCTCCAACCACACTTGCCACCAAATAAAGTTTAATCCAAGATTCCACTTGATATGAAGAGCTTCAGATTTAGATCTACCTCTCTTCCATCTTTCCCAAATATTAATCGGATTTAAATCACCATTGGTTCAAATTTTATAAGCTAAAAACCATCACTCCCATATCTGATATGTGAATAGGCACTCAAACTTCAAGTGGTCATATGTTTCCTCGCTTTTGTAGCATAAACCACATTGGGATGGACCAATGATTCCCCTACATCTCATATTATCAGAAGTAAGAATTCCATTGTGCATGAACTACCAGGTAAAAAGTTTACTTTTGATCAACCCTTGAATTGCCAAATCTTTCTCCAATCCTCAACTGTATGCATGAGGAGGAGGTTCTAGAAGGATCTTATCATATCCATCCTTTACTATGTAGAATCCAAAGCTCCCATATCCCCAAGCTAATTCATCCTCCTCATTGATCTTGTGGATGTTAAAAACTACTTTACTTTTACTTTTTATTATGCTACTCTTAAAACCTTAAAGTGTAAGGGATACACTCTACACTACTTTCATTTTTATTACAAGGAGAGAATTTTATACTACTTGATAAAAATGAAGATGACTTACTTAGATTAACCTTGACCCCTTTCACCTCCTTTACTTTTGAATTTTCCTTTATATCTTCCTTTACACGTACTTCCTCATCCCTTGTGTCCTTTGTTTCTTTTAATGGTTGATTTGAATAAAGCAAAATAGTCTTTACCATTTGATGATTTAGAGGGATTTTCTTTACCACTTTCTTGGGAGTGGAAAATCCTTGATCTGATCTAGTTTCTATTGTGGTATGATCTCTTTGATTTATATTGAAGTTTGTTTCATGCCCAAAATTTTATCTCTTTCTCTATTGTTTTCACTTTGCAATTTTTTTCCATGTGTCCAATCAAATATTTGTGACATTGAGATTAAATGTTTTCATACTCCACTTATTGATTCCATTCTCTTGATTTAGTTTTAAGCCTAAGAACTTTTAAAATATCCATGAAAACATATATTAGTGTATATATAACATGCAATAAATCATATTTAAAATGCATTTTATAGATTTTAATATATAATAATATATATTTTAATGACTTTAATTTCAACATTTACTAAAAAAAAGAATAGCTAATTAAAAACACATAAGAATATTGATGCAAAGGGGACACAAAGGTTGTGTTAAATTCCCTACTGATAAGCATAGCTCTCGACTTTACGAGGGGTCATGGTTGGGAGGAGACTGCTCAGCTCTGTGCGTTGGTCATAGGGGTTTTTTACACTAACCTAAAATTTTTAGCATCTGGGGTGCAACGCAACGGTTTGGGCTTTGGCTCTTCTTCGGGAGGTCCAAGGTTCAAACCGTGGTGTGGGCGAGTGTGTGGTGACTTTATGTTAAATTCTCTATTGATAAGTATAGCTCTCGGCTTTACGAGGGGTCATGGTTGGGAGGAGACTGCTAAGCCCTGCACGTCGGTCATAAGGGTTTCTCACAATAACCAAATAAAAAAAAAACACATAAAAATATTATAAAATAAAAGCTCTTAACAGCTATGAGATTAGATGACTTATGTGAAAACAAAAATATATTATTACTAGTCAACATATGTTATCTATGGTACACCTTTAAAGAAGAAATAAGGTTGTGTGAAACTTTAAAATGACCCATCTTTTTTGTAATCTTTCGAATAACTTATCTTTCCATTGTTAATTCTAATGTTTAATTTTGACTTCTCAAACTTGCCATAAAGTGCACAACAAAAAAATAAACATAACTTACTCATTTAATTTTATAGATTTTGCAATACAAAATAAAATATTATTTTTAGTTCTATCATCTTGATGTAGAAAGATATACATCCTTTCCTTCCATTTTTCTTTTGGTCTTTTCCATTTGTTTGTTTCACATTTTATTTGACATGAGTTAGTCCTTAGTTGGGCCATGCACATCTTTGCTTTTTACTTGATGTTTATTTGTGTAGCCATGCATATCTTTGCTTTCTACTTATGTTTGTTTGTGTATGTGCTTTTAGATGGAATTCGTGCATAGTGTTGAATTTAGCAAATTAATATTCTTTCTTCCTAGATATTTTATTTATGTGTTTGTATGTTTTTATTAAAACATAAATCTTTATATATTTATTCTCTTGATATTTAATTAAGTTAATATCACACTTATTCATCTATCTTTTATTTTGTTTTATAGATTTTTGTTTTTAAATTCAAATATTCTCCTACTATTGTCTTAGACCATCTATTTGCATCCATCTTTTCAATAAACTAGAAGGTGAATCATAATACTTACCTTTATAAAAGAAGTGTTTGTTTTTGTTAAATACACTTCACATATAATTTAAGCTTTTATTTTGAGTTTCCTTAAGATCAAACATTTTTTAAATCCTTTTTATTTATCTCAGCTTTAACTATAACATGCTTTTAGTCCATACTTTACACCAAAAGAGACTAGTAATAATCTAAATAATATTTGTATAGTTGACCAAACTTATTCTATCTTTCTATAGCTATTTTGCAATGTAAAAGATGCTCTTCATCAAATTCTCTTGATGTTATGTTTTTTGTTTTTATAGTTTGTTCAATATTAAAATCCATTCCAAAATAAATATTTGTAGACTCCAACTTTTTCTAAAAAAATATTATCAAAACAAAAATTTAATTGTTTTTTTCTTTTGTGGACTAAGAAATCCAAAATCATGATTTTATTCGTATTTACTTGCATGCCTATAACCTTACAACATTGTCCTAAAACCTTTAAATGTTCTCTCAACTTAATGTACCATCCTTATGATCAAAATATGATCATATCCGTCTCAGGGTACAATGCAACAATTTGGGCTTTGGCTCTTCTTTAGAAGGTCCAAGGTTCAAACTGCGACTTGGTCGAATGTGTGAGGGGATGGGTGTGTGATGGTTGTGTGTTAAATTCTCTATTGATAAGCATAGCTCTCAACTTTATAGAGATCATGGTTGAAAGGAGACTGCCCAGCCCTGTGCATAGGTCGCAGGGGTTTCTCACTAACCAAATAAAAAAATATGATCATATCCATAAAAAGAAACTTGATCAAAGGCCTATAAATGTAACCGATTTCCTTATGTAAATGATCATATCAACTTGATTAAAGGAATATGAATGTAACTGATTTTCTTAAAAAAAAAACAAACTATGAATGTAACTGGTTTTCTTATGTAAAAAAAACAAAACATTCGTCACATTTAGAACATCATCGTTATCTTTTAAATTCAACTATCCTTTTAATTTAGAATAAAAATAATAAAGAAATAAAAAATAACAGATAATATTATTTTTATAAATTAAATTTTTTATCTTTAAAAAATGAGATTTAAAGTTATATCTTATTAAATAACTAAATTGTTGCCATTCTATGCAATCAAAAATAAAAAAATATAAATAATTTCAACTATTAAAAAATGCCGACCAATGTGGATAAATAGCGGACAGGTTATAAAGTATTAGACGGAAGTCCTTTTTCGGCTCCCGTGTCTAATCAGTCGTCCTTCAGGGTGTTGGGCCTTTGTTTTGGACACTCTCCAGGGAGAATCCACTGTTTTTGCTGTGCATCTTCGCCTTAATTTCACAATTCTTCAGTCACTCGGCAGCTACAGTTAAATTCATCGACAATCAGGTAAGCAAACATATACACAAATAATATATATATATATATATATATATACAGGCGCAATTTTCTGTATCTCTCTGTATCTGCATATAAAACGATTGGTAATTGAACGATGTTAGTATTAAATTCTAGGCGTTCTAATCCTATCTGTCAGAAGCCGAGAACTACACACCAAAATTTTGCATATGGATGAAAATGTAAGAAAATTTCAAAGTCGATGTCTTCGCAATTATCTTGGTAAGTGCATGACACGAAATCGGAATCGTGAATAATTTTTTACAGCTTTGCGAGCGCCTGTTTTATAATTTTTTTGGAGACCCTTTTAAATTTTTCTGAAGCAGTCCTTAAAACCTAATTTTACCTAACCTTTGCAATTGAGCGTGATTGTTCGGCGCTGGTGCGGTTTTCTTCCGAATTCGTGAGCTTCGGTCGATGGAAAAACCTTATGGAACATTTGCTAGTATATTTCTATGCATTGACCGTTCTCGGTGCAAGATACGTGGTTCTAGGGTTTTTGGAAGTATAACCAAGGACATCTAGCGGGATAATATGGGCAGATTTCAGTGCATGTGTTGCAGTTTAGTATATCTCGAGTTCGGAGAAACCCTCGGCTTTGTGTGCAAAGATCAATTTTAGTCGGTTTGATTTCACCTAACGGTGAAGACTTGGGTATATCAGATTGAAGGCCCAAGGTTTGAATTCTAAGGGATAATATATATAATCAGATAGGAGGTTTAAGGTTCAAATTCTAAGAGGGCAAAGTATATATGTCTTGTAGGTGGATAGCACAACAGAAATGCCTTGGACTTGACGTATAAGTTGGTCTGATATGCCGAATGCTCGCTGACGTTAAATGTTGCTTAACTTTGTACAACTTAGTATCTAGGGATACAAAGGCAAAGGTGATTCTTTAGGTCACAGCCAAGCTGGCATGCCTTATGTACATATGAGAGCCCCTTTGCCTCTCTCTATACTTATATAGAGTTCTGTACTGCTCTGGAATTTGACCTTTTGACCAAGCTCATGTAAACTTGCTAATCCATAGAATCCTGAGGTAGACAAGGTGGTTATCTCTGGTTTCCGACCTAAAAAATGGAGGCAACTGGCTTAGGCTAGGGTTGATGTTACTGGATTGGAATATTGTTGCTTAAAGATGCAAGAAAATGGGGCATGTTCTATCAAAAATCTAGGAGATGTTACATAGAACCAAGAAATTTTTATCTAATACTCGAGTCTTATTTAGTTGATCACACGTTTTATGGTTTTTGTTGAGTTTTTCTGGTGTAGACTTTTACAAGCAAAATGCTTGGAATTTTAAATTTTTTAGCTTTATTTGAGATTGTTTCAGGCCCTACATGGGTCGGGGATCAAATATTTGAATACACATAAAGTAATCATCATGGCAAGGAAAGACAATGCTTGATGTTGACTAGAATGGGTCTACTCAGGATGTATTCTTCAGTTGGATTTCATATAATGAGTATAAATTTATAATTTTAACTTCTAATGTGTACTGGGAATTTGTTTTCCTTTTCAAAAGGAAAGTTCAACGTTCTGTGCTGAAAGCTATTTGGTAGAATTGGTGAAACGTGGAAAAGTGCACAAATCACAAGGTTGACATGATTTCCTATCTTTTGGGTTAAGAAGCACATTGGGATGGGATTCATTCTGATGTGAATTGATGTTTGCCAATCGATATGGAATAAACATATTACTGAGCGTAGGTTGATAATGCACCGTGCTTAAATTATCGTTGACGCAACACAATTCTTATATAACCATATTATATGGGTATGTAAATTTAGGAATGGACGCCTGTCTTGGTTCATGTCAGATTAGGGTTAAGATGGTTTTCTTCTAGTTGTACAAGTATTTGGTAGATTTCAGATCTTCTTGATTCTCACTTTGTCAAAAGCCTTCTAATATTTGTCAAGCAATACCTTGTTGGATTATTATTGTTTTTCTATTGCTTGTTTTGTTTTTCAAAAAATATAACTATCTGGGTGGTGAATTCAGTATACACAGAAGGATTGAAACATCACAATAGTCAGAAAATCCCTCTTGATAAGGCCAAAAGACACAAGAGACTTATAAGTCCCCTCTTTAATGCTTAGGGTAAGATATTTTTGGGATGCTTATTCTGCTTGTATGTGAATGACCAAGACACTATCAAGTACTGAAGGCTTGGATGCATTGGCAACACTCTACCATGAGCTCAGTGAAGAAGTTGAAACCAGAGAGGTATACAATTGAGCTAATAGATATGAGATGAAGTGAAAACATTTTCTTGCTACCACAAGGGGTTCTTATATGCCCAACAAAGCATGCTGGCTTGATTATAACCTAAAAAATCACCTTTACTTTAGCCTTTACATTATCTCAATATATTTGGGGTGATGTTCTCTTTTGGTTTTCAGATTTTAGAAAATTCACTATTCAGATATCAATAAAAAGGAGAGTTGAAATCAGAATTTACTCTCGGATTTATGTTTCTAGTTGTACTAGTGAATTTATGTCCAGATCATTTTTTTGCCTTTTTAAATGGGTAAATTTGATGTTGAAACGGGGCCTCTCTCAAATTACAAAGCAACCTCTTTACGGGAGGATTGTCCATAGGTGTGGGCTGTTTTATCAATGTGGGAATTTGAACTTGGGTTGTGCTCTTACAAATACTCCTTTTTTAATTGGTTATATGGGATTGAAACAGACCCCACCTATATTACATCGTGACCACATAGTGGTATTACTACAGCTTGGTAATTATGCATGTATCGCCTGGCAAGATTCGAACCTGGGTCTCCTCCTTGAAAGTCGAGGTATTTAACCGGTTGTGCTTATGCCATTTGGTAAAATGTGAAGGTTCATATATGGGATTCGAACCTTGGTTTATGGTATGGAACTCTTCACACCCAACCACTTACTCTAAATTCCATTGGTGCTTCCCATTTCCTATTACTCCATAATGCTTGGGACAATTTATATCTAGATCATAATATCTATATTTGACGGAATTCCCTGGAATGTAAATCCTCTATTTTTTCTTGCCTTTTCATCCATTTGTATTCTTTGGAACCTGCAAATTTATTTTATTTTATTATATATATTAATTTAGTAAATTTTGGGCCTTCCCTTTTATCTATTCCAAATTGAAATACAACTGCGCTACACTTTAAATTTTCGAGAGTGTTCCAGGATATGCTGTAACTCCTTTCCTTAATATGCATATGTGCGTTTCAGATGTGGATTCGTGAACAATACAGTCACCCCTTCCCTTAATATGCATATGTGCGTTTCAGATGTGGATCCATGAACAATACAGCCCAGATATGGCCTAGATACTGCATCTGACTGTGTCTAAAAAATGTGACCAAATTTGTGCGGTATTCATATGGCATGACACAATCCGAACAAACCAGGGGGTCATATTCATCGTCGGTTTGAAATAAAGAATTAATTTTTTTTTTTTAGGGCACCTGAGACATCACAACAGTCCATGGATATATTTCTGCGGCTGGATGTGGATGTGTCCTCTGTGAATCTAGCAGCTGTGAGCTTGCTAAATTGTGCTGTGTGGTCTTGCAGCATTTGGCAGGCTGAAAAGAGATGAGCTTGATCCTGTTCTCTCTCTTTCTCACTCAGCCTTGAGATGTAGGCGAGAATAGAATAGAATAGGAGGCTATAAATCTGCAAAGTCAAATGACCTATGTGAGTCTAGGTGTGAGAGATGTGGAAGGCATGTAATTTTTATTAATTAGTTAAACTTTGTAACTATTAAATTTAAATCTTTTCAAATTTAACATTATAGTTTTTTTTTTTTTAAAACAATGATTTTTTTTTATAAGCTATATGTGGCTTCTATCGGGGGCCACTCCCATCGAAATACCAAAATATTACATTTGTTGTCAGGTCAATTAAACCATATCCAGCTTGCCTTTTTATCAAAGACATTTTTTTATTTCCTTTTCTATCAAATATATTCTTCATCTTCCTTAAAGTGCTATGTTTCTGCAATCATCTCCTTGACATCATTTTCATTAAGAGAAAATCTTACTCAGCCAGTTGCCTTCTAAAATTTGAATTTCACCAAGACAAAGATCAACAACACAATTGGTTAAATGATCTGCTATTCAATTTGCTTCTCTATAGATATGCCTAGATTTCAATATGCTTAAATTCCAAAGAAATTGCCTCTAATAATAGATGGTGAACATCAGCATTAATATTTTTTTTTATCCAATTTCCAAATCCATTTTTGTTGATAGCATTAATGATAATTTGTAAATCTCGGTCAATTGAAATATATTTCCATCCTTTTTCAATTGCAATTTTAATCATTGTAAGTGTCCTAGCTTTTGCGTAGTTTTTAGTTGAAGTTCCATATGATTTTAAGTGGGTGAGCAGAATTTTGCTTTTATTATTTTGAAAAACACCACCTCGACCGACTTTTCCCGGATCTCCTCTGGAAGCACCATCAAAATTATTTTTGATAAACCCAATTTTTGGACATTTCTATTTTACCATAGATCGAAGCATATATTTTGTTTTAATGCCATTATCATAGATGACTCTTCCATGTATATTCAAATCTTGTAACCAAGTGGTTATCACCTCTTTTGAGTCTTCTCATGATGAGCACCATATTTGTGAACATTTTAGAAGAGAGGCATATATTATGGTTCCAAACTTGGGCATGATTTTGAGATTTATTTTTAAAAATTGTATTATTCCGTTCAAGCCATAAATTCCAACAAACAATGACAGGGCCAATCCTTCACAGAATACATAATGTTTTAGTTTTGAAATAATTAATCCAACATTTCATAAACTCTTTTAATGTTGATGAAGCTACCCAATATATTCTCATATTTTTTAAAAAGTAACCCCAAATGGTGTGAGCAAAGGGACAATGAAGAAGTAAATGGTTTGATGTTTCTAAATCCTTCTTACACAAGGCACTTCTGAAAGGTCCATGATATCCTCTTCTTTACTTTAAACTGCTAACCAAAGGAATGTTGAGGACTTAAGGAGTATATAATTTTGATTGCCCCAAATCTTTATATCCCAACTTGGCCGGATATCCACCATCTTTTTATAGATTCCAAACCAGCTTAACCTTTTGTGTAAAAGTAGGCAAATAAAACTCTTGAAGCAATTTTTGAAGCTTATCTACAATTTGTTTAAGTTCTATTTCAACCAGGTTACTAATAGAAATCCATGATTTAGAGTTGTTGCTCACATTAATATAATCTTTGACCTTTGAACCTTTACAAGCTAGGCATGTTGGAGCCAATGGTTGCCATTTTGAATTAGAGATAAGAGGATAAGGCTTCAACCGAAGCATCAGACCAAAAATTTGCATAATTTCCCTCAATGATTGACCATCTAATATGTTTCTTGCAAACTATTTGATATGAAGTTCCATGTTGGTGATCCTTTGGATAGGGTTCTTTTTCTAAATAATTTCATTGCATCAAGAGAATTGATATATTTTTGAAGAAACATTTTTGTCCAACTCTTTCCTTAATCTTCGAATAATCTCCACCAAGTTTTGCCCGTAAGGTCAAACTCATATGTCTGCACTACTAGAAGCTTACTCCTCCAATATTCTTTCCTTTGCAAACCCTATCCCATGTACAAAGAGGAAATGTAATTTTTTCCTCACATCCTTTCCAAAAAAAGTCTCTTTGAATTTTTTCAATTTTTGATGCAATATTTGTTGGCAATCTTGAAAGTGACATCCTATAAATAGGGATGGATTCCAATAGTCTTCATGGGTTTATTAAAACATTAAAGTTAACGTTATAATTATTCTTTATATTATTTTTTAAAAATTGATTACATGTGATTGAAACAGGCCCTACTTGTATCATATCATGATGTGCAATTATGCATATATAGTTTGGCAAGATTTAAACCTTGATCTTTGCCTTTGATGCATTTAATCAATTTTTTTTCAATTAGTTATATAAGATTGAAATGGCCCTACCCATATTAAACCTTAACCACAAGGGTGCATCTATCACTTGGCAAGATAGAACTCGGGTCTCCTTGAAAGTTAAGGAATATAACCAATTGAGCTCATTTCATTTGATGATGCATCTAACCAATTAAGCTTACACCATTTGATTATATTTTATATTTATTAATTATATATATTGATTTCTATTTCATTGTTATTTTACTATGTTGCATATTATTTAATTTTGTATCATATTAATTTTTTTTTAAATTGGTATTCTATTGTTATTGTTTTTATTTAATTTTTTAAATACTTTATTTAATAATATTTTTATTTTTTATTTTTATCAAATGGCATGAGCTCAATCGGTTAGATTCCTTAACTTTCAAAGAGGAGACTCAGGTTCGAATCTTGCCAAGCGATACATGTATATTTGTCAATTTGTTTTAATACCACTATGCGGTCAAGTTGTAATACGGGTGGGCCTGTTTCAATCCCATATAACCCATTAAAAAAATGTTTTGTTTTATTTTATGTTTTGAATAAGCTATATGTGGCTTTTATTGAGGCCACTTCCATCAAAATATGAAAACATTACATTCACTATTTAGGTCAATTAGACCATATCTGACTTGCCTTTTTATTGACCTTTATATCTATTTTTTTAATTGGTTTTATGAGATTGAAATAACCTCATCTGTATTACATCATGATAGGCAATTATGCATATTTTGCTTGGCAAGATTTGAAAACTGGTCTTCGCCTTGAAAATTGATGCAATTAACTAGTTGAGCTCATGCATTTGATTATATTTTATATTTCTTAAAATTTAATTAAATTTATATTGATTTCTATTTCATTTTTTTTCAATGAGTTTACACTAGTTTTTATGAGGGGTCTTGACCCCCTCATATGGAGTGGGGTTTGAACCTTGGACTTTCCAAAGAGAGGCCAAACCCTTACCTCTGCCGTAAGCTTGCAGCTACAAAAACTGGTCTTCGCCTTGAAAATTGATGCAATTAACTAGTTGAGCTCATGCGTTTGATTATATTTTATATTTCTTAAAATTTAATTAAATTTATATTGATTTCTATTTCATTTTTTTTCAGTGAGTTTACACTGGTTTTTATGAGGGGTCCCGATCCCCTCATATTGAGTGGGGTTTGAACCTTGGACTTTCCAAAGAGAGGCCAAACCCTTACCTCTGCCGTAAGCTTGCAACTACAAAAATTTAAGTTTACACGGGTTTTTATGAGGGGTCCCAGTCCCCTCTTACTAGGGTTTGAACTTGGATCTCCTGGATGAAAACCCAAAGACTTACTACTATGGTATCCCTCACGGGTCCAATTTCTTTTTCATTTTTATTTTATAATGTTATATATTATTTTATTTTGCGTTCATTTTTATTATTAATTTTAAATTTTAAATTGGTTCTTTGTTATTTATTTTATTTTTTATTTTTTTATAAGTACTTCCTTTTATAATTTTTTTTTTTTGTTTTGTTTTTAATAAGCTATATGGGGCTTTTTATCGGGGACCACTTCCATCAAAGTCAAAACATTACATTTAGGCCAATTGAACAATATCTAGCTTGCCTTTCTATCAAAGATATTCTTCATCTTTAACAAACTACTATGTCTCCTCTATCAACTTCTTGATATCATTTCAATAAGAGACACAATCTCCCATAACCATTTACTTTCTAAAATTTGAATTTTGTCGATACAAAGATCAACACCATGCTTGGCTAAATTATGTACTGTCCTATTCTTTCTCTATACATATTCTGAAATTTTCAAGATATTGCCTCCAACAATAGTTGATGGATACAAATAATATTACCATTGTTGATCAATACCCAAATATGTTTTTCTTGATAATATTAATAATAACATCTGAATTCCTCTCAATTGAAATATTATTACATCTGAATTCCTCTCAATTGAAATATATCTCCATCCTTTTTCAATGACAATCTTGAACCTTGTAAGAAGTGACAAAACCTTTGCATGTTTGTTAGTTGAAGTTCCATATGATTTTGAGTAAGTGAGGAGAATCTTGCCTTCATTATTCTAAACAACACCACTGTCGCCAATTCTCCAAATTTTCCTTGGATGTCCTCTGGAAGCACTATGAAAATTAATTTTAAGATATCCAATTTCTAGACATTTCTTTTTCACCATAGATCAACACATGTCATTTTGTTAATCCATTGTTATAGATGACTCTTATGTATATTCAAATCTTGTAACCAATAGGTGAGCACCACTTTTTCCACACTTGAGACTGCTCATCTACTATATGTTTGAGGTCCTCTCCTTCAACCAAGTTGCTAATATTAATCCTCGATTTGGATTGTTTCTCTCATTAACATAAATTTTGACATTCGAACCTATAAGCTAAACATGCCTTGCGAATAGTTGCCATTGTGGATTAGAAATAAGAGGATAAGGCTTCACTCAAGCGTTAGGCCAAAAGTTTGTAGAATGTCCCTCATTGACTAACCATCTAATATGTTTTTTTGATCAATTGCAAACTCTCTGACAAAAACTTCCATGTTTTCAAGCTCCTAGATAGGGTTAGTTTCTTGAACAACTTTATTTTTTATTTTTTTTAATAAGCTATGTGTGGCTTCTATTGGGGGCCACTCCCATTACAAAAACAAAACATTACATTGCTCTCATTACATTTCTAACAAGTTAATTAAAGCATACCCATCTTTGCCTTTCTATCAAAGATATTCTCCATCTTCCTCAAACTGCTAAGTTTCCATAATCAACTCTTTTTTTTGAAGGAACTAACAACAAGAACAACCCTTACATGACACATAACTCCAACAGATAGAAGGAAAACAAACATAACAGTCATCCATCAAAGAGGAAATCAGTTCGATTATTTTTCTTCTGTAGCAGAGGTTCTTCCTCCTTTAGAGTGGCAAGATCTGAGAATGCATTTTTGCACTTCAAGCTCCTGAGGTAATATCTAGTTGTAACACATTTTGTAGGATCTTCATTTTCAGAAAACTGACCGTCACCGATTGTTTCATAATTAGCTTCAAGAATACCATCTGAGGTGCTAATCTTTTCCATGGAACCGTCTGGATGGTCTTTAGTAACCATTTGGCTTTTATCAATGATCTGATTCAAATTCTCCTTTTGGGGTTGAGTCTTTTGTTGCTCGCATGATTCTTGCTGGACAATTGGTGCATCTGGAGGATGAGCTTCTTTCTTTTGAACTGGGACATTTGAAGGTTTCGAATCATTCGCATGCAGGGCCTTCTCCTCCACCAAGGAGGAATCAGAGCATGATCGGATGACCGGGCATCTCTTCTTCAGGTGGCCATATTGCTGACAGCCATAACATCTTAGGGAGAAGTTTTCATATTCAATATTTTGGATCCATTCCCCTTTGCTTGAGGAGATAGTAATGGATTGAGGCCCAGGAACTGAAACATCCATCCAAACAACCAATCTTGCTTTACTCATATTAATTTTACTGGACAAATTTTCCTCTGTTTGGGCATCCATATACTGGAATGCACCAATGGCATTACCGATTTTGGTGAATATCTTCTCTCCCCAAAACTCCACAGGGAGAGCATAAAGATTCACCCAGACTGGGAAGCCATTAACTTCTTCTGTAAAGGGGTTGAAACTAGGAGTCCAAGGTCTTATATAGACACCCCTTTGTCCGAAAAACCAATTATATCTATAATCCATTACCCTATCTCTATCCGCTAAATTAGAAAAGGAAACAGAAAAGAAATTTTTGGGTAGGAGAGTTACTTGGAATTCTGTACTGGTCCACCAATCTTTAATGTATCCTTTGAGCTCCTCCAGGCCTGGTCTTTTGCCCTTGAGTTTGCAGATAATTGTTCGGGCTTCATGATCAATCAGATCCAACCCAAATTCATCCTCCGAAATCCTGATAGAGGGCAGAGGTTCATCCACCCACGAACCCAAAGATCCTTGAGAGATATTTCTTTTGACCGAAGAGGCTTTCTCACAGATTGAAGAGACGGTCTGCGAACAACCCTCTTCCTTCAACGCTTGATTGCACCTAGGGTTTGCATCCCTTTCGCGAAGACTGTAGCCAAATTTGTCGCTTTGTTCCATCGCTTGACTGCACCTAGGGTTTACACCCCTTTCACAAATACTGTAGCCAAATTTGTCACTTTGTTCCATCGCATGACTTCTTGAACAACTTTATCTCATCAACAAGACATTTTTTTGAAGTAACATTGTTTCCCAAATCTTTTCTTTATCTTTGAATAATCTAAGTTTTGCCCCCTAATATTAAACTCACAAGTCTGTAGTTACGCAAGCTTGCCCCTCTAATATTCTTTCCTTTGCAAACCTAATCCCACTAACAAAGAGGAAACCTAAATTTTTCCTCATGTCCTTTTCAAAGAAAATCTCTTTGAATTTTGTCAAATTTGGATTCTCTACCGGCTAGCAATCTTGAAAGTGACATCATATATATGTAGTCTTTATAAGGTGTAGTGTTCCAGTCATGGTTAAGAATTTACCTTTTTAACTGCCAGAAAAGATTTCATTTTATCCAAAATTGAGTCCCAAAGAACCTTCTTTCCTTTATTAGACAAAGGAGTACCTAGATATTTTGATGGCAAATTTCCAACTTTAGACCCTAAAATCTCCGCAATAATTTGTTGTAAATCTAGGGCTGTTTTAATGAAAAAGATTTTAGAGGTTCTAATATTAACCGTTCAACAACCTTCTTATAGCATGCTAATATTGATTTAAACTCCATGGCCTCATTGATTGAGGAATGGACCCAAAAGAAAAGTATCGTTAACAAATTGGAGACGAGATTCAAGGGACCATTTGTTGCAACTTGAATATCTTTGATAAAGCTCTCCCCAATGCTTCAACAAGAATAATGAAGAGATTTAAGTAGATAGTGACCCACCATGGCGGAGTCCATAGGATGATTCATAGTATCCAACAGGGAGTATGTTGATAAAAAAGAACATTTTGGAGTGCTATAAAATCTAAACCATTCACACCAACTTTGATCAAAACCCAAATGTTTTTGGGAATATCATATACAAAACTCCATCAAACCCTTTCATATGCTTTGTTCATATTTAATTTTATAAACACACCTAATTTTTTCGTGGAAGGAAGAGAATTTATTGCCTCTTGTGCAATGATTATATCATCAAGAATTTGTTTACTATGAACAAAACCACCTTGTTCATTTGAGATAACACAATCTAGAATGCTTTTCGATCTATTTGCCATAATTTTGGAAATTATTTTACAAAGGCTTTTTGGATGAAAACTATCAAAATTTTGTCTGTCTTGGGAATGTTTTGTTTTATTTTTTATTTATTTTATTATTAATTATTTTAATGGCTTATATAGGATGAAAACGGGGCCTACCCATATGACATCATGACCACATAGTGGTATTACATCAACTTGGCAAGTATGCATGTATCTTGGCAAGATTCGAAATTGGGTCATCTCCTTGAAAGTTAGGAATTTAACCAATATAGATAATGTCATTTGATATTATTCCGTTTTATTTATTTATGTATTTTTTAACTGGTTATATGGGATTGAAATGGGTCCCACCCATATTTTTTTTTTGGTAAGTAGATTAATTTATATACAAAACGGGTTTTTTAAGAGGATCCCAAAACCTTATAACAAGAGAGGCCGTAGCCTTTACCATTAGAGAGAGCCCTTTGGGCTAATACATTAGGTACCATATGAAGATTTCCCAAAAAAACAAAAAAACACAGTGATGCCCGTGAGGGCTACATCAACCCCTCCCAACGGAGGTCAAAAAACAGCTGAAAAACCATAAAAAAACACATAACCATCCATTATATAGATCGCTTCCACTAGACGACAAAAAGGAAACCGTCCCAGGAAAATTCCTTACACGTCCGGATCCTCCTGATCCTCTTGGGTCTCACGCCCCTTGAAGCGCTTGAGGATCCTCACCATTGCATTTGTAGAGGAGAGGATGTTGGCCGTCATGTCTAACAAAACTCGGGGAGACAACCCCTCGGCTTCGCTCTCGATGTCGAGTTGATTTGCTGTGGCGGGGTCCCTTTCTCCTTCTTCACCTTCTTAAGCCGCAGAGATGATCGAGATGGGGTCGGGGCATCAGTCTGCCCTCTCTTGGCTGGCTTGCTATGGGAAACTGTTACGGATAGGGTTGGAAGTCCCATCCTCTTGGACAAAACCAGGACTACCCGGGCTTGGGTAGCAATAGGAAGGACCGCCTGGGGCAGAGGACGATTCGCAGCGACATGGCGGAAGATGACACTCATTAACCCCTGGTGGATGGGAGGGTAAGACGATTTCTTGCTCTTTTCGATAGTGAGGCCAAGGGAGTAGACAAGATAGTCGGGAATACATACCTGCTTGGCATCCCTCAGGTGGTTTACAAAACTGATGTGGAAACTGCGGAGAGGCTTGTCGGGATCATCGCAAGTAACATATTGAAGGATGGGGATGATGGCAAGATTCCAAGGTTCAGGGAGGGCCGAGCGAAGGAGGGCCGACTTATCCCACCCAAGGTTTCGTCCTTTGTCAGGGAATTGCTCCAATTCCTCTTCCCAATTGTGACGATCGCGCCGAATGTTACGACCTACCACCGGCAACCCAGTGATCTCACTCATAAGCTCAATGGAGATTTTAAAATTTAGCCCCCTCACCACAACCTCGCCCCGGTTCCAGGAGTCCACAAAGGCACGGGTGACATCGTCTTCGGGTCCTTGGAATTTCTGGAGGAAAGGGAGCATACCCTTGGCCTTCATAAACATCATGGCTTCGTCACACAGGGAAAGATCAACCGGCTCGACATAAGGAGAAGCCATGGATTCAGGACAAACACACACGCCAGGAGGGAAGCCAGACGACTCTGCACCACACTCCAGGGGACACCTTACACCAAAAGACAAGGCTCGCCCAAACACCACTAGATTAAATAGATTTTCTTTGGATATGAGCCTCGCATGCATGCAGAGAGAGCCATCATTACCAAAGATAGCGTTAGATCCAGGATGGTGGCAAAGATTGATGCTGAGGTGGACACGCAACCTCCGAAGGTGCCACGTGTTGCCGAAGGTAGTGGCGCCTTTGGTAGTTATGTCTAGAGAGGTGGGCCGGAGCGTCCTCTCGATGTGCCCGGGAGAGGGCCAATGGTGATCTTTGCTTGGGCGTGTCGGGCCCGTCCAAATCTCAGCAGGGGAGATGAACAAAACATCCACCTGTCTTCGACCTTTGCCAGGCACAAGGGACAGGACCGGAGATCTGCTGGACCACCTTTCGAGGGACTTTGGGAAAAGATCGTTCCCGTCATACCTGCCACGAACCATCATGACGGGTGTGCCAATTGGGTCCGGTGGCGCAGGTGTCGTGGCTCTCCCCGAGCCCGACCACCTAGGCCCGGTCCTTACATCACGCTTATGTGGAGACATTAATAATATCCTGGCTGGCGATCTTCTCAATGTTCGCTGGAAAACTTTGATGCCACACCACAAGACATGTGGACTTTAAACCTTTGTTTGCTAAGTGGTCAACTAGACCATTGCCCTCCCCGTAGGTATGCTTGAACTGAACCTGGTTCCTCCGACGAAGGATGCTTCTGGCCTGAGTGATGATATTGTAAACCTTCCACGCCGAAACCTTGGAAGTTGTCATGTAGTTGATAATGTTCAAAGAGTCCCCTTCAACAACCAAGGGACGGGGATCCTCCGTCATGAGCTCGAGTCCTCTCAGCAATCCTCTAGCCTCTGCGACATGATTGGTTTGACGCCCTAAGTTTTCACAGAAAGCCATTACAAGCTTTCCATTGTGATCTCGGACTGACCCACCCGCAGCGGCCGCTCCTGGGTTGCCGCGAGATGCCCCATCAAAATTTAGCTTCAACCACCCGTGAGGAGGCCTGACCCACCTGACGTCCTTCTTGGAAACCCGCGGATCCTCCCGCTCCTTACTCTCCTCGGATAACTTAAAGGATTTGAACAAACCTTCTTCGAACACATGTTTGGGCCAAGGGCTAGGGATAAGCTTGGCATTCTCAATGGCAAAGGCGATGGCCCTATGAGCGACTGAGGGAGGATCCCTGGGGGGGTGACCGAAGATCCGACCATTGCGTTCTAACCATACCTGCCACAAAAAGTGGTGGAGGCAAGCATTCCACAGGAAACGGAGCTTGGGGTTTTTAAAAGGATTGCCCCATTGGAAGAAAGCCTCCTTGATGGTCTTGGGGGAAACCCATTGGATCTGGAAGGCGGAGAGGATGGCGCCAAGGACCGACCCAGTGTAGCCACAGTGCAGGAAGAGATGGTCAGAGGACTCACAGGCAGACTCGCACAAGTAGCATCTATTGGCTAAAGCAAACCCCCTCTTGTGAAGATTGTCAATAGTGAGGGCTTTGTTCTGAAAAGCAATCCAACAAAAGAAATTTACCTTTGGGATAACTCCTTTCCTCCAGATCAAGTTGTAAGGAAAGTCTGAAATTGGTCCTTTGCACTGAAGCCCATAGGCAGTTTTGACAGAGAAACCCCCATCATCGGTCCCCCTCCATATCAATCTGTCCGGTCCTCTACTAGTGGGTATGATGATGTCCTTGAGGATTGAGGATAGGAAGCCGGCCTCCGACTCTAGCCCTTCTGCATTGATGACTTTCCACTGCAGGGAGCCGTTTCTCCATTCAATGAAATCGGCCACCTTCTACCCAACATTGTTATCCAGGAAACTTTTAAGTTGAGCCAACCCGGTCTGTTCTGACAGAGGATCCTCTAGGGCCCACCTGTCCTTCCAAAAGTCTATACTTTGACCATCCCCAAGGATCCACCTGATGCCGTTTTGGATCAACTGTCTGGATTGACCAATGGCTTTCCAAAAAGCCGACCCCTCGGTGGGAATTCCACCCTCAAGAAGGGGAGTGTTGTTGAGGTATTTCCTCCTGACAATCCTAACCCATTCGACCGGTTCTTCGACTAGGATCCTCCAGGTGTGCTTGGCAATGAGCGCAAGGTTCATCATGGCCATTCTTCTGAGCCCTAAACCACCTTGCTTTTTGCTTCTGCACACTTTGTCCCAGGCTACTAGAGGGATCCTGGATTTATCTTCATTGCCTGACCAAAGGAAATTCCGTTGAGCCTGCTCGATCTTGAGAAGAACTGAGGCAGGCACTCTGAAAACAGACATGAAGAAAGTCGGAATCCCTTGGAGGCAAGCCATGGTAAGGGTTGCCTTGGCAACTTGGGACAGGAACTTGCCTTTCCATGACGCCAATTTTTTGTGGATCCTCTCAATCACCATATTCCACATCCCTTCCTTTGCACGCCCGCAAAAAAGTGGGAGGCCAAGATAGGTGGTGGGAAGGTAGTCAATTGAGCAGCCCAGGATCCTTGCAATCTGGACTTGACGCCTGGCCGGGGTGTTGATGAAAAAGATCTTGCTTTTGATGTAATTTACTTTTTGGCTGGCAGCCTTCTCATAGAGACCAAGGATTCGTTTGATGGATTTAGCTTGAGCTACTGACGCAATGGTGGACAGAAGTGTGTCATCCACAAACTGCTGATGGGTGATCGCATCACCCTCGGAGGCAGGGAGGATCCCCGTCACCTTCTTCCGACGTTGGCCATCCTTGAGAGCTCTTCCCAACGCTTCTGCAAGGATAATGAAAAGGATGGGGGATAGAGGATCCCCTTGGCGTAAACCTCTTGAACTTTGAAAGAACCCGGTGGGGGAGCCATTGACTAGAATTGAGAACCAGGGAGAGGAAATGCAGCCCTGGATGAGATCGACCCACAAAGGGTGGAAGCCGAACTTGAGAAGGATTTTCTGAAGAAAGCATCTATCAACCCTATCGAAGGCTTTATTCATATCCAACTTAAGAAACATGGCAGCCTTCTTAGACATTGAGGCCGAATGCAGGGTTTCATGGATCGAGATGACCCCATCCAGGATGTTCCTCCCTTTAACCGAGCTGCCTTGGGATTGGTCAATGATGAGGGGAAGAATGGCCTTCGACTGTTGGCCATAACCTTGGTCAAAACTTTGTAGATGACATTGCATAGGCTGATGGGCCTATAATCAGAGATGGATTTGCAAGCAGAGACTTTCGGGATGAGGGCCAAGAAAGTGGAATTGAAACTGCGAGGGACGACTTTGGTTTCTTGAATTTCTCTAATAGCCTTACAAACATCAATCTCCACCACATCCCACATAGTTTGGAAGAACCTTGGCGAGAAACCATCCGGTCCAGGGGCTTTATCGGGTTGCATTGAAAACAAGGCCTCTTTAACTTCATCGCGGGTGAAGGGATCCACCAGTCTGGAGTTCAAGTCCTGAGGAACGATGCTGGGGATATTAGCAAGGAGAGTATCCCGAGCTTGACTCGTCATCCTCCGAGGCACTTCCCAAGAGGTTCTGGAAGAAAGACACCGCTTCGGTCCCGATCTCCACAATGTCGGTGGACACCGATCCGTTGTTGCACACGATCTCCCCGATCTTGTTGGATGCCCCGTGCCGCATGGTGGAGGCATGAAAGAACCTTGTATTGGCATCGCCTTCCTTGACCCATAGGTCTCTTGACTTCTGCCTCCAAAAAGTTTCCTCTCTGGCCAAGATATTATGGAATTCTGCTAGGAGGTTTCTTTCCTCCTCCCTAGTGGGGCTGCTGTGGTCCCCTGCTTCGATTCTCCTTTCTATGTCCTGAAGTTTCTCAGTAATAGCTTTCTTGTTGGCAAAAAGGTTGCCAAAGACCTCCCTATTCCAGATTTTCAGGTTTTCTTTGACCATCTTCAACTTCTGAGCCAACTGAGAAGTGGCAGACCCTCTGACACTTTGATGCCACCAAGAGGACACTTGATTTTTGAAATCCTTGTGTTGGGTCCACATGGCTTCGAAACGGAAAGGAGTTTTAAAGGAGGGAGGCCTACCAGATTCAAGGAGGATGGGATTGTGGTCTGATCCGATCCGAGGTAAGGCCAGCAGAGTGGCATCGCCAAACCATGGGATAGCTTCTTGAGAAATTAGGAACTCTGTCCAACTTGACCTGGATGAGTCCGCTATCAATCCTCCTGTTGCTCCAAGTAAAAGAGGATCCTTTGAGCTGAACATCCATGAGCTCATTGGTATTGACAAACCCTCTGAAGTCCTCCATGCTTCTGCTGTAAGAATCGTTGCCTCCTCTCTTTTCAGATGGATGCAAAGGACTATTGAAGTCCCCTGCTAATATCCAAGGAAAGGTGTTAAAGTTGGTTCTCATTTGAGTTACTATTTCCCACATCGCGGCCCGCTCACTGGGTGAGTTTGGGGCGTAAATATTTGATAGAATCCAAGACTGCTTGCTGGTCTTGGAGAGAAACAAAATGTTTAGGATCCTATTCGATGACGACAAAAGCCTTCCTTCGACCAGGGTAGGATCCCACAGACACATAAGTCCCCCCGACGTGCCTTGAGCAGGACTGAAAAGGCAGTCTCCACTGGCCCAAATGGCCTTGGCAGCCTTTCGAGAGTAGAATTCGTCGATTTTGGTTTCTTGCATGATGAATATGGAAGGATTAATCCTTTTCCTTAGGTCAGCCACCAACCTCTGCTTGGCTGCCTCATTTAGGCCCCTCACGTTCCATGAGAGAACCTTCATCTCAAGGGTTTGGGGTTTTTCCTGCCTCCCTTCACCAGCTGGAAGGGGGGTTTGGTTCCTTGCTTATCATTGTCGGACTCGTCGGAAAAAAGCGTCGACTGGGTCCCATTTGCGATATCCTCCGCTGTTTCCTTGTTTCTTTTCTCATTGTCAGAGGGTCTCCCTCTTTTCCTTTCACTGCCATAGTCTATTGCCTATTTCTTGCTCCTGGTGTTCCTGGGGCTGATCCTTCCCGAGAGAGAAAGGTCTTCTTTTTCATCTGAAGGAGAAGGGGGTGCCTCTCCCCTATTCGAGCAAATTGGGGATTTTTCGTTGCTCACCACCAGGTGTTCATCCGAATGAGAATTTGGACATACCATTTCGGGAGGGGTTTGTACCTGGGCCACTGGATCCTCTATGGTGGGACTGATGAGAAACGAAAATTTTGGGAGCGCCTCCTGCTCCTTTTGGCTTGGCAAGGATCCTTCTCCTTGCTCACTGGTTTGCTTGCCTTGTTCTACAACTGGCGCTCTGGCCAGCCTCCTGAGGTGCTCGGTGAGCAGGATTACGCATGATGTGTTTCGGCCCTACCAGCGGTTCCTTGTTGAGAGGGGGGATGCCCTGGTTCCTCTGCATGCCCTTGGTGGGACCTGCCGCCTTTTGGTTCTGGGTCCTCAAACCAGGGCACTGATTCGGTAGATGACCTTGGGTGCAACAGTGAGTACAAAAGGCAGGCTTGTTTTCATACTCGATGGGCTGCCTCCTGATCATATGGGATCCTCTGTACAAATTGATGAAGGAAGGTAGCTCTGTCTCCAAGTTAGCGGAGACACAAAAGCGGGCATGGACCATCCTGGATCGGACTTTGGTGGAGGGATCGATGGCAATGAACTCGCCTATGGAGCGGGCTATCCCTCGAATGACATCCTCATGCCGAAACTGGAAAGGGAGGTTTGGCAACCGAACCCATAGAGGAGCTACGTTTATGTTTTGAGTTTCGGGGTTAAAATCATCCCCCCACTTTCGGAGAAAGAGGCTCTTGCGTCCGAGGAACCAGGGTCCCCAGCTAAGATGTTGCAGCAGACCTCTTGAGTATTGAGTCTGATGGCGAAGAAACCTCGAGAGAGAGCAACGATTTCCATGTTTCCACTGGTTTTCCACTTGGAAAACGCCCATTTACGAATGGTCTCCATGTCTGGTCTTCCTCCAACAAACTTGCCAACCGGATTGAAATGCTCAAGCTCCTTGTAGCTATCCATTAGGTCTTCCGGGATAACCAAGTCCTGCTCCACAAGGAAGCGCTTCTTGGGAGGGTTGCTTTGTTGAAGATTCCGGCCTCAGGACTTGAGCGTAGGACCCTTTTTGGTTTAGGTTTAGCTCGCCCTTTTGTCCCTCCTTGTTAGGAGGGTCTTTTCCACTCCTGTCCGACCCGTCCGCTTGGGTCCCTGATGCATCAGCCATTGCCCCGTCAACCGCGTCACGACTGGTCCCTCCTGGACACTCGCTTGACCGTCCTGCCTCCTTTCTGCCGTATCCTCCCTGTCGCTCTCCATCCGCCGCTCGATCGCTACCTTTCCCGCTCTCCATTTTCCTCGCTCTCGAAAAGGGTCCCACCCATATTATGTCATAACCACCTAGTGGTATTTCAACAATTTGGCAATTATGCATGTATCGTTTGGCAAGATTCGAACTCAGGTCTCCTCCATGAAAGTTGAGAAATATAACCAGTTGAGTTGATGCCATTTGATATTTTGTTTTATTTTTTTATCAGTGTAATGTTATTTTTACTGTATTATTATTATTTTTTTCAATTGGTTATTTGAGTTGAAATGGGCTTTAATACCTTATTGTGGAGGTGGCCATTACAATATGGGTATTAGAACTTTGGTTGCACTCATACGTTTATTCATGACGACTTAGAATTTTTTTTAATATTTAAATTAATTAATAAATTGGTATTTTATTGTTTTTTTTTTTAAATAATAGGTCTCATCTTATTTTATTTTTTATAAATATAATAATATATTTTAAACAATTGTCATATCTAGACATCTCCATATCCATGGGTCTTGGAAATCTGCTGTATCTGTATCAGATATCGTATTCGTCTCCATGCAATGTTGTTTTTATCTTTTTATATACTCTATGCAGATGCATCCCGGCTTTGGGAGCCATCTTGAATCCACAACACAATGTCCTCAAAAGCTATTCTGCTGTCTTGGAAACACATCCCACTCGTAAATTGTGCTGTTCCTGTCCTGGAAACTTCATTGAACAAATTGTCCTTGTCTTGTGATGCGCTGTCTGTTGCTTCTGAGATTGTTGCAACTGTGATTAAATCCTTTGGCTATTGAGATTCTTAAATCTTTGGTCAATTTTCATGAAAGGGTACTAAGCTTAGAATTGTTGGCCATTGTTATTGCCTAAAATGAAGGGAGGTATGTGTCCAAGTCCTGACCTCCTTGAATAGATACTTCTTGCATAAATTTCTTTCCATGGTCGCTATATTGTGCACAACAAGGCCCTATTGCAGGCGCAGTGTCAAAATTTGCTTTGACCTTGAATACCATGCAACCACCTCTAAGCAATTTTATATTCATCAATAATAAGGTTGGCATGCACAATTTTCAGAATGCATTCTGCTGTTTCTGACAATAGAAGACAACCTAACTAACCAGGTTTGTGTTTGAATTTGACATCATCAATCTATGAAGTTCAGGATTTATTTTTGGTGGATAAAGGTTGACAAAGTTTGAGAAATAGTGCCACTTTCTGCTGTTGAACCTGCCAGTGCCTACGCCTGTTATTGAATCTGTCAGTGCCATTGCCTCCTGTTGAAACTTGAACCGGAAAACTTGGAAATAGACCCTAAAAGCCCGCCTGTTTGCTGTCCAGAGTTCTGGAAACGAAAATGAGGAGGGATGATGCTGGGGAAGGAGATGATGTAGTTATGAGGGAGATGTACAATAACATGGGAAGATATATGCATTGAGCCCCACACACTTCTTTCCATGCCTTTGATTGGGGACCACTGTTTTTGGTGAGTAAAGAGGGAGTTTGTCAAAAATCATCTGTTTTATCCTATTTTCAAATGATTTATCCACTAGAATTTAATAACATTGTTGAATATATTTTAGAATGTCTAAGTTCGACAATTTCTGAACTCTTGACATTAAAATTTGTCTAATCTTGTAAAAGAGAAGGCCATCTATTCTTATGCATCAGTTTACAGGTGAAGTTCAAGCTTGGTAACTTTCTATTTGACATCTATTGAATTGGATGTTAATTAGACTGCAATGCATGATGCTGCAGTAGTTGGGACACCCTTCTCTTTAGATATAGTCCATGATGTGCTGAAATCTGTAAGACACATTTTTTCTTGTCTTGAAAATATGATCCTTGACGTCTTTGGCAGCAAGAGCAACTGCGTTTTTGGTAGTTAGTAAGTAACCATTGTTACTAGTTTCAGTTAGTTTGGTTTGAAAACAAGGCCAGAAAGATTCAAGAGTTCAGTTTGGGTTAAAAAAATATAGAATATAGGAATTATCTTAAAAATCATGGAGAAATGTAGAAAATTTCAGATTCTTTAGTTTCAGAAGTTGATGCCATCAACATGTATGTTTAGAACAGTTGTAGATTCTTCAATGTTGAAACGTACCATGATTCAAATTTCACACTTCTGCCTCTAATGTATGTCCAACAACTGGTAAATCTGCAATGGCTGACGGATGATTGTGAACTACAACCATCTTTTACTATAAATCCATGGCAATGGGTGTGGTTGAGTGCAATGCAGGTATATTTTTTTCCAGTGGCATATGAAAAAAAAGATTCTCACCAAAACGAACTACAACAGTCCTGGTTGAACTAGATTTGATAAAACCTGGTAGCTACGGAAGAAACACTGACCTTGCTATTAACTAATCATAGGGGAATCACCATTAAGAGCATCTTTCAGGTTAGAAGCCACATTTTTATTTTGCCAAAATTTTCCTGAGACCTGAATCCTGTGTCATCCAGGTATGTCCTATTTTATGATGTCTGCATTATCATGGGCACAGCATACCTAGTGGGCATTATATTTGGGCTATCATGACAAATGCTTTGCCTTCCTATTAGACCATGACAGTTCAATTTTTTGAATCTAATTGGATATATGTCTGTTTTTTGCAAATAGTACGTTTAAATCAATTCCTTCCTTTTAAGGTGGAGCTGACTGTTTTTTGCCATCTCTGGACATTAATATGAGACTATTTATGTCCATTGTATGACTTCACTATAACGTTTGTTTCCTGGCTTAAGTTGAAAGCCATCAGTTTAGGTTGATGATATCTTAATCTTGGTTAAATGTCTTTTGTTTGTCAGCATTTATGTTTCATTTTTGAGGTTTTCTCTTGGTCTGACTTCCTTCTAAGCAACTTGGATTTGTCTTGTCGAAAGGATTTGTCTACTGATCCACTTGCACCATCTATTTTGTCATGATGCAATGACTAGGCCTTTGCCCCTGACAAGTCTTGATCCGATTGGCTAACTCTACCTCTGATTAACCATCAAATTCACACAAAGATGTGTTGTGATTCTTTTTGTAAAATTTTTGCACATTATGGCTTTGGAACTGTTCTAAATTGCTTGTTATAATGCCAGTTATGTCATTGTGAATGACTTTAAGCCTTAGAGCTGTGAACAACGAAGCTTCCCTTAGTCATAATAAGCACTAGATTGCACCAAGTATACAAACATTTGACCCTTTTCTTGCTTGCAGTGCTCTTTTGTTTATTTTAATAAGCATTGAGGCCATTCTTGATCTCATCATAATGTTATGAGTGCTGAATTTTTATGAGAAGTACTGCGTTTCTCATTGCAGCTCTTTTATGTGTTTTCAGTGGACTGTGCCATGAGTTCTTTTTTTCTGCAAATAAAAATGCTCTTACATTCTTATTATAAATTGGCAAATTATTGTGTTGTGGACTGCATTGCTTGGATCAGGATGGCACAACTTCGACAGGAGTATGAAAATATGGGAGATGATGATGACATGAGTGACTTTGATGATGAAGAACCTTTTGATGGGCATGGGAGGGGTGATTATATTGAGACTGACTATGAAGATGATGAAGTGGGTATTTGATTACAAGTTTTTGCTTAATTTGCATCATTGTCTAGTTGGCATTATGTCAAATGTATTTTAGGAAATAATGTTATGTTTAGCAAATGCATTTTTCAAGAGATACATCTATCATTAATGTGTAAGGTGATTGTGTTTGTTGCAGAAAAATTCTGAAGATACTTCAGCCATGCAAGCTCGTCATGGAAGAGACATTCAGGGCATACCTTGGGAAAGGTTGCATTTTACAAGAGAAAAATATCGTGAGACAAGATTGAAGCAGTACAAGAATTATGAAAATCTACATTTGTCACATGATGAACTAGATAAGGTGATTATCTGATATGGCTATAAGTTGTAACTATAACAAGATCTATAGTCATAAACCTTTTCATCTTATTAAGGGGATTCCAAATTTCAGTTTCCTCTAGGGTTTGCTTAACTAATGCCAATGTTCAATACACTAACAAATTTATGTGGATTCCTTGATGACAGGAGTGCAAAGCCGTAAGGAAGGATGGGAAATTCTTTGACTTTCATTTCAATACAAGATCCGTGAAATCTACCTTTGTTCATTTTCAGGTCAGTTAAATTTTGGCAGGTATTCTTTGTATGTTCATTTTCAGGTTGGTTTAATTTTAGCAGGTATTCTTTGTATTCTTAGGATTTTAGTAAAAGCAAAAAATCTGTATATAGGGACAGATGGCATCTTTGGAGTACAATTTTACCAAAATCTGAAACACTGGTTTGCAATTTTGAAATGCTTTGAAATCTATTACCCCTAATAATGTTTGAAACGTTGCCATGATATTTCTATACTTCTACATTGTGAATGCATTTCAAATTTTCAAGAGGTTTGAGTTGTTTTTGAGAGACACCTCATCTTAATCGCTGTTCCTTTATTTCTACTTATCTGCTCACTCACCTCAAAGGTGTCTCTTAAATATATGAAGTAATTCGTAGTTACGCCGATAGGCGTCCTACAATGGCAGCCAGGAAGGTCAGCCACGCCGTAAACAATATTAATATTTTATTAAAAAAGCCGACATTAAGAAAATTATCCGCCAACATTAAGGGTTACGGTGGATTTAAAATATTTAAAAAATATTTAAACTATTTAAACTATAAAATATAAACGCTGAGAGTTATCAATCTCGAGGCGCCTATCTATCACACCCCCAAGAAATGAGATAGGCGCCTCAAGATTGATAACTCTCGGCGTTTATAGATATATATATTTTATATATCTAAGCTAGTCTATTTACAACAGAAATATCCATGAACATTAGAGGAAATAAATTGTACTAGTATCTCTTGGTAGGGGAAAAAATGTAAATGGTTTCTAATGGAGGATAGTGAGATGTATAAGTGTGCATATTCATGTTCTTAGATGTGTGTTGAGTTAGGATTTTATTGTTCTTTTCATTTGTTGTAAGCATTTGTTATGATTGTAGTCTATAGGGAGCTGTCATTCATGTGGCTGAATGTAAACTAACCTTCCATTCAGGAATCAGCTTGTTCTCTCTCTTAGAGAAGGCAGTTACAAGGTGGCACTTGAATGTAAACGCCTTTTCGCTATTAAAAATCATAGCTTCCTATGTAGTTTTTACTTGTTTTTCCTGAGTCAGTCAAGTTTGCATATGTACCTACAAGCAAGTTCTGCTTAACTTTTTTTTGTGGCTGGGGGATTGTCTGCACAACTTGCAGACT
Organism: Wollemia nobilis; assembly: GCA_028583015.1. Classification (NCBI taxonomy): domain Eukaryota; kingdom Viridiplantae; phylum Streptophyta; class Pinopsida; order Araucariales; family Araucariaceae; genus Wollemia; species Wollemia nobilis. The sequence goes on along the minus strand of JAQPPZ010005362.1, from coordinate 2,162,837 downwards.
GTGTTTCCATGAATTCAGAATGTCATTGTCTAAATGACTTACAACTATTCTGCTTTTTGTGCTGTTGTAAATTAAAACAAGTCCCCAACTTGATGTGCTACTCAGCTTTTTTCGCCCCGCAGTAACCTACCTCATAATTTGTCACTAGAAAAGAAAGACGAATGATGGTTTGAATATACAGCAATTCAATTGGCGAGATGTGTTTATGATGGTCTTGGGTATCCTAGTTACCATATTCTTATATGTCAAAAATGTGCTCATGGACACAACCAAAAACATCTCAAAACTGTTTTTTGGCAAGCACTTTACTATTTTCTTTGCTAGCTTTTGGATGTTTATCTTTTCTTTTGTTTATCAGAAAAAATAATTTGATTGAAAGTGGACACTTTGTTTTGTGTTAAAAGTTTTGAGGTCATTGAAGGTTAAGTTTAGAGGGCACACTAAAATGTGCTGCTGACCCACACAATAACAATGACAAGGAACACTAAAATGTGCTGTTGACCACCTTAGCTAAACTAGCTTGTTTTGGAGAGACAAACATATCTTAATGATGTCATGTCATTAAAATAAAACATATTTTGATTATCTAAATTAACATGAACCTAATAAACCTTTGGGAAACTGGAGTTACTTTTTGTAATGTCACTATGAAGAAGACTTGATATTTTTTGTGTGCAAATGCTTACATGTTTAATGGCTTCCAATTAGAAGTTTCAATATCAATAATTGGAACTACTTATTACTAGCAACAGGGGGATGGGGAAGATAGAACAGATTCCAACACCCAGCTTTTGACAATGTGGAGTTCTTTACCCATGGTTTCCAATGTGTTTGCAACTATCATCGTATGATATGTTCATACAAATAAAGTGATATTGATTAGAAGCGATCCAGCAAATTGAAATTCTAAAGCAATTTGTATTGAAGTATAAAATTGAATGCTAGTTTCCAAAGGTGTACTTTGTGTCAATTGAAGGTTGTCAGGTCATCAAAATCAATATTAAGCATAAACTTACATTTTTTTAATTAGATGAGCCCAAGAATGTGTGATGATTGCAATGTAATCATGATGTAGAGTCTAGACCATATCATAATATACGAACAAATGCTTGCATAGGATGGTTGTGCAATGGATGCCCTTGAAGAAATGATCTTGTAGGCAATTAGTTCCTGTATTGTAATTAGCAAATTGTTTGAGGGTCATCTTGGAGGATGTATAAGAAAGAGTTAGGTTCATGAAATGCTCTTTGTATGGGTGATTTTGACTTGATTGTTTTCATGCCATGCACAGTTGAGAAATCTTGTTTGGGCTACATCAAAGCATGACGTCTATGTGATAAGTAATTACACGGTTATGCATAGATGCTCGTTGAGCCGGAGAAACACTGAAGTTGTTAATGTTGCTGGACCATTGACTCCAGATTCAGAGGTATTTTTTTTTTTTTAAATTCCTTGAATCAGAATTTCTAGAAGAGTATCTTGCTCATCATTTTTTAATATTGGAAAATATTACTGTGGTTTTAATATTATTACAGGTGCAGAAGAATCCTTGGGCTGTACAAGGTCTGGGAAGAATTCAGATTAGTACAATGTGTGTCAAGAAAAATCTTCTGGTTGCTGGTGGATTTCAAGGAGAACTAGTTGCAAAGGTATTGGTCCCTTGAGTTATGTTTTAGGATGCTACATTGTTGTCTTTATTTCACTGATTTGTATTTAATCAAATTATGTTTGGATTGATTTACCCTCTCTTGGTTGAGAGTTCCCAACTGCTTTGTTATTCTTTTGTCCTTCTTGCATTGAGCATAATTTTCCAGATCTTTTTGCTTTTAAAAGTATATTCTAGGTGGATATACGATTTAGAATAAGATTCAAGACCTTGCTTCAATAGTTTTGTAGAATTTTGATTTGCTAAATGCCACATCTTAGGAATTGACATCAGCTGCTAGCATGCTACTCTTTCCAAAGTATCTGTTTGGATGAATCTGAAATCATTCTACTCATATGTTTGTGAACCTAAAATAGAAGACAATCAACCTGATCTTTAGGGTGATATTGCTTACAGAATTTGAATCGCAAGGGTGTTTCATACTGTGCAAAGATTACTTACGACGAGAATGCCATCACTAATGCCATCGATATTTATGACAGTAGAAGGTAAAACATCTTTATGAATTTAACCTGTATTTATCATATTGATAATTCTGGACATGTTTTCATGTTCATGTGATTGATTCTGATGTGTGTTTATGAATGCATATTATGATGTTGACAGTGGTACAACTCAATTGATTACCTCAAATAATGATTCTGTTGTCCGCTTATTTGATGTGGAGACCTTTTCTATGCTGCGGCAGAATTGGTTTGCATGGGCTGTAAATGTAAGTTATGTTTCTTTTCCAAATATCTACCATAACTTTTAAGATAGCAGTAGAAAGCATGTTACAAACATGGATGAATATGTAGGAAGGACTTTGGAGTGATTATTTATATTTTTCCTTTGCATGTTTTACAGCATACTTCTATTAATCCAGACAAAACAATTGCCGTAGTGGTTGGAGATCATGCTGATGGTCTACTTGTGGATCATCAAACAGGGAAGGTACTGGTCACTTCTCATCTGGTTGTGTCTCTTTATTTCCTTTTGTCGTCTTGAATTTAAATTACACTAGAATCAGAATATAGACTGGTTAATGAAATTACATATTGTCCCCAATTTTGTCTATTAGGGACACGGTATGGGAAAAAACCAGTTGTGATATCATGCTAGAGAAACACTTAAGTTGCAAACAGAGTTATTTCAGACACTAGGAAAGCTTTTATGCTGAGGGTGGAAGCTCTCAAATTTTAACATTATTCAATTATTGTAGTTTTAGTTGATCTTTATCTCTGTTGTACATAAGCATAGAAATATAATATCTATCTTTTTATTTTCTTTTAGGTTGTTGCTACTCTAAGAGGTCATCTGGATTATTCGTTTGCATCTGCATGGCATCCAGATGGCAGATATTTTGCCACAGGAAATCAGGATACTACTTGTAGAATTTGGGACGTTAGAAATTTAAGTTCGTCTGTGACAGTTTTGAAGGGAAACATTGGTGCTGTGCGGTCATTGAGATTCACATCGGATGGCAGTTTTCTGGCTATGGCTGAGCCGGCAGATTTTGTCCATGTCTTTGATGTAAAACGAAATTACGATCAGTGTCAAGAGATTGACCTCTTTGGCGAGATAGCTGGCATATCATTTAGTCCAGACACACAGGCACTTTTTATTGGAGTCGCTGACAGAACTTATGGAAGCCTGCTCGAGTACAACCGGTGCCATAATAATAGATATCTAGATTCCTTGATTTAGGGATCACAAGTAGATACTATCATGCCTTATGCACGGGGTAAATAAAATTCCTGTGAATCCATCAGCATTTTTGCTGAACTCAGTCACTCTTCGGTGTCTGGTGAAGCCTATGAATCTTGTAGATTGTGGTCATCAAGGCAAGTTAAGGGAGACTCTGCTTCATATGTTTTAAAAATGTTATGGGACCTTCAAATCTGTAAATAAGGTTTATGCAAGCAGTTTATGTATGCTGTTCACATTAATGGTTTGTTTATTCTTTTATGGCAGGCAGGATGGTGCATAGATAGATTTTATATATCTATGGGTTTGGCTATACATCACTTTGGCTAAACTGGAGCCTAAATAAATACTTCAAATTTAATGCAAATTATATTTCCTTTGTTTTGTGCATGAACATTTTATTTGGCCTATTGCTTTGTTGGGGTTATATGAATTGGGTAGAACTCACTCTTTTGATAAATGAGTGGCTGGGCAAGGTTCAATGTTCAAATTTAAAATGGTTGTTGCTGATAAGAAAAACAGGGCAATTTAATATGTAGGCAGAGTCCGGAGAGGTTGAATTATTGTTAAATTCCATAATTGTTTGGATTTCGGATATTTTTGTGGGACACACTTAATATTGTTTGCCATGTTTCACATTTTATGAGCTACAAATGCTGAAATAAGTTTGTTGAGGGGTTAGCAATTGGATAACTGGTCATGTCTATTTGAGCATCTTAATGGAAAATGCAGTTTCTTTATGGTTATATCTATGTTCCATAGGGATGTTTTTGGGGTTTTGGCAGCTGTCTCGGAGCTGCAACCTGCTGTTCTGAAAGCATGTTCCATCATCCCAAGGCTGTCCCGAAACATGGCCTGTCATCCCATGCTGTCTGCATCCCAGAAATTTTATGGAACAAAGGCTGTTATATAAATGTTTTTAATTCTTAAGGACTCTCATGGCTTCATCCATCACCAGCCCTGATGCTGTGTATGGTCTTGTGAGGCAAATATAAACACAAAAATTATAAACGTACTGTGAATCAAATTTTGAATAAGCAAAAGTGAATTCATGTTACTTGAAATATTCAATAGCGTATAGAACCAGCTTAAGGGTTGTTTTCTAGTAGAAACCAGAAAAAACTACTGAAAAAATGAAAGCACAACATATACTCTGAAAACTCTAACCATCAAAATAGCAGAACCTTGATATGTTTGACTATTTTTGGAGAGAGTAAGTGAGCTCATGAATGAGGAGATAAATACAACTAGAACACTTAGTTTCTCTGGATTCTTATAATACTCAAGGCTGCAACATGGCTTGGGACCAGTAGTTGTTTTTATGAAAGGCAAAACTGTGCATTTCACCATGCACAGTCTAAGCCAAAAAAAAAGAAGAGAAGAACACCTAAACAAGTTATCAAGCTGTTTTTGAATAGTGCAGGACTTATAAACAGTTGTGTATTATTCCATGAGATGCACGATGGATTCAACATATTTTTATGTAACATTACCGTAATTTGAAGAAAACAGCGGACTTGCTGAAAGACAAATATAAGTACAGGAAATAGCAGATGATGTATTCGTTGATGAATTGACCAAGTTGAATGGGTAACCAAGTACAGCACAATGCACAAGAGATTTGACGGAATAAGCTACACCAAGTTGAATGGGTAACCAAGTACAGCACAATGCACAAGAGATTTGACGGAATAAGCTACACCAAGTTGAATGGGTAACCAAGTACAGCACAATGCACAAGAGATTTGACGGAATAAGCTGAATAAGCAGCATTCTGCCCACTAGTGGCTTGGGCAAAGATGTTCTGAAAGATGATTGCAGCCATTTTGTAACAAAGGATTGTCACAAGATGGCATTGAGTTAATGCCCAGCTTCATGATGATGCATGATTCAAACTAGATTTATAGGTTTTATGAAGTTTTCTTCAATAAGCTGTGTAGGGGGTAAAACATAAGCACATCGACGTTTTGAATAACATTTCATGATTCATCATGATGATGTTAAAATTAGATGGGCCTGCCCCTAAAAGTTAGGTGGATTGGTAAGACTTTGGGTACTTACTAAGAGGAGATCTAGGTTCAAACCTTGGGGGCATGCCTAATCTGGGCAAAGGCGGTAGTCTGACTTGAGTCCGGTGAGTGTGTGTCAGTTTGATGACGGTGGTACCAACCCTGAGCCACTGGGGGTCTCGCTCGCTCACTCTGGGCCGTGTTTACCGAGCAGAGGCAGGAGTTATAGAGGCAGCTTCAATGATTTGATCTGTGTTAGGAGGCAGAAACCTTGGGGAGAATGTCTGTCCTCCGTGCCCAGTTGTTAAGGATGAAAGGATGTTACCGATTTCCCTGATATCAAAAAAAATTAGACACGGCTGGTTTTCAATATGACTAATGACCAGTTTCAGTTTCAATATGACTAATGACCATTTGTGATGGGATGTTCCTTTGTTTTTGATGCTCTCTTTTTTCCTTTACTTGCAAAATAAATTCTTCCTCTTCCTCCAAACCATGTTTTGATTTTTTGATCACCTCACTTATTTTCCTTGTAAAATAAATCCTTCCTCTTCCTTTTAAACGATGTTTTGATTTAGAACATAACACTGCATAGTGTTTTGCGAGTCTTCAGCGTTTTCTGTCGATCAAATGGCAGTGGTTGCCTCTTGTTGTTTCGTGGCTTTCTTCTTAAAGGTTCTCTTGTCGATCAAATGGCAGTGGTTGCCTCTTGTTGTTTCGTGGCCTTCTTCTTAAAGGTCCTCTTGTCGACGTGGCTTATTGAGCTGTAGTAAGGTCTAACTATCCTATATAATTGTATGGGAATCTATTAATAGAATAGAAAGTATACAAAATAGGTAAGGATGTGAACGTTGATACATGTCTGAAAGTTTTGAAGAACAAGGATTTTAATTAAAAAAAAAATTCAATATAATAAATTTTATCAGTGATTATTACAGTGAAGGTATATTCGACTTTGTTAATGCCGAGCTTATTAACGTACGTCCATTTTCTAACAACAGACCTACAAACTCTTTACTCTTTTAATCGTCAATAAAATTGAGTGCTCCTACATAGCCTTTAATTTAAGTAATAATGGCTGTCCTAACAATTTCAAACTTTTTTATCATTTATAAATTAGCTGTATCATTCGATATTTTTCACCTTTAGTTATATATATATTTATAATGATTTACCCATAAAACCTTTATACTTAATAAACGGTAAGATGATTAAACAATGTTTGAAACAAAGCCTTTCCATGACATCCATTTTATTGTGTTTGTCTTTACTTTGATTTTAAATGAAACAAAGCCTTTCGATCACATCCACTTTATTCTGTTTTGTCTTTAATTTGATTTATTCTGTTTGTCTTTACTTTGATTTTAAACGAGTATTCGAGTGATAAATCAAAGTCTTTAAATCACATCTACTTTATTGCGTTTGTCTTTACTTCGATTTTAAATGAATATTTGAGTGATACACTACTCATGTATAGAGAATATCTTGCAGTCCACATCTACTTTTTCTTTAATTCAAACATGTGGGAGTCAGAAAAGATTTCTTAAATTTACCTCACCTTTTGTTTGTTTTCATTTTATCTCAAAATCAAGCGAATATATGGAAAGATGGGAGTAACTTATTTTAGGTCACATCCACCTTTTGTTTGTCTTTATGTTGGGTGGAGGGAATACTTAATTGATATACCGTTAATAAAAGTTTTTCCATGGATAGCCAAGAATAATCGGCTTGCATCTACATTCTTTTGTCCTTCATAGGATGGAATGAGTACTTACTATAATAAAAGAATAATCGGCTTGCATCATAGGATGGAAGGAGTACTTAATATAATTAAAGAAACTTTTAGTTTACACAATTCTTGATTTTTTTAATTTGAAATGTGAAGAAGACTTTATTAATAATAAACCTCTTTGATCTGTGCTGTTTTGGATTTGATCGATATTTTTTTCTTAGCTTTTTATTACAATTATTTTAACCAATCACTTTTAAAATAATTTTATTTGGCTTTAGTGACTGATATATATATGTATTCCAAGTTCAATTTCTTAAGTTTATTATAATTGATGTTATGATAAATTTGATTTTTATGTATGTTCCATGTAATTTTTATTTGTTCACTTTTTTATTGTAAAAAAAAATAATACTTTGATAATGATTTGATTTTTATGTATGTATTATAATAAGAGATAATACTTTGATAATAATTTGTGAAAGTTTGGATATAATTATTAATGTTTGACTATTGTTTAATGTTGCTTCAACATAACTATTACATTTTGACTATTATTTTTTTTAATTTCCATGTGTGTATTTTTTATCTTCACTAAATTGCGCTTGATTTCTTGAAATATTAGAACATTGAGCTTATGGAGTTGAACTTTTCTACTCTATGCTTCCTTTCCACAAGGTTAGTTCTCTTACATTCCAAAACATTAAAGAAAAATTCATTTAACCTCAAAATGACTAGAGCCCTATAATCATTTGAGATTTGAACCATCTACAAGCCCTAGTTGGGGATTTAGACCAGAGTCTAGCAAAAGACTAGCGCATGCTTGATTCTCGAGTTGTGTCTACAATGGTTTCATAATTGCTATAATAAAAATTGTGCTCTTAAACTGATTTTTGCTGCTTTTGAGGGATGATGAGGGAGTGCCTTTTCATATGTTTCGGACTTCCTTCCAATCCTCAAACAAAACCACATTCCTATACCAGTATGGCTTAAGACCCCTATCAACAACACCAACATGCCGATGTTGCAAAGAATCACAATAACCTACCCCCCTTGATGAATGACATGTAGTTTGCTCCCCAACTCCCTAATTCCTCCAAATCCTCTCTTCTACAAGACACTGAAACAAATTTAATATTCTATATCAAACTTGATGTTGATTTAGGTATTTAAGGCTCTTACTCAAGGAATCAGGTTGGTCTTCAAAATATTGTATGCCATAAGGGGAAATAACAATTCATTAACCCTTCGGGAAGGTGAATTAAAAGTATGTGGGAGTTGTTTATTCCTCCCCATGACATCAGCTCTTTGAGGGACCTTGTTACTAGATCATAGTTTTCCCTACTAACCTTGAGGGAGGGGTGAGGTGCTTTGTTTACCTGCATGGATGGAGACAATTCTTATTAACCAAGGAGATGATCCCTAGCATTGATGCATTTGAGAAATATTTGCTTTGAAGGAGACAATTGTTGGGTTTGTTTTGTTTATGATTTGAATTAGTAATCATTCTAATGAATTATTTTTTGGAATGGGTTTAAACATAATTTGCCACTTGTGGAATGAGTGTTAGCAAGCAATTTCATTATGGTGGAGTATCCTTTAGATAGAAGCTAGGTACCACTCAAGTCCATCCTTTTATTGAGGAATTTGATAAATGAGTTAAATGTGAGAATAAATTAGGAGTTTTTACTTGCATAGGTTTCCTTCTTCGGAAAATCGACAAAACTGGTTCATGTGGTTTAACTAGAGATTAGGCAATGATGCTAAGATCAATAGGATTGATTAAGTCTATAACTGTTATCTTGTTAGAACTTGTGATTGAGGAGCCAATGTGTTGTGAGATCACCTTGTTTGATTTTTTCGCACTCACAAATCTTTGCTTTAGGGGGTTACCTACTCATTTTGATGGCTTGTCTTATAAACCAAATGTGTCAATGTTGTCAGATCCCAACTTTGTGCAAGGACTAAATGTGGTTTGGAATGAAGAGGATAGATTGATTGGGGACTCGTTTTAGATTTTGTAATGGGTAAAATCCATTTTGAGCCACAATAATTTCTAGAAACAAATGATTGGTAAATATAGAAAGCATGAGAAAGCAATGAGAGCCTCCCTATGGAAGGCAAACAAGTGTTAGTTCAAGAACCCAACTCTTTGTTTTGGCAACATTAGGTTGCTATACCTAAGGATTGTCTCTTTAGAATAGAATAATACATACCTATAGGAGGCAAGATTGTTCACTTTGACCCTTCAACCTCCAATTTGGCAAGGTTGTTCACTTTGACCCTTCAACCTTCAATTTGGCAAGGTTGTTCACTTGCATTTTTTGTATGTAATTTTAGTTGATGCACTAGGTTATTTGTTTGAAAGGGCAATTTATTTAGGGTTGACAAAATGAATTACCCTCTTGGACTATGAGTAAGTCGTAAACTCTCATTTAATTGATGATTCAACCTTATTTTTCAAATAAGGAGATTGATAAGTTATTCCTTACTCAAGTCTTTCATCCTTGTTCAAGGCAAAGATATGCTTGATTAGTTCCCTAACAAATGGAAGTAGCTCATGGCAAGACATTCCTTTTAGCTATAATGTATCAATAGTAGATTTATAGAAGTGGTTTATGTTTAAATTCTAGATGAAGCTTAACAATTGGGTAACTCTATATCTTTTTGTGGTTGGCCAAATATATATTATAAGGAGTTATTCTGGCTACCTGTCTTTTACTCATCTTGTTGGTTATGATACAAATCACATTATGATTATCAATAAGAGGTCCAAAAAATTGTATGGAAAGGATTGGATGACTCCCTAGTAATGCTAGTCATCTCTTAGGTATAGTGTACGTAGCCCAAGACAAAGGAGATGGGTCTCATTGACTCCTAGTATCTAGGGTTGAATTTTATGTTGAAATGGGTAAGAAAGCTTTAGGTTGGAAATGAACCTTGAAAGTTCTTAGTTAAATTTATGATTTGAATTACATAGAAGATTCAAACTATATAACATATCATGTAGAATATTTATTTAAGACAAGGATGTTTCTAATTAGTTATGTAACAAATGGAAGTAGGTAACTCATGGTTAGGTTACTAGATGTTTAAGCATTCCTTTTGGATATAAATTTTCTAGAGTAAATTTATAGAAGTGGTTTATGCTTAAATTAGACGAAGCTTGACAATTGGGTAATTTTATATAGTTCTCTGGTTGGCCAAATGCATATTATAGAGTTTTTATAGCTACCAATATCTTTTATTGATCTTGTTGGTTGCAATGCAAGTCACATTATGACTAGTCAATAAGAGAGGTCCAAAAAATTGTATGGAAATATTGGATGGCTCGCCAACGATGCTAGCCATGTGTTGGGTGTAGTGTACATAGCCCAAGAAAATTGGGGCATGGATCTCATAAACTAAGGTAAACGAATATTAAATCAGGCAAAGGATAAGGTGGCTTCTAAACATCATAAAATATTATATTTCATGTAATGCGTATGTGATAAACCTTATGTTTGTGAAAATAAAGATCAATTAAAATGAGAGTAAAAGAAAAGTATGTCAATCTATGACATAACCAAAGAATAAAATCTATCATTGCTGAGCACTCTTATAACACACCATCACATTTGCTTAAAAGATGTCAATATTTTGACTAGAAAGGATCACTTTTTGAAATGAAAGTTTTAAAAAGCTAACACACCATCACATTTGCTTAAATGCTGTCAAGATTTTGACTAGAAAGGATCACTTCTTGAAATGAAAGTTTTAAAAAGCTAGCAGTTGAAAACTATAAGGAAAATATGAATGGAGATAAATGCCTCAAGTTTAGTGAGACTTGAAAATCTATTATTCAACCACATTAAATTTAGACAAGACACAAACCTGCCTAGATCTTAAATAAGAGTTCAATTCACAAAATATAATTTTATTTTAAGGTGTATTTAGGTCAATATCACTCTCTCTTAGCCTATTGCATGGTGTAGTATATAGGGGAATAAATAAGACCTTCCTTCCTTGAGTAAATTTAAGTAAACCCTCGAGGATAACACTTTTCCAATGACTTGTAACATCATGGAAGCCTCAAAGAAAATAACATCATGGTATTGTAGAAGATCCTTAATACTTAGAAGTTTCAATTCCATACATATAAAAATGTCAATAAGTACATAATATAATTCTAAATAATAACTTATTGAAAAATCTAAACAATGACACAAATAAAGATCTAATTTCATTTTTCAATGGGTTATATGGGATTGAAATGGGCCCCACATATTTGTTAGTCTCACAATGACACTGAGAGGGGGGGTGAATCAGTGTAGCTCTTTAAAACTTAAATCTTCAACTCTTAAAGCCGAAACAATGAGAACTTAAAACCAAATAAAGCAAATATAACAAGAGAGCATCACACAACACAAGATGTACCGAGGTTCACCGATTTGGCTACTCCTCAAAAATTGACTGTTTGGACTCCCATCCAAATCTAGCCTTTGCAAAGCAACAACTTTACAATCAATTTACCAGCACCCACTGGAAGGAGCACCAACCCCTGATTTATCTGCACCAACAGAAAGGAGCACCAACCCCTGATTTATCTGCACAAACAGAAAGGAGCACCAACCCTTGATTTATCTGCACCAACTGGAAGGAGCACCAACCCATGATTTATCTACACCAATAGAAAGGAGCACCAACCCCCGATTTACCAACACCAACTGGAAGGAGCACCAACCCCTGATTTATCTGCACAAACAGAAAGGAGCACCAACCCCTGATTTACCAGCACCAACTGGAAGGAGCACCAACCCCTGATTTATCTGCACAAACAGAAAGGAGCACCAACCCCTGATTTACCAGCACCAACTGGAAGGAGCACCAACCCCTGATGCCAAGCACCAACTTGGACTTCAATCTTGAAACTAGAAGATTGACATAGAAATGCCTTCACTTTTACAAGACCCTGATTGGTCTATTGCTTACTCAACCTCTCTCACAATTCACCCAACACACACCCTTCTCGCTCGCCTCTCGCTCTCCTCTCGCTCTCTTCGCAAGATAAAATCCACACTTAAATTCTCCAAGAAACACTCCTTTTATAACAATCCTTTCTCTTTGTAACTCCAGTTGTAACTCCTTTCATATTCTCATATGCCACTTGTCAATTGTAACTCCTTCTTTATGTAACTCCTTTTGTATATATTTAGAAGGCATTTCGTCAAACACGTCACATGCAAATAATTGACACCATATTCTCCTACCATGACTGTTCGTTTTCTCGGTCATGACTGTTCGTTTTCTCCTTTGATGATTGTTCGTTTTCTCCTTCATGACTGTTCGTTTTCTCTTTGCATGACTGTTCGTTTTCTCTTTCCCTTATGCATGCATGTGTTTTGGTTTCCAAAAAATGAATTTTTCGTTTCTATTTTGAGGCCCTTATTGAGTCACGAAAATGCGACATGTCACGATATCGCGACACTTTTGTTTCTCTGCCTGCCTGCCCTTTTTGAGTCATGAAAATGCGACATGTCGCGATATCGCGACACTTTTGTTTCTCTGCCTACTGCCTTTTTGAGTTGCAAAAATGCGACATGTCGCGATATCGTGACACTTTTGTTTCTCTGCCTGCCTACCCTTTTTGAGTCACGAAAATGCGACATGTCGCGATATCGTGACACTTTTGTTTCTCTGCCTGCCTGCTCTTTTTGAGTCACGAAAATGCGACATGTCGCGATATCGCGACACTTTTGTTTCTCTGCCTGCCTGCCCTTTTTGAGTCACGAAAATGCGACATGTCGCGATATCGCGACACTTTTTCTTTCTCTGCCTTGCTCCTTTTTGAGTCACGAAAATGCGACATGTCGCGATATCGCGACACTTTTTTCTCCTTGCTCTTTCTCTTTGCTTTGGACCGCGAAAATACATGTCACGATATCGCGACACTTTTTCTCCTTGCTCTTTCTCTTTGCTTTGGCCGCGAAAATACAACATGTCGCGATATCGCGACACTTTTCCTCCTTGCATTTTCTCTTTGCTTTGGCCGCGAAAATGCAACATGTCGCGATATCGCGACACTTTTTCCTCCTTGCTTTTTCGCTTCTCTTTTGGCCGCGAAAATGCAACATGTCGCGATATCGCGACACTTTTTCTCTTTGCTTTTTCGCTTCTCTTTTGGCCGCGAAAATGCAACATGTCGCGATATCGCGACACTTTTTCTCTTTGCTTTTTCGCTTCTCTTTTGGCCGTGAAAATGCAACATGTCACGATATCGCGACACTTTTTCCTCCTTGCTTTTTCGCTTCTCTTTTGGCCGCGAAAATGCAACATGTCGCGATATCGCGACACTTTTTTCTCGATGCGGTGTTTTGCTTTTTCTTTGATCTTTAGCATATGGGCCACTTCGGTCTTCTTGGACAACCTGTAACAACTTCACCCAAACATCAAAAACATCCTCATAAGCATTTAACATCACTGTACATACTCTGAGTAACCTCTGAACTCCTGTCCACTGCATCAACCGATCTATCTGACTGTGTTGACAACAATGACAATACTGTCGTTGCACCTTGCTCAACAATCTCCCCCTTTGGAATTGTTGGCAACACACGTGCAATTTCCTATAACTCTTCTCCCCCTTTGACAACAATATCAAAGGGCTGTTGCAGACTCCCCCTCAGTCCATGCACAACATTCTCAGGCAAAAATTATTACACTTAGCAAAAATCACAAACATGAGCAAAAAGATAAACAAATACACAAATGCTCCCCCTCGAGAATGTGGTCCCGATAGCTAGTCAATTCTTGGGAAGCGTGACCACTCCCAATTTATTGCGAAGGTACTCAAAGACTTCCTTGGGCAATGGTTTTGTGAAGATATCCGCTACTTGCTCTGTTGTTGGAACAAAATCCAACTTAACCTCACCTTCCGCAACTTTCTCCTTCAAAAAGTGATACCGGATAGCAATATGTTTTGTGCGAGAATGCATAACCGGATTCTTTTGTTTTTTTTTGGGTTTTTTCCCTTCCTATGTACAACACGCTGTCGCTGCAATATATTCTGCCTCTACTGTGGATAAGGAGACTGACTCTTGTTTCTTACTATGCCACGCGACCAACCTGTCTCCAAGATAGAATGCACCTCCACTGGTACTCTTTCTGTCATCTACACATCCTACCCAATCTACATCTAAATACGCAATAAGGGTGAAGTCCTTACCTTTCGGATACCATAACCCATACTCCATAGTACCCTTGAGGTACCGAAGAATCCTCTTCACTGTTGTCACATGAGTCTCCTTGGGACTAGCCTGAAATCGTGCTACCATGCATACTGCCTACAAAATATCTGGTCTGGTAGTTGTCAAGTACAATAAGCTCCCAATCATAGATCTGTACATGGTTTGATCAACATGTGGAGATTTGTCATCCTTGCTCAACTTGCAACCTGTCGTCATGGGAGTGCTAACTGGCTTACAATCCTCCATTGTGAACTTTTTTAACATCTCTTTCACTAAACCAAATTATCAGAACTGTTATAATCCATAACTTTGAACAATGGCAGTAAGAACCATCAAAAGTACAACACTGACATATAGCAATACTACCAATGGTGACAACTCTCAATTTAATCACCACCCTTCACGGTACCTCCACAAACAACTACATGAACTGAAACACACTTTGACAACTATACGACAACTCCCCTTGACTACTTGCCTTTCATCCTTAGATAACCAAACAAATACATAGGAGCATTAAAATAAAACTTTAAGATTGCTCCCCTTGAGGATGTGCTACCTGGAGTTGCTTAGTGCAATAGAGGAGTAGTCTCCTTCAGTCCAAGGAGACACGATTTCCTTTCTTCTTTCTTTCTCCACTCTGGTTTGATTACAGTTTTGGGCTCTTGTTTTGACTTTTCTTTTTCAGTAGCTTGTGCATGTTTTTCGAGAAATTTTCTATTTTGTCTCATTCCATTTGGTTGAAATTTTCTTCCCTGAAATTGATTTGATGCAAATGTACTTCGACAATTTCTTGCAATGTGCCCAAAATTATGACAGTTATAACATTCCACTGCATAATCCATCAAAGGTGAAAAAACATTTCTATTGGGTGGTTGTCTCTTGTGCATCCTTGATGGATGATTATTTTCCTTTCTTTGATGCACATGATTTCTTCCCTGTCTGTGTTGCATTCTTTGTGTCTGATGAAATCTACTGTCTTGCCTTAGATTAGATACAAAAGTTCTTGGACAAAACCTTGCTATGTGCCCATGACCATTACATTTAAAACATTGCACATGGTGTTCAATCGGAGAAACAAATGTATTTCTACCAGCATAACTCTTTGATCTATTATTCAATCCACAATAAATTGCCTTGTGACCATAATGGTTGCATCTAAAACAATAGCCATTAAAAGCATTATTATGAATAAAGTGAGAGTGATAGAACCTCTTTTGTTGTGGTTGCTTTGTTGTAGATCTCCTTTGAGATTTTCTTCCTTTTGAAGATTCAGCTTCAAGCTTTTCTTGCTTTGATCCTTCAACAGTGGACTTCTTCTTCTCTACAGATTTAGAAGATGAAGGTTGTTCAGCTTCACATCCAAGACCAAGCTTACCCATGGGGCTTCTTTGTTGCCTTATCATTTTATCTAGCAACTTTGTGCTCTTCTCAAATTTGAGATTTGTATTGGCCTCTTCTAGTTGTTTCCTCAATAAAACAATCTCCTCTTCTTGTTTGCAACAAACAATCTCTTTCTCATTGATCTGTGACCTGAGAGTTTCTTCAATCCTTTTGGACTCTTCTACTTGCAGCTTTAGATCACTAATAACTTTGTTAGATTCCTCTTCACGTTTGCTACATACATCGCCTTTATCATCCAGGTGTGACTTCAAGGCTTCTTCTATTTTCTTGGCTTTATGAATTTGTAAGAAGAGATCTTCAATATTATCCCCATATTCTTCCAACTTCTTGGACAGTCTTTTGTTCTTTTTCCTTTCTATACCCAACTCTTCAAGTGCAGCGATCAACTCACCTTCTAGATATACTTCACCCTCAAGGTTTTCATCACATACTTCAGAATTCACTCCTATCTTTTCTAGTTCAATTTTCTCTTCCACAGGAACTGAAACTGATTGAGATGCCTTATTTGAGGAGGATCTATTCTTCTTACCCATTGCGTACTAATCCAAGATCAACCCTAGCTGATTTAGCCTGACAAGGGAAACTAGCTCGATACCAATTGTTAGTCTCACAATGACACTGAGAGAGGGGGGTGAATCAGTGTAGCTCTTTAAAACTTAAATCTTCAACTCTTAAAGCCAAAACAATGAGAACTTAAAACCAAATAAAGCAAATATAACAAGAGAGCATCACACAACACAAGATGTATCGAGGTTCACCGATTTGGCTACTCCTCAAAAATTGACTGTTTGGACTCCCATCCAAATCCAGCCTTTGCAAAGCAACAACTTTACAATCAATTTACTAGCACCCACTGGAAGGAGCACCAACCCCTGATTTATCTGCACCAACAAAAAGGAGCACCAACCCTTGATTTATCTACACAAATAGAAAGGAGCACCAACCCCTAATTTACTAGCACCAACTGGAAGGAGCACCAACCCCTGATTTATCTGCACAAAAAAAAAGGAGCACCAACCCCTATTTACCAAGAGAAGGAGCACCAACCCCTGATTTATCTGCACAAACAAGAAAGGAGCACCAACCCCTAATTTACCAACACCAACTGGAAGGAGCACCAACCCCTGATTTATCTGCATAAATAGAAAGGAGCACCAACCCCTGATTTACCAACACCAACTGGAAGGAGCACCAACCCCTGATGCCAAGCACCAACTTGGACTTCAATCTTGAAACTAGAAGATTGACATAGAAATGCCTTCACTTTTACAAGACCCTGACTGGTCTATTGCTTACTCAACCTCTCTCACAATTCACCCAACACACACCCTTCTCGCTCGCCTCGCTGCCTCTCGCTCTCCTCTCGCTCTCTTCGCAAGATAAAATCCACACTTAAATTCTCCAAGCAACACTCCTTTTATAACAATCCTTTCTCTTTGTAACTCCAGTTGTAACTCCTTTCATATTCTCATATGCCACTTGTCAATTGTAACTCCTTCTTTATGTAACTCCTTTTGTATATATTTAGAAGGCATTTCGTCAAACATGTCACATGCAAATAATTGACACCATATTCTCCTACCATGACTGTTCATTTTCTCGGTCATGACTGTTCATTTTCTCCTTTGATGACTGTTCGTTTTCTCCTTCATGACTGTTCGTTTTCTCCTTTGCATGTTTGTTCGTTTTCTCTTTCCCTTATGCATGCATGTGTTTTGGTTTCCAAAAAAAGAACTTTTCATTTCTATTTTGAGGTCCTTCTTGAGTCGCGAAAATGCGACATGTCGCGATATCATGACACTTTTGTTTCTCTGCCTGCCCTTTTTGAGTCACGAAAAATGCGACATGTCGCGATATCGCGACACTTTTGTTTCTCTGCATGCCTGATCTTTTTGAGTCGCGAAAAATGCGACATGTCGCGATATCGCGACACTTTTGTTTCTCTCGCTAGCATCCCTTTTGAGTCACGAAAATGCGACATGTCATGATAAATCGCGACACTTTTGTTTCTCTCTGCTTCCCTTTTTGAGTCGCGAAAATGCGACATGTCGCGATATCGCGACACTTTTTCTTTCTCTGCCTCTGCCCTTTTTGAGTCGCAAAAATGCGACATGTCGCGATATCGCGACACTTTTTCTTCTTGCTCTTTCTCTTTGCTTCGGACCGTGAAATACAACATGTCGCGATATCGCGACACTTTTTCTCCTTGCTCTTTCTCTTTGCTTTGGCCCGTGAAAATACAACATGTCGCGATATCGCGACACTTTTTCCTCCTTGCTTTTTCTCTTCGCTTTGGCCGCGAAAATGCAACATGTCGCGATATCGCGACACTTTTTCCTCCTTGCTTTTCTCTTCTCTTTTGGCCACGAAAATGCAACATGTCGCGATATCGCGACACTTTTTCCTCTTTGCTTTTTCTCTTCTCTTTTGGCCACGAAAATGCAACATGTCGCGATATCGCGACACTTTTTCCTCCTTGCTTTTTCGCTTCTCTTTTGGCCGCGAAAATGCAACATGTCACGATATCGCGACACTTTTTCCTCTTTGCTTTTTTGCTTCTCTTTTGGCCGCGAAAATGCAACATGTCGCGATATCGCGACACTTTTTTCTCGATGTGGTGTTTTGCTTTTTATTTGATCTTTAGCATATGGGCCACTTCGGTCTTCTTGGACAACCTGTAACAACTTCACCCAAACATCAAAAACATCCTCATAAGCATTTAACATCACTGTACATACTCTGAGTAACCTCTGAACTCCTGTCCACTGCATCAACCGATCTATCTGACTGTGTTGACAACAATGACAATACTGTCATTGCACCTTGCTCAACAATATTACATCATCACCATATAGTGTTATTACAACAAAGCTTATATATTATCCATGTATCGTTTGACAAGATTCAAACTTGGGTCTCCTTGAAATGTTGAGGAATCTAACTAGTTGAGCTAATGCCACTTGATAAAATTTAAGTTTACATGGGTTTTTATGAGGGGTCCCAGTCCTCTTGTACCAAGTGGGGTTTGAACGTGGATCTCTTGAATAAAGCCCTAGAACTTTACCACTGCGGTAAGCTTGCAGCTCAAATAAAGATCTAATTTCATACAAAGAGCTTCAATGTATTATCCATTTTTTTTTTTTAAATTACCTTTTAAGTTTATCTTTAACTACATGCAATGCCTTTATATGAGTAAAATTTTACCTTTCAATAAGAACGATTTAGTTTTGTCTATGAATTTAAAATATAATTTTAAGTTTACTTTTGATATAATAAAAAATATTTAAACATTTTAATTACAATTTTTTATTAAAATTTTATATTATATAAAAATATATTAATATAAATTATTAAACAACAATATTTCTACTTATTTTGAGTGGAGAATGCTTAATAAGTTGATATACTTATGGTTTATGCAAAGAAGAAAGATAAGGGAACAATTAATAAGGTTTATGTTGATTTTTTTCAAACCATGGGTCCATCAACAAATATTACATCTTTTAGGATTTGTTAAGATCATAAGTAGGATTTGCTTATAAATATTTATTTGAATCAACTAATAGAAAATTAAAGTACATATGTATGACCTATTTGAAAACAATAATATTTCTATATTCTATTGACTTATCACAACTAAACTTAACCTAACAATATAGTCAAAATAATAGTAATAGTAAATAATTTATAATATATGATGCAACATCCAAGGCAAATAGGTAAGGCTCATCAACCAAAATAGATAGTTTGGATGCAACAACAAACCATGTGCATAAGATCACAAGTTACGAGTATTTTGTCACCAACATTTAATTGCCAACAACTAAGATAAACATGAGAAAAATACATATTTATTTCTAGAATCCCTAATGGATACAACCCACTACCTAAGCCAAATACATTCAATACACACTTCCTCCAACTATATCACTATATTAAATAAATTTTCTAGTTAATCGAATTGCCTATTTGTCTTATATGCTTTTGCATTAATAACACCTAGGATAGAAAATAAACATGAATTGGAGTTCATATAATACAAATGGGTGTATCCAATTGACTAGCCATGATGACTAATCTTGGATGGATCTATCCTGTTAGATTTCTAGGACTATTTGCTTACATGAATCTTATATCGTATCAAGAATAAATCACATAAATAACTCACATAAAATAATAATAAATTACAAAAATAGAATATATCATAAATATATTTCTATATCACAGGATTACAAGAATGATACTGATTGATTACATTTCCTAGAGCTTTGTCTGTAATATATAATTTTACATGACTTTTCAGTACTTTGACAATTGATCTCCTCTAATAGTTGAGAGATGCATCCTTTCATATTCTTCATATTGAGACACAACTCTCATCTTGCCACATATCAATGTGACTCTTCAATCTCTCTTGACACATTGCACTTTCTCTCATATCGATACATACATTATATAACATATAAATCAACTACCAAACTAATATTTACAAAGGGGACCAAGTCATGTAATACTTCCAACACCCCCTCGTATTACATCATTTGGTAGGAAGGCTTTTTGCCTTCATTTTCTAATTCTTTTTTCTCTTCATTTTTCAGCTCTGACTTTGACATGGTTGGATATATGCAATTTTCATTAGGTATTCCTTTATAAATTGTGTCTACCTCTGGACCACTGTATCTGAGTCACCTTTGGATCTCTGCCTTTAAGTCACTGCCTTTGGGTCACCCAATAGAACATTTATAAGACTATCATGACTATAGAATCATCACTACAAGTGCTTTCACTATAATCCATCTTCCAAGCTATGCTTGGGTCATAAAAAATTATTTCTTTATGATAAGAGTGACAATATTATTAGCAAACTTTGATCATACTTGATATTCTTTTGTGGAAAGCATACACCATTCTTTTTATCTTATCCTATTCATTCATGTTTATTCATCTACAATCAATTTTTTATATGTAGTCTTTATTTTCTTTTTGTAGATAAAATATTTGTGAATGATTATGTCCTCCACAAATTTTACAATGGAGATTCCAACAATTCTATATCTTATGTCCATATCTACCATAATGAATACATCTATTCCTATTATAGGATTACTTTTTACTTTTTCTGATTCATTGTTTCTTATTTGTACTTCATGGTTAAACTTTATTAGTCCCTATCATAGATTTGATGTCACTATTTCCTGTCATAAATTTAGTTCTTGATTCATTGCTACTTGTCTATCTTGTATATCCAAGACCTTCACATTTTGGTCTTATTTTTGGTACAATTGGCTCTTTCATTCCTTGTCCATGTTTTCCCAAACCTGTGTCTTTATATCCCATTTTACTTAATAATTTTGAACCAATTCCTTTAGTATACCTTTCAAAATAACCAAAAAGATCATCAAAATGATCCCTATCAACATCAACACAACTCTAAGCATCACTATCCCTATCATCATTTGAATATTTATCATCATCAATTTTGATAGCATAAGCTTTTTCTGAACAATCACAAATTGTATTTAAATCCTTTGTGTCACATGTAATATTTATTTTTGTAATAAGTTATTTGTCATGAATTCTAAGTCACAAGTATCATTGCTTGCATCATAATTTTTCTTTTCATTTTGATGAGGATCACAACATGCATCTTTTTCTTTTTGATGAAGATCATTAGTATCACAACATGCATCAATCATAATTGGTTTTAATTCTATGGTATCACAACATTCATTCACTGTCATAAGCCTTAAATCATTTGTATCACAAAAAACATCTTTCATTACTATTTAATTCTCAATTCTTCAATCTTTCCTTGTTTTCTTATCTTGGAAACATTTAGAGTGATTATTCCTTGGTATATTATCTTCCATAGACTAAAAGGTAAAGTAACAAAATTTTCATAACAATCATTAGCATCATTAAGAATACTTTGCATGCATTGTTGAAGTATTAAAAATTCTCTCTTTTTTGCTTCACTGGTAATATCAACAAGCTTATTCTTCAAATATTTAGTCATTTCCTCTTGTTTTCTATTCTTACCTTTGAGAACTTCATTAGAAAGTAATGCCATATACATTATATTTCCTATATCATTAGGTAATGTGAAAACACCTTTAGAGTCTTCAACTGCTTCATCAAGCTTTGAACTTAGATAATTTCCAAGCATTGAAAATTTTTCATCTTTGGCTTCTCTCATGATTGATTATAAGACTCTCTTTTCCTTCATTGATGTATCCTTTTGTCCTTCAATTTTTTTTATCATGTATTGAGTACAATATTTTAAATCTTGCAACATTTCCTTAGTCTCTTCTAGTGAGATATCCTGAATGTATATTTGTTCTTCTTGAAGACGTAAGTTTTATTCTTTATTATTTTTGTCTCTTTTTTTTAATCATTTGTTTTTCTGTTTGCATGCTTTTTATTTGCCATGTTCCTTTGAGGTTGAAAACCTTATAGCTCCAAAAATAAAAAAAAAATAAATTTTGTAAATTTTTATATTTAATTTTCTAAACTTGTGAAGTAGTAATTCTTGAGTCCCTAGGTTGTTTTTATAAGTTTGAAGTAGAACTCCTTTTGAATCCCAAATTAATTGAACAATAATATTCTAATTTCAAAAACTATTAAACAAATAAAATAACTATTAAAGAAACCTTATAACTCTAAATTAAACTTCAAATTATAAATTACTCTAAATAAACCTTATCACTCCAAATAAAAAATTATAAACTAACCAAACTAAATAATCCTTATAGCTCCTATAGTTTCTCAAACTTTAATATTTTAATAAATCTTCTAATTAATAAATTCCTACCTTATCACTCCTATAGCTTAAATTTAAAAACCCTAATAAACTTTGAAATACCTTTCAAAATTCATGCATGCCTTATCCTCTCTTCAAACACTACAAGATGGAATGAATGCTACTTGTGTGGGCTAACTTTAAAAGGTATACCAAGTGTTACAATCCTCAAACAACTTGCGAGCGATTTCTCTTTAGATGGAATGCAAGATGTTTTGCATACATGTGGCATGCATTTTTCCTTTAGGTGAGATGTGAGCTATGCTGCATCATATGCCTTGGAGATATTTCAATGATTAAGCATTTTGATGTTACTCCCTCCTCACTATGGTAGATGACTAGGGTAGCAAATGGCTTTACCAACCGTGTGTTACTTTGGTCTTCTCCTTCCATAACTCAAACATTCAAGATTCCACTTAGAACTTGTTGGATGCTTGGCATACTCTGTTGTTTGTCTCATATGCCACACTGCTTCTTGGATTACTTTGGTTAATGCACTGCTCCTTATTGCTTCTTGAACACCATGCTGCTACTTCTCAAGTGTTTCTCCAATATGCCCATGGTCTTCTCAAGCTCCTTAGGTACGCTTAGGATCTTCTCAAGCTCCTTAGGAATGCTTGGGATCTTCTCAAGATCCTTGGATATCCTTGGGATCTTATCAAGGTCCTTAGGTATGCTTGAAGTATACTCTAGGTAAACTTGACATATTTCATTCTTCCTTAGGCATGAGATGGAACTATGGATAACTCAATTGATGTGCGATTGTGTTCTCTTGAACACAATAGTGCTATCTTGATTCTACAGACTCATGTTCATCTTACACATTCTCTATTCTATTGTTATTTTGATAGATGACCTCTTTCTATTCTAAAGTTGACCACTTAGATTCTTTGCTCCCACTGCTTGTATAGACATATTTTTGCTGGTTGCTTTATCTTCCTTTGGAATGTCCTTATTATGCTTGTTGTTATGATGCTTAACCTTTGTTTCTTCTAGATATTACACTTTGTCATACGTCTAATTGCATTCTTTGTATAATACTTTTATCTATTCTAATATGGTCCTTTACTATGGACCCTTAATCTTCATCTCTTAAACTTGATGCTCTCTAATGACTACTTTCTACACTTTAGAATCTTCTTCACTAAATCTTTATATGGCTGCCAATGTCAAGCCTATTGTCAAGGTCAATATCTAATGACTTGAATCTTCCTAAAACTTATTTTATCAAGGCCTCTCTTCAAGACCTATTCTTCTTATGTTAAGGTTTGTCTTCAAGACCCGAATCCTCTACCTCTTATGTCAAGGTCTATCTTCAAGACTTGAATCTTCAATATTAAGGCCAATTTCTTTGTGACCTAAAACTTTAATATATTGCAACTTAAATTAATCTCCTCTTGATGAAAGCTTACATTCATATATATATATATATATATATATATATATATCAATATTTAATATATCCTTCTCCTTTTTTGCTTACTCTTGCACTAGAAGATGAAATTCTTTTGATGATCAATCTCTGCTGCAACTCTATCTTCAACAATATATTAGGTCACACCTAAGAACTTAAATAACTAATATCAAGGTGACCTTAATGTCCCTAATGCTTCTATCAATATCAAGGGTTGGCTATATCCTCGAATGATCAACTGTATTAAAGTAGATTCATCCTCCAATAGACAAGTCCTTGTATTTATTGGTTATACTACAATCATATGAAGACTCTATAGTTGAGTCCTAGTCTTCACTAGCTATTCCTGCAACCATGAAAATACTTCAGTCTTTCTACTTACTTTGACCTTACAATAGAGTCCAGGTCTAACTCCCTTTAAAGTAGACTGTATGCAGCTAAATAAATTCAACCTGTACAAGAAACTACTTGTAGTTGCTCTAACACCACTATTAGCTTTCTAGGACTATTTTATCACATGAATCTTATCTCATATCAAGAATAAATCATATAAATGCCTCACATAAAATAACAACAAATTACAAAAATTGAATGTATCACCAATATATTTCTATATCACAGGATTACAAGAATGATACTCATTGATTATATTTCTAGGAGCTTTATCTCCAACATATAATTTTACATGACTTTTCAGTACTCTAACTATTTCTCTCCTCTAACAGCTAGAAGATGCATCCTTTCATATTACTCATATTGAGACAAAAATCTCATTTTTCCACATATCAATGTGACTCTTCATTCTCTCTTGACACCTTGCACTTTATCTCATATTGACACATACATTATATAAAATATAAATCAAATACCAAACTAGTATTTACAAAGGAGGCCAAATAATGTAATACTTCCAACACATCCATGTTTTCTTTTTGCATTTTTTGTCTACCTCTATGAAAGTCCACTATTTTATTTTTTATCTTCAAGAAAGCTTTATTTATTTTCTTAAGCCAACTATATTATGCTTTATAAACTCATTTCTCTTGTTGTAGAAAAGTATACATGTTATCTCTCCTTTGAAAACTACTAGAAAACTGAAATAAACAAGAAATCTATGAAAACATAATGTTAGCTTAGATAACCTTAGGTTATTTCTCTTATTTTAAATTAATTTATACATAAGGTGTAATACTTCCTTCCTTTTCATAAATGCATCTATATACATATGTTCTTCCATGGATTCCTTAACAAAATCACCCATATCTCTATGAGCTTCTCCATTGGTCACAATGCATACCTTTTTGTCCAAGAATATTACATTATCCACTTCTTTTAGAGATTCCCTAATGTATTCTTTCATTGGATAGCTTATCATCTCTAACTATATGATTTATTTTTTAACATTAATGTTAATAAATTATTTGTCCTCTACAAAAGCATTTGATGCCTTTCTAGCCTTAATAAAACTCTCCTTCTATAAAAGATTTCTTAATCCCTTCTAAAGTGCTATTGTTTCAAGAATTCGTCTTTATTGCAACAATACATGGTGTCATCCATACCATTTTTATTTACTCCTTTTCTTACCTATGATGTTGAGCAAGTAGCTTCCTCAACACCATCTCTTTCAAGTTTTTCATCTTCCTAATATTATTTTTTTCTTCCATTTTCTTCCTCTCCATATCTCTTTTAACATTCATTATCTACTAAAAATTATTTTCTAAAATATTTCCTGCTTAAGAATTTTATTTACTATTGCTCCTTATATGGTAATCCCATATGGGTGATTCCTTGACCTCTCAAGTTCTTCTAACTCTTAGTAGGCTATGATTTTCCTCTCGCAACTTTAAGAGGCATTTTGTTTCCTTTGTAATCTTACTTTTATTTGCAATACAACGTAAGCCAATTCTGCTAGTGAAATTGATTACCTACTCTGATACCAAACTAATGCAACAAAAACATTATAGTACTAAACAACCCATAATAATTATAGTTAAAAAACTATAACAATAAAAAACCATTAATTATTAAGATAGATTTACACGTATGCTAGTAGAAGTTATAAACCTGTTAAAGAAAATTTTAAGTAATTTTTTGCCAAAATAAATCTTAGTATAATATGACAAAAGTGGCAAACTAGATCCTTTATAGCTGCAAGCCTACTAAAAAGGTTATATTAATAAAGTGCTTCAAGTTACAACATCTAAACAACCTTAAAATTTGCTAATGATTTTTCAAGTGTCAAAATAATACAATATAAGGTGGTATAACTTTAATGTGGAGAGAACTTACATGTTAGAAATAACCAAGGACAAGGTTATGAAAATAAGAGAACAAGTAAGGTCTTACATGGATTTCTCTCGAAGTAGAGATCCATTTGTAATAATGTTAGTATAACTTATTATTCATGTTTTATCTATGTTTTAGAACTGGTTGTTAATAAATTATATTTTTCATTATCTAATAAAATTGGTTAACCAATAATTCTATCTTATTCATTTAGTTGTATGCCAATCCAAACTAACTATAAATCTCAAATTGGAAAGGCAATTCTACGCACTTGCTTTATAAGCGAATATCTACAATTTTGTAATTATTTATATTTACAATTATTATTATTTCTAAATTAGTTATATGGGATTGAAATGGTCCCTAACCATCTTACATCATCACCACATAGTGATATTGCAACAACTTGGCAACTATTTATGTTTTCTTGGCAATATTTGAACTTGATTCTCCTTGAACATTGAGGAATTTAACCAAGTGAGCTCATCCTATTTGATAATTGTAGAACATATTGGATCTCATAATATATTATAATTATATATGGGAAATGTTGACAATATTGTCACATTCCACCAAGGGGCAGAAAAATTAAAACTTTGTATGATATTTGTTTTGGTTGAAAGTTTTCTTTGTTTATAAGTTATAGCAATTTTGATTTCCCTATCGCCCCTGGTGAACAAAATGAAAAGAAAAGAACTTCGGGCCCGAAGCGCTTCAAATCATCACTTCGGGCGAGAAGTTTGCCGAGAAAGCAAAAGAAACGCTTCGCACCCGAAGCATTCCCAGCGGCTACTTCGGGTGAAGAGTTTGCGAAGCGGCATCCAAGCAACTTCGTCGAAGAAGAAAAGATAGCCCGAATCGGCTAAGGCAATGAAAATACTTCGGGCCCGAAGTATTTCTAAAATCCACTTCGGCCAGTTTCCACCCGAAGTAGTAGAGGTCGAGAAAGTGTTTCGGCCGAAACTCTCCCGAACCGCCTTTTCAAAAGAAGATCGGCCCGAAGCGTTTTTCCCGACCCGTCAGTGAAGCAGTTTTGCCAGCGAAGCAGCGAAGGATAGAAGGAGATCGGCTTTGGCACGCCACGCCCCCAAAGTAATTTTGCGAAGCAAAAATCAGCGAGGCACTTTCCAGGAACGCTTCCCAAGTTGGGCATTTTCCCGAGGCAGTCAGAGAGCCTCATAAATGCATATTTTCTTGCCCGATAAGCCCGTTGCTCATTTTTGGCAATTGGATGTGAAGTATCAGTCCGAAAAGGAGAGCCCGACAAGCATGGCCACCACTCGAGCACCGCACCTGCAATCCGAGGACACCCAGGTGGCTCATTTAATGCATCTTTCCCCGATTGACTCGGTCACCATTACCAGTTTTGGTAGCCGATTTGAGGGATCATTCGCAGCAGCAACGAGGCGTCGATTTCTCAGGGCCCGAGGGTGTACTCCACCATTTTTGTAATAATGATTCAGAGGGTCGGGTCCTCTATAAAAACCCAGGCTCTGTAATGTAAAGAGGGGGGGAACTTTCTGCTAGAAAGCTGTTGTAACTCGATGTCCTGCGTTTAATACTAAAGATCTTTTGTGCTCCATTTCTCTCTTTTATGCTGCCTTCTGTGCTTAATTCTTTTGTCTTTTCTCGTTCGCATACTGAGACTCTGAACCTTGAATCCGGTGTACGATCGGGGACCGAACCCCTAAAATTTGCCCTGAAGGATACATAGGAGAGGAAAAATGTTCCTGTTGC
Source organism: Wollemia nobilis (assembly GCA_028583015.1). NCBI lineage: Eukaryota > Viridiplantae > Streptophyta > Pinopsida > Araucariales > Araucariaceae > Wollemia > Wollemia nobilis. The sequence goes on along the minus strand of JAQPPZ010005362.1, from coordinate 2,134,881 downwards.
TTTCTTTTATGCTGCCTGGTGGATCGAGGTTTCTGTTATTCCCTCGTCTTAATCGTTGTTACTCTGAACCCTGAATTCCAGCGAGAGAGAGAGGAGAACCCTGCGAACCCGTCCAGAGGATACATAGGAAGGTCGGCACTACGTTTCTTTCGTTTCATTCTTGGTATTTCCTGCTGCTATTCGAGTTGTTAGTGAGTGATCGTGCTTCCTATTCTCTCCCACATCAAATCATCATCTCTAACCCTTACTCTTTATCTTCTCTAACCCTTACCCTTTTTATTTATTTTCCTAACCCTTATCCCTTTTATCTCTTTCCTGCACTCTTGTCTTCAAACCCCAAAAGGTAGATTAGTATAGGAGCCGGCCTTTCTCCGAAGATCGGCACGAGGGGCATCTCTTCCCTTCGGCCTTTCAATGTTGGTCGCAGGTCCAGGGTGCAAACCCACCGAAAGTCCTTTCCTGTGTGGATTTGATGACCAATAGTTTCTGGCACGCCCGGTGGGACCCAAGGTCCCATATTTGAGAAAATTTCTAGCCCGTCTTCATCGGAGCCAATAGTTCTAACAAGTTCTCGATGAGATCCGGTCAGTCTCATCCCCTGAGTAGTAGTGAGAATCGATGCTCTCATTACTAAGAGACTCTTAGCATCTGGCGACTCTGTTTTACCCGAGAATCTTCAAAGTCGTAAAGACCAGTACTAAAAGCCTATGCCTTCATGCAAACGAGATGGAGAGTTAGGAATAGAGGAGAGGAAACCGAGTTCTTTGAGCTTGATATTGATGCCTTTGGGGAACGCTCTAGGTTAGTTACCCCCGAATATCTCTTACGTGGAACATCCTCACAAGAGGCTGCTGTTGACGAGCAAGGCCTAACTTCCGATAGCACAACAGCTAGTTTTCCTCCGAATCCTCCCAACTCACCGAAGCATCCTAGTGCCTCCGTTCCCTTTGGCCTTCCGACGAGCAACCCAAGAGGGACTTCGAGGATTTCTGTTCCATAGAACCCAGGCACAAATATGGCACAACAACAACAACAACAACAATAGCAGCAACCACCGCCCAGATTATTTCTAGCATGGAATTCTTCGTCACCATTGAATCTCGCGGGCCAAGGGCAAGTTCCACCTACTGCAATAAAAAAGCTCCCGACGTTCGACGAAACTAGAAAGACTGCTCTAGAACATATCCAGGACATCATTTCCCTGGCGGCAATCCATGATATCATAGAAGAGCGAGTGATGGTGAAGCTCCTGGTTCTCTCCCTTAGAGGAAAGCTCCTCTATTGGTATAGATCTCTGCCACCCGACACTATTACGGGATGGGACCAGTTAGCCGAGCAATTGATGCAAGGCTTCAACGAGTCCGCCGATCCGACTTCTCTTCTGCAGCAATTCACTTCGATCCAAAGACATCCACAAGAAGAAATTGCAGACTTCAATGTTAGGTTCGCTCGAACCTGGCAAAGAGTCCCAGTTGGGCTTCGCCCAACTGATGAAGCCGCGACATACTACTTCCTTCGGGCATTCAACCCTGATATCGGCCTTATGATAAGGTACTCAAATGTCAATACTTTTCCAGAGTTGTATGGGTTAGCCAAGAAAGCAAAAATGGACCTCATAGCCATGGGTAAACTCCCTCAAAGAATGCCAATGCCTATACTCCCCGAGTTCCTTCAAGCCCAGTATGCGAGCGCAGTCGCTCCATAGATTTCTGCAATCCTTGCATACCCGATCTCATCTTGGAACCCGAATCCCGTTGTCTCGCAGATCACCGCTCCATAGATACATTTCCCCATGCTTTCAACTATGCCGCCCACTATCACTCCAACATTTCCAATGTTGCCAGCACCCCTCCAACATCCTGCCTTGCCTTCGATACCGACCATGGCTTCTTTACCATCAGTTCCCAAGGCCGATGATATGCAAGCCAAGATATTGCAAGAAATGCAATCGTTAAATGCCATAGTGCAGACCTTGTCCAACGACATGACCATTGTCAAGAAGAAGCAAGCGCAACAAGAGTTTCTACCAAGAAGGTCTTATCCCACGCCTGCACTTACCAAAGATCAAGCGGTCCATCAAGGAAAAGCTTCGGTAAGAAATGTTGCGATAGATGAAGTCCCAAGCACTTCTGATCATGTATACTGGTGCTCTACATGTAATGATCCTCACGAGGAGAATACATGCATGTTGCATCAACACTACGTGCAGACGCTAACAAGCAGCAGTCAAGGCGGTCAAGTCAACGTCATCCGACAATTGGATCAAAACTTGTCCATCGACGAGGAAGAGCCAGTCGCGGTCCTTACCAGGGGAGGTAAAAGGATGATAGAGGTGGATGCTACCCAAATGGCTCCTTTGAAGGTACACGCTCATTTTGAGAAGGGACAACCATCCTCTTCGGCCCCGAGCGAAGCTCCTCCGCCAGCTCCAGTCAAAGAAAAGGCCCAAAAGGCCACTGTCGAACCACCTCAGGTGGAGACCAAAGAACAGGCTAAGGAGAAGCTCAAGTTTCCCTCGCTCACCAAGCGACAAAGGGTCGAAGCGACAGAGCAATATCGCACCAAGTACGAACCAAGAAAGGAACCTGAGGTGCATAGCTCCCTAGCCTACAACATTGTAGAAGAATTAAAGAGAATTCTAGCCAAGATCAGTTTGTATGATGCTCTGCAACTTCCTGGACAAGTGGACCTGCTGCAAGAATCATTGAAGAGGATCAATACAAAGAAGGCAGAGCCACTCGCCCTGGTGCAGACCTTGTCCATGTCCATTACGGGAAAAAATAGACCACCACCGTTCTACTTATCCTTACAAATGGAAGGATATATCGTGCATAACTGCATGATAGATTCTGGAGCCACGATGACAGTCATGCCGAAGGCAGTATGCGAGGAAATAGGCATGGAATACACACGAAGCAGTCATGGAGTCCTCCAGCTGGACGGTACCCCAATGAAGACTGTAGGTGTCATCAAGGACATTCCTATTCGGCTACATAAGACACCTCAAATCGTAGTCATACAAGAGGTGGTAGTCGTGGACCTGGAGCCCTACTTCAGCATGTGCCTGTCAAGGGAATTCACGGCAAAGCTGGGCGGATATCCGTCCATGGACTACACTCATTTGGAGATCCCCTTCAAAGGGAAGAAGGTGAAGATCTATAATGAAAAGCCTTCTACGTTCCTGGTTGAGAAGATGTCCGAAGAAGAGAGCAGTGGCCCTGTGCATACGATCGCGGAGGAGCTAGAGCAAGTGGATCTGGTCCAGGAATCCCTCGCACAGTTGTGTTGCGAAGATGAATTTTCATTGGCAGATTTCAATGCCATGATAGAGACTGAGGTGGGGTGCTACACCATCGCCAAGTCCGAGAAACCAGCCGAAATAGGGGGAAAGGTTTCTGCTCAAGAAGGACTATGGAAATTGTTCTTCGACGGTGCCCGATGCAAGAATGGTGTCGGGGCAGGAATCCTTCTGATTTCGCCATCCGATGAGCAAAAGGAATATTGCTACCGATTGACATGGAGCTGCACCAACAATGCAACAGAGTATGAAGCCTTGTGCTTAGGACTCAAGAAAGCCGACAAGATTGGCATAAGACATCTTCAGATCTTTGAGGATTCCGAACTAGTTTGCAACCAGGTCACCAACAAATGCTCTTCAAAGAAGCACTATCTTAAATCATACCGCAATAGGGTATGGGACCTGTTCGACCAGTTCGAATCCCTCAATCTACAGTCTATTCCACGAGAAAAGAATCGACATGCAGATGTCTTAGCATCCATCGCAGCCCGATATTCTCCAGTGGATGATATGGTGCATAAGCCGAAGGTTGTAAGGATGATCTATAGACCCTCTGTCCCCGACAGGGATTTACACTAGCAAGTTTTTGACAATGATGAGCAGATTGTTAATTTCATGATCCAAGAAGCCGCTATAGTCGAAGACCGAAGCCCTGATGAGGAAGAATATGAAGGATTGGTCCAGTTGAAGAACAACCACGTTCCCAAGGGATTGATCACGCTTGAGAGCCTTTTCGATCAAAATGATCGATCGCTATCCCGTAGGATCCAGATCAGCGCGTAGCAATATCAAGACTTAGAACTGGAACCTAGGAAAGTAATAAAGGTCGGGACCGATTGTACTTCGAAAGAAATAGAGCGAATCCGATGTTTGTGTAAGAAGTACCCAGATATCGTGGCATGGTCTTATCACGACCTCAAGGGATACGATCGACAGCTGATCCAACATACAATCGAATTACAAGAAGGGGCCAAACCTTTTCGACAGAAGCAAAGGCCGGTTAATCCAAAAATCGAGGTCCTGATGAAGGTCGAATTGCTAAAAATGCTCGAAGCAAAGATCATTTATCCTATCAAGCATTCTTCCTGGGTAGCGAACTTGGTCCCTATCAGAAAAAAGAACGGAGACATCCGGTTGTGCGTGGACTTCCGCAACCTGAATCATGCTTCCCTCAAGGACCACTATCCTCTCCCGTAGATCGATCAGATCTTGCATTCGGTGGCTGGAGCTCAACGATTCTCCCTGCTCGATGGTTTTTCGGGATACAATCAAATCTGGGTCAGGGACGAAGACCAGCATAAGACCGCGTTCACAACCAAGTGGGGCACATTCGCCTACCAGCGGATGCCTTTTGGCCTCTCGAATGCGGGAGCTACTTTCCAGAGGGCAATGGACCTTGCTTTTGGCGAACTTCTGAACAAGGTTATTGTTATCTATTTGGATGACATGACCGTCTTCTCCCGAAGGAGAGAGAACCACCCAGAACATCTTCAACAAATTTTTGAAAAATGCCAAGAATTTGGCATCTCAATCAATCCAAAAAAGTCAATCTTCGCAGTCAGCGAAGGAAAGCTGCTAGGACATGCTATTTCGGAAAAGGGTCTCATCGTGGATCCTGACAGAGCCGAAGCTCTGATGAAGCTCCCAATCCCAGCAGATAAAAAGGGCCTTCAATATTTCTTCGATCAGATTAACTTCGTAAGGAAGTTTGTCCCAGACTTCGCCCAGGTCATTAAGCCGATGTCTGAGCTTTTAAAGAAGGGCACAGAATTCGTCTGGACAGAAGAGAGGAGAAAAGCATTCAAAGAAATCAAGGCCCGAATCGTTCAGGCACCGGTCTTGATCAACCCCGACTACAGTCGAGATTTTATCCTGTATGCAATAGGAGAACCTGAAAGCTACGCCGCGGTCTTGACGCAAAAGGGGGAAGATGGAGAGGAACGTCCCATCGCGTTCCTCAGCCAGATAATCAATCCCCATGAAGAAAAGTACAATTTCATCGAGCGTCAAGTGCATGCAGTTATGAAGTCTCTCAGGAAATTCAAACAGTTCATTTCTTAGAGTCGCACGACAGTCTTTGTCATTCACCCCGATGTGCGTAGTTTCATTATCCAAGGGGAATTGGGAAGCAAGAGAGCTGGTTGGGTAAGCAAAATCCAAGAGTTTGATATTGAGATCAAACCTACCAAACTAGTTCGTGGTCGTGCACTATGTCAAGAGCTGGCGAAGAACGCAACGGCCAAAAAAATAGACAATCAGTTGGATGACTTGCCAACAGGAGAATGCCTCGCTAATCAGGAAGAGGCTGACAAAGATTGGGTCGATGAAATAGTGGAATATTTCAACATCGACAGATGCCCCTCACATCTGAATGCATCGCAGCGAAGACATTTTAGAATGCGGTCCGCCCGATACACTATGCGCCCTGAAGGCCTATTTTTCAGGAACATCGACGACGTCCTCCTCAGATGCATAAAAGATGATGATAAGAGAAGAATCCTGGGTGAATTTCATTCAGGACTATCTGGAGGGCACTTTGCTGGAAGAACGATGACACTAAAGATTATCAAGGCGGGTTACTATTGGCCTACACTCTTTGTCGATGCCTTCTCCATTTGTCGAAGGTGCGAGCAATGCCAGAAGTTCGTCGACCGAAGCAAAAATGCTTCGATGCCCCTTCGACCGATACAAGTAGAAGCCCCTTTTCAGCAATGGGGACTGGATTTCGTAGGGGCCATATCGCCAAACTCCTCTGCTGGGCACAAATTCATTCTGACTACGACCGATTACTTCACCAGGTGGGCCGAGGCAGTCCCCACAAAACATGCCGATCAAGATACCGTGGTCACCTTCCTGGAAGGATTGATTACCCGCTTCGGCATCCCCGAAGCAATTATTACAGATAACGGTCCTGGTTTCATAGGTGCAAAGATCAACGAGTTCCTATACAAGTATGGGATATATCACAAGGTGTCTTCCAATTATTACCCCCAAGGCAATGGATTGGCAAAATCCACCAACAAAACCCCGTTGAGGATACTGAGAAAGCCGATCGATCAAAACAAAAGAACTTGGCACCTCCTTCTGGATCGGGCCCTGTGGGCCGATCGGGTTTCTGTCAAAAGGTCAATCAAGACTTCGTCGTATGCTCTGGTCTACGGCAAGGAGGCCATCCTGCCCACTCACATCGAGATCCCTGCATTACAGTTGCTAGAAGAAGATGAAGCTAACCCGATGGAAGAACGCCTGGTTCAGCTATTACAACTAGAAGAGGAACATGAAAAGGCCTACCAAAACTTCGCACGGCATGCCGAGGTCACCCGAGACTGGTTCAAAAGGAAATCATCCGATCGCACATTCAAGGCAGGAGACCTGGTATGGAGGTGGGATTCATGGAAGGCCAAGCCTGGGAATCATGACAAAATGGATGCGTTCTGGGACGGACCGTTCGAAATAGTAAAAGTAAATTCGGCCAATTCCTTCATCCTCAAAGATGCGAATGGCCAAGTTTTACCAATCTCCGTCAATGGTCTTCACCTGAAGACCTTCAATCGCTGAGGTATGTACAATTCTAAAAAAAAAAAAAATCTTGCATATATTTTGTATATAGGATTTCAATGCTTTGTATATACTCTGTTCAAAAGATCACGGGGAGCAAGTGCCACTTCAACCGCAAAAGCTAGATTCCTGGCTTCGGCTTCACAAAGCATGATCGAAATCGCCTTCGGGGGGGTTTCGGTCCGAAGTAGCCGACGAAGGGAAGTTCGTGGCGAAGCTCTCCTCGATGAAATGAGTTTCGGTCGGCGGTATTCATGAACCGAAGCAACAGCATAGCCAAGGGGAACTTCGGGCCCGAAGTGAAGAAAATCAGCCCGAAGAAGAACTTCACGACGAAGTATTTTCGCCAAACCCCGCTTCGGGGCGGACACATTTAAGATGTGCCTCGAGGAACGTGCCGACGACAGCATCAAAAGGGGACCAAAATGGATGAACTCAATATGAAAGAAGTGGCACTCATCCCAAGGCAGTTCGTCAGCCCAAAAGCCATGCAAAAGTACCAGGTGGCAGCGACTCGCGCTCTCGATACAAAATCAAACCGCCGAATTGCATGGCCCCACGTACGACGCCGCCATATAGCCAATCAGATGTCGTAGCGATACTTTTGGGCTAGGCCCACGAAGTAATTACGGTGGTTGCCATAAATGCCGAAAGTTGCCCTCCGAAGCTATAAAATGCAGACGCCCGTTAAGAACAAACCATTTGCAAGTGTGAGAGTTGAGTCTGCATTCTGCCACCTCGAAAAGCTTCTGCATCAAAGGTTTTGCCGTTCGTCGTGATTACCCCGTCCTCTGTTTTGAGGTGCCGAACTCTGCTACATCACAAGTTATTCGGCTGCAATCGTTCACAATGGGAAGGAGGAACCCCACGCGAAAGGGAAAAGAACCAGAGGCGACAACTCCAGAGAAGGCGAAAGCCGAGGAAGAAAAGAAGCAGACACCTAGGAGGGCCAATCCTCCCCCACGCACAGGAAAATAGGTTATGGTAGGAAGGGAGGAGTCCGATGATGAGCCCAGTGTAGAACCACCTGTTGATAAGTGGGCAAAAATCAGAGACCCAAAACTTTCAAGAACCGTGGCCGAGCTTCGGTATACCATCGACTTCATGAAAAGTAGGCTCTCAACAGAGAACAAGAGGGCCATGGCATATTATTCCCACATATACTGGTATCTGGTCCTTCCTACACATCACTGCCCCGAGCTCATATACGCCATTGCTCAGAACTATCAACCGCAAACCAGGCAGGTGTTAGACGCCTCGGGTAAAAAATTGTTTTCCATTCTGAAGGAGGATGTGCAAGCAGCGTTCGCACCGTAGCAAAGGCCACCAAAAGGTTATACCATTCGCAATGTCAGCCTGAGCGAACAAACGGATAAGTTCGCTTCTAATCCCTTCATTCTGAGCTTTTTGCGTGAAAATCTCAAGAGCGGACTTCCTTCCGGCAAGCGACCCCAGATGCCCCTGCCCTTGGAGGCCTTCAAAAACATAGATATATTCTCTATTATTGCATGGGTAGGGGGCTTGTCAAGCGATACTTTGGTATGCCCATGGCAGGTGTCGCTAGCCGAATGCATTTCCAGAGGAGAGTTCTACGCTCCCGACGCTTCGCGGCCGAACACTAACCCAGTTTTCTTTGATTGGGCAGAATGGGTGGCCCAAAATCTGCATATGCGGTTGTCATCCATGAAGGATGCTAGCAAGGAGCCGCACTTCCAGCCTTGTTCCTTCTTGGTTTGGCTCTTTTTCTTCCATGTACATAAAACCCTTCCCCATTGTGATATTTCACCAGTCGACAAGGATGGGATCCCCTTGCCTGTATATCAGTGGACCCGTCTCCTGCTAAGGTCGGAGTCCTATTACCCTTTCAACCAATAGTTTTTGGGACCTACGATGCACATTCTGACAGGGTCTAGCCCTCGGGTGCCTCTCTGCCTTAGAGATAAAGTGGTATTGGAGAGAAAAGGGGATGTGTTTCAATTGACACAAGGGCTTGTGATCCGCCTCTTTGGCTTCACAGGGAAGCCCTTCTTGCTGCCCTTTTTCCCTTTGGAGTACCAATTTGCCTTGGAAGTTGCTCGACAAAGTGACGCGACCGATGAAACTTACGGCCACGGGCGGAAGTGGGCACACACCTGCGACTTCCCCTTCAAGATGGGAGTGATCGAAGTCTTTGCCTTGAAGCAGAACGTATACCTGGAGGAGAAGCTCGCCGATTTTGGTCTGCTTCAAATACCACAGAGGTGGCTCTACGACCCGTTGGGGGTGATGAGGGATCATTTGAAAAGCAAAAACTTCCATGTCTGCCCTCGCCCCGAAGTTCTGGAGCAGAGAAATAACCCCAATGGTATGGACCTGGAGTGGCATTTAGAGGAGATGAGGACGTTGCCTCCTTGGCATGACTTCTATCCTATGGAGGTCGAATTCGACCCAGACTAGTACCCATTCCCAACTCCCGACTCCACTTTCTGGAGAAAAGCAAGGGACGATCTAAAAGAGGAGTTGAAAGACTGGGATGAGGAGCAATTAAGAGAATGGTGGATTATGAGAGTCCATCACCGAAAGATGAATTCTTACGGGCTTCTAACGATGGACAGGGAATTCGCAATTGTGTATCAGACCAATATTGGGTCTTGGAAACCCTTGTCCTTCGTCGATTTCGTTCCACCGGCCACCCCAAGTTCAGATGAAGGCCCTGGAAGGACTGATAATGTCCCTAAGGAAAAAGTAGCCAGGGCCTCTCCAAAAGCTTTACTACAGAGTCCATCCGAAGATCTAGAGACAGCAATAGAGGAATCAGAGCAACCCCTCAAGAGGAAGAAAATAAAGGAGCGGGAACCTACACAGGCACCCCCGAACTTCCCAAAGCGATCGCGTACAGGCACTCCGAGCGCCCCTACCGAAAGATCAGTATCGGGCTCGACCGAAGTAAACGACGGAGAGGCTCCACCAAATGCCGAAGCGATCCCAAACGTAGATATCATCAACATGGAAGAACTCGTGGAAGTCATGGAAGCCGAGAGTACCGAGGCCCAGGAGGAACCAGGGCCGATCACCCAGGAGATCACCATGGCCGCTCTGCCAGGAGGGCACGCAGGTACGTTTTCTTCGCCTTATGCTCTGGTTGCTCGTAAGTCCACCCCGGCCCTGGCCGAAAGCTCTCACCAGTCCACCCTACCTCCACAAGGTCAGTCACCTTCTTGCATCGTGTCCCTAATCACTCCCCCCGAGTCTTTCGGCCAGGGCAAACCCGTCGAAGCCACTTCGCCTAGCCACACCGCCAATCCTTCAGTCATCAACCAGGATGAAGCCAATAGCCCAACACCGAACCTAGAGGCTCATCCCTCCATTGTACATAACGTGTTCCCACTCGTCGAAGCCCCCGTCACCCCTATTGCCGAACCTTCGGGTGAGGCTATCCCCTTCAACTCCTTATATTTGTTCAATCCCTCGACTGTAGACCCAACCGCATTCGACTCCGAGCTATCCTCAATACGGGAGTCCCCCTTGGCCAAAAAACTCCTCCAAGCCCGATAGAACACAGAGAGAATGTTGAAAGAGGCAAGAAAGAAGAGAGGGCGTTCGCTCGCTCAAGTTGAGAAATGTGTCGTCTTTGATTTCGAGGCGGGAAAGATGCATAAAGTAAAGAAGATACCCAAAGTCCAAAAGCCCCTGGATGAAATGACTCCAGCAGACTATGAATATCAGGATAAGGAAAAGGACTTGGAACATCTGAATGTGGACAAGGAGTCCGCCTCTATGCACATTGGAATCGAGACCTTCAAGGCACATGCCAACATTGCCAACAAGCACAGGTTCGAAGCCAAAAATGCTAACATCAAGCTGGAGGAGGAGCTAGCAAGGGTTCGCTCCAAATTGGCAGAGGCCGAGGAGCAGTGTAAGCTGATGAAGAAAGAAGCACATGCCCTAAAGCTACAGATAGCACAGCTGGAGTGCACAACAGAGAATCAAGCACAAAGGCAGGTCAAAAATGAATTGAGGACCAAGGAGCTTGAAAGTAAGATCTTGCAAGCTCAGATCCAGCTGCACGAGAAGGAAGGCCTAGGGCTATTTGACAGGAGCAAAATCAAGGAGATTCGCTCACATCTGCTCAAGAATTTTAGGTCTCGGGCTGCCAGTGCCCTTTCAATTTTAGCTTACATCGTAGAAGCCCAGATTGCCACCGTCGAAGGAGGGCCAATCATCGAAGAAGTCATTCAGAATGTCAGAGCCCGACTCAAGCTGGCCCTTAAGGTCCAAGATGCAAGGTATCAAGATTTGAAGCTCGCAGCGATGAGTCGGACAGCAAGAGATTGGTCAACAGCCCAGGCCATAGTTCGTGCCTTTTTCTCCATAGCCAAGAAGGCTCAAAAGGCAAAAATCCTACTGGACGCATTCAAAAGTGAGAGGCACACGTCAATGGGCTACTTCAAGGACCTCGTCGCCTTAGGCTTCCCGAGCTTCACGGATGATGATGGAAAGCCCTTAGCCAAGGAAGAAATCATGCCGAAGTGGCAGCAGTTCGAAGACAACGTCTCGAAGATAGACGAGTGGGCCGAACCTATAACAGAGAAGCAGGTTGTTGATTACATATTGACATACTGTAAAATTGTCGCTTCCCTAAATGATCTGTATACCAGGTCCCAACATGCAAAAATCGGGCAGATAGATAGGTTCCACGCCTTGGTCAAATCTCTGGGAGATCAGGAGCTGTTCACGAAAAAGGTCTGGTCTCAGGTTCGCCGAACCTTAAAAAACATCCGTGCCCGCCTGGCCCCATTGCCAATGGCTAAAGACATAGCAGAAGCAATGGCAACAAGAGGAGAAGAAGCAGTAGCGGAAGAAGAGGAGAGAGAGGAGGAGGAAGGACAAGTTGTGGAAGCATCCCCAGAAAAGGAACAAGGAGAAGGGTCTGAAGGTAACTCTGGCCCAATGGATGAAAGCTGAGGGTTCTACCACCGAGACGAGCTCGTTGCCCCGTGAGCCGCCAAGAATGTTGACAATATTGTCACATTCCACCAAGGGGCAGAAAAATTAAAACTTTGTATGATATTTGTTTTGGTTGAAAGTTTTCTTTGTTTATAAGTTATAGCAATTTTGATTTCCCTATCGCCCCTGGTGAACAAAATGAAAAGAAAAGAACTTCGGGCCCGAAGCGCTTCAAATCATCACTTCGGGCGAGAAGTTTGCCGAGAAAGCAAAAGAAACGCTTCGCACCCGAAGCATTCCCAATGGCTACTTCGGGTGAAGAGTTTGCGAAGCGGCATCCAAGCAACTTCGTCGAAGAAGAAAAGATAGCCCGAATCGGCTAAGGCAATGAAAATACTTCGGGCCCGAAGTATTTCTAAAATCCACTTCGGCCAATTTCCACCCGAAGTAGTAGAGGTCGAGAAAGTGTTTCGGTCGAAACTCTCCCGAACCGCCTTTTCAAAAGAAGATCGGCCCGAAGCGTTTTTCTCGACCCGTCAGCGAAGCAGTTTTGCCAGCGAAGCAGCGAAGGATAGAAGGAGATCGGCTTCGGCACGCCATGCCCCGAAGTAATTTTGTGAAGAGAAAATCAGCGAGGCACTTTCCAGGAACGCTTCCCAAGTTGGGCATTTTCCCGAGGCGATCAGAGAGCCTCATAAATGCATATTTTCTTGCCCGATAAGCCCGTTGCTCATTTTTGGCAATTGGATGTGAAGTATCAGTCCGAAAAGGAGAGCCCGACAAGCATGGCCACCACTCGAGCACCGCACCTGCAATCCGAGGACACCCAGGTGGCTCATTTAATGCATCTTTCCTCGGCTGACTCGGTCACCATTACCAGTTTTGGTAGCCGATTTGAGGGATCATTCGCAGCAGCAGCGAGGCACCGATTTCTCAGGGCCCGAGGGTGTACTCCACCATTTTTGTAATAATGATTCAGAGGGCCGGGTCCTCTATAAAAACCTAGGCTCTGTAATGTAAAAGGGGGGGAACTTTCTGCTAGAAAGTTGCTGTAACTCGATGTCCTGCGTTTAATACTAAAGATCTTTTGTGCTCCATTTCTCTCTTTTATGCTGCCTTCTGTGCTTAATTCTTTTGTCTTTTCTCGTTCGCATACTGAGACTCTGAACCTTGAATCCGATGTACGATCGGGGACCGAACCCCTAAAATTCGCCCTGAAGGATACATAGGAGAGGAAAAACGTTCTTGTTGCTTTCTTTTATGCTGCCTGGTGGATCGAGGTTTCTGTTATTCCCTCGTCTTAATCGTTGTTACTCTGAACCCCGAATTCCAGCGAGAGAGAGAGGAGAACCCTGCGAACCCGTCCAGAGGATACATAGGGAGGTCGACACTGCGTTTCTTTCATTTCATTCTTGGTATTTCCTGCTGCTATTCGAGTTGTTAGTGAGTGATCGTGCTTCCTGTTCTCTCCCACCTCAAATCATCATCTTCTAACCCTTACCCCTTTTTATTTCTTTCTCTAACCCTTACCCTTTTTTATTTATTTTTCTAACCCTTATCCCTTTTATCTCTTTCCTGCACTCTTGTCTTCAAACCCCAAAAGGTAGATTAGTATAGGAGCCGGCCTTTCTCCGGAGATCGGCACGAGGGGCATCTCTTCCCTTCGGCCTTTCAATGTTGGTCGCAGGTCCAGGGCGCGCAAACCCACCGAAAGTCCTTTCCTATGCGGATTTGATGACCAACAGGAAATAGTACATAATATTTTATTTTCTATTTGCTTTGATATTGATCATTGTAAGTTGTGAGCTAATACATTCTACAAAAAATTATTTCTTCAACTAAGTGGCCTTCATCTACAACATTCATAGCATTGAACATTGAATGAAATTAGTTGTGGATGTGATATTTACAAGGAAACCCATAAAATTGACATGGATATCATATCTAAGCTTTGCATAAGGGACTAACTCCAAATAAGCATATACATATTATTTATATCACAATTAAAGCAAATTTTATGAAAGATGATGCTTGTCTAAATACTTGGTGCATTGTAATCAATGGATGCACCAAACCTTTTCCTAATGCAATTCATGGAGGATGTCTATCAATACTAAATAAAATACTTTTTAGAAAGTATTATGAGTGCTACTTATAAAACCAACCTCTACTTTGTTAACAAAGCCGAAGAAGAAATAATAAAATAAGAAAATCACCATTTTTTATCTATGCATAACCATTAGAGCTTGAAAAATTCATGTAGAGAACCAAGCCCAAATCACCTCATGGAAGTCTAAGAAACAATAGGTGATTTAGATTTACCATAGCCTACCTTTCAATTTATACTAAATCTAAATCCTTTTTTTGAAAAACTTTTCTTGGAGAATATTTTTAATGGAAATTATAGGCACTAATAAATAACTCAAAGTAGATAACTAGAAAACTTAGGTTCGACCTTCTCTTTAACCATAAGGCATAAATAAACAAGTATTTATTTGTAGCACTATTATATTAGGCCTTGATTTTGAACCATGTCCATGTTGGTCATGAATAATGTTTTTTTGGGGCCATATCTAGGATTGTGTCAATTTTTGACAAGCTCACCTCCAACAAATCCATCATCTAACTTAAACTCTTGATAATCCATCCTTACTTGAAAAATATTACCTAGCTTATCACTAGGTTTTTTCCATGGAAAGTATTGTTCTCTCCTGACTCTCCTCTTACCATTATTCCTATGAAATTTAACATGTTCTTTCTCTCATTGGAGCTATATCTCTTAGAAATCCAAGCGAAACCTCTCTATTTTAAAGAATTTTGGATTTGATTCTTCACAATCATCCTCCCCACCTCAATACTTATTTGGATAGACTTCAAATTCTATTTCTAAAATTGAAGCACATCATTTGAAGGGGATGGGAAGCTTTTTAGAATGATAGAAATGTTTTATGACATAAGGCATTAGGGTAATTAAAATCCAAAGCCATTAAATATGGGAGAATCCCATCCACATCATCATGCAAATAATTTTTTTTATAGTTATTTTTGGAGACTAGAGGTGAAAGTTTCATTCCTTTGACTCTTTCATCATGCATAAATTAGAGTAGAATGAAAAACTAACATGGACATTATTGATTAGGAATTAAATAAAGGCTTAGATTTTAAAGCAATTTTTTTCCCACTTTAGAGATGTTCTAATGGGAGCAACCAGATTTTAGATGAAGGTTTTAGTATAATTCATTAAATTATTGGTTAAAAACTTGTATTCTCAACATTTCCTTAGAGGAAATTTATTTTCATTACTATGGATTTATCTAATTAAATAATTCCATGGGCTTTGTTAGGGTTTTGGGAAGCTACTCTATGGCCTCAAGATAGTTTCTACCTTTTCATATATTGATGCTATAATCCCACATATAAAAGAGCTTATCTGTTATTTCAATATGTTGGAAAGTAGACTTGAAGCACTTTCTAATGATACATTGGTGATCCATTTCCTAAAATAAAAACAATAGAATATAATTGTTGAAATTCAGGTATCTATCCATGATTACAATCTATAATGGCATTTTTTACCTTAACTATAGCTTAAAACTTTAAATATTTATAACTATAATTCCATGCTCAAAATGTTATACAACCACTTGATTTTGATATTTATCCCTATTTCAAATGCATTTATAGGGCCAAGAAGTGAATTTAAATCTAAATAATTTATGTTTTCAAAATGTTCACATATTTTTCAATATATGCATATCTTAAGATCTTAAGCATAATTAATTTCTATCCAATCTAAGTCATATTTCAACTATTCTCATATTTGGAATCAAATAGGTGTTTATATCCTTGTCAATACCCAAAATGAAAATGGCCTATGATATTATCATTTCAAAATAAGTTCATCTTAAATTCTCTAATTGTTATGTTTGGAAAGCCTACATTGAATATCTCATGTAGGAGAGAGATATTTAACTATATTGGGAATAAAAACTAAACTAGAAGATGAAGAGAAAAATATCTAAGTGGATAAAGAGAGGGGATGAAGCTTAAGGACTAATAGGCATGTAAGTCTTATATGACTTGGCCTTCATCTAAACATTCAAGCAAGTTTAGGAAAAGTTTACATCTTTGTACTAGAATAAAAATGCCATTCAGATAATTTGGATAAGCCAATTTGAAAACAAACTCATTAGTTTTGATTTAGGTATTTTCTTATGCATTGAATTTTTCTTTTCAAGTTTCAAGAAATTGAGGTTCTAAGTGATTGTGATGTGACTTAAGAAGATATGAAACTAAATTATTCCATTATTTCAAAGTTAAAATTTCTATATTTTGTATTTATATCTATATTTTACTTAATTAAATATGCTTTTGATATTGATTATTCAAATTAAATATTGCAGGATTTAATTTAGGAACCCCAAAGATCTTCCTAGTCAACAAGATCCTCATCTTAATGCTCTAGTAGTCATAATATTGCTCACTAAACTATGGAGTAGGAAGGGAGTTATTATTGGCCATGACCAATGGTTAGAAATATGAGGTACTCAACATCACTTCAATCCAAGACCAACAATGGCTTTGATACCAAATGTGAAATTTGCTCTTTTACACAACATAAATAAATTTAACACAACAAAATTTTTTACACAGCTAGAAAAATAAAGCAACAATACTAATCCAAACACATCGCAATATGTTTTTTTACACTTACGCTATAGTCACTACAATATTTTTGGTGGATATGCACAATTGCATTTTTTACTTCCCTTCAGTTACAAATTCCACTACCTAATTGACATGAAAGAGAATATGCACAACTATGGTTACAATATTGAAGTGAATGACTAAATTGAAATTTTTCCACTAAGCTTTTGCTTAGTATTCGTTAATATGCACAACTCAATTTTTGTTTAATGTCACATTTCTAACATTATCAAGATATTTATTAAACAATTCTCTGTTTACATTGAGGAAAAGGTCATGATTAGTCACCTATATCAACTCAAACAATCTAAAGACAACAACTTTGGTAACTTTTTGGAAATATCAAGAGCCCTAGTGGGAAGACTTCTATATGTTCCTCCACCAATAGACCTTCTAGATATATTCATAGGGAATATTAATGAGCAATTGGGCTTCTATTTAGAGATGACTAATATGTCTTCTTTTGAATATTCCATTGTTATGACCAAGAGAGTAGAGACTGCCCTCCTCAATAGAAAATAATTGAAATATGAATCTCATGAAGACCCTAAGGCTTGTCTTTGCCCTTCTCTCAAATTTTCTCTTGATCCATCTTCTTCTTCTCAACTTCCAATAATTAATGTATTAAGGTCTCTCACCTCAAGTAATCCACCTAACAATAAATTTGGAGGTCAAACCTCTAATGTAACCAACCTTAACATTAATAATCAAGATAATAATCAATATTTTTTGACCTAGCTAAGCTTCCCTTGTCTCCTTGAACCTTAGATTTACCTTCTAGTAGCAAGGGTAAATGATGAAGATTGGAAGTTGCTCCTTTATTTGTATTGGTATCGCTAACGATGATAACATATATAGTAGCAACCCTTTCTTGGTTGAATAAAAATATATTTTATGCTTCTTATCAAACTCGTATTCCATTCAAAAGTAGATGCTTTCTAACATGGGATATTAAGGTAAAGGACTAGGCCTGTATGAGCAGGGCATCAAATATCCCCTACAAAACAAATCCTATTGGGGACACAATAAGATAGGTTATATCCCCTATCTGAAAAGAGAGGGAGGGACATTTTTCATAGGACTTCCCAAACTACCGAACTCGTTTTGGCCATATCTCACTCATCAAAACTCGGATTGAGCTGAAAAGTTGAGGGTAGATGCCTAAAAAACCCTAGAACATCTCCACCAATTTTCATATCATTTGGAGCAACATAGATCCTAGAACATCTCTATGTGTGAATGAGATATTTGGAAAGCGGCTATGCGAAGGCTTCATATGGGTTGAGTGCAAGTAGCTCCATAGGTTGGTTTTTAGGGCCTTCGGGCCCTAGCGGCCAATATTTTTATGGTTTATGCTCAATATTTTATCAAGAAATGTTGCAGGGGATCCAAGATGGGTTAGAAATTTGTCTTTCAACAGATCATACTATGAACTTGAGTGACAACGACTTCCAATTTGCTGCACAAAAGAAAAGTGAAAACCATACCTTTCCAAGGCGTCTAGGGCAAGGATTAAAGAGATAACGAAACAAGTTTCAAGAAGTTGATCAAAAAATGGCTCATATCTCAAGTGAATCTGGTGCTAATGTGCACCTACAAAATAATTCTATTGTGAAAACCCCTGTCAAGGGTAAGAATTTTATTTAGTCTCAAAAATAAATTTTAGGGATGCCCTTCATGGTGGACAGCCTCAGCCCAATGCTAATATCAATCTTAGGGCTTCCCATAAACCTCTAAGAATGCCTAATATTGATCCTAGGAAAACAGAGTTAGGATGTCTTAAAGCAGCTGATGGAACTCCTATTGTTAAGCTTGATATGGGTAACATTCAGATTGGTATTGAAGATTTGGAAAAAAGAGGACTAATTTGTTGGTTCATGGGTTTTTTTCCCAGTCCTTCTGCTTTCAAAGTCTGGGCTGCAAAAAGCTGGAAAACTAAAGGTGAGTTACAAATCTCTATTTATCCAAATGGTTATTTTCTTGTTTTATTTGCTAATAATGAAGATAGAGAGAAAACTTTTCAAGGGGGTCCTTGGTTTTTTGGAAGGGCGGGGCTTTTCATGAAGCCCTGACATACTAAATTTAAAGCCGAAGAAGAGATGCCTTCTATAGCTCCCGTGTGGGTTAGAATCTTTGGCCTCCCTATTGAATTTTGGAATCCTATTATTTTTTCTTCAATTGGAAACTCTTTAGGAACTTTTATGATAACTGTTGATTGTACTCAAAATTTTGAACATATTATTTATGCTCGGATTTGTGTTTTAATGGATTTTGACAAACCCCTGCCTAAAAATCACATTACAATTTGGGGAAGACACTTGGGAGCAAGTAGTGGACTATGAGAACATTCCTTTTCGTTGTAGAATTTTCCATGAATATGGTCATTTGGCCAGTGCTTGCCCAAATAAAATTCCTGATCAAAAGAAAGAAAATATAAATGATATTCTCACAATGACACTGAGAGGGGGGGTGAATCAGTGTAACTATTTAAAAACTTGAATCTGCAACTCTTAAAACTTAAACATGCAAGCTTAAAAATAGATAAAGCAAGTATCACACAAGAGCATCACACAACACAAGATTTAACGAGGTTCACCGATGTGGCTACTCCTCAAATAATGACTGTTTGGACTACAATCCAAATCCGGTCTTTGCAAGGATTCGATCTTTACAAATTATTTACCAGCACCCACTGGAAGGAGCACCAACCCCTGATTTTTCTGCTGCAATAGATAGGAGCACCAACTCCTTTTACCAAGCACCAACTTGGATTTCAATTTTTTAACAAAAATATTGACATAAAAATGCCTTCTCTATTGCAAGACCCTTACTGGTCTAGCTCATACCATTTAATCTCACATAAGTATAAAGAGAATTGTTAGAGACTCAATATCTTCTGTTCCAATCTAAAACCTCTCTCTTGAATTTTCAGAATAAAATTGCAGGTTTTAGTTCTATGGCTGTTTTTCCATACAGCACTCTTACCCAACCACGCCTTTTGATATTCACAATAAAGCACAGTTGCAGTAACCTCTCTTACTGTGCCTTTTTGATCTTTATATTTGTTTCAATCGAACGGCTATTTCGAAAAATGGCTTTTATTTTTCCCTCCAATTTTCCATGCAGTTATGGCTACGTTCAATGTGTCAAACCCTCTCTGACGCGCTCTGTATTTTAGCCGCTTTCTTTCTCGTCCATTCGACATTCTTCTCCGCTCATTCCGACACGCCTTTTTCCGTGTGTCCCGACACCTTTTTCTGCGTATCTCGGCGCTCTCGTTCTTCTCTTCTCCCTTTTTGAATTTTGTGTTACTCTTTTCTACTTCGCACTTGATCGTACTTCTTGATACTACCCGCATATCTCTCGTAATTGGTTCTCGGCATACTCATCCATCGAGAGGATTTCTTGTTTGTAGTGATTATTTCGTAGCTTCCTTTGAAGCGCCACCTTATGCCAGACATGCAGCATCACGGCCCTGCAACAGCCGTTCTTTTCTTAAATGCATTGCTTCGTAACTTTCCTTGTAACTCCAGTTAACTGCAACATGAATTTTCTCTAAGTATTCTCACCACCTGTCACTCTTTAACTGCAGATCTGACTCAAGTTAACTTTACTGTAACTGGCTGCATGCTTATTCGACACCTGTCACTGTGCATGCATCTTTGGCTTTTTCCCGCCAAAACGATTACCTGTCGCGATATCGCGACATTTCTCCCTATTTGACTTTGTCTGGGCTGTTGACTGCGAAAACCTGACTTGTCGCGATATCGCGACGTTTTCTGCCTCCTAGACTTCCTTTCTGTATGCAACCGTGAAAACATTACATGTCGCGATATCGCGACGTTTTCCGCCTCCTCCTACTTTACTCGGCATACACCCGTGAAAATGAAACACGTCGCGAAATCGTGACACTTTTCGCTTTTGCTGATGTCATCCTCAAAGTTGTCACGAAATCACGATGCTTCCGGCTTCCAGCGGCTTTTCTTTCAACTTGTCACGATATCGCGACACTTTCAGCTTTTGCTGACGTCATCCTCAAAGTTGTCATGAAATCACGACGCTTTCGGCTTCCAGCGGCTTTTCTTTCAACTTGTCACGATATCGCGACACTTTCAGTTTTGCTGACGTCATCCTTAGCTTTGTCATGAAATCGCGACGCTTTCGGCCTCCGTACAATTCTCTCTTCATGTAGCCGTGAAAACCTTACTTGTAGCGAAATCGCTACACCCTTTTTGACTTAGTATTTTTCTTTGCTGCGGCTTCCTCTTGCTTCGACTTGTTAAGCTTAGACTTGTAGCGAAATCGCTACCCCATCGTGTTCTGTGTTTTGCACTTGTAGCGAAATCGCTACACCTATGCCCCTTGCATTTCGAACTCGTAGCGAGGTCGCTGCTCCTTTGCACTTTGCAATTTGAACCTGTAGCGAAATCGCTGCATCTTTGCACCTTTCATTTTGAACCTGTAGCGAAATCGCTACACCCTTGCGCCTTGTATTTTGAACTTGTAGCGAAAAAGCTACACCTTTGCGCCGAGCATTTCAAACTTGTAGCGAAATCGCTACACTTTCTTGACTTAGTGCATTTTCTTTGCTTCAGCCAGCGAAACTGCAACATGTAGCGAAATCGCTACAGTTCCTCGACTTTGCTGCTTTGCCTCCAACATGTCACGAAATCGTGACAGTTTTCATCCTAGGCGCTGCTTCTTCAAACTTGTCGTGAAATCGTGACATTTTTCGTCCTTGGCACCTTTGCTCCAAACTTGTCATGAAATCGCGACAGTTTCTCGACTTAGCCTCTTTCCTTCCAGCATGTCACGAAATCGCGACAATTTTTCATGAACTTTCTCTCTCCTCCTTTTTGTCGCGATATCGCGACACTTTGCGCCCTTAGTGCTTTTCTTCTGAAACTGTCGCGATATCGCGACACTTTCTCATGCACTTTCTCTCTCATCCTTTTTGTCATGAAATCGTGACAATTTTGCTTGCGCCTTCTCTCTCCTCGGCCATGTCGCGAAATCGCGACAATTTTGCATGCATTTTCTCTCTCCTCCGTTATGTCGCGATATCGCGACATTTTTGGCTGCATTTTCTCTCTCCTCTTTTTTGTCGCGAAATCGCGACAGAAAACATGTCGCGATATCGCGACAGTTTTCTTCCTTGTCTTTTTCTGCAAATTTTTGAATCTGGGTCCCCTCTGTTTTCCTTGAAATTCACTGCACTTGATCTGACTGACCTCTGAACTGCATCAACTGCACCAATCTGTCTGTGTTGACAACAATGACAATACTTTTGCAATGCTTTTGCTGCACCTTGCTCAACAATCTCCCCCTTTGGAATTGTTGGCAACACACTGTAACCTTGCTCAATTTCTTCTCCCCCTTTGCCAATAATACCAAAGGGCTACTGCAGACTCCCCCTGAGTCTATGCACAACATTCTCAGGCATAAATAATTTTAATGCTCCCCCTGAGAATGTGTTTCCCATAGCTAGTCAGTGCTTGGGTAGTGTGACTACTCCCAACTTCTTCCGAAGGTATTCAAAAACTTCCTTTGGCAAAGGTTTGGTGAATATGTCTGCTACTTGCTCTGTAGTTGGAACAAACTCCAACTTGACCTCGCCTTCTGCAACTTTATCTTTCAAAAAATGATACCGGATTGCAATATGTTTGGTGCGGGAATGCATGACCGGATTCTTTGAAATGTTGATTGCACTAGTGTTATCACATTTGATCGGAAATGGGCTCATTGAAGTGAATACCTAGATCTTTCAGTGTTTGTCTCATCCATAATATTTGTGTACGACATGTTGTTGCTGCAATGTATTCTGCCTCTACTGTGGATAGAGAGACCGATTCTTGCTTCTTGTTGTGCCATGCCACCAATTTATCTCCAAGATAAAATGCTCCTCCACTTGTACTTTTTCTATCATCAATACATCCCGCCCAATCTGCATCAGAATATGCAAAAAGAGTGAAGTCTTTTCCTTTTGGATACCATAGGCCATACTCCATAGTACCTTTGAGGTACCTAAAAATTCTTTTCACAGCTGTCACATGAGTTTCTTTTGGACTAGCCTGAAATCTTGCAACCATGCAAACTGCCTGTAAGATATCCGGTCTTGTGGTTGTCAAATACAATAGGCTCCCAATCATAGATCTGTACATTGTTTGATCAACATCTGGAGATTTATCATCCTTGCTCAACTTGCAACTTGTTGTCATGGGGGTGCTAACAGGCTTACTATCCTCCATAGTGAACTTTTTCAGCATTTCTTTCACATATTTAATTTGAGAAATAAAAATCCCTTTTTCAGTTTGATTAACTTGCAATCCCAGGAAGTATGAAAGTTCACCAATCATAGACATTTCAAATTCTTTCTGCATTTTGTTTGCTATGTCTTTGCATGATTCATCATTGCTTGCTCCCAAATATTATATCATCTACATAAACAACAAGGACAATAAAATTGCCATTTTCAGTTTTGATATATAAGTTGCTATCAACCATACCTTTCTTGAATCCTTGCTTAGTGAGATAGTTGTCCAATCTTGCATACCAAGCCCTAGGTGCTTGTTTCAAGCCATACAATGCTTTCTTCAGCTTGCAAACAAAGTTAGGATTGTCACAGAGTTGAAAACCATCAGGTTGTTCAATATATACTTCTTCTTCAAGATTTCCATTCAGAAATGCTGATTTTACATCCATCTGATAAACTTTGAAATTTCTATGAACTGCTAAAGCCAAAAACAGTCTTATTGCTTCAAGTCTGGCCACTTTGGTGCAAAAGTCTCTTCAAAATCAATCCCCTCAACTTGAGCATATCCTTTGCAGACTAATCTTGCTTTATTCCTTACAATCTGTCCGTCTTCATTCAATTTGTTTCGAAATATCCATTTAGTACCAATTATGTTTTTATTTTCAGGCCTTGGTACTAATTCCCGGTATTATTTTTCTCAATTTGATCTAGTTCTTCATTTATCGCCTCCATCCGACTTTCATCTGTGCTTGCTTCAATAATATTTTTGGGCTCAATCTTTGGATAACGAGAGAATAGTTATTTACTACTCTTCTTCTTGTCCGAATGCCAACCTGTAGGGTCCCCAATAATCTGCTCTTTGGGATGATTTTTCTCGCCATCTGCCTGTTTTAGATTTCCTGTTTTCATCTCTTTCCAAATCCTCTGAATCTGATTTCTGTCTCTCTTCCTTTTCTTGATCTTCATCTTCTTCAATAAATTCTTCATAGGTTGGGTAGTTTTCATTATTGCTGATTTCTTGTTTCCTGCCTTCATCCACCTTCACATCCGCACTCTCCACAATTTTCTTGAGTCTTTTGTTGTAGCATGTGTAGGCTTTGCTTTTTGTTGAGTAACCAAGAAAGATACCTTCATCAGCTCTATCTTCAAATTTGCCAAGATTGTCTTCAGTCCTTTTAATGTAACACTTGCTGCCGAACACTTTGAAGTATTTTGCTATAGCCTTTTTGCCAAACCATAGTTCATAAGGTGTTTTGCTTTCATGCGGCCTCAACATACATCTATTCTGAATGTAGACTACGAGTATGAACTGCCTCTTTCCAGAACCTGTCAGCAATTTTGCTCTCTGTTAACATGGTCCTTGCCATTTCCTGCACAGTTCTGTTCTTTCTTTCAACTACTCCATTCTGCTGAGGTGTTCTTGCTGCTGAAAACTGTCTTCTTATTCCATGTTTTTCATAGAATTCTGCAAACTCATCTGAAATAAACTCTCCTCCTCTATCAGATCTCAAGCATTTAATTCTTTTTCCAGATTGATTCTCAACAAGATTTTTGAAGGTTTTAAACATCTCAAAGGCTTCTGATTTCTGTTTCAGAAAGAGTACCCATGTCATTCTGGAAAAATCATCTATACACAACATAAAATATTTGTATCCATTTATGCTTTCTGTCCTCATGGGTCCACACAAATCAGTGTGAATCAGTTCTAACGGCTTGCTTGTGAAATACTCTTTTGCTTTGAAAGTAGATCTGGTTTGCTTCCCCTTTTGGCATGACTCACAAATGTTGTTTGATGGTTTACCAATAGTGGGTATGTCTCTTACTGCTCTTTTCGAGCTGATTTTTACCAGATTATCAAAGCTTATGTGACCGAGTCTTTTGTGCCACAACCAATTTTCTTCTTCCCGTCCAACCAAGCAAGCTCCTTCTGAAGTCTCCGAGAGAGTATACAAATTTCCAGAAGTTCTCAATCCAGTGGCTATTAACTTTCCATTTTTTGTCTTTCTTACTTCACAGCCCTCCTTCTTGAAAATTACTTCATGACCTCTGTCACAAATTTGACTTACACTCAGTAAGTTATGCTTCAGACCTACCACAAAAAGAACTTCCTTAGAGTTGATTTTATCGTCACTTAACTTAACTGATCCTTTACCCACTATCTTTGCTCCATCATTGTTTCTGAATTTCACAGAACCGCCTTCGTATGTCTGTAGCTTATCAAACTTCTGTTTGTCTCCTGTCATGTGACTGGAGCATCCACTGTCCGAGAATCCAAGGAGCAGATTTATTCTGTGCTTTGAGAGCTGTTTGAACGATCAGAGATTCCTTGTCTTTCTTCGGTTGTTCCTTTTCTTTCCACTGAGATTTGACAGCAGATCTGGTCACTTGCTTAACCTTCTCCCTTTCATTGGCTTGTGACAGTTTTTCGAGAAATTTTCTGTTCTGTTTTGATCCAATTGATTGATACTTTCTTCCCTGGTATTTATTTCCTGCAAAAGAGCTACGACAATTCCTTGCAATATGTCCGAAGTTATGATAGTTATAACATTCTACAGCATAATCTATCAAAGGAGAAAAAATATTTCTACTAGTAAACTTTCTTTGTTCTACATTATATCTACAACTTGAGATTTTATGACCATATGCATTGCATTTAAAACAATAACCAGAAAAGGAACGAGTGTCCCTGGGTAATGGTTGTTGCCATGTTGTAGTAGGAGCCATGGGTCTTCTTCTTCTTTGATATGTGACTTTGGTAAATCCATCATTTGCAGAACTCCTTTCAAGCTTGGACTTATTGTTTTCTTTTGCTTGATACGGTTTATCTTGATCAACCCTGATCTTGTCTTTATTCTTTATTGGTTCTATAGTTACAGCCTTTGAGTCCTTTGAGGATTCTCCTTCATCAAAGCCCAACCCAAATTTGATACCCGTAGGCCTTTGATCATTTAACATTTTATTCAGCTTCGCAGAACTGTCTTCAAATTTATGATGACAACTCAGTTTCCGATTCATCTCTTCTAGCTGCAGCCTTAATCCAACTATGTCTTCTTCTAGCTTATTGCACTCATTTATTTTCACGGTTAGCTGAGCTTCAAAATCTTCAGACTTTTTCTTATATTCTTCTGTTTGTACTTTCAAACTGATTATTAAATTGCTAGCATCCTCAAATTTTCTTGAAATCTTTTTATTTCTTTTCCTTTCTGCACTTAACTCTTCAAGTGCAGCAACCAACTCACCTTCCAGATCTATCTCAGCCTCATCCTCTAATTTTTCTTCACACTCCTGGGTTTCTTCTGTTCTTTGTTCTTCAAAAGCCATGAACAAGGCTTCACCAGTTTCTTCTTCTGAGTCCTCACTGGAACTATCTTCAGAAGAGTCAATATTCTTTGAAATGAAGCTTTTCTTCTTGAAGTTCCTTTTTCTAAAATGTGGTTTCTTTTTCCAGACATTTCTTTCTTGGTGTGTCCCTTCATCACTTCTATTTTTCTCATTCATTGGGCATTTTGCTGCAAAGTGCCCGATGCCTCCACAGTTAAAGCACTTGAACGGCAGCTTACCTCTGTACTTTCCTTTTCCCTTTACCAATTTTCTAACAAAATTTGCTTCAGTTTCATCTGTAGATTCTTCTTCCTCAGATTCTTGTTTAGATTTTATATTTTTCTGTGCTTGAAAAGCTGCTTCTCTGTCTGAGGGCTTAGTTTGTCCAATTCTCATTTCATATGCTGTTAAGGAACCGTGCATTTCATCCATACTGAAAAAATTTAAATCTTTAGCTTCTTCTATGGCAGAAACTTTTGCATCAAATCTTTTATGGAGAGTTCTTAGTACCTTCTTCACAACAACTGCATCTTCCATCTCTTCGTCGAGTCCTCTTATTGCATTGATGATTCCATTTACTCTCAGCAAATAGGCTTCTATGTTTTCATCATCAGTCATCTTTAATGCTTCGAACTGGGCACGATGTGTTTGCAGCTTAGCTTCCTTGATCTTGCTATCTCCTTCATGAATGCTTTGCAGTTTGTCCCATATGTCTTTTGCAGA
The DNA here is from genome assembly GCA_028583015.1 of Wollemia nobilis. Taxonomy (NCBI): domain Eukaryota; kingdom Viridiplantae; phylum Streptophyta; class Pinopsida; order Araucariales; family Araucariaceae; genus Wollemia; species Wollemia nobilis. The sequence goes on along the minus strand of JAQPPZ010005362.1, from coordinate 2,108,095 downwards.
TTTGCAGTTCATGATGCGTATCAACTCACTGTCTACTAATCCACACATAATAGCATTCTTGGCTTTCGAGTTGTTCTCAAACTTTTTCTTCTCGGCCGCATCTGTTGGAGGAACGAGAGGGTATGGTGTATCCATTTTCAACAGATTCCCAAATGTCATAACCCAATGCACATAGATATGTCTGCATCCCGAGTCTCCAGAAAGAATAATTTGTTCCATCGAACAGAGGAGCTTTGTTAGAAGAAAAACCTTCACCACCGGCCATTGTGTATCTTCCAAGATCACCTTAGCTGATTAAGCTTGTACAGGTGCCTGGCTCTGATACCAATTGATATTCTCACAATGACACTGAGAGGGGGGGTGAATCAGTGTAACTATTTAAAAACTTGAATCTGCAACTCTTAAAACTTAAACATGCAAGCTTAAAAATAGATAAAGCAAGTATCACACAAGAGCATCACACAACACAAGATTTAACGAGGTTCACCGATGTGGCTACTCCTCAAATAATGACTGTTTGGACTACAATCCAAATCCAGTCTTTGCAAGGATTCAGTCTTTACAAATTATTTACCAGCACCCACTGGAAGGAGCACCAACCCCTGATTTTTCTGCTGCAACAGATAGGAGCACCAACTCCTTTTACCAAGCACCAACTTGGATTTCAATTTTTTAACAAAAATATTGACATAAAAATGCCTTCTCTATTGCAAGACCCTTACTGGTCTAGCTCATACCATTTAATCTCACAGAAGTATAAAGAGAATTGTTAGAGACTCAATATCTTCTGTTCCAATCTAAAACCTCTCTCTTGAATTTTTAGAATAAAATTGCAGGTTTTAGTTCTATGGCTGTTTTTCCATACAGCACTCTTACCCAACCACGCCTTTTGATATTCACAATAAAGCACAGTTGCGATAACCTCTCTTACCTTTTTGATCTTTATACTTGATTTCAATCGAATGGCTATTTCAAAACGGCTTTTATTTTTCCCTCCAATTTTCCATGCAGTTACGGCTACGTTCAATGTGTCAAACCCTCTCTGATGCGCTCTGTCTTTTAGCCGCTTCTTTCTGACTTACTCTGACATTCTTCTCTGCTCATTACGACAGCCTTTTTCTCGTCAACCTTTTTCGTGTGTCCCGACACCTTTTCTGCGTATCTCGGTGCTCTGTTCCTCTTTCTCCCTTTTTGAATTTTGTGTTACTCTTTTCTACTTCTGCACCCGATCCTTCTATACTACCCACTATCTCTCGTAATTGGTTCTCGGCATAGTCATCCCTCGTGAGAATTTTCTGTCTTTCTTGCTTAGTTTCGTAGCTTCTCTTTGAAACGCCACCTTTCCTGCATATGCAGCATCACGGCCCTGCAACAGCCGTTCTTTTCTTAAATGCATTGCTTCGTAACTTTCCCTGTAACTCCAGTTAACTGCAGCATGAATTTTCTCTAATATTCTCAACACCTGTCACTCTTTAACTGTAGATCTGACTCAAGTTAACTTTACTGTAACTGGTTGCATGCTTATTCGACACCTGTCACTGTGCATGCATCTTTGGCTTTTTCTCGCCAAAATGATTACCTATCGTGATATCGTGACATTTCTCCCTATTTGACTTTGTCTAGGCTGTTGACTATGAAAACCTGACTTGTCGCGACGTTTTTGCCTCCTAGACTTCCTTTCTGTATGCAACCGCGAAAACATTACATGTCGCGATATCGCGACGTTTTCTGCCTCCTCCTACTTTACTCGGCATACACCCGTGAAAATGAAACACGTCACGAAATCGTGACACTTTTTGCTCTCCACCTTACTTCGCTTCCACCGTGAAAATGAAACACGTCACGAAATCGTGACACTTTTCGCTTTTGCTGACGTCATCCTCAAAGTTGTCACGAAATCGCGACGCTTCCGGCTTCCAGCGGCTTTTCTTTCAACTTGTCGCGATATCGCGACACTTTCAGCTTTTGCTGACGTCATCCTCAAAGTTGTCGCGAAATCGCGACGCTTTCGGCTTCCAGCGGCTTTTCTTTCAACTTGTCGCGATATCGCGACACTTTCAGTTTTGCTGACGTCATCCTTAGCTTTGTCACGAAATCGCGACGCTTTCGGCCTCCGTACAATTCTCTCTTCATGTAGCCACGAAAACCTTACTTGTAGCGAAATCGCTACACCCTTTTTGACTTAGTATTTTTCTTTGCTGCGGCTTCCTCTTGCTTCGACTTGTTAAGCTTAGACTTGTAGCGAAATCGCTACCCCATCGTGTGTTTTGCACTTGTAGCGAAATCGCTACACCTATGCCCCTTGCATTTCGAACTCGTAGCGAGGTCGCTGCTCCTTTGCACTTTGCAATTTGAATCTGTAGTGAAATCGCTGCATCTTTGCACCTTTCATTTTGAACCTGTAGCGAAATCGCTACACCCTTGCGCCTTGTATTTTGAACTTGTAGCGAAAAAGCTACACCTTTGCGCCGAGCATTTCAAACTTGTAGCGAAATCGCTACACTTTCTTGACTTAGTGTATTTTCTTTGCTTCAGCCAGCGAAACTGCAACATGTAGCGAAATCGCTACAGTTCCTCGACTTTGCTGCTTTGCCTCCAACATGTCACGAAATCACGACAGTTTTCATCCTAGGCGCTGCTTCTTCAAACTTGTCGCGAAATCGTGACATTTTTCGTCCTTGGCACCTTTGCTCCAAACTTGTCACGAAATCGTGACAGTTTCTCGACTTAGCCTCTTTCCTTCCAGCATGTCGCGGAATCACGACAATTTTTCATGAACTTTCTCTCTCCTCCTTTTTGTCGTGATATCGTGACACTTTGCGCCCTTAGTGCTTTTCTTCCGAAACTGTCGTGATATCGCGACACTTTCTCATGCACTTTCTCTCTCATCCTTTTTGTCACGAAATCATGACAATTTTGCTTGCGCCTTCTCTCTCCTCGGCCATGTCGCGAAATCGCGACAATTTTGCATGCATTTTCTCTCTCCTCCGTTATGTCGCGATATCACGACAATTTGGCATGCATTTTCTCTCTCCTATTTTTTGTCGCGAAATCACGACAAAACATGTCGCGATATCGCGACAGTTTTCTTCCTTGTCTTTTTTTGCAAATTTTTGAATCTGGGTCCCCTCTGTTTTCCTTGAAATTCACTGCACTTGATCTGACTGACCTCTGAACTGCATCAACTGCACCAATCTGTCTGTGTTGACAACAATGACAATACTTTTGCAATGCTTTTGCTGCACCTTGCTCAACAATAAACATAGCAGGTTTCCAAATACCTAAGAAGAAGAACACTCAGAAAAAAACTAGTTACGAAAGATCAATCAAAGTCATATGTTTGAAATCCTTTCGACAAATGATGTACCAAGTGAGGAAGAGGAAATAATGGAAATTGAAATCTTAGAAACACAATTTAAATATGAAGGGAAGAACTCAGAGACAAACTAACAAATCAAAGGTTTTCAATAGAAAAAAAGGGAGAAAATTTACACAAGAAAAACAATCTTTCAAATGTCAAAACTTCAAGTAATGCAGGTCCCAATATAGACTCTGTTGAACCATATAGTAAAATTTTGGCTGTGTACGAGCATTTTTCAGAAGCCATCTCAGATTCAATTGGAATAAGTTAAGAAACAGGGAAAAAAATTTGAAGATGGATTCTAATAAAAAAGCAGGTCGCAAGACCAATCAATATCATATGGTAAAAGAAGGTGAAAAGCTTGTAGAGGAAAGTAAGATTAATGCCCTTCCCAAGTTTTTTAACCCTGGTATTAATGAAGATCATCACTTGGAATATTAGAGGACTCAAAGGGAGTCTTTCAAAACAAAATAAAATTAGAAAAATGATTCAGATAAATCATCCACATCTTGTTTTCCTTCAAGAAACAAAGATGTCAATGGAGGATATGGACTCAATTGCCAGTAAAATTTGACCAGCTGGAAAAGTAGTTTCCCACAGTTCCCAAGGGACTTATGGTGGCATTGCTTGTCTTTAGAACCCAAAAGAGGTAGTTATTCACCATATGGTTTGCAGTTGGGGTTTGTTGGCTATAGCTATTCAAAGTAGACATTCCAACCAGATTATGCTCTGCATTACTATTTATGCTTTTATTTCTTTGGAGGCAAAAAGAAGACAGTGGAAGGATATTACTCATATTATCTCTTATTTTCCTGAAGCTTGGATCTTGATCGGAGGAGATTTCAATACCATCCTATCTTTGGATGAGAAAAGGGGGGAAATAGAAATTTGGACAAAAGCACTGACCTCATGAGCGAATATATTGCAAACCTCCTTCTTGTGGATATCCAACCTGATAATGGCCTTATGACTTGGTCTAATAGAAGGCAAGGCTTAGCTTGTATAATGGAGAGATTGGATAGGTTTTTGCTCTCTGAAAATTTCTTAATCCATGGTCACATTCCTAAAGTGAAGACTCTTAATAATGCTGGTTTAGATCATTGGCCAACCATGGTGGAAATGTGGAAAACCAATGTGAGTTTCTCTCCTTTTTGTTTTCAATTAATGTGGCTTAGAGACATTTCCTTTAGACCTCATGTGCAACAATGGTGGAAGAAAGGTAAATCTAGGCATGGGACTAAGATGTTCTATTTTGCCAAAAGACTGTAATACATTAAATCCAAAATCAAGACTTGGAACTAGAAAGAGTTTGGGGATGTTCATAAAAAAAAACATGAAGTTATTGCTCATCTTGAAAATTTGAATAAGAAAATCCGTTTAGATGGCCTCACAGAGAAGATAAGTGCAGATGAAATTAAACTCACAACTCAGTTAGAGGAATGGGAAAAAAGAGAAGAAATCTTATGGAAGAAAAAATCTATAATTCAATGGCTCAAAGAAGGAGATCGAAACACAAATTTCTTCCACAAATATCTTCTACCTCGAAGATCTCACAACTTTATTTCTTCCTTAAAATCAGATTCTGGAGATGTTGTTTATACTTGGGATGGCATGAACTCTATTGTTGTTAATTAATTTTCCAATATTTTTGCTGCTACTCCTCTTGAATCAGCTTCACAACAAAATGTTCTTCAAGCAATACCTTCTCTTATCACTTCTGAGGAGAACTCTATTTTGATTGCTCCTGTTACTATCAATTAGCTTCAAAAAGTAGTTTTTAAAATGCAAAAAGGGAAAATCCCAGGTCCTTAGGGTTTTCCCATTGAGTTCTATCAAGAGTTCTGGGATATCCTTCATGTTGATTTATTAGAGGTGGTGGAAGAAGCCAGGAAAGCCAAAGAAATTTTGAAGGTTATCAATAAAATTTACATTACTCTTGTTCCAAAAGCTCAAGAGGTTGATCATATCTCAGCTTTTAGACCTATTGCTTTATGTAATGTTCTTCTCAAAATCATTACTAAAATAATGGCAGAAAGGTTGAAGCCTCTTTTGCATAAGATTATTTCCCTAGAGCAAGGGGGTTATGTGGAAGGATGTCAAATAGTAGATGAGATAGTTCTTGCTCAGGAAGCCATCCATTCCATGGATATGCAAAAATATCCTTCCATGTTCATTCGGTTAGACTTATCCAAAGCTTATGACAGAGTGGATTGTCACTTCCTTATCAAAGTTTTGAGGCAATTTGTTTTCTCTAAGGATTGGATGGATTGGATTATGGGATGTATCTCTTCAGTTTCCTACTTAGTTCTTATCAATGGCATACCTTCTCAATCATTCCCAACTTCCAGAGGTATTAGGCAAGGTGACCCGCAATCCCCTTATTTATTCATCATTCTTGCTGAATGCTTGGGTAGGACTATAACCAAAAAGAGGGAAAACAAAACCCTTGAGGGAGTTAACATTGCTCATGGAGCTAGACCTATCTCTCATCTTCAATTTGTGGATGACTCTACTATTTTAGGTAAAGCTACAGTTAAGGAAGCTTCTAATATTAAGCAAATCATTAGCTATTTTTCTAAGGCTACTCGGGCAGTTGATCAATGAAGACAAATCTAAAGTTATTTTCTTTCACTAATATGCTAGACATGAATTCATGGTCTTGGATAAATTAATATATAAGAAGACCTCCTTTCCAATCACTTATTTAGGTATTCCCATAAATATTCAAAGGCAAAAAAATAAAGATTGGAATTGGTTGTTGGATAAAGTCAAGAAGAAAATTGGAAAGTGGACCAACAGGTGGCTTTATTTTGGGGGTAGAATAACCTTGGTAAAATCAGTCCTTCAAGCTATTCCTATTTATGTTTCTTCCATTTTGAATATCCCAAAGGCTGTTCTTCGAGAATTGGATCAAATCAGTCATCGTTTCCTTTGGATTGGTACTAAGGAGAAAAGAAAATGGGCCTTGGTGAAATGGGATACTTTATGTCTTCCTAAGAGTGAAGGGGGGTTAGGATTCCGGTCTTCTATTAATAACAACAAAGCTTTAGCTGCTAAATTATATTGAAGGATGTTGCATAACCCAAATGCTCTTTGGGCCAATAATTTTTGTGCTAAATATGCTGAGAACAAAAGTCTTGAAGACCTTGTTTGCTATCAACTTCCTACCAAAGGTTCTCCCATTTTAGCAGTTCTTAAGACTGTTGAGGATTTGATAAAGAAAAAATAATTTTGGATCATTTATAATGGTCAACAGGTAAATTTTTGGACAGATTATTGGGATGGTCACAAGCCTTTGATAACCCAGTTTCCCAATTGGAGGCCTTGGATGGAGGAGCTTCATCGAGATAATTGGATAAAGGTGGCTAATTACTATTGGTACCATACTGGTAATTCAAATTTTGGTAGATATTGGATCCCTATTGAGGACTGGCCTATTCAAATCCCAAAAAAGCAAAGACAAGATATCCAAGGCATCCTTAATAGAAGATCCCTTTCTTGGTCCCATGAAAAATATTGTTTTGGATGGAACAACACTACTAAGGGTGAGTATTCAGTTGCTCAAGGTTATTTGACCTTATGCCATAATAATCCTAGCCATTCTTTTGACATCTTTTCTCGATTGTGGGCTCAAAAGCTCTGGCCTAAGGTGAGGTTCTTTAATTGGCTTTTATTGCATCGTAGGGTGCTTACTGGTGAGCAACTTATGAAGCATGGTTTTCATGGCCCTTTTAGATGTGAAATGTGTGAAGAGAATGTAGAAAATCTCAACCATATTTTTATTGAGTGTACTTTAACCTTTGAGCTATGGAGGAGAATGGCCACTTTACTTGGCTTACAGTGGTCCAATTTTTTACTTTTGAACAACTTTGGAGGGATTGGCCTAATCAAGAGGGTGTTGATCATTTTATTAGGCAGTTAGTTTGGATGGGTTCTACCATTCTTCTTTGGAATATTTGGAATGAAAGGAACAATCAAAATTTTAATCAATATAGGAAGGATATTCACTATATTTGGCAAAATACCATAGCCAACTTAGTTGAATCAGTCCATCAACTCCTTAATCACCCCCAAAAATCCCACCAAATATGGGATCAAGTGATGCAAATATTGAAGATTAAATATTCTAAGGGCAACCAACTTAAAGGGAATGTGAGTATTAGTAAGATGGATAGGACTAGAAATTGGCAACCTCCTCCTAAGGATTTTGGAAAAGTAAATACTTATGGATCCTCTAAAGGGAACCCTGGAAAAGCCAGTGTGGGAGGAATTGGTAGACTTTCAGATGGCTCCCTAGTTTTTACTTTTGCTGAGAATTTGGGTATTATTTCCAATAACCTTGTTGAGGGTTATGGTATCCTCAAAGGCCTTCAGGAGGCTACTAAGGTTGGATGGGAAAAGGTGTTAGTTGAGTCTGACTCTCAACTTATGATTAATCTCTTGAAGACTCCTTCTAAGAATCATAAGGTGGATTGGAGAATAAAAAGAATTATTGAGAAGATTCAATTAATCTAGATGAGATTTTTGAAAGTTGATTAAATAATGTGGTCAGAGATCAAAACAAGAGTGCTGATGCTTTAGATAATTGGACTTTGGATAAAGGTGACCTTACTTGTTATGGCCACCCTCCTATATGGTGGGCTTCTCAAATTAGGGAAGCTCTTCTTTCTATCATTTATTCGGATGGCTCCAGTTCTGAAGGTACCTAGTTTCTTCTTGCTTTTTTTTTTTGCTTCTCTTTGGTTCATTCAGTTTTTTTTAGTTCCGTAGCTCATTCTATTTTTTATTTTGTTTCCTCTATTGATTCTTGCCTTATTAGTATTATGGTCTAGATAGGTCATTGTTATGTTCAATTTTTTTTATTTTTTATTTTTTGTTTAGTTTTTTAAGGTGGGTGGGTTCTTTTGTTTTGTTTTGTTTTTGTGTTCTTTGTGTTGTTTTTTGTTGTTCATGTGTTTTTGTTGTTTTGTATATATATATTTTTATGTTTTTTGTTATTGTTATTGTGTTTTTTTCGTTCTTGTTCTTGGGTTTCTCTTTGTTTGTGTTAATTCGTGTTTTTATGTGTGAGTGTTTTCTATGTTTTTTGTTTTTGTTTATTGTCTATTGTTGGTTGTTTTTTATTTTTATTTTTATTTTATTTTATTTCAATTTTTTAGGTTTTGGTTGTGTTTATTTTTCATGTTTTTTTTGGGTTATGTCTTTGTAGTGTTCTGTTGTTTTTGTCTTGTTTGTGTTTTGTTATGTGGTTCTTGTGTTTTTCTATGTGGTTTGTGTTGTGGTTTCTTTTATATTATTGTGTGTTTGGTTGTGATTTTGTTTTTGACACACTCAAGGAGCATGTTTTTTATTTTATTTTATTATTTTTGTTGTTATTTACTTATTTTTATATTGGTTTTGTGTGTTTGTTTGCTCCTTAAGTATGTCAAAGGTGGTAGGCCAGGTCCGAGTCCTGGGTATTTTTTGCGAAATGGATACCCCTACCTCCTTGGGTCTTACCCGAAAGTGGCATCCCTTTTGGGATGTTTTCCACAAAAAAAAAAATCCCCCTATCATAGTCAGTCTCTTCCTCCCTCTTCTTCTTAGTTTGATAGCGAGGATAAATCCAACCTTCTCAATAGGTAATCCCATAAAAATATGGTTTTATTAAATGGATTGGATTAGGATGAGGAGGATGACAATAATATTTGCTACTCATAGGTCCTAGTATTTCTCAATTTATATAGTTTTATAGTATAAATATCCTAACCCTAGCCTATCCCAAGCTAATTGGTAATAAAGATAATTGTGAGGTGGAGATGTTCCAAACAATCCTCCTCAATATGGTGCGTTAGATTATCTAAGCCAAAATGACTTTTATTTTGATGGGTTTTTTTCCCTAAATTAGGAATGTCACTCTTTCACAACCAATTAATTATCCCTAGGTCCTATAGATCTTGAGAGCCTAGGAGTGTTGACTACTACCTCTCAATTGTAATATAAGTTTTGCACTCTAATTAAGGAAACCATGGATATTAATACTGGGAATCCTAAAGATCCCAAGATCCACAAGTTAGGAAAAATATTTATCTAGCATGAGGAGTATATCAAGCTTTAGATAGAGTTTAATGACATATTTGCTTGGTCCTACATATTTTTCTAGGTATTGATCCTTTCCTAGTTGTCAACCACCTAGTTGTCATCCTAATGCAAAATATGTAAAGTAGAAATTATAGAAGATGCATTTGAAATTTACTTTGCTAGTCAATGAGGAGATTTAGATGCTCCTTGATGTCAAACTCATCAAAGCCATTGACTATTCTAATTGGATCTCTAATGTTGTACATGTCAATAAAATATGTAGCATTAGAGTTTGCATAGACTTTTAGTACATCAATAAGGCATATGATAAGGATGACTTCCCTTTACCAAATATTGACATGATCATCTATTTCATTGTAGGAAGTTTAATGTTACATTTTATAGATAAATTCTTAGGCTATAGAATTACTCCTAGGGACCAAGCCAAAATAAACTTTACCACCACACACGGAGCCTTTTGCTATCAATTCATTTCTTTTGGGTTGAAAAATGTAGGAGCTACCTACCAAAGTGTCATGCCATACATATTTCAAGACATGATGTATGACATCATGGCAGATTATGTTAATGATATTCTTGGTCATCCTTTAAATCAGGAAGATTATATTTGAGATCTAAGGCACATATTTGAGTGGCCATAGGAGTACAAGGTACACCTAAAGCCTCATAAATGCATCTTTGGGGTTACATTAGAAAAAATATTAGATTTTATTATTTTCTAATACGGCATGAAAGTTGATCCTAATAAGGTATCAACTATAGTCGATATGCCATCCCATAAAAATATAGCCTAGCTCCAGAGTGTTTAGGGAAAAGTCCAAGCCATTCAAATATTCATCTCCCAGGTTACTGAAAAGTTTAATGTTACATTTTATAGATAAATTCTTAGGCTATAGAATTACTCCTAGGGACCAAGCCAAAATAAACTTTACCACCACACACGGAGCCTTTTGCTATCAATTCATTTCTTTTGGGTTGAAAAATGTAGGAGCTACCTACCAAAGTGTCATGCCATACATATTTCAAGACATGATGTATGACATCATGGCAGATTATGTTAATGATATTCTTGGTCATCCTTTAAATCAGGAAGATTATATTTGAGATCTAAGGCACATATTTGAGTGGCCATAGGAGTACAAGGTACACCTAAAGCCTCATAAATGCATCTTTGGGGTTACATTAGAAAAAATATTAGATTTTATTATTTTCTAATACGGCATGAAAGTTGATCCTAATAAGGTATCAACTATAGTCGATATGCCATCCCATAAAAATATAGCCTAGCTCCAGAGTGTTTAGGGAAAAGTCCAAGCCATTCAAATATTCATCTCCCAGGTTACTGAAAAGTGCCAACCCTTTTCTAAGCTTTTGAGGAAGAATGTAGCCTTTAATACTGGGAATCCTAAAGATCCCAAGATCCACAAGTTAGGAAAAATATTTATCTAGCATGAGGAGTATATCAAGCTTTAGATAGAGTTTAATGACATATTTGCTTTGTCCTACATATTTTTCTAGGTATTGATCCTTTCCTAGTTGTCAACCACCTAGTTGTCATCCTAATGCAAAATATGTAAAGTAGAAATTATAGAAGATGCATTTGAAATTTACTTTGCTAGTCAATGAGGAGATTTAGATGCTCCTTGATGTCAAACTCATCAAAGCCATTGACTATTCTAATTGGATCTCTAATGTTGTACATGTCAATAAAATATGTAGCATTAGAGTTTGCATAGACTTTTAGTACATCAATAAGGCATATGATAAGGATGACTTCCCTTTACCAAATATTGACATGATCATCTATTTCATTGTAGGAAGTTTAATGTTACATTTTATAGATAAATTCTTAGGCTATAGAATTACTCCTAGGGACCAAGCCAAAATAAACTTTACCACCACACACGGAGCCTTTTGCTATCAATTCATTTCTTTTGGGTTGAAAAATGTAGGAGCTACCTACCAAAGTGTCATGCCATACATATTTCAAGACATGATGTATGACATCATGGCAGATTATGTTAATGATATTCTTGGTCATCCTTTAAATCAGGAAGATTATATTTGAGATCTAAGGCACATATTTGAGTGGCCATAGGAGTACAAGGTACACCTAAAGCCTCATAAATGCATCTTTGGGGTTACATTAGAAAAAATATTAGATTTTATTATTTTCTAATACGGCATGAAAGTTGATCCTAATAAGGTATCAACTATAGTCGATATGCCATCCCATAAAAATATAGCCTAGCTCCAGAGTGTTTAGGGAAAAGTCCAAGCCATTCAAATATTCATCTCCCAGGTTACTGAAAAGTGCCAACCCTTTTCTAAGCTTTTGAGGAAGAATGTAGCCTTTAATTTGAAGGCTGCTTGTCAAATGAATTTTGATGGGCTCAAATCCTACCTTTTGTCTCCTCTTGTTCTTATCCCATATAATTCCTCTAAGTTATTTTCTATACATAGGAGCAACAAGCCATGGATTAGATGATATGTTGGCATAATATAATGACCAACATAAAGAGCGAGCTATTTTATACCTTAGTAGGACTTTGGTCAATTATGAAGTATACTATATGCCTTTAAAGAAGTTTTATCTTGATATGGTGTTTGCTTCTCAAAATATTAGACATTACATAATAAACCATAAGATATTTATCATTACAAGGGTCGATTCATATGGTATCTCATTTCTAAGCCTCACCTCTTGGGATAAACCATTGAGTGGGTTATCAAACTTAGTGAATTTGATTTTGAGTTTGTTAGCCAAAATTTTATGAAAGGTTAGGTAATCATTAACCAATTAGAATTTTTACCCTCAAAATATAGCCATCCCTTAGCTATAAACTTCCCAAATGAGTTAGTATTTAGCCTAAAAGTTGATCAAAATAGTTTTTGGATCATATACTTTGTCAATGCTTGATGCATCAAAGGAGTGGAAGCATGATTCATCTTGATCACTACTTAGTAGTAGATTATTGTAGAGGGGAAAATATACCCTAATACATACAATTATTTGTTGGATATGCTAGGAGCTGAGGTGATCGTGACAATGTGTTATATTATCTACACTGAAGGACACCAAAAGGAATGAGTTCACTAGGAATGATTTTAGGACTCAATCCAAGTCCAAGGTAGGAATTTTAAAATTTTTAGTTAAGCAATCACCTAAGTTTGGTCTTTCTATGCTAAAATATGGAAATGAAAGACTAATGCAAAAACTTAAGATGCAAGAAGACAATGTCTAACCCTAGTATAATTCTTTGATTCAATGATCTAACCCTAAGTTGTAAGCAATAAAATTCTTTTTACTTAAGCAAGGATACTTATCTGATCTGGTGTTTGATCCAAGTTTTATCTTGCATCCAAAATTTCCAACTATTTCAAATTTTCAAAATAGCTTCACAAAAACTCTAAACATATGATCAACATTTGGGGGCCTACTTAGGCTGCTATAAGATTGATCTTGGAGGTGCAACAATCAAGCCCCCTTGGTCCCTTAGTTGATCATTCATAACAAAATTGAGCTTTGACCTTTGGAAAAAATACAATAAAATATGACAACATAGAACAATGAATAAAATTAAAATAAATTGGATGCAATGCGTGATCAAAAATACAATCTTGAAAACTAGGGTTTTGGGAATACATAATTGCCCTTGAGCTAATTTGATATGAAATGCAATCAAAATAGAATGATAGTAGTCATAAAATAACATAGACAAAGGTGTAATTAAGGGTAGAGGATACGTAAAATGAAACCCTAGGGTTTTAGGGTAAACATGTGCCCCAAAACTTAGCTAGACCAAATCCATATCTTGTAGGGTATCAAGCACGAATTCGGTAGCAGTGTTGAAATGGGTGCAGAATGCTCGATGGGTGAAAGCAAAGCTTTCGTCGAATCCATTCCATATAGTAGATGAGGTAAATATTTGTATAGGAGGGTTTAAAACGTAAAAACAAAGGTGAAAATACAACATAACATGAACTAGAATGAAAATGTGAACTAATGGATGTAAAGAAACAACCTAGCATTTTTGTGGAAGAAGCAAGAGCAAAGGTGGAAAACCTCTCCTCTCTTAAGAAGACATTATTGTAAAGGCTTTCTCCACTTGTCAAATCATAAGGAACACACCAAAAATAGAACACCAAAGCACCAAGAGCACCAAAAGACAAGAGAACTCTAATTTCACATGAACTTTTTGATAGCTTGATTGGGGAAGGAACTAGGGTTACTTTTTTTAGAATTGGAAGGAAAAAGGGGATCCAATCCCTTTATTTAAAAGGAGTTTGGAGGGCTAAAAGGTAGGAAAATAAAATTTAACCTTGATTAGGCTGATGCCCTAAAAGGGTTGACTTAAAATTTATATTTTTGAAGAAAAATCCCTGAATTTTCTAAATTTGTGCCCTGTAAATTACCAGGTGTAAATTCGGTCAAGGTCAAGAAAAACAAGATAAAACACAAGAAAAAGGGGCTCATAGAAATTTTGAGAACCTCTCAAAGGAACCCAAGAAAAAATGACTCATTTGGGTGGATCAATTTTTTGTGTCTACATTTTATCCCCTCTTTGATGCATTTATGGCCTAATAAATGTATCAAAGAAAGATGTAGACAGGGAAAATAATATTGCAAATAAAATAGAGAAAGGATGGCTGGTTTAGAAGAAAGAAGTGGTGCACAAATAGTGTCATTTTGGGCACTTTGAACATTGGGCATGCAAAACGAGGTATTAGGAACATTAATGCCTCTCAGGCCAAGGTGCTCCCTTGAGTTTTGGGAGGAATGTAAAATTCCTAAGTAAAATAGAAATGATGGAATCGAAAGAAAAGAGAGTGGTAAACAATGAAAAAGAAAAAAAGATGAGATATAAAAGAAAAAAAAGAGGAATAGAAAGCAAAAGGGGTGAAAACCCTAATTCATTTTCATCGCATGAGAAAGAAAAAAGAGCTCTCGAGAAAATGAGAAGATGGTGCTTCCCACACATCGAGCAATAGTTGAGAGGGGTGAGGCTGGTGCAAAAATAGACCAGACATGGGTAAGAGCCATAATACCAGCTTGCAATTAGGATTGGATTAAAATTTCATTGAAATTAATCATTTTTTAATTTATTTCAATGTTTTTGAGTGAAAGTCACTGTGCAGGACCTGAGTGTGGATCTGGTGGTCGCCTGTAGATCCGATTGATCTAGACGATGAACGAATCCATACCATATACCATACATGGCATGGATTCATAAATTTGTGCCCTATAGGATACGAGGCATGGATTCAAAGAGGAAAAATAAAGAAATAAAAAAGAAAAAGGAGAAGAAAAATTCAAAGGAAAGATGTTCCCTTAGTAAAAATATGTTAGTATGTTGTATTTGATGTTTTATGCTCCTTTATTTTTTATCATTATTTTTTATTTTTATGATTATTACTAATAAGAAAATTTTATTTTGCTTTTATTGCAGCATGATGTCATTGAGACCAGGGAATGGCAATTGAGTACACTCGAGGAGGCACTTCAGGAGCTCACACCAATAGAGAGACACACCTAGGGGTAAGGGGGATTCTATACTTGGAAAAAATACCTTGGGTAGAGGTAGATAGAGCACTACTGATAGCACTGATAGAGCGGTGGTATCAAAAGTTATCCACCTTCTGACTATCGACGAGAGAGATGATTGTCAAACTAGAGGATGTGTGGCACATCTTGAGGATCACCATTAGCGGAGGATGGTTTATAGGGCTTAGGTTCCTCAGATGAAACACAAAGATTGATGGGTGACCCATCATGTGAGATCTACAAGAGCAAATTCTATGTCGATGACATGTTGCGACAACATCAAGTTGAAGCACTGATGATCATGCTATATGGAGTGGTGGTAGGATTACTAGTGTACCACACAAGTCGACAATATCTACCATGGGTATTAGTGGGGGTAGTGGAAAACATATGGGACCGATATGTGTGTTTTGCATGGGGTCCATTTATGCTAACCCATTTATATAGGATATTGTACAACATCATGTATAAATGACAAAAAATATTGGTATGAACGAATTTTCTCTAGGGGTGGTGCTAGGAGCACATATCCATTAGGAGGATAGAGGTACTACCATGACCATTGCATGACCTAGAGCAACTAGCAGGATATAAATGGTATTAAGACCTAGAGCAGACACATAGGTCGTATGTAGGTATTCTACCACTGAGGATGTAGGACATAGATGAGCTACGAGACCATCAGATCATATAGAATCTATGACATATACACCCTAGGAGGATGAGGATGGGGAGAAGCTGGATTAGTTTAGGAGAGTCCAATGGGTTTCCATTGAGAAAGATGAACTAGATCTATATTGGTTTGATTGAGTATAGTGGTATTTTAGGATTCTCTAGGAGATATCGGACTTGGGTGACCATTGGTACAGGAGGGTGAGGAGGGATCTATCAAGGGTCAAAGAGGACCCTGATGTGGCTAGGTTTTTAAACAAGGATCTGTATGATCCACTCTACGTCAATCCTAGAGTTGATGATGAGTAGCTCTTGAATATAGGATATGGTATAGGGGCATTATACCCCCAAGGATCTCCCCATCGATGCTAGTGTAGAGGTACCAAGTCATGGGATGACAAGTGTAGTTGGCACTCTAAGAGGCTAACCAAAATATAATGGAGTGATAAGAGTAAGTGCTACAACCTCCTAGGTAGGCTAGGGTATAGGTCAAGGTAGAGGTGGTAACCACCATGAGGACCACCATCACTCTCTTCAGAGAATGGGTAGGGGGAGCAACTAGGAGTGCCCCCTCAATAGGATAGACAAGTACTAGCAAGATCATAGGTCAAGGAGATCTAACTAGGTGTCATCACTTACCATTGTCACAAAATCCCCAAGAATCTATATGATCAAGCAATCATGCAAGTATGAACAAGCAACAATGCAATTGTATGACAAGAAAAATGCAAGGTGGAATAAAATGTCAGGCAAAACATGCAAAATATGATAGGTAGTCATGCAGTATGAATCAAGCAAATCGGATGCAAAATGAGAGCTAAGGTGAATGCAATATGAAAATGCCAAGTTATGCATAAAAATTTTATTATATTTGTTGTTTTTTAAAGATGATTAGATTCATTGATTCTTTAAGTTCTTAAAGTTTGCACAAATTTTGATTGTGCCACCTATTTTAACAAAAAATATGGTAGTGCAAGGAACTGACCCATAAAAGAAAGGGCTATTATGGAGGATATCTTCATGATTCTCATCACAAAGAGGATCATCCACAACACATTATCTAGGAGTTGTTGCATGGAAGTCATGGTAAACTCTGATTATGCCATCCTTTTTTATGAAAGGGGGAGAGATTCCCAACTTTGCAAGGTCTCTATGAGATAGAGGAATAGGGTCCCCTCGAGAATGAGGAGACTCAACATGTGCAACACAAGGGATAGACCCATAAAAGGAGAAGCTACTCTAGAGGATATCCTCATGAGCTATGTCACAAGGGGTATTCCTTTTAGCGTACTTCTTTGGGGTCACACCTCACTCAGGATGCACCAAGGTTACCATATTGCAAAAAAAAATATTTGAGGGATAAGGGGGACCCTCATCCTCATCACTCCACTCCAAGCTTTGATGATCTAAATGTTCAGCATAAGTAATAAGGTGATCATCATTATCAAAGGGTAAAGGTTGGTTTTTATTAGGGATGTAGCCTATGCCACATCTCCTAGGCCAAATATCCACTTCTAAAGGCTCTTGAATACCTTTTTTATCATGGCCCCAAACCTTTACCTATATATCCCATACTAGATAGGATTTGCTTGGGAAGTGGGTAATCATTGGATAGGTAACAATGGGAAAAATAATACTCTATAGGAATGGTGTTGCTATGATGTATCTTTTCTTCAAGGGAGACTTCTACAAAGATAAAGGTACACGTGCCAATGTGTACTACTTCACCCTTCTTATAGGGTAAACCCATAGTCCTTGGTGAAGGTGGTAGCTTGGCAAGATCTAGAAGAGGCTCTTGAAGAAATGAATTAACTTGATCTTGTGATGAAACATTGATTAATGGTTCCTCACTCACTTTTATATTTTCAAGTTGTTTAGTTATGTGAGATGAGGAAACTGATGGACATAAATTGAGATCAGATTGAGCTTGCTCCACCATCGAACAATATTTGAATGGGTGAGGATCACCCAAAATGGTGACCAGTTGATTCTTAGATTCAAATTTCAAACATTGATGAAAAGTAGAAGGGACCACCCTCATTGCATGAATCCAAGGGCATCCAAGAAGAAGATTAAAATATGCAAGACAAGACACCACATAGAACAAGGTATCTAAGATCTTAGGTCCAACCCTAAGGGGAGAGATATAACACCGCAAGCCTCTTGGGACTCATTGTTGAAAGCTTTGATGATGATATCAGATTTAGTTAAATCTTCCTCTTTTAATCCAAACTTTTGGAAGAATTGATAAGTGCATAAATTGAGGGAAGAACCATTATCAATCAGAATCTATTTGATAAATGTTTCCCCAATAAATGCAGTGATGTAGAGGGAAGAATCCCCTCATAAATCTAAGGAAGGCATATCATCATCTAAAAATGTGATATGATGTATCCCAAGAGAACTTACAACATTAGCTATAGCACTAGGGGAAATGTCTTGAGGAACAAATTGTTGTCTTAGAAGCTTCAACAAGGCTTCCCTATGAATAGGAGAAGTTTACAAAAGCTCTAAGAGAGAGATCTTGGTTAGGGTACTAGCTAATTGTTGTTGAATGTCAAAGGAGACTTTAGGTTGTGGCTTCAACACTAAAGGTGGGTTTTCTAATCTTGTGCTCCTTTTTTGGGTATTCTTCAAAACTAAGGTGGGTTGGATGAAGAACTCATCTCCTACTAAGAATGTTGAGTCGGTTGAATTTGTGCTTGTTGCCTTGTAGTTATTGCTATCATTCCAACCATATTATCATAGGGAGGTGGCACATTACGATATGACACTTGATTAGCTGCTTGCTGACCATGCTTAGGGAGGGGATCTTGGAAGATTCCCATGTCTTGATTAGTTGTGGGTGCTTGTTGAGTAGGAGGTTGATTGTTTGTTGGAGGATTGGGTTGAGAACCTTCTATAACAAGGCATCCTTCATCAATTAGGTCTTGAACCACATGTTTCAACCTCTTACATGAGTTTGTCATATGCCCCTCCACTCTATGATATTCACAATGTTGACCAGGCTTATACCAATCAGTCATGGTATCAGGTTACCTTATGGGAGGTAACTCAATCATATTAGCTTCCAAAAGTTGTTGTAGGACCACATTCATAGGCATGTTGAGTCTTGTAAAATTTCTTGGTGGGGGTTTTTGAGGTTGGTGAAGCACCATATTTTATAGGGTGTTAACAACACTGTTAATAGGCCTACTATCCATTACCCCATCACCAACTATATGCTTGTTCTTATACTACATTTTAGTGGTCCTATCCTCTTTTATTTTAAGC
This sequence comes from Wollemia nobilis, assembly GCA_028583015.1. Taxonomy (NCBI): domain Eukaryota; kingdom Viridiplantae; phylum Streptophyta; class Pinopsida; order Araucariales; family Araucariaceae; genus Wollemia; species Wollemia nobilis. Next base: position 2,089,163 of record JAQPPZ010005362.1, on the reverse strand, counting down.
TGACCTCTTCTGATAAGGGCTTGCTCTACCCTTCTTGCTAGATCTATAGCTTGATCAAAAGATGTGATAGTTGTAGTTTCCAATTCATAAGATATTTGTTCTTGTAAATTTCCAATAAATATCTCAAGCATGTCTTGAGGAGGTAAGGTATATCTCAAGCGTCCAACTAGACTCCTCCAATGAGACAAATTTTGAAAAACTTTCATCTTTACTTTGTTTTAACATATAGACATCTTTCATAGTCACATTCTTTTCAACATAAGCACCGAATTGTTGAACAAACATTTCAACTATCTCTTCAAAGTTCCTCAAATAATGATTGGGTAGTTGATAATACCACTCTAATGCCATACCACCAAGGCTCTTAGGGAATATCTTTAGTAACAATATGTCATCATATATGATATCATGGCATGTTGTCCTAAACATTCTTAAATGCTCAATTGGATCTTTCATTCCCTTATAGATAGGCAAAAATAGCATTGGAAAATGCTTAGGGTAGGGCCTAGAGGTAATGATAGGGTCTAAGGGTTGATTGCACATTTCTCTATAGTTGTAGGTGAAACTAGGTGGTTGAATCATATCCACTCTTGAAACCAATTGTTTCACCATATTTGTTAAACTTTGCATCTTAGGATTGTTGTTGTGCAATACCCTTAGGTTCCCTAGGGGAGGGGTATAGGTAGGTTGTTGAAAGGGAACTTGGCCAATGTTGGAAGCATTGACACTGTTATGGTATGGGTTATGATATGTGGTATCTTGTTGTGGAGGATAACTGACATTTGGTGGAATAGAAGCATGAATGTTGAGATGAGTAGAATGAGGAGGAAATTGAACATAATCTTGATATGCACTACTAGTTGGAGGAACTTGTAGAATCCTTCCAATGTTGGTGGTCATAGTAGTAGCATATGTTGGTTTATGTAAAGGATTACCATGATGTGAAGATTCAAACAAGGGGTTATCATGAACATTCCTAGGAGAGACGATAGAAGGAGGAGGTACCTCACCTCTTTCGAGTTGGGCTTCCTCATCCATAGCTCTAAGCAAAGCCACCCTATGGTATTTCATGAAACCCCAAACATGATCAAATAATGTAAAAGTGAAGCCACCATTAGGCCCCTCATAGGGATCATAATTAGTATCAATTTCAACATGTTCTTGCTCTTCTACATCAAGGTTAGGATTCTCTCTATCAACTTGATCATCTTCTTGAGGAATTTGATCAGATTCTAAATGCCTTCATTGACTCCTAAGGAATGGAGCCATTAGGAGAAACAAAAGGATAGAGGAGAAAACCAAGGAAAGACACACAAGAATATTCTTAAGATGTTTTTAAATATTTTTTGATCTAAACAAACAAAATTAGTGGTCTTGTTTAAAGTTTTCAAGAAAAAACAAAGGAAGAGGCTTCCTATCTTGGCCACCAAGATATGTCTTCATGTTGGGTTCACCAAAGATGTAGAGGGGGAAAATTGCCCTATCGCATATGATTCTTGGCTGGATCCACTGGGAGCCAAGGTGACCATGGGGGTGTGTTATATTCTCTACACTTAGGGACACAAAAGGAATGGGTTCACCAAGAATGGTTTTAGGACTCGCTCCAAGTCCGGGGTGGAAATGTTTAATGTGTCAATTAAGCAATCACCTATGTTTGGCCTTTCTATGCTAAACTATGGAAATGAAAGAACAATGCAAAACACACAAGATGCAAGAAGATAATGTCTAACCCTAGTATGATTCTTTGATTCAATGATCTCTAACCCTAGGTTGCAAGAAATGAAATCCTTTTTACTTAAGCAAGGGCACTTATCTGATCTAGTGTTTGATCCAAGATTTGTCTTGCATCCAGAATATCCAACAACTTTAAATATACAAAATAGCTTCACAAAAACTCTAGAAAATATGGTCAACATTTGGGGGCCTGCTTAGGCCACTATAAGACTGAGCTTGGAGGCACAATAGTCAAGCCCCCTTGGTCCTTTTAGTTGACCATTCATAATAAAAATGAGCTTTGACCTTTGGAACAAACACAATAGAATATGACAACATAGAACAATGAATGAAATGCAAACAAAATGGATGCAATGCATGAACAAGAATGTAATTTTGAAAACTAGGGTTTTGGGAATAAATAATTGCCCCCAAGCTAATCTGATATGAAATGCAAGCAAAATAGAATGATAATAGTAAAAAAAGAACACAAATAGAGATAAAATAGAATGTAGAGGGCACATAAAATGAAACCCTAGGGTTTTGGGATGAATAGTTGCCCCAAAACTTAGCTAGACCAAATCCATGCCTTGTAGGATATCGAGCATGGATTCTAACAGTAGTGCCATAGAATGCCCGATGGGTGAAAGCAAGGATTTCATCGAATCCATGCCCTATAGTAGATGGGGCATAGATTCACACAAGAGGGTTTAAAACCCTAAAATAGAGGTAAAAATGCAATAAAACATAAACTAGAATGAAAATGTGAACTAATGAATGCAAAGAAACAACCTGGTGATCTCGTGGAAGAAGCAAGAGCAAAGGTGGAAGACCTCTCCTCCCTCAAGAAGATAAATTGTCATCAAGGCTTTCTCCACTTGTAAAATCACAAGGAACACACCAAAAACAGAACACCAAAGCACCAAGAGCACTAGAAGATAAGAGAACTCTAATTTTGCATGAACTTTTGATAGCTTGATTGGGGAAGGAACTGGGGTCACTTTTTTTAAAACTAGGAGGAAAAGGGGATCCAATCCCTTTATTTATAAGGGTCTTGGAGGGCTAAAAAGTAGGAAAATAAAAATTAACCTTGATTAGGTTGATGCCCCAAAAGGGTCGACTTAAAATTTAGGTTTTTGAAGAAAAAACCTAAATTTACCGAATTCATGCCCCATAAATTATCAAGCGTGGATTTGGTCAAGGTCAAGAAAAACAAGGTAAAACACAAGAAAAAGGGGCCAAACTTGCTCCTAGCAAGTTTGAGAACCTCTCAAAGGAACCCAAGGAAAAATGACTCATTTGGGTGGGTCAATTTTTTGTGTCTACACTTATTTCTTTGTTCATTAAGTTTAATTTTTTTCCTACACCAACAATATGTTGAGTACAAAGCTCTTATCTTAGGGATTCACATGATGTTTTATTTATAGGTTAGAAGCTTCTCCATTTTTAAATATTCTTATATTTTGGTTGAACAAGTCAATGGAGTTTATCAAACAAAATATAAAAAGCTTAAGCCATACAAAAACATCATCAATAAACTTATGGCTGATTTTGACAAAATTATCATTGAAGCTATTTGTAGGTCTAGCAATCAGTACACAGATGATACAGTTATATATGCATATATTATCCCCTTAGAGTTGAATTATGAATAAGCCATGATTATAATTTGGTAAATTAGGGAGCCCTCAATTCTAGAGTCTACTCAGATTCTTCTAGGAGTATTTTTTATATAAACATCTTCATCTCTTGATCCTTGGTACAAGGATATATTTACCTTTCGTAGGGATGACATGTTGCTTGATAGTGTGAACTACAATGAGCATAATAAACTTAAGAAATGTTCTTGTAGGTATGCCATTGTTGGTTATATCTTATACCACCATTCCTTTGATGGTATTCTCCTTAGGTGCCTAACCTCAACCAAATACTATGTAATCATCAAGAAGGCCTATGATGGATCATTTGATAGTCACTTTAGTGGTGTTACCATCATCAAGAAACTCCCATGGATGGATTAATGTTGGCCCTCCATGGAAAAGGACTCTTGTGATTATTTTAGGATGTGTGATAAGTATCAAAAGCATAACAACCTTATCCACATTCTATCCCAAGTCTTCAACCCTTAACTTCTCCTTGGTCTTTTTCCATTTGGGGCTTAGACATCATTAGGAAGATTAACCCAATAATGTGTGATGCACATAAATTCATCAACATGGCTATTGAGTACTTCATTAAATATGTCAAATCCATACTTTTAGCCCCAACCACTAGAGTCCAAGTATCCAAGTTTAACCTTAACCAAATCCTTAGTCATTATGATATCATCTTTGTGCTAATATTTGATAATGAATTACTCTTCAAGAATAAGAATATCCAAAATATTTTTGCTAATTACAAGATTTAGCACAAATTATAAATGACTTACTATCCTCAGGGTAATGGCCAAGTTGAAGCTTCTAACGTGACTCTTGTCATTCTTAAGATGCTAGTTAGAAAAATGATCAAGATTGGCATGTTTAGTTGCATCTCACCTTGTGGGCCTATTGTACTAGTGTTTGAACTCCCACTGGTGCAATGCCTTATGCTTTGTTGTAATTGAAGCCATATTCCCTTTTAAGCTTGAGGTACCTTATGCATTTTATTGTAGGACTCCTTTGTAAGATATGAATATCATCTCACCCATTTGATCCAATTGGAACTACTTGATAAAATATGGATCCATGCCCTAAAGAACTTATATACCTACCAATAAAGTCTTAAACATACCTATAGCAAGAAGGTACAATACCACTCATTTGAGTTTTATAATTATATTCTTAAAGAGAATCAAAAGAACACCAATGCCAAAAAAAATATCAAAGGTATGTTTGAGCCTAATTGGCTAGGTCTTTTTAGCATAACTGCCAAGTTTGGTTTAGGTGCTTACTACCTTCCCACAAAAAATAACTTAAAGAACCAATGAACATAATGCATCTTAAAAGATATTATATTTGAGTTTTCATTGTCTACCTATTTATTTCAGGTACTTATTGTTGCTTGCTTACATGTTTTTTGATTTCATATCTTCTTATATCCACATATTTGTCTATGTCTATACTGCTTATTGCATCTCAAGTCATGGATCCATGATGGCATGAAAATGATGATCCTAGTTAGGATAGTTTATTTTATTGCACTAGGTGACTCATGTGAACAAATCCTTATGGTCTCATATTTGTAAATCAAATTAGAGTTCGTACAACCATCTATCTCTATCACTAATTTCTATCTTTCTATCTATCTCAATCTAGTTTGTCTCAAACCATATCTATCAAGTCTTTCAAACTATAAGTCTCCTACTGCATGATGAAAAATATAAAGTTTGTAGGTGTTGATGGAAAAGTCAAATGAAATTCTTCTATCTCATAAATTGCTACATGATAAATACTATAAAGTTTATAAGTGGTGATAACTAAATCAATCTCGTCATATGTTGTCTTCCATAGGGGCAACTGGTCAACAATCAACTTGTCATCCCAAATAGGGCTATCCTTTATTTCCACACCATTCCATCATAAGTCCCCTATAACATCTCTCTATGAGGTAAATCAATCTAAGGAAAAGTTCTTTAAGCATTTGTTAAAGGCAAAGCAAAAGTCCTTTAAGTATTTGTTAAAGGTAAATCAAAAGTCCTTTAGGTATTTGCTTAGAGGTATCTCTCAAATAAAAAATCTTAAGGGTAAGGCTAAATCATAAGTCCTATGACCAAGGATAAATAAAAATTCCTATGGGAAAAGTAGAAATCCTTTAGAAATTTGTCTAATGGCTAATATTTTATTTTAATGTTTGTACGTATCTTTGTATCATAGCAAACTACCCAAGTCCTCTAAGAAAAGCTAACAAAAGTTCTCTTGGTAAATTCAAAAGCTAACTAAAGTTACCTTAGGTAAATCTCTAAGTCTATAGTGTATATATTTGTAAATACTTAATAGTGTAGCAACACCCTCTTGAACACATCCTTACATTATGTACATTTCATCATTCAAATCACTCCATCAGTTTAATATTTCATGCTTTAAAACCTTTTAATTCATCATCATAATCTAATCAACTATCTCATCATATAATCCCTAATCATAAATAATCATTAAAGAATGAATCAAATCATCATTAATCCAAAAGCATCATCACATCATAATTTTAGGAACTAGATGCAACTCATTATTCTGCACCAAAGACCCTCAAGGACCCACCTGTGAATTTTTAGGTCCAAGTTGAATAAATTGCCTCGACATCGACTTACACACACTAGGAGATCACAAAAAGTCAAAGAAGTCAGTATATATCCTCACTGAGCACTCAAATCGAGCAGCCATCAAAGTGGTTCTTGTTGTGGCTGCTCCACAACGTACCCCAAAATTGGGGACCCACCTTTTTGTTTGTGTTTTGAGGATTTTGGTATCCTTGGGGAGATGATTTTAGCAAGTTCTATCTTTGACATGTGTAGTTTAGTTTCCAAGGTGCCTCTTTGCATGGCGTCTTCTATCTTCTTTCATCCTCTTTTGGAGTGTTGATAGGTTTGGCAGGTGTATCCTTGTTTGTCTCCACCAGGGTTGGCATTTTAGTTTTTTTTTAAGGCTTTGTTGAGTGTTTTCGTGTCTTATGTGATTTGATAGATGTAATTTTTGTTTAGCCTTCTGTTGTTTTAGTTTAGTGTTCTTTTTCTTTGAGTTTTAATAAAGAATTTAAATTTGATCAATTTTGATAAAAATATAAAAACAAAAAAATAATAATAAAATAATAAAAAATACATACATATTATTATATTAACTATATAGTCCTAAGATATGTATTCAAAATCTAATAAAACATAAAACAAAATTATATATATATATGTTCCCATGTATATAAATTTATTATATATATATATATTTTTATAATACCTAGTAGTTATATTTTTATAATTAGAAAAGGTTTTAGTATTAAAGTCGTTCATTCTAAAGAAATGAAAAAAGAAAAGCCTAAGGCTCTATTTTTTAAAAGTCGTTCATTCCAAAGAAATAAAAAGAAAAGCCTAATGCCCTGTGGTTTTAGTTGCATGCAGGATGATGCGGGCCCTACGAACGACGAAGGAGGACTAAACCAGGGTCGACGTGGAACTCTCGAGGCAGACAACAAGTGGATCTCGTGGAGCAGATGAAGACACCCTAGCGTGGCAATCTATGTGGACGTGGGGGAGAATGTATACATGGACACAACGATGATGGGATGAGTGAACCATCCCACGTAGACTCCCGGGGTTCGCACCGGTTATGAAAACAATACCTACATGGTGGTTAAGCTGACTGGACCCACGGATAGGGTTGTCGTGGACGATCGTGGACCGTGGATTGGTAACCAGTTGACGCTTGCGGCGGAATCCAAGGCATATGACAGTTTTAAATCAACAAAAAATTGATTACCGACAACCACGGACGGTTAAACTAAATGGGGCGACCAACATGGACACAAACGATGTCGACTCGGAGTGATAGCATGACACGGTAGTGTACCTCTCGACCTCAGTTAGTAAGTTATTGGAGGAATAAACGTCGGGTTAAAAACATTGATGGGAGCCCATAATAAAGGATAGACCTTAGTTTTAGCAACACCTTGAGGCTGCCACGCGCATGACATGAAGAGGTTTGATATCATAATAACGAAAGGGACTTTGGTTAAAATATATACACATACCCACTTAAGGTTTAAAAGGAAATGGGTTATAGAATATGGTCCTGGGTAATGCCATATGGAGACGCAGGATTTTGAGTCATATACAGACAAATGGCTTTATCTTTTGAAGCCTAATTAAATTGAAATAAGGACAAAAGAGTCAAATGAAGTGAAATGAATACGTTACAATCAGAGAGAGAAAGGCATGCATGGAAATGGAATACGAAGAGCATGCATTCGAAAACAGAGAGGAAGGAAATGCAGCCAACAAAGGAATAAAAAATATTCGAAAAATGAAAGGAATTATGACCTCAAACAAGATATGTTTTTACTTCAATTAGGGGGATGTTATATTGTGTTAGGAGCTTAGTGGTTGGGTACCTTGGGCACCATCTCATGGAACTTTGCAGAACTATGGATGCAATTTTCATAGAATGAATAGTCATACACTCTTTATGGTTCAAAATTAGGGCCTCCTCATATTCAGTTCTAATAGTATGGAGGAGTTAAAAAAAATCATCTTTTGGGGTCATTGAATAGATATTTGCCATCTAACCACCTAATACAATAGTGGATCAAATTCTATAAGATTTGCAACTTGTTTTGACAAAGCACAATGCAATCTTTGCTGAACCAATAAAATTGCCACCACGTCGCTCACATGATCATATCATTTTATTAGACCTAGGTAGTGTATCATCTAACATTAGGTCGTACCAATATCCTCATGCTCTTAAGTTAGATATTGAGAAGTTAGTGCAAGAATTGTTAAGAGCCAGAGTCATTCACCCTAGAAACAATCCATACTCTTTGTCTGTATTATTAGTGAGAAAGAAATATGGTTCATGGCGATAATGTATTGATTTCTATGAGCTCAATAAGCTCACCATTAAAGATAATTTTTCTATTTAGTAGTGGATGAATTGTTGAATGAGTTGCATGGGACTATATTTTTCTCTAAATTAGATCTTCGTTTTGGGTACCATCAGATCTGGCTCAAGGAAGAAGATATTCCCAAAACCGCATTTTGTACTCATGAGGGCCATTATGAGTTCTTGGTAATACCATTTGGCTTGACCAATGCACCTTCCACATTCCAAAGTCTCATGAACAATATTTTCATCCATTTCTATGTAAATTCATTTTGGTTTTCTTTTATGATATTTTGGTTTATAGTCGCTCTTGGGAAGAGTACCTCGTCCATGTGGATCAAACCTTACAACTATTGGCACATCAACTTTATTCTAAATGGTCTAAGTGTTATTTTAGGTTGATAGAAGTGGAATATTTGGGATACATCATCTCCAAATATGGTGTTAAAGTTGACCCTAGAAATATTCAGGCGGTTCAAGAGTGGCCAAAAACTTGCACTCTCAATGGTCTTCGTGGATTTTTAGGACATACTGGCTATTACCACAAATTTATCCACAATTATAGAAATTTTGTTTCTTCCTTACATCCATGTTGAAAAAGAATTCCTTTACTTGGTCAGGTTCAATTAAATAGGCTTTCCTTGATTTGAAGGACGTAATGACAATAAATTTGATCTTAGCAATGCCTTATTTCTCTAAGCCTTTTGTAATTGAAAGTGATGCTTTAGGAAAATGTATTGGCATAGTATTGATGCAAGAAGGACGACCCTTGGCTTTCACTAGTAAAGTGCTTTCCAATTGCAATCTAGGAAAATCCACTTATGCCAAGGAAATGCTTACCATTTTGCATGCGATCACTCATTGGTAACCTTATCTCATTGGGCATCGTTTTTCTATTAAAACAAATCATCAAAGTCTAAAATATTTCTTAGAGCAACGAGTTGCTACTTGTAAACAACAATAGTGGGTTTCTAAGCTTATGGGTTATTATTATATTACCAATAAAAAGGGCAAAGAGAATATAGTGGTTGATGCCCTCTCTCATTAATTTGAAGCTCATAGTATGTTATGTGACATTTCCTCTCCCATTCCTCAATGGATAAATTCTCTCCATGAGGAGGTGCTTCAAGATTCAAATTTGTAAACTATGGTTGTTTTCATTCAAATAGATCCTACCTCATATCTTGGATATACTTGGAATGGATAAGATTTACGCTACCATTAGTGCCTTGTGGTTCCTCGTACATCTTCCCTCCAGGACCTTCTCATGAAGGAAATGCATGATTTCCCCACAATAGGCCATTCAGGGTTCCTTAAAACATATGAAAGGCTAAAGGGTAATTTTTCTTGGAAGGGTATGAAGAAGGACATACACAATTTTGTGATTGCATGTGACACTTGTCAATGGATGAAAGGTGAAACAATGTGTTCTCCAGGAACTCTCTAGCCATTATCGATTTTTGAATAGGTTTGGATAGATATTTCAATGAAATTTATTTAAGGGTTACCTAAGTTAGGTGGTAAATCTATTATTTTTGTGGTAGTGGATCATCTTTCAAAGTATGCTCATTTTTTTCCTCTCCCATCCTTACATGGCCTCCACCATTACCCAGATTTTTCTTGACTCTATATTCTACCTTCATGGCATGTCTACCTCTATTGTGTTTGATTGTGACCCTACATTCACTAGTAATTCTTGGTAATAATTTTTTAAGTTGAATGGAAATCAACACAAGATGAGTTCATCCTACCATCCGCAAACAGATGGCTAGACTGGTATTGTCAACAAATGTTTGGAGATCTACCTTTGTTGCTTTACCTCTAAGTACCCTACACAATGGGCAAAGTGGATTCCCTTGGCTTAATGGTGGTATAATACTTCTTATCACACGATGACCAAGGTCACATATTTTGAAGCAATTTATGGTAGACCTCCATGCACACCCTCCTCCTACATTACAAGCAGTTTTAAGGTCCATGCAATTGACACTACACTCAACCAACGTGTCAAAGTCCTTCATCAATTAAATATGAATTTAGAAGAAACCCAAAATTGGATGCACCAACAAGATGATCAACATCATTTCGAACATCATTTTTATATTGGTGATATGGTTTTCCTTTGCTTGCAACCATACAAATAGTCATCCCTTTATCTTCATAGGTGTCAAAAACTTGCTACCAAATATTATAAGCTCTACCAGGTTTTACAATGGATTGGTACCATGACCTACAAATTGGCCCTCCCACCTACATCCAAGATCCATCCTAATTTTCATGTCTCCTCTCTCAAGAAGTTTGTGAGCACTCAGGTACAGGTTTAATTTGCACTTCCAAAATTGGATGAAGAAGGTTCTATATTGCTTGAGCTTGAATATTTTTTGGATCATCGTACTCGCACCCTATGCAGCCGAACCATTATTGAGGTCCTTATTCGGTGGCATGGTCTATATCCAGAAGATGCTACATGGAAGTTTCTCTAGTAGATCCAATACTAGTTTCCTTATCTCTAGCGGATAGCTTTTGAAGGGGAAGGATATATTAGGACCCCATCCTAACATTATTTTGTAATTCTCATTTGCTTATGTAATGGCACACTTTCAACGTGGGGATCCCATTTATAATGATATTTTATATTATTTGGCAAGTAAGGCACCTAGACATGTGTGGCCATTTCATGTAACTATTATTAATATTGTAACCGAGGTTTGGTAAAAAATTCTAACTTGAGTAGCATTTTGCATGTAAGCCAACTCTTGAGCTTAGGGTAGGGTTGCATGAAATATTTTCTTTAAAAGCTATGAAGCCATGTAAAAATGTATATTTTTACAAGTGAATGAAATATTGAAGGAGGTTGCTCCCTCAAAGAGGCCTATGATTTAGTGCTTATTGTAAGAGTGTTTATTTCTGCATTTACTTTTTCACATTGTGATATTGTGGTATTGCATAAGTTTCTGCTTAATTTTAGTATTTTAAGTAAGTTTACTTATTTGTACTAGTAGGTTCCTAATAGGCACAAGATGCCTTGGCTGTAAGTTACAAGTGGCACTCTACTATCATGCATGTATGACTCCTCAACGTATCTTTAACCCTGAATAATTCTTGCCAATAGATGCAAGTTGTTCACTCTTGGCTTCATCACTTTTTCCAGTGAATGATCTCCCACAAAGTTGGCTCCAGCTATGGTGATTCTAGGATGCTTCAAAACTACCCTCTTGGCTGATGGTTCTTGGGTGCTTCAACTGTTGTCTTCCTAACTAGCGATTCATCTCCAATTGATGGTGGCTCTTACTGGTAGTTCATCCAAGCAATCGCTTGGGTAATGCACTCCTTATTTTCACCTTATAACTTGCTTCTCTGTACTTGCAATGTGATATCCTTAGTACTATTTTTACATTGAGTGCAATGGATGATATTCATCTTACATAGGACCTTTTTATATTTTAGGTTGATGTTGTTGTAGGTACTCGATTTGATGACAAACATTGGTGTCTTTAGATACCTTGAGCCTTGGATAATGTGAACTCTTCATTGGCTCTATTTATTGCTCAAAGTTTGCTCATTTACTGACATGGTCACTTAGTAGATGTGTCTTGCTAGATATTATAACATCTTTGTGACACTCTAGCTTTGTCCTCTTTTGCTATGTAAGACAAGGAGATTATGGTACAAGAATCTAATGCAAAAAACTTTGCAATAATTAGAATAGAATACTTTAACTTTGCACCTATATTTGAGATATTTAAATCTCCTTTTTCAAGTGTACTTTCTTTCTTGATGAGACGGATTCCTTATCCAATCTTTGGAGGTTATCTTGCTTTTTTTGGTGGCTTCTCCTTGCCCTAAGATGCTGCAAATTTTATGCACTGAATAGTGTCTTTAGACACTTTGATATTATGCTAATTTGTGCACTTTGGTCTTCCACCTTAACTTAACAACCAATGCACTTAATAACCTTTAAGAGTAAATAGTATAGTGCACTACTAATATCACCTTATTGCTCCTTTGAATGAACCTTAAATCATGCACTAGTAATTTCTCCTTATTGCTCCTTTGAAGAACTCTTAAAATTAATTTGAAACTTTCACTAAAATCAATGCTTTAGAGTATAGTCTTCTTTGCTTTTAGTTGATAATAGGAATATGATATTTTTTTCTATCAAAATATATCTAACTCCTATTTTAATGTGCATGTATTAACCTTATAAGAAACTATCTTTTGCACTCCCTTGAAGACTTTAATATGCAACCTTCTCCTTGCAAATTTTAAACTTTGATATGGTGCTTAACTAAACTTAATAATGAACCAAATAACTAAAGTTCAACTAATAAACCTTTTGCGCCAAATTTGCTTACCTTAATGAACTCTGTAGATGAAGGATTGCAAGGTGATTAGATTCACCTAAATACTACCTTGTACTAAATGAAATTGCAACTCTTCTTGGCTGTCCAAAATAGCTCTTTAATGCACCAATTTGCAGCTTTGCAACTTCTCTAACTTGCTACTTGATTCTATAGTTTGGTGGCTTCAACTCTCCTTCAGGATGTATCCTAGAAATCTAAAACTTAGCAACTATTTATGTTACCCAAGTTTGTGCTTTCTTACTGTCCTCAAATATAAAAAATTTCATATTGCAAAGTAGTCAATATTTCCACTGAAATTCTATCCTTGAATCTTAAAAATTTGGTAGATAGCTCCTCCAAATCGTAGTTGATATTTCCTTCCAGAACCCTTCAGTATTATTCCATAAATTTAGTAAACCCTATGTTCAAATAAACCTTCTAGGATAATCTTCAAATATCTTAGATTTGGTAGTATCATCTAGCTTATTTTTCCTTCAGTATCCTTGTTGAATCCTGAGTTCAATCCAGGCCTTCTTCTCAATAATATGAAAGTTTTGAGGTCTTCACCAATATCCTCCAAAATTTGGTAAACTTCTTACCAAATCTATCTTTGTTTGACCTTATTGTTGGATGGTGACAATTATCCTAAAATATTCCTTTATTAGGAACTTCTCCTTGGTGGTAAATTTCTCCAATGAGTTCTCTTAGAAACTCCTTCAATGCCCTTCTCCTAATATCCTTCAATGAGGCTCACCAAGCCTTCTCCTTGTTTATCCTTGAGACCTCTTCTCTAGGGTCTTCATTCTCACAACTTTTTTGGTCTTCCCAATGAGACATTTCCTTCAACCTTCTACTGTGGAATTTTGGAAATGAGATATCCCTCTTAGATCTCTAAAATATGCTACTTCAAGAATATGACTTTTGCTAGTCTTTCTCTATCTCTTCCAAAATTGGAAGTTCTTCAATGTGACATTATATGGGTCTCTTCAACTTCTTTAGGGTGAAATCTTCAATCTTCAATAGACATCACCAATATCTTATCTTCATCGAGACTCTCTACAATTTGCTATTTATAGTCTTCAATGGAGATCACCAACCTCCAATATTCTCTTGGACTCTTCTCTAGAGTCTCTTCTTCCTTGAATCTGCAACAAGGATCCTATGACCTTTTCTTCTTCTACACTTTTTAGGTCTGCAATCTCTAGCAATAGGACATTTTCTACAAGCCTCCAAATATTTGCTATTCTATTTGTTACTTTTGGTGCTGGATTGATTATAAAGAATATATTCTTTCTATATCTTGTGTAGGAAGCTTCTCAAAATTTTTTGAATCTTCTTTTTCCTAAAACAAAGTATTAGGACTATAATGGAAGAAACTCTAAATCTAGAGATAATCAATCTTCACTAGTTGATTTATCAATCTAGTGGAATCAACGCTGAGTCCTAGTATTCATGAGTTTTTTTACAACTCTATGGAAAGACTCTAGCCAACTACAATCTCAAAATTTTTGGAAATGATATTTGCTATCTACTCTCAATCTCACTTATGAATTTCCCTATTTTATATTGATCTGATAATATTGTTAGCTTTTGATGAGTATATAATAAAGGAAATGCAACCACAATATGTAAAATAAGCAAGCTATGATAACTATATGATAATGTCACTATAATATGAAGGAAAATGATAAGATAAACGTTTGCAATAAATAAAAAATATACTATTAATGAAAGCTTACAAAAATAGTACAATGCAGTATAATAGGGGATATGAACACTCCATAAACTACTTTTTGAGGAGCTACATTGTACCACACTACCAATATATACTATGCACTCTCTATATTATCTCCTCTCTCATTTCACTCACTATAAGGCCTATATATAGGAAGATAAGTTCCTTGGACTTCACTCTATCTTTGACTCCATTCTATGACTCATTTACATGTGGACTACATGCACATTTACATAATTACACATTCTAACACTTGTACATTTATTACATTGCTTGAATTAAATTAATTAACTTTACTCTAAAGTAAACTCCTACTCTAGTAATGTACCAAAGGTGGTACATTGATATATACCAAATAATGTAATATCCTCTAACATATTATGAAGAACCAAACCCAATTTTTTTAAAAATAGACAGGTGTTAGTTGGATGTTTGATAGAGATAGCTCCGATGAAAGAAATAACATTTCAAAATTCATAGGAATAATGGCAAGAGTGGAGTCAGGAGAGAACAACACTTTCCATGGAAAAATCCTAGTTATAAGCTAGGTAATAATTTTCAAGTGAGGATGGATGATAAGAAGTTTAAATCAGATGATGTATTGGTTGGATGGATGATCAAGAGCAAGTTAAGAATAATATAGAAATTGAAGATCATGAAAACATTTTTGAAATAAAGAGATAAACTCAAAGAGAAAAAGAAACCTAGGGGAATACTCAACTGAAAGGGGTTAAGCTCATAAACAAGAATAAAATACTATGATAAAAATAGTGTTTTAAAATATGTAAGTATGAGTATAACTCTAATAAGTTTTCATAGGCTCAAGATATGACAAAAATAGATAGTGATCAGTATAAGGATACATTTAAAAGTATCTAATGTGGAACATTCTACTGTCCACTCTACCCATGCTTCATTTAGTGGGTCTATTTCTGCTTTTGTAACAACTCTACTTTCCACTCCACCCATGCTTCATTTAGTGGGTCTATTTATGTTTTTGTAACAACTCTACTCTTGTAACAACTCTGCTCTATTTTTGGTTTTAGTGGTACCAAAAATAGGAGTTAGTTAGGGTTTGAGTTTTTGGGGGTTTTATATACTATGTTGTATGTATGTCCAAGCAAATTGAAGTTGGGAATAAAAAATTCTAGATTATTGTTCTAAGTGCTTCTACCATTTTTTAGTTCTACTATCTTTTTTGTTTTGGTTATTCTTATTTCAGGTTAACAGGATTACAGGCTTGAGAGATAAAGTGAGGATCTACATTAGTTTGGTATCAGAGCATCTCAAGATGGCCCAAAGGGGAATATGTTTGAAGTAGGAAGAAGAGGAAGGAGGAATTCAGGTCTAAGGAGGAATAATGCAAATGAATGGCTTAGGAGGTTAGAAGCCATTGAGATAAGATTATGTAACAAGAATACCAAGGGAATGTAGCTAGGATAATAGATCCTATGGAGAGGCTTATTGAAGCCGTGTCCAAGCAAAGCTCCAAAGTGAAGGTTGATATTTTAGATTTTAAAGGAGAACTTAATCTAGACTTATTCCTAGATTGGATTCAGGAGTTGGAAAGGTATTTTGAAATGGATTATATGAATGACTATGATCCAAAAAGGGTGAATATTGCAGCCTCCAAGTTGAAGTCTCATGCTAGCCTATGGTGGGAGAACTTGCAGAGTTTCGGGAGAAGGCAAGGAAATAAAAAATAGATTGTGGCCCAAGATGTTGAAACATTTACAGACTCGATTTTTACAATCTGATTATTAGTAGAAAATTGTTTAAGGAATTTCAAAACATAAGGCAAAGGGTGTTGGCAATTTTGGGTTTGAGATCCTAGCTTCTTGTCTATGAGTTGTCATTGATGTCAAAAGAAAATGACATTAATGCTAAGAGGATGTGTTGGCTTCAAAGGTGGAAGATTCCAAGAGAATCTTTTTAAGAGAATCCGGAGAGATTTCATTAGCAATCGTTTTTATTAAAACCAATGGAGGTTCTCTTTATTATTTATTTAATTATTATTTAAAACTCTTCAAGGTTTTAATTAATTAATTATTTTAATTAAGGGAGAAATTATTTTTAATTTATTAAAAATACTTTAAGGGTTTTTAAACCCTTTAGAAAGCAAATTTTGATTAAATTTGAAATTACTTTTCTTTGCAGCCGACGTGTTCTAAAGTCCACGTATGGACTATAAATATGAGAAGGTTCCTAAGGTTCCTAATGACAAAGGGGGAGATTGTTGGCAATTTTGGGTTTGAGATCCTAGCTTCTTGTCTATGAGTTGTCATTGATGTCAAAAGGAAATGATATTAATGTTAAGAGGATGTGTTGGCTTCAAAGGTGGAAGATTCCAAGAGAATATTTTTAAGAGAATCCGGAGAGATTCCATTGGCAATGGTTTTTATTAAAACCAATGGAGGTTCTCTTTATTATTTATTTAATTATTATTTAAAACCCTTCAAGGTTTTAATTAATTAATTATTTAATTAATTAAGGGAGAAATTATTTTTAATTTATTAAAAATACTTTAAGGGTTTTTAAACCCTTTAGAAAGCAAATTTCGATTAAATTTGAAATTACTTTTCTTTGCAGCTGACGTGTTCTAAAGTCCACGTATGGACTATAAATATGAGAAGGTTCCTAAGGTTAAACTCACTTGGAAAATCAAAGGCAATTAATTGGTTTGGCTGCGATCGAATGTTCTGTTTACGCTGCAAAAGAGGAGAGCTCGTGGTTTGAAAAGCTTTCGAAAAGCTTGATCGTTTATGTGGAAGGAAGTCCGTCTTGGACTTCGTAAGACCCTTGTGGGATAGTGGCAACGAAGGCTGCATTTGGGCCTTGCGTAGGCGGAGGTCTGCATTTCAATCCCCACGGAGGGAGCTGTGCATGAATTAGTCACGTTTTTATTAAAACGTGTTTTGTGCCACGAATTTCAGATTCTTCAAGGGCAGCTATTATAAGGTGTGATTATTTTCTTGATATGATTTTTGGCATTGTTTAGCATTGTTTAAAAGACATAGGATAAATAAGGGGATATTTCTTTGGTTGTATTTTTGAGATTAGTCTTTTGCTATGCTAAATTTAAAATTGGAGATATAAGGTGTAAGTTTTGGTTGTTGTGTTTTTGGCTTCTTTGGTGGTTGTTTTTAAAGAAGAGCTAAAAGGTGTATTAAGGAAAGTTTTTATATATGCTCATTTATCTTGGTTCTAACCCTAACTTGGTTGGAAGTTTGAGGGTTGTGTGTGGTGACATCTTTAAGGATCAATTTTCTTCTACTCCAAAAAGGTATGGGCACATTTTCCTTATGAGTATGATTGGTGTATGTTTTTCTGAAATAAGGTTGGAGTGAAAAGGTTTTCAACTAGGTTTCCTTTGGTTGGGTGTAAATCCTATTTTCTGGTTTGTTGAAGACTTTTTATGCATTGTTATCCTTGATGAGATTTTTTGTGAATGCATAATTCTGGTTTGAGGTAGTGGAAGCATTGTGCACTAGGGTTTATGTTTGTGAGTCTCTCTACTTGCATTGAGTTGGTGGAACCTTTGGTTGGCTGTTTTGAGTTTGATGGTTGAGTTGCTTCCATAGAGGTTGTTTGATCAAGTTATTGCTTTACTTGATTCATGATATTGAGCTTACTCCATTGAGTTGATTTGAGCAAGTTATTATTTGCATTTGGTGATATTGTGTTGGTGGCTGTTTTGTTCAAATATCTTTGGAGGGAAAAGGATTTCTACTTGTTTCGTTTTCTTGTGATGATTGGTTGAATGCTTTAAGGTTGATGTTGAGTTGAATGGTGTTGGTTGACTAAACCTTGTTTGATGAGCATTGTTGTTGAAACCCTTATTGATGGTGAAAAGAACATGAGTATCATTGTTATGTGATTCTTTGCATAGTTGGAAATTGTTGGGGTTTCATGTTATTGAAAGAAAACATTCTATTCTATCCATTTCAGATATTGAGTTGAGTTTTTAGATTTGAGATTGAGATTGAGCTGAGTTGATTTGAGTTGTGTTTTGAGATTGGGATTTAATTATAGAACATATTTAGTCTCTAACAATTCTCTTTATGCTTCTATGAGTTTGACAAATCACATTGGGTCTCTAACAATTCACTTTGTGATTTCCTACTAAGAAAGTTTTTCTTGGCGAGCTTGCTGAGTTTTTGGACAGGTTCCGAGTGGGGACTTGTGAGCAGTTTTTGGACAGGTTCTAGTGGGGACTTGTGAGAAGTTTTTGGACAGGTTCCGGTGGGGACTTGTGAGCAGATTTGGATAGGTCCTAGCAGAGGACTTGTGAGTTGAGTTTGATAGTTCTATCAGAGAACTTGAGGATAGAGGTGCATTAGTTCTATGAGAAGAACCTGAGGACAGTTGGCAAGTATTTGAGAAGGCTTGTATACAGAGGATTGATTTGTTCAAGAGTTGGACAGATTTTATAGACAGAGGAAGACTTGTACTAGATTTACTGACTATGTTTGGTACAGGTTGTTGAGCTGCTGTGGACGTGATCATAGAAGGTATAGGTATCTTAGGCTAAGCATTGAGGACAAGAGGTCTTTGGTGGAAAGGAGTTCCACATGCTGGCAAGAGGTAGAGGCAGTTGATATTCTGAGGGATCATTTCCGAGAGCGAGAGGGAAGGTATCTCCTTTGAGCAGAGGCTCATAAATTCAAATTGGGGGAAGGTATCTCCTTTGAGCAGAGGCTCATAAATTTTGATTGGGGGAAGGTATCTCCTTTGGGCCGAGGCTCATAAACATTGTAATTGGGAAGGATTCCCAAAGAACTTTGAGATAAATTTTAGAGAAAAGTTTTGTGGACGTATCCCAGCCATTATGGGTGAACCATGTTAAAATTGGTGTCACTTTGTGGATGATATTGTGCATTGCTTTGATATTGCTTTGGGTATATTGCTTTACTATTTTGAAGTATAAAGGAAAAAGTAAAAAGAGGTCTTATACTGTTCACCCCCCATCTCAGTATAAGCTTGTGTTCTTCAATTGGTATCAGAGCAGGTGCCTTCAAAAAGTTTAACGACTTGAAGGAAAAGCTAGTAAAGAACACAATGGATCATTCAAGTGGCAATGCAACACCTATTATTGATGGGTCAGATTTTGGTCTTTAAGGATGAAGGTTCATCTAATGGCACTTGGGAATGAGGTTTGGGAAGTGATTGAAGATGAGTACACTATTCCTGAACATGGTCCTAATACTAAAGAAGAAAGGCTCCTACATCATAACAATTCAAAAGCAATGAATGCAATCCTGAAAGGCTTACAGAAAGCGGATCTCACCAAAGTGATTCACTACAAGACAACTAG
The DNA here is from genome assembly GCA_028583015.1 of Wollemia nobilis. NCBI lineage: Eukaryota > Viridiplantae > Streptophyta > Pinopsida > Araucariales > Araucariaceae > Wollemia > Wollemia nobilis. The sequence continues at coordinate 2,069,492 of JAQPPZ010005362.1, read as the reverse complement.
TGAAATGTGGAAACAGTTGAAGGTGGTTCATACAGGTGATACAAATGTCAGAAAGGCCAAGTTGAGACACTTCAAAGGTATGTTTGAACAACTCAAGATGAATTTTGATGAAAATATTAGTGACTACATGCTTCGTATGGATGAGGTTGTTAACTCCATGAAAGACTTAGGTCTTGAGCTTGCTAAAAATTATGTTTGTGATAAGATTTTAAGGTCTCTTCCTAATAGATTTAGTGAAAATATTTCTGCTATTGAGGAAGCTAAAGATTTGGATAAGTTGAAAAAGGATGAGCTCCATAGTATACTTGCAGCATTTGAGTTGAGAACTCAAGTGAAGGTTGATGTCAAGAAAGAGACAACTTTCAAGGCTACCAAGGAATCCAAGGGTAAACAACTTCAAGATAATGATGAGTCTTCTAGTGATGAAGAGGCATATTACAACAAGAAAGGCAAGTTCTCTAGAAAGTACAAAAGTATGAAAAATATAAGATGTTTCAATTGTGGAAAGTTTGGTCATTATGCTACTAACTCGATCTTGTTTCCAATAATGAAAGTGATGAAGATAAACAAGATTCTAAAAGCAAGGATTTTGAAAAGCACAAGCATCACAGGAAGATCAAAGATGAGCACAACAATCAAGGAAAGAGGTATTCTCACAAGCACAAGAAGAGCTTCTACCTAGACAAATCAAGTAAGTGTTATAGTAGTGATAGTGAAAGTTCTTCAAGTGATGATGAAAATGAGATGTTCATATCAGAAAAAGAGGAAGAACCGAAACATAGATTCATTATCATGAAATGTCTTAGATGTGGAAACTTTGGTCACCTTGAGGATGATTGCACAAATAATGATTTGGTTTCTAGTATTATGAGGATGCTTCAAAAAACTATAAGGAAGATCCATGTATGGTTTTTGAAAAGGGTAGCATCTCTAGTGATAAGAAATCTGAAAAAGGCTTTGATGATTCAAAAAGCAATCAAATAAAGGATCTTGAAAGTGAACTTATTAGTGCTCTTAGTGCTTTGAAAAAGGAAAGAAAGAAGACTCAAGGATAAGTTAGATGAATGTTGTATGGAGAGAGATGATCTTATAGAAAGTCTTGACTTCTCTATAGCTAAGACACAAGAACTCAAGGATGAGTTAGAGTCTAAGGTTCTTGAGTATAGTAAGTTAGAACAAAAAATGGCTTCTTTGAAAGAGGAAACTAAAGAGTACAAGGATAAGCTTTACAGGTTTCAATATAGCTCCAAAAAGGTTAAGTCACTCATCAAAGGTCAAAGAAAGACAACAGATAAAATAGGCCTTGGATTTGTTAAGCCACACAAGGAACAAGTTGGAGAGTCTAGTAAGAGACTCCAAAAGAAAGAGAGTTTTGATGAGAAAAGTATTTGAGATCATGAGTCCTTGAATGATAGATGCACAGAAACATAAAACAAAATTTAGAATGAGAAGAAGAAGTTTTTAGGACCCAAGAGGTCAAATAAAGGAAAGTTTCAAGGCAGATGTTTTGCTTGTCACAGGTTTGGTCACATGGCTTCACATTGCATGGCTCAAGTGAAGGAGGTAAATGACAAGTTTCAGAAGTGCTAGTTACTTTCAAGGGTATTGCTACTCTTGTCAATAGTTTGGGCACAAGGCAGTTTATTGCAAGGAAAATAACAGGAATAGGTTTGGTCAGAACAGGTTTGGCCAGAACAGGTTTGGTTAGAATAGGTTTGGTCAAAACAGGTTTGGCCAGAACAGGTTTGGTTAGAACTGGTGGATTCAAATATCAGGTTTACCTTAGAGAAACAACATCGTCAAGTGTTTAAAGTGCAACAATGAAGGTCACATAATCAGACAGTGTAGAGCTGAAATTCTAGAATACAAGAACAGGAACAGTGGCATGATCAGGTCCAAGGATCAAGGCATGGACAAGAACAGGGATGAGAAAAAGAACAAGAATAGTGATAGGAACAAGAATATGGACAAAGAGTTCAAGAGAAGGCCCGAAAAGGAAGTTATAGACGCTGATGATGATCAGTGCCTAATGGGAGTTTTACTCCCACCCTGGAATTAAACACCTCAACAAGAGGTGGGGGAGAGACTAAGCTAAGAGGCTCATTCTTAGTCTCGAGCCCCAAAGGTGACCCTTTGCCATTGATGACAAAGGGGGATAGATATGAGTAAGGGGGAGAGCCTCAAGACAAGGGGAGCTGTTTATGTTGAGTTTCGTGTTGTTGAGAAGCATGGTTTGCCATCAATGACAAAGGGGGAGATTGTTGGCAATTTTGGGTTTGAGATCCTAGCTTATTGTCTATGAGTTGTCATTGATGTCAAAAGGAAATGACATTAATGTTAAGAGGATGTGTTGGCTTCAAAGGTGGAAGATTCCAAGAGAATCTTTTTAAGAGAATCCAAAGAGATTCCATTGGCAATGGTTTTTATTAAAACCAATGGAGGTTCTCTTTATTATTTATTTAATTATTATTTAAAACCCTTCAAGGTTTTAATTAATTAATTAAGGGAGAAATTATTTTTAATTTATTAAAAATACTTTAAGGGTTTTTAAACCCTTTAGAAAGCAAATTTTGATTAAATTCGAAATTACTTTTCTTTGCAGCTGACGTGTTCTAAAGTCCACGTATGGACTATAAATATGAGAAGGTTCCTAAGGTTAAACTCACTTGGAAAATTGAAGGCAATTAATTGGTTTGGCTGCGATCGAATGTTCTGTTTACGCTGCGAAAGAGGAGAGCTCGTGGTTTGAAAAGCTTTCGAAAAGCTTGACCGTTTATGTGGAAGGAAGTCTATCTTGGACTTCGTAAGCCCCTTGTGGGCTAGTGGCAGTGAAGGCTGCATTTGGGCCTTGCGTAGGTGGAGGTCTGTGTTTCAATCCCCGTAGAGGGAGCTATGCATGAATTAGTCAAGTTTTTATTAAAACGTGTTTTGTGCCGCGAATTTCAGATTCTTCAAGGGCAGCCATTATAAGGTGTGATTATTTTCTTAATATGATTTTTGGCATTGTTTAAAAGACAGGAGAAATAAGGGGATATTTCTTTGGTTGTATTTTTGAGATTAGTCTTTTGCTATGCTAAATTTAAAAATGGAGATATAAGGTGTAAGTTTTTGTTGTTGTGTTTTTGGCTTCTTTGGTGGTTGTTTTTAAAGAAGAGGAGCTAAAAGGTGTATTAAGGAAAGTTTTTATATATGCTCATTTATCTTGGTTCTAACCCTAACTTGGTTAGAAGTTTGAGGGTTGTGTGTGGTGACAAATTTAAGGATCAATTTTCTTCTACTCCAAAAAGGTATGGGCACATTTTCCTTATGAGTATGATTGGTGTATGTTTTTCTGAAATAAGGTTGGAGTGAAAAGGTTTTCAACTAGGTTTCCTTTGGTTGGGTGTAAATCCTATTTTCTAGTTTTTTGAAGACTTCTTATGCATTTTTATCCTTGATGAGAGTTTTGGTGAATGCATAATTCTAGTTTGAGGTAGTGGAAGCATTGTGCACTAGGGTTTATGCTTGTGAGTCTTGCTACTTGCATTGAGTTGGTGGAACCTTTGGTTGGCTGTTTTGAGTTTGATGGTTGAGTTGCTTCCATAGAGGTTGTTTGATCAAGTTATTGCTTTACTTGGTTCATGATATTGAGCTTACTCCATTGAGTTGATTTGAGCAATTTATTCTTTACATTTGGTGATATTGTGTTGGTGGCTGTTTTGTTCAAATATCTTTGGAGGGAAAAGGATTTCTACTTGTTTCCTTTTCTTGTGATGATTGGTTGAATGCTTCAAGGTTGATGTAGTGTTGAATGGTGTTGGTTGACTAAACCTTGTTTGATGAGCATTGTTGTTGAAACCCTTATTTATGGTGAAAAGAACATGAGTATCATTGTTACATGATTCTTTGCATAGTTGGCAATTGTTGGGGTTTCATGTTATTAAAAGAAAACATTCTATTCTATCCATTTCAGATATTGAGTTGAGTTTTTAGATTTGAGATTGAGATTGATCTGAGTTGATTTGAGTTGAATTTTGAGATTGGGATTTAAGTATAGAACATATTGAGTCTCTAAAAATTCTCTTTATGCTTCTATGAGTTTGACAAATCACATTGGGTCTCTAACAATTCACTTTGTGATTTCCTACTAAGAAAGTTTTTCTTGGTGAGCTTGCTGAGTTTTTGGAAGGGTTCCAGTGGGGACTTGTGAGCAATTTTTGGACAGGTTCTGGTGGGGACTTGTGAGAAGTTTTTGGACAGGTTTCGATGGGGACTTGTGAGCAGATTTGGACAGGTCCTAGCAGAGGACTTGTGAGCTGAGTTTGATAGTTCTATCAAAGAACTTGAGGACAAAGGTGCATTGGTTCTATGAGAAGAACCTGAGGACAGTTGGTAAGTCTTTGAGAAGGCTTGTATATAGAGGATTTATTTGTTCAAGATTTGGACAGATCTGACAGACAGAAGAAGACTTGTAATAGACCAACTGACTGTGTTTGGTATAGGTTGCTGAGCTGCTGTGGATGTGATCATAGAAGGAAGAGGTCTCTTAGGCTAAGCATTGAGGACAGGAGGTCTTTGGTGGAAAGGAGTTCCACATGCTGGGGAGAGGTAGAGGCAGTTGATCTTCTGAGGGATCATTTCCAGAGCAGAGGGGAAGGTATCTCCTTTGAGCAGAGGCTCATAAATTTATATTGGGGGAAGGTATCTCCTTTGAGTAGAGGCTCATAAATTTTGATTGGGGGAAGGTATCTCCTTTGAGCAGAGGCTCATAAATTCTAATTGGGGGAAGGTATCTCCTTTGGGCCAAGGCTCATAAACATTGTAATTGGGAAGGATTCCCAAAGAACTTTGAGATAAATTTTAGAGAAAAGTTTTGTGGACGTAGCCCGGCCATTCTGGGTGAACCACGTTAAAATTGGTGTCACTTTGTGGATGATATTGTGCATAGCTTTGATATTGCTTTGGGTATATTGCTTTACTGTTTTGAAGTATAAAGGAAAAAGTAAAAAAGAGGTCTTATACTGTTCACCCCCCCCTCTCAGTATAAGCTTGTGTTCTTCAAAGGGATCAATCCATACAATCATATATCGAGCAGTTCATGAGGCTTCAAATTTGGACAAATATACAAGAAGCAAAAGAATAAGCAGAAGGTAGATATGTTAATGAGTTAAGATTTCAACTCCAAGATGAGCTTATCTTAGTTAAGTTACCTTCAATGGATGAGGCATATGAATATGCTTTAAAGGCATAAGAGAAATTGAATTGAAAGAGTAAAATGAGTAAAAAGAATGATATTAGCCAGAATAGAGAAAGAGATAGTTCCTCCAAATCTACAAAAGAAGAAGAGCCTGAGGGGAGTATGAAGCCTTACTTTAGAGGAAGAGGAGGTTTTAGAGATAGAGGAAGGGGACAACATTATTTTGGAGGATGGAAAACCTTAAGATTTTTCATATGTTATGAAATCCACAAGGCCATGGACTACCCACGCAATACCAAGAGGAGGTAGATATGTTAATGAGTTAAGATTTCAACTTCAATATGAGCTTACCTTAGTTAAGTTACCTACAGTGGATGAGGTATATGAATATGCTTTAAAGGCAAAATATAAATTAAATTGAAAGAGTAAAATGAGTAAAAAGAGTGATATTAGCCAAAATAAAGAAAGAGAGAGTTCCTCCAAATCTACCAAAGAATAAGATCCTGAGGGAATTATGAAGCCTTAATTTAGAGGAAGAGGAGGTTTTAGAGAGGAAGGGGACAACAGTATTTTGGAGGATGAAAACCCTTAAGATGTTTCATATGTTATGAAATCCACAAGGCCATGGACTACCCACACAATCCCAATAGGGCTATGGTAGCCCAAGAAGAAGAAGGAGAATAGCCTCCAAATGATAGAGTGGAAACAAAAATAGGAGATAACTTGATGCTACAAAAAACTCTAATATCAGGGGATAAAGAGACCCCTAAAGTTGATTGGAAAAGGAAGAGCATTTTCTAAAAAAATGAAAGTGTAGAGAGAAGGTGTGCAAGGTGATTGTAGATGGTGGGTCTACCAATAATATAGTAAGTAAATAAATGGTAGATAAACTACAACTTACTTGTATTCCAAAATTTAATCCTTACAAGATCTCTTGGTTAAAAAAAGATTATAGTGTACTGGTGAATGTCTTATCTTGTTGCTTTCAAAATTGATCCTTATGAAGACAAAGTGCTTTGTGATGTAGTACCTATGGATGCATGTCATTTTTTATTAGGTAGGCCTTGGCAGTATGACAAGAATGTAATGCACCATGGCAGAGAAAATACCTATGAAATTCAATGATGTAAATCTAGCTGCAAGAGGTAAAAAAAAAATGCCTCCCATTACATAAAAACTACGATAAATAAAAATAATATGTAAAACACTCCATTTACATAAAAACTATAATAAATGAAAATAATCAGTAAAACCCTCCATTCACATAAAAACTACAGTACATAGAAATAAACCAGTAAATAATTTATTTTCTCATTCTTAGATTCACTTCCCCTTTTACAATGCAATACCAAGGGAATATATATCCCCAAAGAAACCCTAAAATAAAACCCTAAAACTTTAAGCCCTAAAATAAATCCTAAAAGAAAACCCTAAAGCTTAAAACCTTAGAAATAAAAAAATTACTATTTTTGGTAAATTATTTTTTTATAAAAATTTACTTTTTAGTAATTACCATTTTTGGCAAATTATATTTTGTGTCAAATAACTCCATTTTGAGTAGTAAAAAAATTACTTTAAAACTTAAAAAAAAAAAACCCCTCTAAATATAGGCTCCTGCATCATTCTCCTTTGGTTGAAAAGAACTCTGCTCCTGCGAGTTCCTCCGATCAAACTCATAATCGCTCTTCATAGAGTGTTACACATCTGCAAGTACTCCTCAAAGTACCAATCTCCTTCTAAGGTTTTATATCTCAAACATCCTACAAGAACTACACATAGTGCCAATTTATTCCTTCAAGGTTTTAAAATAGCAAACCTCCTCCAAGCACTACACTAAGTGCCAATTCTTCCCTCTGAAATTTTTAATGAAAAAAAACCTCCTACAAGCACTACATAGAGTGCCAATTTATTTATTTAAGGTTTTACAAACCTTCTGCAAGCACTACACAAAGTGTCAATTCTTTCTTCTGAGGTTTTATATAAAAAAAACCTCCTGTAAGCACTTACACAAAGTGCCAATTTTTTTCTCTAAGGTTTTACAAACCTTCTGCAAACACTACACAAAGTGCCAATCTCTTTCTCTGAGGCTTTTACATAAAAAAAACCTCTTGCAAGCACTTACACAAAGTGCCACTATTTGTCTCCAATATTTTACAAACCTTCTACAAGCACTGCATAGAGTGCCAATTTTTTTTTTGGAGCCTCTTTGCTCTCCTCTCATTTTTTTTTTTTTTTTCTCTTCTCTTTTCTCCTCTTAACAAGATCCAACTTGCTCTGATACCAAATGATGTAAATCCAGCTGCAAGAGGTCAAAAAAAATACCTCTCATTACATAAAAACTATGATAAATGAAAATAATATGTAAAACCCTTCATTTACATAAAAACTACAATAAATAAAAATAATCAGTAAAACCCTTAATTCACATAAAAACTACAGTACATGGAAATAAACTAGTAAATAATTTATTTTCTCATTCCTAGATTCACTTCCCCTTTTACAATGCAATACCAAGGGAATATATATCCCCAAATAAACCCTAAAAGAAAACCCTAAAACTTGAAGCCCTAAAAGAAAACCCTAAAGCTTAAAACCCTAGAAATAAAAAAATTACTATTTTTGACAAATTATTTTTCATAAAAAATTGAAATAAAATACGAATCATCATTGTATTATTCAGCAGCGGATTAAATAATTGTTACAAGTGCCGGGAATAGCACACCAACAGAACTGAACTGTTACGGAGTTGTAACAGTGTAACAGTATGTCTAATAATGAAATAAAGACAAAGCATAATATAGTACGCTAACATCCCCCTTTATTACATTATTTGGGTAATGTAATAACTAATAGCTATCCTAGAATACTAACATCCCCTTACATCATTTTGCAATACAAAGTGAGCTGTGAAACAATTCAAATTTGACACGTCCAAGTGCCTTAGTGAAAATGTCTGCAACTTGAGCATCGGTGGGAATGTGTTGAAGCTGAATTCGGTGCTTTGGAACTTCATCTCGAATGAAATGACATTGTGTGTCAATGTGCTTTTTTCTTTCATGATGGACTGGATTCTTGACGAGGTTCAGAACACCCTGATTGTCGCAAAACAAGTGTATTGGAGATTTTGATGGATGGCCCATACTTGTCAAAATGCGATGTAACCATATCACTTCGCACACAGCTTCACGTGCGGCGCGATACTCTGCCTATGTTGATGAAATAGCAACCACCTGTTGCTTCTTGCTGTGCCAAGAGACATGACCGGATCCTCGATGAAAAATGTATCCAGAAGTTGACTTGCGATCATCAAATGATCCGGCATAGTCGGAGTCCGTGTATCCTTGCAAGAAGAATTTGTTGTTCCTCTTGTATTCTAGGCCATATTCCATAGTACCACGGACATAGTGAGAACACGTTTTGTCGCTTTCCAATGAGTGGTCTTAGGCTCCCGCATGAACCTCGAAAGATAGTTGACAAGCAAATACGAGATATGGCCTAGTATTGGTCAGATATATGAGACTCCCAATCAATCGTCGATAGAGAGTACCATCTACCCGAGGTGAATCATCATATCGCGATAACCGAAGTCCATTCTCCATCGTAGTTGCCATTGGCTTGCAATCAGTCATGCGATATTTTTCCAGCAATGTCTTGGCATATTTTTTCTGAGACACTTTGATGGAGTGCTCCTTCTGGCTGAATTCTAGACCAAGATAGTAATGGAGAAGTTCGAGATCTGTCATCTCAAAATATTTACACAAGTTTCTTTTGACAGTAGAGATCATAGTTTCTGAACTCCCTGTAATGAGCAGATCATCCACATAGAGTACAAGCAACACTATCTCAGAACCCCGTTTCTTGAAATAGAGGTTTGCATCCGACGGACATCTCTTAAATCTATGCTGCATAAGGTGATTGTCCATTTTTATATACCAAGCTCGAGGAGCTTGTTTCAGACCATATAAGGATTTGACCAATTTGCAAACCTTCTGCTCTTGGCCTTCCACTTCAAATCCTTCTGGTCGAGTCATGTAGACTTCTTCTTGGAGATCACCATTTAGAAAGGCACTTTTGACATCCATCTGGTGAACTTTCCACCCATATTGTGCTGCCATAGCACACATAACCCAAATTGTGGTCATCCGAGTAGTAGGTGCAAAAGTTTCCTCATAGTCAATGCCTTCCTTTTGAGCATAGCCCTTTGCAACAAGATGGGCCTTATGCTTATCAATTGTTCCATCTGCCTTGTACTTGACTTTATATACCCATTTGTAGCCAATGGGTTTCTTTCCATGCGACAGATCAACAAGCTTCCAAGTTTTATTTTTCATCAAAGACTCATACTCTGTATCCATAGCGGCCTTCCACTGAGGCTCACTGAGAGCATCTTGCACTGATGCAGGTTCAAGATCATCTATGGTAGACATGAACGCCCTGTCATCATCAATATCCATATCCTCTATTTTTGTACTTGGAGTTACAAAAAGTTCCTCAAAATATTGACAAAGATCATCAACCTCACTAGTTTCTTTGGCTTATTTTTCCTTTTGAGCCATACTGCGTGTACGAGGTCTATCCAAGTCAAATTGGGAGGAGTGGATAAATTTGCATCTCTGATTGTATTTGTACACCATTTTGGATTCTTCTTCGGTGGTGTTGAAGAAGATGTAGAAGGACCTCCTGTCTGTGTTGACGAAGGAATCTTCTCTTCCTTAGATTCCACAATATCTAGGTGTACTTTAGATGTGCTCTGTGATGTGAAAGCTTCATCAAAGACAACATCTCTACTGACATGAATTTTCTTGGTCAAAGGATCTATCAAACGATATCCTTTAGAGTGCTCATCATACCCAAGAAAAATACATCTTAGTGTTTTCTCATCTAGCTTCTTCCTTTTCTCTTTCGGTATGTGCATGAAAGTGTGACATCCGAAAATACGTAGATGAGATATGGAGGGTTTTCAACCACTCCATGCTTCCTATGGAGTCATTCCTTTTAGGGCCTTTGTGGGTGCCCTATTCAATAGATATACTACAGTGGTGACAACTTCTGCCCAATATTGTTGCCCAAGAGTAGCTCCTATGAGCATACAACGAACCATTTCCATGATAGAACGGTTCCTTCTCTCAGAAACTCCATTTTTCTGAGGAGTATAGGCAGATTGTTAACTCGTCTCTTGATTCCATGCTTATCTAAGAATGCAAAAAATTCATTAGAGGTAAACTCCCCCCCTCGATCTGAGCAGAGGGTTTTAATAGAAGCTCCTGACTCCTTCTCAACGGATTTCTTGAACTGCTGGAAGAATGCAAAAGCTTTTGATTTCAGTTGGAGAAAGAAAACCCACATCTTTCATGAGTAGTCATCTATGAATAACTGAAAGTACCTCTTCCCTCCACAACTGTTGGGTGTGAAAGGACCGCACAGATCGGTGTGAATTAACTCTAGAGGTTTTCGTGCTCTTGTTGAGCTCTTCTCAAATGGTACTCTATGCTGCTTTCTTGCCAAGCAATCCGAGCACACCGGGCAATGTGGCGTAAAGGGAAGGAAGACCCTTTACCATCTCATACTTACTGAGCTCAAGTAAGTAGCCAGAACTAAGATGCCCATATCTCTTGTGCCATAGGGAAGTTGCCTCCTTGGTAGAGACAGTCATGGCAACATATGGTGTAGAGATATCATCTAGGGCAAATAAGCCGTGCTTATATGAAGTCGTTGCAACTGCTTACCCTTCCTGGTAATAGTACAACACTTCTTGCCATTCTCAACACGAAAGTTGACAACCATATTTCTATCCAGGATTTGTGTCACTGACAACAAATTGTTGGCCAATCCCGGAACATAGAGGACTTTGTCAATCTGACACTTGCCATCAAGAAGAGTGACTGAAACTGTACCCTCTCCCTGAACCCTGTAGGTTTTATCATCAGCAATGGTGACAGGTTTGCCCTCTTTGGCCACAAATGATTCAAACCACGATCTGTCGCCAGTCATATGTTTGCTAGCTCCAAAATCGACATACCAAATAGGATCCCTCTGTGTGGAATCTGTGGTAGTCATGAGCACCTTGTGTGCCCATTCAGAATCTGAGTCAGATTCTTCAACAACAACATTCACCTGGGGTTGCTTGTTTTTATTTTGTGGTTTGTTTTGGCCTTTCGCTTGTTCTTATGCCAACACTTGTTGGTGTCATGGTTGTCTTTCTCACGGATCTTGCACCACCTCTTCTTTCGTTGAGGTTGTTTGCATTTTCCTTTCGTATCCTATTGAGAATTTCCTCCTTTCCGAAAGTTGCCTCCTTTTTGCCCATTACCTTTCTTCCTAGAACCCTGCCTGTTGGTGTATAGGGCTGTATTGGAAGAATCATCCTTGTGAAGTTGGCATGCATCCTATTGTTGAAGCAGATTGACCAACTCGATGTAGGCAATTTGTCGTTGAGACACCTGGATGGAGGTTATCAACATATCAAATGAAGAAGGTAAAGCTCTCATCACAAGTGAAATGAGAAGCTTTTCGTCCACAGTATCTCCCAAAGAACTCAATTTCTCTTTCAATTCAGACACTGCACAGAAAGAGTTCAACTGTTTCACCCTGTCTCAAACTCAGGTTATGAAGTTATTGTTGAAGATGAATAATGGTGGAATCATTCTTTCCCTCATATATGGTTCTAAGGGCATCCCATGCCTCTTTACCACTTGCTTTGTCAGCTATATGAGGTTGCACTTCATCTGAAATAGCAAACAAAATGAGCACCTTTGCTCGGCTGTATTTCTTGTCAAAAGCTATCTGATCTGCGGAAGGACCTGTGGATCCTGCTGTTGGTGAAGGCCTAGTTGCTACTCCAATAACAATATCCCACAAATCTTCCATTTGGAGAATTGCCTTCATCTTATGTTTCCATGGTGTATAATTTGGACCTTTCAATAACTGATACGGATCAGTCATTAACTTTGCAACAACGACCATAGTGAAGGTTCCTTATATCACCAATTGGTCCCCCTTTCGATATACATTTTGCTAGGCCGTTATATCGTAAAAAATACCCACCCTTACGTGAGGGAAACTATAGGTATTTAGAAAGATCAACAAAAATCACCCGCCCTTACGTGAGGGAGACTATAGGTGAGTTTTAGAGATCATACAATACGTGGAACATAAGCGGTACTAAAAGGGAATCGCCTTGTTGATGGCACCTACCATAGAAGATTCTTCTCATGCATGGGGCGTAACTTCCCCTAAACACTTTGAAGAATACTTCGTCAGGATTTATGCCTAAACACAAGTGCGATAAAGGGTAGTGGATGGAGTAAAAAAATGCAAAAATGGCTAACTTATCTCTCCCCGACGATTTATAGAGAACAAGCTCAGACGTCGTTGTAGCAGCTATATTAGGAGGCGGATACAGGATACAGTAGCCAAATCATGACAGCTTTACCTGTAAGTGCTGGCCAGAGGTATCACAAATATCGAACGCTATAGTGCAATAAATTGCACGGATGGGTTTTAATTATTCCGGGGACTTAGGGAGTGTTTTGATTTTAATTTTTAATGTTATAGTGCAAAAATAAAATATGCAACATACAAAAAAAAAAAAATGCCCACAGGAATAACCCACAAGGTGTCGGTCATAGCCGAAAATGCACCTTTTACAATTCGCCAAATTGTTTTTTTAGAAAATTACTCACATTCCCCCTTTGATTTTTTGAAAAAAATATCCCCCCTTAAAAAAAAACTCTTTAACAAAGCATTTTAATAATTATTATACATTTAAAGTTAAAATAAATAATTTTAATTTATATAGTTTTTAAAAACTTATAAAAAAATAAATCAAAATTAAATTTTAATTTATAAAGTTTTTGAAAAACTATAAAAAAAATAAATTAAAATTAAATATTTTAACTAAAAAATAATAATTAAATAAAACCTTTGAAATTTTTTTTTTTATACCTTAGGGGGGAGTCGGCGGGATTTGAACCCCCGACCTGCAGGCTCCCAGAGCCTTACCGCACGGCTCACGACCACGTGAGCCAGCGAGATGATCCGAAAGGATCAAGAGGCCCCTGGTATTTGAGCTACTGCTTTCCCGTCCTCCTCTCTGCCTCCCGCTTCTCGAGCCCACTATGGCTGCCTTTGCCCTCTCGTCCCCGCACGTCTCTATTTTTTTTTAATTTAAAAAACGCGCGTCAGCGCTGGGCGGGGAGGGGGGGTCGGGACGTCGCAGCGCGCTAGACGTTGCGTTCGCGTCCACCAGGGGGGGGGATTTGTTTTTTTTTTTTCACCTACCTTCAACGGGGTGGGGGGGGTGGGAGGAGTGGACCCCTCTCCTGCGTCTACTGCACGCGCAGAAGCGTCAGTGCTGGGCGGGGGGGGAACGAACTCCCTATCCTGCGTCCACTGTGCACGGGCGCAGACAATCCGTGCGTAGGGTGGACGCTCTGCGCAGACTAGACGCGGCTGACGTCTGCGCTCTGCGCAGACTGGACGTGGCTGACGTCTGTGCTCTGCGCAGGCAGGACGTCTGCGCTCTGCGTAGACTGGACTTCTCTTTATTTTTTTAATTTATCTCTCCCGCAGCTGCAAATGCGTCTGTAAACAACTGCACAAAAATTAAAAAAAAATTGCCTCCCCAGCAATAGCAGAAAAAAAAATGCGTCCTCCTCCAGCCTCGGCTTCTCACGCTTCTCTGCTGCAATCTGGCTCTGATGCCATGAAATAAAATACGGATCATCATTGTATTATTCAGCAGCGGATTAAATAATTGATACAAGTGCCGGGAATTGCACACCAGCAGAACTGAACTGTTATGGAGTTGTAACAGTGTAACAGTATGTCTAATAATGAAATAAAGACAAAGCATAATATAGTACGCTAACAAAATTTGCCTTTTTAGTAATTACTTACCATTTTTGGCAAATTATATTTTACGTCAAATAAATCCATTTTCTTTTTTAAAAAACCCTCTAAAGATAGGCTCCTGCATCATTTCCCTTTGGTTGAAAAGACCTCTATTCCTACGAGTTCCTCTGATCAAACTCATAACCGCTCTTTATAGAGTGTCACACATCTGCAAGTACTCCTCAAAGTATTAATCTCCTTTTGAGGTTTTATATCTCAAACCTTTTGCAAGAACTACACATAGAGCCAATTTATTCCTTCGAGGTTTTAAAATAGCAAACCTCTTGCAAGCACTACATAAAGTGCCAATTCTTCCCTTTGAGATTTTTAATGAAAAAAAACCTCCTGTAAGCACTACATAGAGTGTCAATTTATTTATTTAAGGTTTTACAAACCTTTTGCAAGCACTACATAAAGTGCCAATTCCTCCTTCTGAGGTTTTATATAAAAAAACCTCCTGTAAGCACTTACACAAAGTGCCAATTTCTTTCTCTAAGGTTTTACAAACCTTCTACAAGCACTACACAAAGTGCCAATCTCTTTCTCTGAGGCTTTTACATAAAAAAACCCTCCTACAAGCACTTACACAAAGTGCCAATTTTTGTCTCCAAGGTTTTACAAACCTTGTTAGAGTTACCATTCTATGGTAAATCTATTATTACCTCATTTGGTTAGTATTTCCTACCCTAGGTTAGTTTCTATCCTAAGTTAGTAGTTTTGCTAACAACTACTATTAGCGTATATTATTTGTTAGCATATTATTGTTAGTAGGTTATTGCTTAGCTATTAGTTAGCGATTCTTTAGGCTAACTATAGCCTATCATTCTTGTATATATGTTCCCTACTTTATTCAATAATATCTAATCGCCTTATGCTCCAACATGGTATCAGAGCAGGAATTGGGCGAGACCTTGGCGGTTTGAGGTGGCCCGCAGTCTGGATCTGGCATGCTTCTCGAGGCGGCCTACAGACTGACTGGCTCGCTACCTGAGGAGGCCCATAGGCACACAGATCTTGAGGAGCGAGATATGTTGACGCAGCCCGCAGGCCTGACATCTCATGCCACAAGGTGGCCTAGGAGGGCTCACAGGTCCACGTAACCAAGCGAGGAGAAGGCCCGCAGGTCCAACAACATTTTGTTGTCAGACTTGATAGGCCAACAACTGGTAGCAGCTCAGACCCGATAATCAGGATCTGCGAGGGCAAGAGCGCCCTTCGATCCCTGATCATCGACGGTTGCTACTGCTACCCCCATGGGTCCAACGCACAGCCAGGAGGGCAGGCATGCCCTCCCAAGTGAGGATCGAACCCAAACCTGAGGGTAGAAGCACCCTCAGGTCTGACAAACCCTGACAAGGGGACCCCCAGGTAGCTTGGATCGGTCAGCGAGGGCAGGTGTGCCCTCCGTCAAATCTGACCTGACGATAAACTCTTGGGCATGGATCTCGAGGCTCGAACTCAGACCTCGACATGCAAACCTGATGGCACCCACATGTGCTCGGGCATAGATCTCGAGGCACTGACTCAGATCATTACACATGACAACCAGACGTGACCCCAAGAACAGATCCTAAGGCGCTGATGTGACGAATAGCCACTGGACCTAGACCAAACATGACACATGGCGGACAACCATTGGACTCAGACATGACACATGGCGGACAACCAGACCTTGATCGGACTCGACACGACTCGGGACTCGACAAGTGGCAGACTGCCACTGGACCTGACACGTGGGTGACACGTGGCGGACTGCCACGCGCCACCCGACCAGACCGGCCGTGCCACGTGGCGACGACCAAAAGGTTTGCGGGGGGACTGACTGCCCGCAGGGCATCAATTGTTGAAGGGCTTGACAGCCCTTTTAAAGCCCACAATTTCCTCCGCGCGGGCAATGTGGGATTAATCCCACAATTTTTTTTCTCACGCCCGCGCGAGGAATGAAGGGAAAGGGAATTTCTTCCCTTCCCTTCATGTCGGGCCTTGTAGGCCGACCGACGAGTGGGCCAACAACAAGGCGTTGTCGACGGGAGGTTGGGAGTTCGACTCCCGTCGGGGCCAAGCGCCCTTTTTTTACACAAAGCCGCCGCAAAGGTAATTTTTTGCCTTTTTTAATTAAAGTTTTTTTTATTTTTTTTAATAATTTAAATTTTAAATAATTTTTTATTTTTTTAAAACATTTATTTAAGTTTTTATTATTAATTAAAATATTTTAATTACACTTTAATTTTGCAAAGGGCACAAAATAAAAAAAAATAAAAAAATTTCAAGAGGAGGAATTATTATTTTTTGCCTCACACCTTATAAAGGCAAACAATCAGAGGCATAAAATCATCAAAACCTATTTTTTTAGACTTCATAAAAAACAATTTTTTTTTGTTTGAAGTACTTCACACAGGGGGATTTTTTTGGTGATATTTTGTGCTAATCTGCCTACGAGGCAAGCTTTGTAAGAGCCTTTTGAGGCTTAATTGTTGCATTTTTTTTGCACTAAAGGGGGGGAATAACATTTTTTCTCTCCACCATCTCCTATCTTGCACTAAGGGGATATATAATTTTGCAAAAACAAAGGGGGAAGACTTATAAGGGTGCATTTTCGACAGAGTCCGACACCTTAGTCAAATTATTTTTTGCAAAATTTCATTGTAAAAGGTGCATTTTCGGTAGATTTCGACACCTTAAAAATGGGCAGATCAAAGAAAAAGATAGCCCTAAAAACTGATGTTGCTAAATCAGTTAAAGACCCATACTTTCCACCAGAGATGGATGGGTTGGATTTTTATGAGGAGGGCACATTCCTCACACTAAACAATGGTTTAGTAGCTCTCCTCGATGATTATGAGTCTTGTATAGACCTTCAAAAAAATGGTGCTCAAGTTCCTATTGGCATTCTAAGGGGCATATACCTGGTCTTTGTTGCACTTGATCGTGCCCAACGTAAATTGGAAATAAATGAGGAAAACGAGGTCCTAAAGGCGAACGCTTGTTGTGACACAAGTGACCTTCAGCCCATTGTGGCACATGCTTGTTGTGATACAAGCGACCTCATACCTTCTATGGTAGATATCAGTTGTAGCACAGGTGATCTCATTTCAGTAGCAAATTTTTCTTGTGACACTAGTGACTTAAAAACTAAACCTCCTCAAAAAGAGCTCCATAATCTCATCAATAATGACAAATGCAAAATTGTTAAAAGCATTGATGAAGATGATGAAATTAGGTGTTTTGAAAAACACACCAAAGGATTTGGTTCCAAAATGATGAAGAAAATGGGATTCAATGGTGAAAGATTAGGTAAATAGGAACAAGGCATTAAAACTCCTATAATGCCAAATGTCAGGGCAAAGAATGAAGGCCTTGGCTATACTAGACAAGCAAGTACCAGTAATTCCATGTTTGTAAAACCTAAATCTCCTACATATCCTAAAAAGCATTATTGCAGTCATTATGGAAAGGCAGGACATGTTGCAGCTAAGTGTTGGAGATTACATCCTTGTGATTCATGTGGATGTATGAATCATTCTTCTTCAAAATGTTGGTACAAAGTGAAAATGGCCAACAAGGTTCATATTGATTATGGATGGACAGATCTCACACAATGGACCATGATGAAAGAAATGTTGTATGGCTTCTACCAAAAAGGTAAAACCAATGGTAGACCCCGAGGCAAATCCAGTGACAGACCTAGTGGCAGTCCCAAAGATAATGACCCAGAGACAGACCTAAAGACAGACCCAGTGACAAAGTTCCAGAGGCAGATCTACAGGCAATGATCTAGAGGCAGTTTCATAGGCAGATCCCGAGATAGACCCAGTGGTACAGATCCAGAGGTATGCTTAGAGCCAAAGCCAGAGCCAGAGCCGAAGACAAAGCACGAGCCACCATTATTTCATTTCTCTTCTTCTTCTTCACTGTATTGGGGCAGTTGTATACTTTACCCAAATATTGTTGTATGGGGGGATTTTAGGATAGCTAGTAGTTATTCAATTACCCAAATAATGTAATAAGGGGGGATGTTAGAGTTACCATTCTATGGTAAATCTATTATTACCTCATTTGGTTAGTATTTCCTACCCTAGGTTAGTTTCTATCCTAAGTTAGTAGTTTCGCTAACAACTATTGTTAGCGTATATTATTTGTTAGCATATTATTGTTAGTAGGTTATTGCTTAGCTATTAGTTAGCGATTCTTTAGGCTAACTATAGCCTATCATTCTTGTATATATGTTCCCTACTTTATTCAATAATATCAAATCACCTTATGCTCCAAAAAACCTTCTACAAGCACTGCATAAAGTGCCAATTTTTTTTTTTGGAGCCTCTTTGCTCTCCTCTCATTTTTTTTCTTCTCTTCTCTTTTCTCCTCCCAACAAGATCCAACTTTCTTTGATACCAAATGATGTAAATATAGCTGTAAGAGGTAAAAAAAAAATACCTCCCATTACATAAAAACTACGGTAAATAAAAATATGTAAAACCCTCAATTTATATAAAAACTGCAATAAATGAAAATAATCAGTAAAACCCTCCATTCACATAAAAACTACAGTACATGGAAATAAACCAGTAAATAATTTATTTTCTTATTCCTGGATTCACTTCCCCTTTTACAATGCAATACCAAGGGAATATATATCCCCAAAGAAACCCTAAAACTTGAAGCCCTAAAAGAAAACCCTAAAGCTTAAAACCCTAGAAATAAAAAAATTACTATTTTTGACAAATTATTTTTTCATAAAAAATTGCCTTTTTAGTAATTACCATTTTCGACAAATTATATTTTGCGTCAAATAATTCCATTTTGAGTAATAAAAAATTACTTTAAAACTTATTTTTAAAAAACCCTCTAAAGATAGGCTCCTGCATCATTCTCCTCCGGTTGAAAAAAACTTTGCTTCTATGAGTTCCTTTGATCAAACTCATAATCGCTCTCCATAGAGTGTCACACATCTGCAAGTACTCCTCAAAGTACCAATCTTCTTTTGAGGTTTTATATCTCAAACCTCCTACAAGCACTACACATAGTGCCAATTTATTCCTTCGAGGTTTTAAAATAGCAAACCTCTTGCAAGCACTACACAAAGTGCCAATTCTTCCCTCTGAGGTTTTTAATGAAAAAAACCTCCTACAAGCACTACACAAAGTGCCAATTTATTTCTTTAAGGTTTTACAAACCTTCTACAAACACTACACAAAGTGTCAATTCCTCCTTCTGAGGTTTTATATAAAAAAACCTCCTGCAAGCACTTACACAAAGTGCCAATTTCTTTCTCTAAGGTTTTACAAACCTTCTGCAAGCACTACACAAAGTGCCAATCTCTTTCTTTGAGGCTTTTACATAAAAAAAACCTCCTACAAGCACTTACACAGAGTGCCAATTTTTGTCTCCAAGGTTTTACAAACCTTCTACAAGCATTGCATAGAGTGTCATTTTTTTTTTTTTGGAGCCTCTTTGCTCTCCTCTCATTTTTTTTTCTTCTCTTCTCTTTTCTCCTCCCAACAAGATCCAACTTGCTCTGATACCAAATGATGTAAATCCAACTACAAGAGGTCAAAACAAAATACCTCCCATTACATAAAAAATGCGGTAAATGAAAATAATATGTAAAACCCTCTATTTACATAAAAACTGTAATAAATGAAAATAACCAGTAAAACCCTCCATTCACATAAAAACTACAGTACATGAAAATAAACCAGTAAATAATTTATTTTCTCATTCCTAGATTCACTTCCCCTTTTACAATGCAATACTAAGGGAATATATATCCCCAAATAAACCCTAAAAGAAAACCCTAAAACTTGAAGCCCTAAAAGAAACCCTAAAAGAAAACCCTAAATCTTAAAACCCTAGAAATAAAAAAATTACTATTTTTGGCAAATTATTTTTCATAAAATTTTACCTTTTTAGTAATTACCATTTTCGACAAATTATATTTTGTGTCAAATAATTATATTTTGAGTAATAAAAAAATTACTTTAAAACTTCTTTTTTAAAAAATCCTTTAAAGATACGCTCCTACATCATTCTCCTTTGGTTGAAAAGAACTCTGCTCCTGTGAGTTCCTCTGATCAAACTCATAATCGCTCTTCATAGAGTGTTACACATCTGCAAATACTCCTCAAAATACCAATCTCCTTCAGAGGTTTTATATCTCAAACCTCCTGCAAACACTACACATAGTGCCAATTTATTCCTTCGAGGTTTTAAAATAGCAAACCTCCTGTAAGCACTACACAAAGTGCCAATTCTTCTCTCTAAGATTTTTAATGAAAAAAAACCTCCTGCAAGCACTACACAGAGTGTCAATTTATTTCTTTAAGGTTTTACAAACCTTCTGCAAGCACTACACAAAGTGCCAATTTCTCTTTTTGAGGTTTTATATAAAAAAACCTCCTATAAGCACTTACACAAAGTGCCAATTTCTTTCTCTAAAGTTTTACAAACCTTCTGCAAGCACTATACAAAGTGCCAATCTCTTTCTTTGAGGCTTTTACATAAAAAAAACCTCCTGTAAGCACTTACACAGAGTACCAATTTTTGTCTCCAAGGTTTTACAAACCTTCTACAACCACTGCATAGAGTGCCATTTTTTTTTTGGAGCCTCT
Organism: Wollemia nobilis; assembly: GCA_028583015.1. Taxonomy (NCBI): domain Eukaryota; kingdom Viridiplantae; phylum Streptophyta; class Pinopsida; order Araucariales; family Araucariaceae; genus Wollemia; species Wollemia nobilis. The sequence continues at coordinate 2,048,816 of JAQPPZ010005362.1, read as the reverse complement.
TTGCTCTTTTCTCATTTTCATTTTTCTTATCTTTTCTTTTCTCCTCCCAACAAGATCCAACTTGCTCTGATACCAAATGATGTAAATCTAGTTGCAAGAGGTCAAAATAAAATACCTCCAATTACATAAAAACTACGGTAAATGAAAATAATATGTAAAACTCTCAATTTACATAAAAACTACAATAAATGAAAATAATCAATAAAACCCTCCATTCACATAAAAACTACAGTACATGGAAATAAACCAGTAAATAATTTATTTTCTCATTCTTGGATTCACTTCCCATTTTACAATGCAATACCAAGGGAATATATATCCCCAAAGAAACCCTAAAAGAAAACCCTAAAACTTGAAGCCCTAAAAGAAACCCTAAAAGAAAACCCTAAAGCTTAAAACCCTAGAAATAAAAAAAAATTACTATTTTCGGAAAATTATTTTTTTATAAAAATTTACCTTTTTAGTAATTACCATTTTCAGCAAATTATATTTTGCGTCAAATAATTCCATTTTGAGTAATAAAAAAATTACTTTAAAACTTCTTTTTAAAAAACCCTCTAAAGATAGGCTCTTGCATCATTCAACATGGGAATAGACACCATATTTTGAAGCCTCTTAAAGGTGAAGACAAGTGAAATAGAAGCCCTATCTTTCTTTACGATGGGCTGGAAAAAAGCTATGCAAAAAGTCAAAGGGAGGAATTTTCTATCTTTTATATCCTAAAGGGGTAGAGAAATCTAATTAGCAGAAGCAAATAGTCTCATTAGAGGTGCAAAAATTTCTAAGTCAATATTCAGAATTGACCCCATCTGAGCTACCTACTGGTTTACCTCCATATAGAGGCATTAACCATGAAATTGATTTGGTTCCAGGTGCCAAAATCCCAAATCAGACTGCGTACAAGTTGACACCTCTAGAGAATAAGAAAATAAAGAGGCAGATTACTGAATTATTAGAAAAGGGATTTATAAGGGAAAGCATGAGTCTATGTGCCACACCTGCTTTACTCTCCTCCAAGAAAGGAGTCCATGAATGGAGATTATGTATGGATTCTAGAGCCATTAACAAAATTACTATGAAATATTGATATCCCTTACCCAGAATGGATGATATATTAGATTGTTTTTCAGGTGCCAAAATCTTCTCCAAGATTGACCTTCGAAGTGAATATCATCAGATATGAATTCAATAAGGATGAGTGGAAGACAACTTTTAAAACTAAGGATGGCCTATTCGAGTGGATGGTGATACCATTTGGATTTTCCAATGCTCCAACTACCTTCATGCGAACCATGAATCAAGTATTTAGACCACATATTGGAAAATTTGTTATAGTCTATTTTGATGATATTTCAATTTTCAATAGTACTATGGGAGAGCATGTAGAGCATTTGAGAGTGGTGCTTGACACACTTAAAGCTGAAAGGTTGTTCATCAACCTTAAGAAGAGAGAGTTTTGCAAAGATAGTTTGGTATTCTTGGGTAATGTATTCTCAATTGATGGATTGAGCATGGATCCAAAAAAAGTTAAGGCGATTCTTGAATGGCCTACCCCTCAAAATATCATAGAGGTGAAGAGCTTCCATGGGTTGGTAAAATTTTACAAAAGGTTCATCAAAATTTTTAGTGGGATAAGTGCACCCTTGAAAGATTGCACAAGAGGGAAGGTCTTTACCTGGACAAAGGCAACGAACATGAGTTTTGAACAACTCAAAAGAAAGGTAGTAGAAGCTCTAATTATGGATATATCATATTTTGATAAGCTTTTTACAATTGAGTGTGATGCTTTGGGAGTAGCTATCGAAGGAGTGTTGAGTCAAGAAGGTAAACCTATAGCTTTTTTTAGTGAGAAATTGAATGATGCAAAAAGGAAATATATCACATATGATAAAGAATTGTATGCTGTTGTACAAGCATTAAGATATTAGAGACATTCTATTTTACATAGGGAATTTATTTTGTTGACTGACAATAAAGCTTTGAAGTATATAAATTCCCAAGCTAGGTTGTCCCACAAACATGCCAAATGGGCTTCATTCTTACAGACCTATACTTTTGTGGTACAACATAGAAGTGGTAAAACCAATATGATGGCTGATGCATTAAGCAGGAGGTATCATTTACTTATTGCAATGAGAAATAGGCTAGAGGGTTTTGAAGAAATGAAGAATGAATATGCAAATGATTCATACTTCGGTAAAATTTATGCAGCTCTCAGTAAATTTGACCATACAGGTATGCACTTATTTGAATATTATTTGTTGGTTGATGGATTATTGTTTAAGGGGACTCAACTTTGCATACCCCTTGGATCTAGGAGAGAAAAGTTAGTGAGAGAATTGCACTCTAGTGGATTGAGTGGACACTTTGGAAGGGACAAGACCTTTGGGTTGGTGAATAAAAAATTATTTTGGCCTAGTATGAGACAATATGTGCATAGGTTTATTATTGATTTTAGGGTGTGTCAAATTGCAAAAGGGGGACAACAAAATACAGGTCTATAAATACCACTATTTGTCCCCAAAGAATCATGGACTGATATTACCATGGACTTTGTGTTGGGCCTACCTAGAACTCAAAGGAGCAATGATTCAATGTTTTTTGTGGTAGATCGCTTCTAAAAAATGACACACTTTATACCTTGTAAGAAGACCAATGATACTAGCCAAGTAGACCATTTATTTTTTAGAGATATAGTACGGTTACATGGTATTCTAAAAACCATAACTAGTGACAGAGATACCAAATTTTTAAGCCACTTTTGGAGGTCATTATGGAAGAAGTTAGACAACAGTCTGCAATATAGTTTGGCATACCACCCCCAAACCGATGGCCAAACCGAGGTGGTGAATAGGAGTTTGGGAAATCGCCAGAGGTTCTTAGTTGGTGACCATCCTAAATAGTGGGATTTAGTGATATCTCAAGCTGAATTTACTTATAATTCTAGTATTAACAAATCTACAGGTAAGTCACCTTTTCAAATTATCTTTGGTTGAAATTCGAAGGGAGTTGTGGACTTAATTGATATTCCAATAAACCCACATGTTAGTCAATATGCTATAGATTTTGTGGAGAATATTCAAGAGATACAAGAATAGGTTAGGCACAAATTACATGAAATAAATGAACAATATAAGAAACAAGCAGATTTGCATAGAAGGGAGATAATTTTCTAGGAAGGAGAAATGGTCATGGTGCATTTACGCAAGGAGAGGTACCCCCAAGGGACTTATCACAAATTAAGACCAAATAAATTTGGACCTTGCCAAATTTTAAAAAGGATTAATGACAATGCTTATGTGATAGACCTCCCAGAAGAATTTGAAATTAGTCATATTTTTAATGTGGTTGACCTATATCCCCACTCCGTAGAGACAAATGATGAATTGAGAGAGGCTGAAAAACATGAAGGAGAAGATAATAGCCCAATCAAGCACCTACCAAAGAAGAAAAGAGGACAAATTGAATGAGTGTTGGATACCAAATTGGTGGCTACATGATCTAGGTCATACAAGTTGTATTTTATCAAATGGGAAGGGCTGCCAAACTCCTATAATTCATGGATTTCAAAGGTTGATTTACTTAAATACACCAAGAATAACTTTGAATTGGGGCTTTGAACTAGGAGGTTCAGAATTCTAAAATTTGGGGAGGATGATGTGGAACATTCTGCCATCCACTCCACCCATGCTTCATTTAGTGGGTCTATTTTTGTTTTTGTAACAACTCTGTCGTCCACTCCACCCACACTTCATTTAGTGGGTCTATTTCTATTTTTGTAACAACTCTGCTCTATTTTTGGTTTTAGTGGTACCAAAAATAGGAGTTAGTTAGGGTTTGAGTTTTTGGGGGTTTTATATATTATGTTGTATGTCTGTCTAGGCAGCTTGGAGTTGGGAATAAACAATTCTAGATTTTTATTCTAAGTGCTTCTACCATTTTTTAGTTCTGCTATCTTTTTTGTTTTGGTTATTCTTGTTTCAGGTGAACAAGGTTGCAAGCTCGAAAGATAAAGCGAGGGTCTATATCAAGATCTAAGTATATTAATGATTAATAAAGCATTCAATCAAAAAATTATCATATATTATATTTCTTAATAAAAATATATATTTAAAGAATAATAATTTAATTGATAAAAACTATTATAGAATAAAATAAAAAAATCTATATATAATACTTTTGATATTTTAAAGAGAAAAAAAGAATGTGCTTTCATTTCATATATGTCACAACAAATTAAATAATTAGCAATATCAACCTTTTTAAAAATGAATAACCTATTTTTCCGGCCGACCTTCACAAAGGATAAAAAATCATAGTAATAAAAATAAAAGCATGATATATATACTCTAAATCCAAGGAAGAGAAGCTAATTTGTAGAGTGTTTATCACTACTCCGTAGGAGTAGAATAGTGTAGTCGCATACCAAGTGCTTCAACTTGGAGTTTTCCTCCATTTCATTTGGTTCCTAGTTCAACTACGTTACATCGCAAAGCAGATTGACATTTTTGTAATGACAAAAATAATGACTCCTACAAAGTGTGGGCATATCGAGGAACTTTCAGAAGCCCAACCCAGGAAAAGACAGTGTAATTTTGACGGTCCACTTCCCCCATTGAATATTGGTCCTCATGAAACCATAGGTTACCATCCATTTCCATTAATCATTTCCTCGGATCTTAATGATTTTTTATCACACGAGGATGCAATTCTATTAAAAAATGGTATCCAACATTAGCTATCAATAATAAAAGATATCCACATAGCTTGATAAAATATAAATAATTTTAACAATTACTAGGGTAATGCCCTATCGACCCTCCTCATATCGAGTGCTCACTAGACAATGTTTTCCAATAGGATTCTAGGATGTTGCAATAAGATAAGTACTTGGATGATCCTCCTCTTACTAGGAATTTCTAACTTAAGGATCCATAAAATTTTATTAAGTAGCCTTATGGGCATGATGCAAGGTTATTCTAGTATTAAAACATAAGATTATTTTAGATGTCTTTCATGTATGATCTCAGTTGCTCCTACTCAATATTTTTGTAGAATATTTTCAAGGTATGGGGTGAGCTTAATTTAGAATTTACTACTAATTTTGATCCCTCCATAGAAGGTATTTATTGACAATTTTGTCACATTGCACAATGGGGTAGAAAAATCAAATTTTTTGTAAAGTATTTCTTTCAATTTCATGAATTTGTTCCCTTGCTTTTAGAAACAACATTTTCAAGTGTTGCAACAATTTTGGCTTTCCCCGCCATTCCCCCTTGTACATAAAATGAAGATGAAAGAGCTTTGTAGTTCGAATTTGCTAAGGCAAAGAAATGAAAGATGAAAACTACTTTGGGCCCGAAGCACTTCAAACAACTACTTCGGGCGAGAATTTTGCGAAGCGGTGTTGCCAAAGAAAAATACAAGGGAAGAAGAATGAAAACTACTTCGCACCCGAAGCATTTCAAAAGGCTACTTCGGACAAGAAACTTGCGAAGCGGGATTTGAAGGAGCGCAACATTGAAAATACTTCATCGAAAAACCGTCGAAGCACCCACTTTGGGCCTCCTCGCCAGCGAACCATTTCTACTTCGTCGAAAGTCGTTGCGAAGCATCTGCTTCGGCAAACCTTCGTGCGAAGTACTTTCACCCGAAGTGGAAGCAGTCAAAGCATTTTTGAAGGCAAGAATGCGCTTCGGCCAAAATCCTCCCGAACCACAATTTTGAAGGAAGATCGCGATGAAGCATTTTAACAGTTCATCAGCGAAGCAGTTTTGGCACGTCTCTCCAATGAAGCAGCGAGAAGTGAAGAGCCCATCTTGCGAAGGAAATATGCTTCGGCACCCACCATCCCCGAAGCAGTTTTGCGAAGCTCCACCATGCGAAGTACAAATCAAGAAGGAGGATCTGCTTCGGCACAAGTCCATTGCGAAGCGGAGTTGCGAACGAAAATTTAGCGAAGCGCTTCAAGGGCACGCGCTCCAAGCCGGGTATTTTCTCGAGGTGATCAAGTGCCTCATAAATGCATTTTTACGTGCCCGGTAAGCTCGTTGCTCATTTTTAGCAATTGGAAATGAAGTATCAGTCCCTGAAGAAGAGCTCGACGAGCATGGCGGCCACTCGAGCACTGCACCCAGAAGCCAAGGACGCTCAGACGGCTCATTAATGCTTGTTTCCATGGCTGACCCGATCGTAGTTTCCAGTTTTGGTAATAGATTTGAGAGCTCAGTCATGAGGGCTGCGAAGAGCCGACTTCTCAGGTTTTGAGGGTGTACTCCTCCATTTTGTGCATTTATGGCTCAGAGGGTCGGGTCCTCTATAAAAACCCAGGCATTGTAATGTAAAAAGGGGGGGAACTTTCTGCTAGAAAGTTGCTGTAACTTAGATTCCTATGATTAATACTAAAGAGCTTTGGACTCTATTTCTCTCTTTTATGTTGCCTTCTACGATTATTTCTTTTATCTTTTCTTCATTTGCATACTGTAATTCTGAACTCTAGATTTAAGTGTGTGATTGGAGTGGAACCCTGAGATTTTCCCGAAGGATACATAGGAGAGGAAAACGCTGTGTTGGCTTTCTTTTATGCTGCCTGTGGATAGTGTTTATGTTATATTCACTTTTCTTAATCGTCGTTACTCTGAACTCTGAATTTCTACGAAAGGGAAAGGAGAATCCTGGAACTCGTCCAGAGGATACATAGGAGGGCTAATACTGTGTTCATTTCATTTATTCTTGGTGTTCTTTGCTGCTATTTCAAGTTATTGGCTAGTAATCATGCTTCTGGTTCTTTCCCACCATTAAACTACTAAGATTTCTTCCCTTACTCTTTTATTTCTTTCCTGCACCCTCACTCTATTTATCTCTTTCCAGCACCCTTATCTTAAACATCAAAGTAGTTTAGTATAGGAGCCGGCCTTTCTTCGGAGATTGGCACGAGGGGCATCTCTTCCCTTCGGCCTTTCAATGTTGGTCCAGGTCTAGGGTGCATACACTTACCCAAATCCTTTCCTGGGTAGATTTGATGACCAACAGTTTTTGGCATGCCCGATGGGACCCGATCAGTCTCACCTTGTGAGTGGTAGTGAGAACCGATGCTCTCATTACCAAAAGACTCTTAGCATCTGGCGACTCTATTTTACCCAAGAATATTTAAGTCATAAAGACCGATACCAAAGTCTGTGCCTTCATGCAAACAATATGGAGAGTTAGGAATAGAGGAGAGGAAACTGAGTTCTTTGAGCTAGATATTGACGCCTTTGGGGAACGATCTAGGTTAGTCACCCCCGAGTCTCTGTTACATGGAACATCCTCGCAAGAGGCCGCTGTTGACGAACAAGGCCTAACTTCTGATAGCATAGCGGCTAGCTTTCCTCCTAATCCTCCCAACTCACCGAAGCATCCTAGTGCCTCCATTCCTATTGGTCGTCCCGTTAGCAATCAAGGAGGAGCTTCGAGAATTCCTGTTTCTCAAAATCCAAGAGTAAATATGGCACAACAACAACAACAACAACAACAAATGCAGCAACAACCGCCGCCCAGATTATTCCCAGCATGGAATTCTTTAGGACCGCTAAATCTAGTGGGACAAGGGCAAGTGCCGCCTGTTGCTATAAAGAAGATCCCAATGTTCGATGGAACTGGGAAGACTGCTCTGGAGCACATCCAGGACATAGTTTCTCTGGTGGCGATCCATGACATCACAGAAGAGCAGGTTATGGTAAAGCTTCTGGTTCTGTCTCTTAGAGGAAAACTCCTCTACTAGTATAGATCTTTACCACCCGATACCATTACGGGATGGGACCAGTTAGTCGGATAGTTGATGCGAAGCTTCAATGAGTCCACCGATCCGACCTCTCTCCTGCACCAGTTCACAATGATCCAGAGACATCCACAAGAAGAGATCACAGACTTCAATGTTAGGTTCGCTCGAACCTGGCAAAGAATACCAGTTGGACTTCGGCCAACCGACGAAGCTACAACATACTATTTCCTTCGGGCTTTCAATCCTGATATCAACATCATGGTGAGGTATTCGAATATCAATACCTTCCCAGAGTTATATGAGTTAGCCCAAAAAGCAGAAATGGATCTAATAGCTATGGGTAAGCTTCCCCAAAGGATGTCGATGCCCATACTTCCCGATTTCCATCAATCCCAGTATGCGAGCGCAGCCGCTTCGTAGATCTCTGCAACCCCTACATACCCGATCTCATCTTGGAACCCGAATCCCATTGTATCCCAAATCACCGCTCCACAAATTCATTTTCCCACTTTTTCAACTCCATAGCCCACGGTCACTTCGGCATTCCTTGTACTACCAGCACCACTTCAACACCCTGCCTTACCTCCAATACCAACAATGGCTCCATTGCCACCTATTCCTAAAATCGATGACATGCAAGCCAAAATACCGCAAGAAGTTCAGTCCCTGAACTCCACAGTGCAGACCCTGTCTAATGACATGACCATTATGAAGAAGAAGCAAGTGCAACAAGAGTTTCTACCGAGAAGATCTTATCCTACACCTGCACTTACTAAAGATCAAGCGGCCCAAAAAGGAAGAGCTTCGACAAGAAATGCTGCAATAGACGAAGCCCCGAGCACTTTCGATTATATACATTGGTGCTCCACGTGTAATGATCCCCACGAAGAGAATACCTGCATGCTGCACCAACACTATGTACAAACACTGGCGAGCAGTAGTCATGGCGGTCAAGTCAACGTCATCAGGCAATTGGATCAAAACCTGGTAATCGATGAAGAAGAGCCAGTTGCAGTCCTTACCAGAGGAGGAAAGAAGTCGATAGAGGTAGATGCTACTCAAATGGCTCCTTTAAAGGTGCATGCTCATCATGAGAAAGGACAACAACCTCCTCCGGCCCCGAACGAAGCTCGACAGCCTGCACCAGTCAAAGAGAAGGCCCAACAGGCCCCTGCAAATCCACCATAGGTGGAAACTAAGGAACAAGCTAGAGAGAAGCTCAAGCTTCCTTCGCTGACCAAGCGACAAAGGGTCGAAGCTACGAAACAGTATCGCACCAGATATGAGCCAAGAAAGGAACCTGAGGTGCCCAATTCCCTAGCATACAACATTGTAGATGAGCTAAAGAGGATTCCAACCAAAATCAGTCTGTACGACGCACTGCAACTACCCGGACAAGTGGACCTGTTGCAAGAATCATTGAAGATAACCAAAGCAAGAAAGGCAGCACCACTTGCCCTAGTGCAGACCCTGTCCACATCCATTACAGGGAAGAATAGGCCACCACCATTCTACATGTCTCTACATATGGAAGGGTATGTTGTACATAACTGTATGATTGACTCTAGGGCCACGACAACAGTCATGCCCAAGGCAGTGTGCGAAGAGATAGGGATGGAATATACGTGAAGCAGTCATGGCGTGCTCCAGTTGGATGGTACTCCTATGAAAACTGTAGGAGTGATTAAAGATATTCCTATCCGACTACACAAAATGCCTCAGATCACGGTTATACAAGAGGTGGTAGTCGTTGACCTTGAGCCCTACTTCAGTATGTGCTTGTCAAGAGAATTTACGACGAAGCTGGGAGGGTATCTATCTATGGATTACTCGCACTTGGAGATTCCATTCAAAGGAAAGAAGATAAAAATCTACAATGAGAAGCCTTCTACCTTCCTCATAGAAAAAATGTCCGAAGGGGAGAGCAACGATCCTGTGCATGCGATAGTGGAAGGGATAGAGCAAGTGGACCTGGTCGAGGAGTCCCTCGCATAGTTAAGTTGTGAAGATGAGTTTTCATTAGCAGAATTTAATGCCATGATAGAAACCGAGATGGGATGTTATGCCATCGCCAAGCCTGAGAAACACATCAAGTCAGAAGATAAGGTCTCCGCCCAAGGCGAATTATGGAAATTATTCTTCGATGGCGCCCGATGCAAAAATGATGCCGAGGTAGGGATTATTTTAGTATCACCTTCTAGAGAGCAGAAGGAATATTGTTACCGGTTGGTGTGGAGTTGCACCAACAATGCAGCAGAATATGAAGCATTATGCTTAGGACTCAAGAAAGCAAAAAGGTTGGGCATAAAGCATCTCCAAATCTTTGGAGATTCCGAATTGGTATGCAATCAAGTCACAAACAAGTGCACTTCAAAGAAGCACTATCTCAAGTCATACCGTAACAGGGTATGGGACTTGTTTGACCAGTTCAAATCTCTCAATCTGTAGTCTATTCCAAGAGAAAAGAACCGACATGCCGATGTTTTAGCATCCATCACAGCCAAGTACTCTCCAACAGAAGACATGGTGCATAAGCCCAAAGCTGTGAGGATGATTTACAGGCCCTCTGTCCCAGACAGAGATCTGCATTGGCAAGTTTTTGACAATGATGAGCAGATTGTGAATTTCATGATTCAAGAAGTAGCCACAATTGAGAGGAGAAGCCCTGACGAAGAGGAATATGAAGGGCTAGTTCAATTAAAGAATAATCATGTGCCTAAGGGATTAATTACTCTTGAAAGCCTCTTTGATCAGAATGATCGAGCAGTTTCTCACAGGATCAAAGTTAATGCAAAGCAGTATCAAGATTTAGAACTTGAACCTAGAAAAGCAATAAAAGTTGGGACAGATTGCACTTCGAAAGAGCTAGAATAGATCCGATCTCTATGCAGAAGGTATCCCGACATAGTGGCTTGGTCTTATCAAGATCTAAAGGGATATGATCGACAACTGATCCAGCATACAATTGAGTTGCAAGAAGGGATCAAACCTTTTCGATAGAAGCAAAGGCCTGTTAATCCAAAGATCGAGGTCCTGATGAAGGCCGAACTCCTGAAGATGCTCGAGGCAAAGATAATTTATCCCATCAAACATTCTTCTTGGGTAGCGAATCTAGTCCCAGTTAGAAAGAAGAACGGAGATATACGATTGTGCGTGGACTTTCGCAACCTGAACCAGGCTTCTCTTAGAGATCACTACCCTCTCCCGCAGATCGATCAGATCTTGCATTCGATGGCTGGGGCTCAACGCTTCTCCCTACTCGATGGTTTCTTTGGATACAATCAAATCTGGGTCAGGGACGAAGACCAGCATAAAACCGCATTCACTACCAAGTGGGGAACATTTGCTTACCAACGAATGCCATTCGGCCTTTCGAATGCGGGGGCCACTTTTCAGAGGGCCATGGATTTAGCTTTTGGTGAACTCTTGAATAAGGTTATTGTTATCTACTTAGATGACATGACCATCTTCTCCCGAAGAAGGGAGGATCACCCCTTACACTTACAACAGATTTTTGAAAAATGTCAAGAGTTTGGCATTTCAATCAATCCAAAGAAATCCATATTCGCAGTCAACGAAGGGAAGTTGCTGGGACATGCGATATCAGAGAAGGGTCTCATTGTAGATCCTGATAGAGCTGAGGCTCTGATGAAGCTCCCACTCCCAGTGGACAAGAAAGGACTTCAATATTTCTTCGGACAGATCAACTTCGTGAGGAAGTTTGTCCCAGATTTTGCCCAGGTCATCAAGCCGATGTCCGAACTTTTGAAGAAAGGTGCAGAATTCATCTGGATGAAGGAGAGAAAAGAAGCATTCAAAGAAATAAAAGCCCGAATTGCTCAAGCACCGATCCTGACCAACCCTGATTATAATCGGGACTTCATCCTATATGCCGTAGGAGAACCTGAGAGCTATGTTGTGGTCCTGACACAAAAGGGGGAAGATGGCGAAGAGCGCCCCATCGCGTTTCTAAGCCAAGTGATAAACCCTCATGAAGAAAAATATAATTTCATAGAAAGGCAGGTGCATGCAGTAATGAAGTCTCTTAGGAAATTCAAGCAGTTCATCTCCCAAAGTCGGGTTACAGTCTTTGTCATTCACCCTGATGTGCGCAATTTCATCATCCAAGGAGAATTGGGTAGTAAAAGAGCCGGTTGGGTCAGCAAGATTCAAGAATTCGACATCGAGATCAAACCTACAAAACTGGTTCATGGTCATGCATTGTGTCAAGAACTGGCGAAGAGCGTAGCGACCGAAGCTACAGAATCTCAGTGGGATGACTCACCAACAGAAGAATGCTTCGCAAACCAGGAAGAGGACGAGAAATACTGGGTCAGTGAAATAGTCGAATACTTCAACACCGGCAGATGTCCTTCACATCTAAATGCTTCACAATGAAGGCATTTCAGGATGCGGTCCTCCCGATATACCTTGCGCCCCGAAGGCCTATTTTTTAGAAACATTGATGGCATCCTTCTCAGGTGTATAAAAGATGATGATAAAAGGAGAGTCCTAGGAGAATTTCATTCAGGATTATCTGGAGGTCACTTCGTAGGGAGAACAACGACATTAAAGATCATCAAGGCGGGTTATTACTGGCCTACACTCTTCGTCGATGCCTTCGCAGTTTGTCGCAAATGCGAGCAGTGTAAGTTCACCGACCAAAGCAAAAATGCTTCAATGCCTCTCCAACCAATACAAGTAGAAACTCCCTTTCAACAATGGGGGCTGGATTTCATAGGGGTCATATCGCCGAACTCCTCCGCTGGGCATAAGTTCATCTTGACCATAATTGATTACTTTACCAGATGGGCCGAAGTAGTTCCCACGAAGAATGCAGATCAGGAGACCGTCATCGCTTTCCTAGAGGGATTGATCACCCGGTTCGGCATTCTAGAAGCGATCATCATGGACAATGGTCCTGGCTTTGCAGGCACCAAAATCAATGGATTCCTTTACAAATATGGGATATATCATAAAGTATCCTCCAACTACTATCCACAGGGCAACGGATTGGCAGAATCCACCAACAAGACCTTGTTAAGGGTGCTAAGAAAGCTCATAGAGATGAACAAAAGGACTTGGCATCTCCTTCTAGATCGTGCCTTGTGGGCCGATCAAATTTCTATCAAGAAGTCAATCAAGACTTCACCTTATGCCCTGGTCTATGGCAAGGAGGCCATCTTACCTACCCACGTAGAGATCCCTGCATTACAGCTGTTAGAAGGAGAAGGAGTCAATCCTATGGAAAATAGACTGGCTCAGCTATTACAGCTAGAGGAAGATCACGAGAAAGCCTATCAGAGCTTTGCTAAGCATGCTCAGGTCACCCGAGATTGGTTCAAGAAGAAATCATCCGATCGCACATTCAAAGTGGGAGATCTGGTATGGAAGTGGGACTCTTGGAAGGCCAAGCCTGGGAATCACGACAAGCTGGATGCTTTCTGGGATGGGCCGTTCGAAATCGTAAAGGTGAACTCGACCAACTCTTTCATCCTCAAGGATGCAGATGGCCAGGTATTACCAATTTCTGTCAATGGTCTTCATCTAAAGACTTTTCATCACTGAGGCAATGTAAAAAAAAATGTGTTTCAAGTTTTACTTTTGTATGTAAAATTGTATCTTTGTATATACTCTGTTCCAAGATTACAGGGAGGTTAAGTATCACACCATCGCAGTGACAAATTCTAGCTTCACTGGACCTAGCAAGGATCTCCTTCGAGGATTTTGTGTGCGAAGTAACTGACGCGAGATGCTTCGCAGTGAAGCACTTTGGCTTCCAAAAGGTCTTCGGAAGACCGAAGGCGTTATCAAAAGGGAAAAGTAGGAACGAAAAGAGCTTCGCACCCGAAGCATTTCAAGCAGCTACTTCGGGCAGGAGTCTTGCGAAGCAAATTTCAAAAGAAGCCTAGCAAAGCATTTTCCAAAGAAGACAAGCTTCGGGGGAGGCTAGCCTTCCGCGAAGCAAAGTAGCGATGCAACGAGGGAGAATTACTTCGGGCCCAAAGCATAGAAGATCGATCCATGCCGGAGGTTCGCTGCGAAGTAGTTTTAGCACCGACATCATTTCGCCCACCCAATGGACAAGGAGCATTTAAAACGTGTCTTGGGGGACACACCGACGACAACCTAGGGGATTGTTCGGGGCAAGCGATTTTAATGCAAAGGTGGTGGAACACATCCCGAGAGGATTCGGTTAGGAGAAAATCCTGCTCTGAGGTACGAGGTGGTAGCAGGTCATGTTCTCGATGCAAAACATAATCATAAAAGCGCATGGACCTACGTACTACGCCATCGTGAAACCAATCAGAGGGCACGACAACCTTCCTCATCCGAGTTGAAAATTTAATTAGGGTAGGTGCCATAAATTTAGGTAGTTGCCTTTTAGGGCTATAAAATGCAAGACCCTAGCAGTGAGAAGGTTATTCATTCATCAGTTCATGCAAGACTAAGAGCCTTCGTTGTTAATCTGCAAGTCTTACGCCCTTTGCATTGAAATTCTTGGTGCCAAAGTCCTCTGCGCTGTAAGCCCTGCTTCTACCGTAAGACATCCAACATGGGGAAGAAAAACTCCAAAGAGAAAGGAAAGGAACCAGAAGTAGCCGGCCCCAAAAAAACAAAGAAGGGCAAGGAGGAGAAAAAGCAAAAACCAAAGAAGGTTAACCTGAACCTCCGCCCAAAAAAGCAAGTCATAGAAGAGAGAGAAGATTCTGAGGACGAACAACTTGAAGAACCACCAATTGATGGGTGGGAGAAAATTAGAGACACAGAGCTTTCAAAGGGTGTGGCTGACCTCCAACGCACTATTGAATTTATGACAAGCAGACTCACCCCAGAGAACAAGAGAGCTGTTGCATATTACTCTCAAATTTACTGGTATTTGACCCCGCCCGCTCACCACTGTCCCGAATTAATCTGTGCTATCATGCAGAACTACCAGCCCACCTCCAGGAAAGTGTTGGATGCTGCGGGCCATAAGTTGTTTTCAATTCTGAAGGAAGATGTGCAAGCAGCCTTCGCACCACAACAAGGGCCGCCCAAGGGCTATTCGGTTCGCAACGTCATTCTGAGTGAACAGATGGAGAGGTTCACCTCCAACAACTACATATTGAAATTCCTGCGTGAAAACCTCAAAAGTGGGCTCCCTTCAAGCAAGCTGCCCCAAATGCCCTTACCCTTGGTGGCCTTCAAGAACACTGATATTTTCTCTATCATTGCATGGGTGGCGAGCCTGTCGAAAGATGCTTCAGTGCAACCCTGGCAGGTGTCTTTGGCCGAATGTATTTCGAGAGGGGAATTCTATGCCCCTGATGCTTCAAGACCAAACACCAACCCAGTTTTCTTCGATTGGGCAGAATGGGTGGCCCGAACCTTGCACACGCGGCTTACCAGCATGAAGAATTCGATGATGGGCCAGTACTTCGCACCCTGTTATTTCCTTGTTTGGTTGTTTTTCTACCATGTACATAAGCAATTCCCCCACATTGCCATTTCTCTGAGTGGCAAGGATGGAAATCCTCTGCCTGTGTACTAGTGGACTCCCCTCCTATTGAGGATAGAGTCTTATTATTCTTTTAATCAACAGTTCTTGGGACCTGCTATGCATTTGTTGAAGGGTTCTTGCCCTCGGGTGCCCCTCAGTTTGAGAGATAGAGTAGTAATGGAGAAGAAGGGAGACGTATTTCAATTAACACAGGGACTGGTGATTCGCCTGTTTGGCTTCATAGGGAAACCATTCCTGCTGCCTATCTTCCCCTCCGAGTACCAGTTCGCATTGGAGGTCGCTCGACAGAGCGATGTAACAAACGCCGTCTATGGCCATGGTCGAAAATGGGCACATACCTGTGACTTCCCCTTCAAGATGGGGGTAATTGAAGTATTTGCCTTGAAGCAGAACATATTCCTGGAGGAAAATCTTGCCAATTTTGGCCTACTCCAAATTCCTCAACAATGGCTCTATGATCCCTTGGGAGTGATGAGGGATCACCTAAAATTCAAGAATTTTCATATCTGCCCCCACCCCAAAATTATGGAGCAAAGAAATAATCCCAATGGGAAGGATCTGGAGTGGCATTTAGAGAGGATGAGGACATTGCCTCCCTGGCATGAATTTTACCCTATGGAGGTCGAGTTTGACCCTGACTAGCATCCCTTCCCAACTCTAGACTCCACGTTTTGGAGAAAGGTGAAAGATGATTTGAAGGAGGAATTGAAGAATTGGGGTGAGGAACAACTAAGGGAGTGGTGGATAATGAGAGTCCATCGCCAAAAGATGAATTCCTATGGACTCTTGACAACGGATAAGGACTTCGCAATTGTTTATGAAGCCAATGTTGGGACTTGGAAGCCCATATCCTTCGCCGACTTTGTTCCTCCAGCTACCCTAGGATCGGGCGAAAGCCCAGGAGGAGCTGACGATGCCTCGAAACAGGAAGAAGAGGAAGAAGCCGAAGCTACACCAGAGGCACTACCACAGGGACCATCGGAAATCCATGACACAAGTGCCAAAGAGTCGAAGCAACCATTGGAGAGGAAGAAAAGAAAGAGGCAAGAGCAAATTCAAGTGCCTCCGAGCCACCCAAAGCGACCCCGCACGAAGCTCCCAAGTGCTCTTGTCGGACAACCTGCATCAGGCCCGATCGAAGCAAATGTTGAAGATGCGATGCCACCAAGTGCCGAGACAGTCCTAGGTATAGACATCATTGATGTAGAGGAACTCCTCCAACAAGAGGGAGACCCCAAAGTAGAAGTCATGGAAGTCGAGAGTGCCAAAGTCCAAAAAGAGTAGGAGCCTATTACACAAGAAGTCACCACGACTGCTCTTCCAAAAGGGCATGTAGGTATGCACTCTCCACCCTTTGCCTTGGTCTCTCACATGTCCACTGTGGTCCCGACCAAAGATTCTCATCAGTATCTCCCTCCCTCACAAAGTCAATCACCTCTTCGCGCGTTGCCCCTTGCCACCGATCCCATTAGCCCCACTCCACTCGAGTCATCAGGCCGAGACAAGTCTGTTGACACTACTTCACCCACCTATGCCACCATTCCCTTAGTTCCCAGGTAGGGCGAAGGTAGTACCCCAACGCCGAGCCCCATTCCTTGCTCCCCTGTCACACACAACATAGTTCCTCTCACCGAAGCTCTTGCTACACCCGTCGCCGAACCTACTGGTGAGGCATCCCCCGTTCATTCTTTATACTTGTTCACCCCTTTGGCTGGAGATCCAACCTCATTTGAATCAGAGATGTCCTTAATTAAGGAATGCCCTCTAGCCGAGAAGCTACTCCTAGCTCGGCAAAACACAAAAAAAATATTGAAGGAGGCGAGGAAGAAGAGAGGGCGCTCTCTGGCTCAAGTTGAAAAATGCGCTGTCTTCGATTTGAAGGTCGAGAAGTTGCATAAGGTAAAAAATATCCCCAAGGTCCAAAAGCCCCTGGATGAAATGACTCCAGTGGACTACGACTACCAAGATAAATCCAAGGACCTGGAGCATCTAAATGTAGATAATGAATCTGCATCTATGCACGTCAGAATCAAAACTTTTTGAGCACATGCAAACATCGCCAATCAGCGTAGATTTGAAGCAAAAAATGCCAACATCAAGTTGGAAGAAGAGCTAGCTAGAATCCGCTCCAAGCTGGAGGATTCAGAGGAGCAATGTAAGCTGATGAAAAAGGAAGCACATGCCCTAAAACAACAAATACTACAACTGCAGTGCACAACTGAGCACCAAGCACAGAGATAGGCTGAAAATGATTTGAAGGCCAAGGAAGTTGAAAGCAAGATCTTGCAGTTGCAGTTGCACGAAAAAGAAAGCCTAGAATTGTTTGATAGAGGTAGAATCAAAGAAATCCACTCACACTTGCTCAGGAATTTTAGGTCTTGGGCCTCTAGTGCCCTATCAATTTTAACCTATATCATCGAAGCATAGCGTGCCACTGTCGAAGGAGGACCAATCATAGATGAGGTCACTCAGAAAGCTAGAGGCCGACTCAAATTAGCCTTTGATGTCCAAAGCACTAAATATCAGGACTTGCAGGTTGCTGCAATGAGTCATACGGCTAGGGATTGGTCCACGACCCAAGCCACAGTTCATGCCTTCTTTTCCAAGGTGAGGAAGGCACAAAAGGTGAAGGACCTCATAGATGTGTTTGAGAATGAGCAGCGCGCATCGCTAGGCTATTTCCAGGATCTCTCTTCCTTAGGTTTCCCGAGCTTCACGGATGATGATGGGAACCTTCTGACCAAGGAAGAGCTTAAGCCGACATGGCTTCATTTTGAAGGTGACGTCTCGGAGATAGATGAATGGGTGGAGCCGATAACATAAGGGCAGGTCACAGATTTCATTCTAAGACACTGCAAGATTGTAGCTTGCCTAAACGATCTGTACATCAAAGCCAAACATGCTGATATCGGGCAGATTGATCGGTTTCGCATTTTGGTTAAGGCATTACAAGATCAAGAGCCTTTCTCGAAGGGTGCTTGGGCTCATGTTCACCGAACCATGAAGCGCATCCGTGATCGCCTTGCCCCATCGCCACAACAGGAAGCCATGCTAGAGGAAGAAGAAGAGAAAGAAGAAGAAGAGCAAGCCGTGGAAGCACCCCCAAAGATAGAAAAGGGAGAAGGGTCTGGAGGTAACTCTGGCCCAATGGATCAAGGCTGAGGGTTCTCCCATCGAGACGAGCTCGTTGCCCCATGAGCCACCAAGAATGTTGACAATTTTGTCACATTGCACAATGGGGTAGAAAAAAATCAATTTTTTTGTAAAGTATTTCTTTCAATTTCATGAATTTGTTCCCTTGCTTTTAGAAACAACATTTTCAAGTGTTGCAGCAATTTTGGCTTTCCCTGCCATTCCCCCTTGTACATAAAATGAAGATGAAAGAGCTTCACTGATGAATAAGCTAAGGAAGATAGCCTCAAGGGAAGAAATGAAGGATGAAAACTACTTCGGGCCCGAAGCACTTCAAACAACTACTTCAGGCGAGAATTTTGCGAAGCGGTGTTGCCGAAGAAAAATACAAGGGAAGAAGAATGAAAACTACTTCACACCCGAAGCATTTCAAAAGGCTACTTTGGGCAAGAAACTTGCGAAGCAGGATTTGAAGGAGCGCAACGTTGAAAATACTTCGCCGAAAAACCGTCGAAGCACCCACTTCGGGCCTCCCCGCCAGTGAACCATTTCTACTTCGCCAAAAGTCATTGCGAAGCATCTGCTTCGGAAAACCTTCGTGCGAAGTACTTTCACCCGAAGTGGAAGTAGTCAAAGCATTTTTGAAGGCAAGAATGCACTTCGGCCAAAATCCTCCCGAACCACAATTTTGAAGGAAGATCGTGGCGAAGCATTTTAACAGTTCATCAACGAAGCAGTTTTGGCACGTCTCTCCAGTGAAGCAACGAGAAGTGAAGAGCCCATCTTGCGAAGGAAATATGCTTTGGCACCCACCATCCCCAAAGCAGTTTTATGAAGCTCCACCATGCGAAGTACAAATCAAGAAGGAGGATCTGCTTCGGCACAAGTCCATTGCGAAGCAAAGTTGCAGATGAAAATTCAGCGAAGCGCTTCAAGGGCACGCGCTCCAAGCCGAGTATTTTCTCGAGGCGATCAAGTGCCTCATAAATGCATTTTTACGTGCTCGATAAGCTCGTTGCTCATTTTTAGCAATTGGAAATGAAGTATCAGTCTCTAAAGAAGAGCCCAACGAGCATGGTGGCCACTCGAGCACTGCACCCAAAATCCAAGGACGATCATACGACTCATTAATGCATGTTTCCACGGTTGACCCGGTCATAGTTTCCAATTTTGGTAACAGATTTGAGAGCTCAGTCACGAGAGCTGCAAAGAGCCGACTTCTCAGGTTTTGAGGATGTACTCCTCCATGATGTGCATTGATGGCTCAGAGGGTCGGGTCCTCTATAAAAACCCAGGCATTGTAATGTGAAAGGGGGGAAATTTTTGCTAGAAAGCTGTTGTAACTTAGATTCCTGCGATTAATACTAAAGAGCTTTGGACTCTATTTCTCTCTTTTATGCTGCCTTCTACGATTATTTCTTTTATATTTTCTTCATTTGCATACTGTAATTCTAAACTCTGGATTTAAGTGTGTGATTGGAGTGGAACCCTAAGATTTTCTCGAAGGATACATAGGAGAGGAAAATGCTGTGTTAGCTTTCTTTTATGTTGCCTGTGGATAGTGTTTTTGTTATATTCACTTTTCTTAATCGTCGTTACTCTAAACTCTGAATTTCTACAAAAGGGAAAGGAGAATCCTGGAACTCATCCAGAGGATACATAGGAGGGCTAATACTGTGTTCATTTCATTTATTCTTGGTGTTCTTTGTTGCTATTTCAAGTTATTGGCTAGTAATCATGCTTCTGGTTCTTTCCCACCATTAAACTACTAAAATTTCTTCCCTTACTCTTTTATTTCTTTCCTACACCCTCACTTTGTTTATCTCTTTCCTGCACCCTTATCTTAAACATCAAAGTAGTTTAGTATAGGAGCCGATCTTTCTCTGGATATTGGCACGAGGGGCATCTCTTCCCTTCGGCCTTTCAATGTTGGTCCAGGTCTAGGGCGCATACACTTACCCAAATACTTTCTTGGGTAGATTTGATGACCAACAATATTTACTTGAATGTTTTCATGATGTTCATATTAATGGAACACATTTGAATGTTTGGATAGGCAAGATGAATTACATCATACAACTACATCATGTTCCTAAAATTCATTGTGTCACTTTGGCTACTACTCTGCTGAGTACCCATGCTCACCAATGGATTATATGGGAGAACAAACATTATGGTTACCATATTTTATGGTTATAGTTCAATAATATGTTCTTACTCAAGTTTGATAAGGGCTCCTCTACCTATTATATGGTCTATTAAATGTAGACCAAACAAATAAACACAATAGAGGAATGTTATAGTAAGTTCACTAGACTCCTCATATATACCTAATATTTAGATCCTCTAATGGTGGTATAAATATTTCTTCATAGTATTAAGGATGAATTTAGGCAATAGGT
The DNA here is from genome assembly GCA_028583015.1 of Wollemia nobilis. Taxonomy (NCBI): domain Eukaryota; kingdom Viridiplantae; phylum Streptophyta; class Pinopsida; order Araucariales; family Araucariaceae; genus Wollemia; species Wollemia nobilis. The sequence goes on along the minus strand of JAQPPZ010005362.1, from coordinate 2,028,016 downwards.
AGATATACATGATACATATTCCCATAATTATGTTGAGTATTTGGTTTGAGAAAATAAAAATAAGCTCTAGTTATTTTATCCCCAACTATAAAATGGTTTCAATCCCAAAAAAACATACTTCAATAACTATAATAATAAGGATCTACTAGGTTTATTATATTATATATGTTGAGCATGTCATCCTCAAGACTAGGCTTGTGTGAAGTGACCTAACTTCTAATTGGAAGTTAAGGATGAAGTAGTTTCAAAGGATGGAGAGCCTATCCACCCTTAATAAGAGTTGCCAATGAAAATAGGGGATCAAAAGAAAGACATAGATAGTATATACATTTCATAATTTAACATCATTGGGTTGCAAGCTCATAAAACCATCAAGGTATAAGGCTTCATTAAATACCAATGAGTCAATGTGTTGAAAACTTTAGGTAGTATTGAATGTAGATAGTGTAAGCCATGATATTGCATATCAATAATATGACTCAAGATAAATTATAAGTGCTGATTAAAGGTAAGGATCATTGTGTGGGTTGTATTACAAATGTCCATATCCAAATGGATTATTATACCTAATTTGACCATCTTTATGCAATGAAACTAGGTAATACAAATGTTATATATGGGCTTAGTGGTTTTCATAGTTAGGGTATATTAATTTTAATATCTAGTGGCTATATGCACAATGAATGGAATATAGAAATGCCATTCATAAACAAGGTATCCAACCTCTACTTTATAGGGTTTTCAACTCCCACAAATTAAAAATTATACTAAATAAGGGTGGTAAAGTTTTATTAGTCTAAATTAATTGTAAGTACAAGACACTATGCCGTCCTTTCCAAATATTCCTTAGGATATGTAATATGTTTTTGAATTATTGGTTGAAAGAAGGAATTTTTAAAGGGTTCCAAAACATTTTACATATAAAATAGAGCCTTAGAAAGAGGATTGTAGGAGAACCTCAGAGAAACTATAGAGAAATGAACAAACAAGATCTAAATACAAGAGGAGGATTCTAAAAGCAAAAAAAGAAGTAATACATCATAAGAGAGAAAGACAGATCCTCCTAGGATAACATCCTTATAACATATAATTTGGATATCTACCATACGTTGTTTGGTTACCGATATTTAATGTCCATTTTGCAACCATGAGACTCTGTATAGATTTGGGTGTTCCATTCTTTTCAACCTAAGTTTCTCCACCATCTTTATTGAAACCAAGTTATTTTTGTTACTACTATCCATAATCACCTTGTAACATTTACCCCTTGATTTTTAAATCACCTTGAATATGTTACTTCTTTGCTCAGGTTTATGCACCTCCTTTTTTGGTTTTAATAATACTCTATCTACCATAAGGAATTTTCCTTATTTTGGTTCTTCCATGTGCCTTAGTGAAGCAATGTTCTCTTCATATGCTTGTATAATTTGATTACATGATTCCATTCCATGCACCCTAACCTATTGTAATTTAGGGCACTCAAATACCTTATTTCATTCTTCATAATATCTATAGAACTTTCCAACAAAACCATGACCTTTACCTCTACCAAATCCATATTATCCTCTTGATGATTCACTCTTCTTAGATACCTTGGCTGAAATTATTTTAAGAAGTACCAACTTCTCCTTATAAATGCCACCCACTACCATTGTTTGATTTTTCTATTCCTCAAGAATATATCTCTCTTCCTCTCACATTATTTTATTTCCCATGCAACAAATTTTTCTCTACCTTGAGTGTATACTGGTATGCCTCTTTAATCATCCTCTTTGTTATCATGCAAAATTCATCTTGTATGGAAAATTGCAACCTATTTATGTACTTTAACACCTTTTCTTCATCATATTCTACATGAGTAGCTTGAATTATGAGCCTATAGATCTCCTTTTTGTACTCCTTCATGCTTATATCCTTGTGTCTAAGGTTCTACAATTTTTGAAAAAGACATAATTGGTACTCTAATGGTAGAAATTTAACCTTTAAATTGGAAACCATTTTCTCCCATGTCTTGATCCTCTCCTTTATTTTTATTTATATTTAAATATGTACATAATTACACCACAATTAAACTTTTCCTTTTAATTTCATAGTGGAAAACATCACCCTTTTTGGATCTTCTATTAACTTAAAATCAAAATACTTCTCCATTTTAGAAATCTAGTCTATGAGCTCCTCTAAATTCAAGCTCTCGTTATAAGATAGGGTTTTTGTATTTGGCTTCTATCCCATATTAGATATTGTTTAGATCAATAAGTCCTCTAGTTCCACTTCTCACTCTTCATATTGAGCTTCTACATGGTCAACCTCCTCTTCATTATCGCTAATCTCCTCCAAATGAATACCTATTATTTAAGTGCTTTTTATTACTTCAATATAAGAGATAATTCCTCTTAGTATCTCATCTATTTTCATGGCTTGAGAGCCTCATAGTATTCATATTACACATTGTTCCATCATTCCTTCAAAACTTACTTAATATTTTCTTGCTCTAATACCAAAAATGATGTAGTGACTTGGGATAGTTGACAATTTCAGTCAACATCTTCCATCAGCAAGGAAAATTTTATCAATGGCAACAAACAACTCCAACATTGAAAAAATCCTAATGGACATCCCTCATTGGTAATTTTATTTTATCTCCAAATGGCTCTCTTCCATGATGGCATCATCTATATCAGCGAGTTCTTAAACAACACATGGCAATTGATAGTATCCCTGATTGTGGAATCCTAACAACACACAACAAGACTTGCAACAAAATCATCTAATATATAAGCAAGATTTGAATAGAATGGTCCTAAAACATTATGATAAATCAATTTATTTATTCATCATTGGAAAATACTGCCTCATTTTCTACATAGAACATCTACATAGCACAAAAATCCTTCATAGAAAATATCTCCTATCTATACTTTCGAAGTTTTCCCTTCTTCTCCTCAACTTCACTTGTTGCACTTCTTTCACCTTGTACATATTTATAGTGAACAAAGATACACAAACTAAGGGTACAAAAACCATGTGCCAAAACCTACATTCTAAAACCATGTTCTCATACCATGTGCACTACCCATGGTTTTGAAAACCATGTACAACAACACCCATGGTTTAAAAAAAAAACCATGTGCACAACCAATGGTTTGAAAACCATGTTCTCCAAACCATGGTTTCAAACATCCTTACTTAGATGCTCTTGCATCAAAAAGATAATTAGAGGGAATATTCTTCCTCTAAGGAATGTTCTTTTGAATATTTTGATTATTTTAAAAAATTTATATGCTTCTTCTTATTTTTACATGCATTATCCAAAGGGAGTGAGCTTGATATTATATGCTATAGTAATCCTATTCAAAAATTATGTAGAATAATTTTATAGGCCTTTTGATAGTCAAACTCTATGTTCCTTTGCTTCTATAGATTTAATGTTTGTCTCCCTAAACTATTGTGAAAATAAGTTGCTTTGCACATCCTTGTGTGAATTTTTGGTAGATGAAAATGATGCATATTAATTTGAGGTATTGCTTTGGGTTCTATAATCTATTCAATTTGTCAAGGTTGCCTTCAGATGTGCAATAAATCCACCTGTCAATTGGGTGACCTAGATTTATCTTATGTTTCACATTTTTTATGAGCTTATCATGCTAGAATCTATAGTGCTTTACTGGATGTTTCTTCTCCATAATACTTTTATGTATTTCAAATGTGTTTCCAACTATTCTATGAACTCTCTTTGATTGGATATATTTTATCAAGTCATTTGGCATCCTGTGAGCATGTTTTATAGGCTCCTCTAGATATCATGCTTGGAAAATATTTCTAACTTCTCTAGATGACAACTTTACTTTCCAATGTCATTAGCATGTTTTCTTTCAATTCCTTTTTAAACTAAGAAATCTTGTTATATATCCTTATTCTATCCTCCTATTAGGTTCTTGGTCTATATTTTTTAAATGATTGGAATTTCTTCTCAAGGCATGTTTTTCAATGCTATTATCTAATATGGGCTTGCTAATTATTGAGTCTCTTGAGTAAGGTTTGCTATAAGTAATGCATAAATTCTAGTTGTTCATCACAAATAATGTTCAAGATTTAGGGTCTAATGTTCTCTCGTATGAGTCTTACTTTTGAGATATTGATGTCTTTGAGCATCCAAGGTGCTTTATCAATTTGTGCTAGAATGCATTAAGTATTTATTGTGAGAGTATTGAATGGACAAAGGAGTGGTGATAATCTTGTGATTTTCAATAGTTGTGCAAATAACTACTCTTCTTGGTAGTATCTCTTTACATCGTTCACACCTCAAATAGAGATGTTTGACTTAGTTTCTATTATTTGAATGTCTATCAAGACATCCAATTGATACTTTTAATTTCATCACTCCTTTGTTTTAAGTAACATCTCAATTTTTTTTAAGAATGATAACTTATTATTGTAGTGATGTCTTCCATGTTGTTTCTCCCTATTTTTGAATGAAATCCTATTAAAACAACTTGTGGTTTCATGATCTTAAGTTTGAATGCATGCTTCTAGAACAAAGATGACAATCTTGTTGTCTCTTAGTGACAACTTCAATGATGGATTTGTTTCTTTTGATGATAGTGCTTTTATTAAAATCTTTAAGAAGCTTTAATGGCTTCTTAGTATCTTTGAAGGAGCAAATAATTTTGCAAGGGAAACTTATGACCTTGTTTCTTCTATGTTGGTGTCTTTATTTACTTATTAATTGTCTTATGGTGATTATGCTTAGATGTTTTTTCTTCCACTTGTGAATATTTTGACGAATTTGTTATGGCATAAATTTTTACTTTAAGCTAATTTGTGATTGGATTTCTTATCTTGAGATTGCTTCTACCTCTGCTAGAGTATTTTAGAATGATTTTTATCTTAAGACTCTTCTTAATAAGAGTTTAATTTATAAAAGATATTTTGTGGTAATGCTTCATGGAGAGAATGGTTACTTCTTTCTTTTTAGGTTAACCTTGGTATTTTGTAGGGTTATTTTCCCTAAGATCACTTTTTATTTAATAGAGCTCTTATGAGGCTTATCTATGTCAAATTTTGAGAAGGATCAAAAGGAAAGATGAATTTTCCTTTTGCACACTCTAATACCACATGTTAAATTTTAATGCTTTGATAAAAAATATTAATTTTACTTCCAACTACCCTTGTCCTATAGTATATGCATAGTCCTTGTGATGGGTGGTTATACCACACACATGTCATATGGGCTATGATGTAATAATTTATAACACATTAAATATTATGTGTGGGATATTATTGGCCTACCATATTTTTTAATTGCTTCTAGTGGATCAAACAATGTAAGACCTATTACATATTCAAGGGAAGTAGGATAAAAACACCCACCTCTAAATATCATCATCATTACTAACTCTTATAATAGTGAAGCCTTTACTTCATAAACAAGATCAATCCCCTATCTAATACATGGTATGGATGGATTATAACCATTATTGGTCACTTCACAAGGTGGGTTGAAGTTGTACCAATCAAATCCATAAATCAAGAAGTGATTACCCAAATTTTGGAAGACATCATTACTAGATATGAGGATCCTTCCATAATAACCATTGATAATTCCACTGCCTTTATAGGATTCACAATAATGAAATATGCATTAGAATATGGATTGGTGCTAAAACCAACTTCCAATTTTTATTGGTGGAAATCATCTAGTAGAGTTCACATACTAGAAAATTTTGAGGGTTTTGAAAAGGATAATATCCAAATCATAAAGGGATTGAAATACCAAATTGAATAAGGCATTTTGGGTAAATAGTGTAATACCTAAGGATTCTATAGAGTCATTTCCCTACAAGCTAGACTTTGGTAAGAGAGTAGTATTACCAATAAACTTGGAACACCCTACTCTCCAAATGTCCCAATACTTAGAGATAAAAAATACTAATATCAAGCCAATTCAATCTAGTTGTATTTAGAAGAAGATAGGAGAAAAAATTTAAAAGGATGATGAAGAATCAAATGGAAATAAAATTATGGTCTAATAAAAAGGCCATAAAAATGTATTATAAAGAAGGTAATTTGGTGTTCAAATGGTATAGTCATAGTTAAGCCAAGAAGTCACAAAATGCTTGATTCCCTCTAGAATTGGTCATAATGGATTCTTCAAGTTGTAAGTCATAATGCTTACAAGTTGATGATAATCAATAGAAGATAATTACTATTTTTGGTTAACGAGAATCATCTAAGGCCCATATAAAGAGGGGTTTAATACAAAAATAATAAGGATATATATATGTACATATCATATTTATGTCTTTCTTAACTACGATATGTACATAGTGTTTTCATGTCTTCCATGGTTATTATTATTGTTTTTATTTTATTTATTTCTTAGAAATTATTCTCATTTATATTATCTTCTTTCTCAGAGAAAAATACCAAAAATTTAAAAAATAAAAGGTAAAAAAAAGAAAAAGAAAAAAAATGTAAGTGTAAGCCTCGAAAAAGGTATTTCAAAATATCATTTTCTTCTTTTCCTTTCTTCCCATTTCTTGGAAAGTTGAATTTCACAAAAAATATTATAATTTTTTTACAAAGTTCAAATTAAATAGTGAATCATCAAATGCCATTTTCTCAACTAGTTATATTCCTCAAATTTTAAGGATGAGACCTTGGTTCAAATCTTTTTGAGTAATACATGCATAATTTCTAGGTTGTTATAATAACATTCTATGGTCATAAAGTAATATAGGTGGGACATGTTTCAATCTCATACATATAATTAGAAAAAGGAAGGAGTGAATCATTCTATCCTATGGTGAAAATCGCTTTGACATTTTAGTTAATTGCTCCAAAATTTGAACAAATCACTCCAGAAGGCATGTACTAGCAAAAAGATAGGTGAGCAAGTAGATTGACCTGAATTTTAGTCAACCATCCACCTAGGTTATTAATTTTAGGTTTACTAGTGTAGGGGAAGGGGTTAAAACCCTAATTCATTGTCTATAGCCTCATTTGTACCATCTCACCCTTCTACAATTATTTTCTTATCATAAGATAATTGATCCATTAACCAACCAATATTTTATTGGATTATAATTAATGTGATCATAATTATGAAAGGGTCAAACCATATTACTATGTAGGTTGAACTCTGACTTGGTACTCACTATCCTATGTGTTGTTTAGGATTTGCTTATGGTCACCCCATTTAAAATTGGTTCAAAATCTCAACTTGTCCCTATGGATATAAAATTATCCCTAGTTACACCCTAGATTGGCCAAGCGCACCATATTTTCCATGTAGAGGAAATATAAAATTATTCCTAAGCATTACCATTGAGAGCTATTCATCCAAGTAGATGGAATAACCTCTTGTCATCTCAAAAATTGTTCTATGATCTCAAGGAGTGAATCACTCCTTTAAGGAAAGATAACCCACAAATTGAACTTGGGAAAAAATTTGTGCAAGGATTCATCCATCTTAATGGTTGCTTATTGGTAGTAGAAATACTAGAGGAAGTTACATCTAGAAGAAGATATCAAGCTAATTGGCTCTAGAAGAAGATAGGGATAAAACAATTAAAAGGATGATGCAACATCAAATGGTATTAAAGGGATGGTCTAACAAAAGGACCATTGGAGTGGATTACAAAGAAGGTAATTTGGTGTTTAAATAGGATAAAGTCATCACCAAGCCATGGAATCATAAAAATTTTGATTCCCTCTAGAGTGGATTCTCCAAGTTGTAGGTTCTAATGCTTACAAGCTGATGGTAATCAATGTAAGATAATTGCTAATTATGATAATCAATGTAAGATAGTTGCTAATTTCAATTAATGGGAAGCACCTTAGGTCGACCTAAAGAGGGGTCTAATATAAAAGAAAAATAATATAAATATGTACTTAGTATTTTCATGTCTTTCTCGCCTATTATATGTACATAGTTATTTCATCACTTTCCCAACTATTATTCTTATTTTTATTTTTCTTTTCTTTATTGGAAATTATTCCATTTTTTTTTCTCTTTCTCAAAGGAAAGACCAAAAAAATTTAAAACAAAAAATAAAAAGAAAAAAAAAATCTCTTTCTCAACTAGTTATATTCCTTAACTTTCAAGGATGAAACTTAGATTCAAATATTGCCATGTAAGACAGAGAAACCTTTGAGAGGCCCAAACCTGGAAAAGACAACATACTTTTGACGGTCCACTTCCCCATTGAAGATTGGTCCCCATGAAACCATTTTCTGCCTTCTTTGCAGTGGGTCAAATATGGGACATATCATCGAAAAAGGAGGTTCTAGCATCCACCAAATCAAACAACAAACCAGTTCGAAGGTTCGAATTGAAGAAACTGTTCCTGAATGTGACCAGAGAGTCATTATCATTGTAGGTACTACCAAGGACAAAAAACAAGGAAACAAAATAAAGGATATGGTTGTAGAGGATGTAAAGGGAGGAAAAAGCAACGAACATGATAAGAGAGAAATCCTCATTTCCTGCACAAGAAGCTCTGGTCTGCGTTGTTGATAAATTGCTGGAAAGTGAGGGACATGTAGAAGCCCATGATAATGATGATAACCACGGGTCGATTAGATTGTTGGTGCCCATCGATCAAGTTGGTTGTATAATTGGAAAAGGAAGACATATTATCCAACAAATTCACACATATAGCGGTGCTCAAATCCATGTTGTTTTTCCTTCCAAAGATAATGAGATGTTATCGCCATGTGCCCTACCAGGTGACCAAATGGTGCACATCACGAGAGATGTTCCTGCTATTAAAAATGCCCTTATCACTATCTTTGATCGCATGGGTGAACGCCCTCCTCACGACGGAGACCAACTCTACAAAGGTTCTGCTTACCATTTCTCCACCCATCCACTAATGAATAATATGTTTCACTTCAAGTACTGCGCTTCAATTCCCATGCTTCAGGGAATAGTTGGTGCTAATCTGGGCTAAAAATTAGAAATCACATTCCAATAGCTGTGTTCTAATGAAAAGGTTGGACTTATTATTGGGAAGGGAGGTTGTATATGATAAGATGAAGCCTAAATTTGTCTAAACTAGTTGCTTTTATGCATGGAAACTTTCTAAACTAAAAAATCAGTCTAGAAAAAGCCATAATTGATGGGTCTATCTTTGGTGTCTAATTCCAAGATAGAATCTATAAAATTAATGGTTGCATAGAAATCAGTGTGATTTTTCAGTGTGTGTTTTTTTGGGAGAGACAGTGTATGTGGAGAGGATTTCTTTGTTTTTGAGACATTGAGAGGATGTGTACAATGGTTGGTTGTTGGTGATTCCCTCTGGTGCTTGGAGGACTTAATAAGGAACTGAAATTATTCTCCGAGGACGTAGCCCACACTGGGTGAACCTCGTTACATACTGTGTCAATCTGTTGTGTGATTGTTTTTGGTTACTTTTATGTTCTTCTGAAAAATCTGTTTAAATAAATTGCTCAATATTATTGGTTTAATAATATGTAAATACTAACAACTGGTATCAGAGCACATTGTGTTGGGTACTTGAAAGCATGGGATTATTTCGAGTGGGAGCAATGGCAGAGGATTCAAAGTTTCGGATAGACAAGTTTAATGGGCAGAACTTTGCATTATGGAAAATGCAAATTGAAGATTATTTATTACTGAAAGATCTGTATCTTCCTTTAGGTGAAAAAGCAAATCAACCGTTCGATGTAACAGATGAGGCCTGGGAGCTGCTAGACAGAAAGGCTTTGGGAACAATACGCTTATGCTTGGGAAGCCAGGTGGCTTTCAACATCTCAAAGGAGAAAACAACAAAAGATGTAATGGATGCCCTTACCAGGTTGTATGAAAAACCTTCTGCATCTAACAAAGTTTTCTTGATGAAAAAATTATTCAATATGAAAATGAATGAAGGTGAGTCTGTGCAGGACCATCTTAATAATTTTAATGAGGTAACAAATCAATTATGCTCTGTTAAAATTGAATTTGATGATGAGGTCAGAGCTTTGCTTATCTTATGCTCTTTGCCAGATAGTTGGAACAGTCTAGTTATGGCGGTTAGTAATTCTGTATCTGGTTCTAATAAACTGGTATTTGATGATGTTGTTGGAGTAATTCTAAGTGAGGATATGCGAAGAAAATCTTCAGGAGAAGCAACATCATCAGGAACTGCTTTGACAGTGGAGAACAGAGGTAGGCAGAAGGAAAGGGGTAAAAGTCCAAGCAGAGGAAAGTCTAAAGGGAGATCAAAGTCTAGAGGAAAGAGCAAGGTTGAGTGTTGGTATTGCAAAAAGAAGGGACATCTGAAAAAGGATTGTTGGAACAGAAAGAATGTCGAACAAGGGGACAAAGAGAGTCAAGGTAAGCAAGGAGCAAATATTGCAGGTGAAATTTTGCAGGATGCCTTAATTTTATCATTAGATAATAATAGTGATTACTGGGTAATAGACTCTGGAGCCTCTTTTCATGCTACATCTCACCATGAATATTTTATAGAGTATGTCCAAAGTGATTATGGATAGGTGCTATTGGGAGATGACTATCCTTGCAGGATTGTTGGCATGGGAAAAATTAAAATAAAGTTACCAAATGGAAATTATTGGATTTTAAATGATGTCCGACATATTCCAGACCTCAAGAGAAATTTAATTTCAGCAAGCAAACTTGACAACGAAGGATATGTCACTACATTCGGAGATCATTCTTGGAAGGTCACCAAGGGATCAATGGTGGTAGCCAAGGGTAAGATGATTGGTACTTTATATTTACTTACCAATACTTTTAATTGTACAATGAATTTAGTGGCTACAGGAGAGAGTGCAGAGTTGTGGCACCATAGATTGGGCCACATGAGTGAAAAGGGAATGAAGATTCTTCACTCGAGAAAGTTGCTACCAAAGCTGAAAGAGGTGGATTTGGGATTTTGTGAGGACTGCATCTACGACAAATAGAAGAGGGTAAGATTTTTGAAAGTTGGAAAAGAAAATAAAAAGGAGAAATTGGAGCTGGTACACAGTGATGTATGGGGACCGACTCAGGTAACTTCTTTAGGTGGATTTAATTATTATGTTACCTTCATAGATGATGCCACTAGAAAGACGTGGGTATATTGCATTAGAAATAAATCTGATGTGTTTGATACCTTTCAGAAATGGAAGGCATTAGTAGAGAATGAGACTGGTAAGAAGGTTAAGTGTCTCAAATCTGATAATGGTGGTGAGTATTGTTCTAATAATTTTGATAATTATTGCTCATTGAATGGAATCAGGAGGATTAAGGTAACACCTAGAACACCTCAAGAGAATGGGGTGTCTGAAAGGATGAATAGGACTATTATGGAGCGTGCTAGGTGCCTTAGATTGCATGCAGGATTACCTTTGTTTTTATGGGCATATTGTGTTGACACTGCAGTTTATTTGATCAACAGGGGGCCTTCAAGTGCATTAGATGGTGGGATTCCAGAAGAGGTATGGACTGGTAAAATCTGCAATTACTCTTTTCTTAAAGTTTTTGGATGTGAGGCATTTGCTCATATTGATAAGGAGAATAGAAAGAAGTTAGATGCAAAATCCTAGAAATGTTATTTCATTGGTTATGGAGTTGATGGATTGGGTTACAGGTTATGGGATAATATTAACCGTACAATCATCAGAAGCAGGGATGTTGTATTTAATGAGAAGAGTTTGTATAAGGACAGGTTGCAGGTAAAGAAGGATGATTCTCAGTATGTTGAGCTTGATGGTGAGCCAATAGTACCAAGAGTACAAGGAGATATCCAGGAACAAGAGCCACAAACTTCACCACAAAGTGTTCAAGAACAACAACAACTAGCACCTCAATCTCCTGTAGGTGTTGTCAGAAAATCTACCAGGACAAGTAGAATTCCCCAATGTTTTTTTGATTATGTTATGTCTACAAGGGTAAGTAAGTTACCAGACTGTTATTTCCCCACACTTAATTATGTGTTATATACTGATGTTGGTGAGCCAGAGTGCTTGGATGAAGCTTTACAGATGAGTACCAGCAAGAAGTGGGAGCAGGCAATGAATGAGGAGATGGAGTCTCTTCTTCACAACCAAACATGGGAGTTGGTTGAGCTACCTATAGGAAAAAGGGCACTTCACAACAAATGGGTATATAGAGTCAAGGAGGAGGCAGGAGGCAATAAAAGGTATAAAGCTAGACTTGTTGTAAAAGGTTTTGCACAGAAGAAGGGAATTGACTTTGATGAGATTTTCTCACCAGTTGTAAAAATGACCTCCATTAGAACAATTTTAAATTTAGTTGCTATTGAGAATTTGCACCTTGAGCAACTTGATGTAAAGACAACTTTCCTTCATGGAGATTTGGAGGAGGAGATTTACATGCATCAACCAGAGGGCTATGAGGTAAAGGGTAAGAAAAATCTCGTGTGTAGGTTAAAGAAAAGCTTATATGGCCTCAAGCAGGCACCTAGGCAGTGGTACAAGAAATTTGATAGTTTTATGGCTGAAAATGAATTCAAAAGATGTCAATCTGATCACTGTGTATATTTCAAGAGAACTAGTGATGGTTCCTTCATTATTCTGTTACTGTATGTAGATGACATGTTGGTTGCAGGGTCTAACATGCAGGACATAAATGACCTGAAAGGGAAATTGGCAAGCATGTTTGCCATGAAGGATTTGGGGGCTGCAAAGCAAATCCTTGGAATGAAAATATTAAGAGACAGGAAGAAAAATTTGCTTAAATTGTCACAAGAGGACTATATTGAGAAGGTGCTACAAAGGTTCAACATGGAAAATGCAAAACCAGTGAGCACACCTTTGGCAAGGCATTTCAAACTGAGTAAGGGTTTATGTCCAAAGACACAGGAGGAGCAAGAATACATGACAAGAGTTCCATATGCTTCCGCAGTGGGAAGTTTGATGTATGCCATGGTTTGCACAAGATCGGATATAGCCCAAGCAGTGGGAGTTGTAAGCAGGTTCATGAATAATCCAGGAAAAGGGCATTGGCAAGTTGTTAAGTGGATATTCAGGTATTTGAGGGGTACTTCTAAATATTGTTTGAATTTTGGTGGTACTAATTTGAGTTTGCAAGGTTTTGTAGACTCTGACATGGCAGGAGATCTTGATGGTGGAAGGAGCACTACCGGCTATATTTTCACTGTAGGTGGAGGAGCGGTGAGTTGGATATCAAAACTCCAACAGGTTGTAGCCCTTTCAACCATGGAAGTTGAATACGTTGCTGCTTCTGAAGCAAGCAAAGAGATGATATGGTTGCAGAGACTTATGGAAGAGTTGGGGAAAAAGCAGGAAGACAATAGGCTGTGGAGTGATAGCCAGAGTGCTATCCATCTTGCGAAGAACTCAGCATTCCACTCAAGAACCAAACACATCAAGCTAAAATATCACTTCATAAGGTCAGTCATGGAGGATGGATCTCTGAAACTGGATAAGATTCACACTTCCAAGAATCCTGCAGATATGTTTACTAAAATTGTTTCAAGGGAGAAGTTGAGCTTTTGCTCAACTTTAGTTGGTCTAAGGGAATAGATCAATGTTATGAGAATATTTCAGTTCCTTAGCTGTAGGATGTTACAACGGTTTAGTCTCCAAGTGGGAGATTGATAAGATGGAGCCTAAATTTGGCTAAAAATCAGTTTTTCTCTCTGTTTGGTAACTAGTTGCTTTTATGCATGGAAACTTTCTAAACTGAAAAAATCAGTCTAGAAAAAGCCATAATTGATGGGTCTATCCTTGGTGTCTAATTCCAAGATAGAATCTATAAAATTAATGGTTGCATAGAAATCAGTGGTGTGTTTTTTGGGAGAGACAGTGTATGTGGAGAGGATTTCTTTGTTTTTGAGACATTGAGAGGATGTGTGCAGCTGTTGGCTGTTGGTGATTCCCTCTGGTGCTTGGAGGACTTAATAAGGAACTAAAATTATTCTCGGAGGACGTAGCCCACACTGGGTGAACCTCGTTACATACTGTGTCAATCTGTTGTGTGATTGTTTTGGTTATTTTGTTTATGTTCTTCTGCAAATCTGTTTAAATAAATTGCTCAATATTATTGGTTTAATAATAAGTAAATTTTAACAGTATATTTAAGAGGCTTGAAAGAGATACAACTTCCCATATCAAGATTGCAGAGCCTGTGTCCAATGAAAATGAATGAATTGTGAGGGTCATAGCATCCCCTTCCACGAGGAAAATTATCTCCTACACAAAATGCTCTTCTTGGTGTTGTTGGTTGGATGGTCTCTTTAGCGAACAAGGATAACACTCCAATCAGTGCTAAACTTCTTATACCATCCAACCAAATCGAGTGTTTGGTAGGAAGATACGGGAGTATAATATCCGAAATGAGAAGATCAAGCAGAGCACATACCAAAATACATGGAAATAAAAAGTTCTCTAAATGTGCTTCTGAAAATGACAAAGTTATAGAGGTGGGTGGATTAGATCTAGATGTAGTTGAAGAAGCGCTTATTCAAATCACATCACACTTGCAAAATAAAGAATTTTCAGTTACTTTTAGTAGTGATATCTATGTCGATCACATGGGAAGACCTAGACCTGGACTATGCGGAGCCACGTGAGACGTTCATGGAAGACTTCTTCAAAATCCTCTTCCTCACATAACTCGTTCAACACTAGAATATACCCATTGATCAGGATCATGGGAGGGTATGAGTATGAATATGAATGCGAGTAGGATCAAGGTTGATCACGACTAGAATATACCATATCTAGAACACTAGATCAAATTCATGCTGCTCATAGCCTTATCCAGGCCTACATTCAAAGTTGTTGACAGAGATTAGTCACCCTATCTGTGATAGGATAAGTTTAAAGGCATATAAATATTTGGATATTGATCCAATAATTCCATCTGCCTTTGGATTAGATGTGTTACAATTTATTTGATATAGATTTTTGACTGTTATATTTTATTTCATCGTTTATATTTTTGTTAGGAATCATATCGGATGGATTACAATAACTTTGTCACTATATTTGAAAAATATTTTCCCAACTAAATCACAATAATTGGTTTTTTCTTTTATTCTGACTAACGTATTTTTAGTTCAAATATATTAGGGTTTATAACTTATTCCTCAGTGTATTGATAGTGGTCTTTAACAACTCCTTTCCTGCATCAAGGACTCAAAAGTGGATTTTCAAAGGAATAAACAAAAAACAATAATGATAAGTTAGGGTTTTATTTAAAAAAAGAACTTTATAAAGGCAATTCCATTTCCTGCATCAAGGACTCAAAAGTGGATTTTCAAAGGAATAAACAAAAAAAACAATAATGATAAGTTAGGGTTTCATTTAAAAATAAAACTTTATAAAGGCAATTCCATGAGGTTGCAAATTAGAGATTTATTAGTTCTTAGTTTTATAAATAAAATATTTACCGGGCAAGGGCAAGGGCAACAGAGAAATGAGGATGCCCAATATTTTTAAAATATAACGATTTAGTGTGAGGATGTATAAGCATGTGACAATGAGCACAAATTTAAAATAAATTAAAATTTACAATAAATTTATAAATATATTAATAATGAAAGTAATTTTAAAATTAATTAAAAATTATAATAGTATTAAAATATAATAATTACAATAAATTAATATTATTTATAGGATCATTGAATGATTTGTTTTCAAGTGATTTGTTTTATGAGGAAATTGATTGATCAATAAAATAAGTTTTATTGTCCAAGTGTATTTTTGATAAAATCTATAGGAACGTGATTCAAATAGATAATATTAAGGTGAATAGAGTAGGGGTATTGAAAGATGATCATATGAGAAGTTATAGTTATTTTCTACTCCATATTTTGAAATATTTCTTTTAAGATAATTAACACAAAAATTATCGTGGGGTGGATATATGGTGATTTATTATACCCATATAAAGGTGCCTTGGGATGGAAACTAATAGAGAACAAATCACCATAAAATAACTTGCTACATAAGCTAGATGGAGATGGTGTAGTAAGCTAGAATGAGATGCTTGAATTTATAGATGATGAAGCTATAAAAGGTACCCAAATGACCAAAATTGATATGATCATCGATGTGTTCTAAGATGACGAAGACTCAAAGTGAACTTTGAAGAAACTAAGATTGAAAATTCTTTAATATCTAAAAAGCTTGCTAACACCCTAGTCTTGAATAGTCAATAGATATAAGGACCTTAATAGATATGGACCATACATTTTGATAGAACCAAAACCAATAATGGTGTTGGGATTGGTATTTAGTTCATAGACACAAGTTGCCTAGATGAATTTTACCTATAGTTTGTTTTTAAGTTCCAAGTATAAAGTATTATGTAGTCACTTAAGGAAGGCTAAAATGATGACGATCATAAACCTCAACATATTTGGCTGCTCTAAACTTTTAATAAAATATGTCAATTTATAATATGCAACCAAAAACAAATAATCATATAAGCATAGGGTTTGATATTTTGTAGAAAGATTTAATACCTATAAATCAAATCAATACCTTAAGAGATAAATACTAAGGATGATAAATTAGCATCCATAGAAATGAGGTTTGACCCCACTCTAGAGATACGGGATAAACTAAAAAAACTAGTAGTCTTTAGGACAACGATCCTAATAATTTTGATCATTGGTAAGTCTTCAATAATGAGGAAATTATAGGATTCCTCATCAAAGAAGTTAACCATACTAAAAAATAAAAATGAATGTGGGGATGATATAAAAGATAAGGTAAACCAATTGAAGAAATATTAGTTTCCAAAGAGGATAATCACAATAGAAAGCTTGTTTAACCCTAAAAATAGTGTTAAGAAGTCTAGCATCAAAGTGAAAGCATCTTCCTATCATTCTATTGATATTGTTTAAGAGAAGAATTTATTGTTAGTCAAATAATGTACTAAGGAGGAGATATGTCTTTTCAAAGAGATCTATAAAAATATGATGATATCATTGCTTGGTCCTTCAAGGATCTAAAAATATGTGACCCAAGGATCATATACAATAGAATCATAACCTGGTACTAAGAACTTTTAATAGAAATAGAGGTAGGTAACACCCAAAAAATAAATAATTATAAAGAAAGAGCTTTTAAAGTTCCTTCACACCCAAATAATCTTCCCAATCAAGCATTCTACTTGGGTAACCAATTTAATACTCATTCACAATAAATATAGTGATATTAAATTATTTTAATTTTAGGAACATGAGCAGGTCATCATTAAAAAATTATTACCCTTTGCCTACCATAGATCAGATTTTATAAAATGTAGCTAGATCAAAAATTTTATCACTATTGGATGGCTTCTTAGGATACACTCAAATATTTCTCAAGGAGGAAGACCAACATAAAATGCCATTCACAACCAAATGGTGAATATTTGTGTATCAACCAATACCTTTTGTGTTGTCAAATATCAAAGCCACATTCCAATTAAATATGGATATTGTATTCATAGGTCTAATAGATATAATTATAATTATACTCTTTTAAGATTTAATAGTTTTCTCAAAAGAAAGAGGTAAATATATTAAACACTTATAGTCTATATTCTAAAGTTGTAGTGAGTATGGCATTTTACGTAATCCCAAAAAATCCATTCTCATGGTTTAAAAAAGAAAAATGTTTAGGTATCTAAATATGATCTAGCACTAGATCTTGATAGGATAAAAGTTATCCAAGAACTCCCTTTGCCTACCTATATCAAGGGAATTAATTATTTTCCAGGTCAAATTTAGTTTGTAGCTAAGTTCATAATCAATTTTGTGTACTTAACGAAACTAATAACAAAGATCTTAAAAAATGATACAACTCTTAAATGGGCTAAAGAAGGTAAAAAGGTTTCCCAAGATATAAAGTATGCTATTACCAATACCCTGGTTCCTATCAAATAAAATTTCTCTAAGGATTTTAGGTTGTATGTGTTTAGGATGTACGAAAGCATTTATTTAGGTTTGACTTAAAAGTATGATAAAGACATAAAATATCTAATCTCTTTCATGAATAAAAAACTACATAATTACAAGGAAAGGTACACATTCATTATGAAATAGTTATTTGCAATGATAAAAGGCCTTAGAAATTTTAGGTAGTACCTATAGTAATGCAATACCAATACCTCTATGGTTCATATTGATGTTAAATATATTGTGGTCTATGGCAAACATAAAGAAAATATAATAAGATGCATAAACAGGATCCAAGAATTCCATATAGAAATATAAGCCATTAAACTTATCAAGGATACGGTTTTCTATGAGAATATTGCTATCTTATCTCTCAAATATCAAGTAACATTGGTTGGAGAGATCAAACCAAATGGTCAACTAGGTTAGATGGTGGATGTTAGGAGACACATGATATCAAGGCAAGTTCTAGAGGGCTTGATACCTAAAGAAAGGGCTAGGTTTATATAGAAGATAATACACTATACATGGTTAGACAATATACTTTTTTGGAAAAGGTATCATAGGGTCCTTCTATGATGCATAAAAAAACCAAGAGAAGGAGCCCTAATCAAGGAATATCATGACAAATGACACTATTCTTCTAAAACTACAATGGATAAAATATTAAGGGTGGGATATTATTATTATTTTTATTTGTGGAAAACATCCCAAAAGGGATGCCACTTTCGGGTAAGACCCAAGGAGGCAAGGGTATCCATTCCGCCAAAAATGCCCAGGACTCGGACCTGGCCTACCACCTTTGACATACTCAAGGAGCAAACAAACACACAAAACCAAATTAAAAAAAGAAAATAACAACAAAAATAATAAAATAAAATAAAAAACAAACTCCTTGAGTGTGTCAAAACCAAAAGCACAACCAAACACGCACAATAAGATAAAAGAAACCACAACACAAACCACATAGAAAAACACAAGAACCACATAACAAAACACAAACAAGACAAAAACAACAGAACACTACAAAGACATAACCCAAAAAAACATGAAAAATAAACACAACCAAAACCTAAAAAATAAAATAAAAATAAAAACAACCAACAACAGACAATAAACAAAAACAAAAAACATAGAAAACACTCACACATAAAAAAATGAAATAACACAAACAAAGAGAAACCCAAGAACAAGAACGAAAAAAACACAAGAACAATAACAATAAACATAAAAAAAAAAAAAACAAAACAACAAAAACACAAGAACAACAAAAAACAACACAAAGAACACAAAAACAAAACAAAACAAAAGAACCCACCCACCTTAAAAAACTAAACAAAAAAACAAAGAAGACAAAAGAAAAAAAAATGAACAAAACAATGACCTATCTAGACCAAGAAGACTATTAATGCAAGAATCAACAGAGGAAACAAAATAAAGAATAGAATGAGCTAGGGAACTAAAAAAACTGAATGAACCAAAGAGAAACAAAAAAAAAACAAGAAGAAACTAGGTACCTTGAGCTGGAGCCATCCAAAGAAATGATAGAAAGAAGAGCTTCCCTAATTTGAGAAGCCCACCATATAGGAGGGTGGCCATAACAAGTAAGATCACCTTTGTCCAAAGCCCAATTAGCTAAAGCATCAACACTCTTGTTTTGATCTCTGACCACATGATTGTAATCAACTTTCAAAAATCCCATCTGGATTAACTGAATCTTCTCAATAATTCTTTTTATTCTCCAATCCACCTTATGATTCTTAGAAGGAGTCTTCAAGAGATTAATCATAAGTTGAGAGTCAGACTCAACTAACACCTTTTCCCATCCAACCTTAGTAGCCTCCTGAAGGCCTCTAAGGATACCATACCCCTCGGCAAGGTTATTGGAAAGAATACCCAAATTCTAAGCAAAAGTAAAAACCAGGGAGCCATCTGAAAGTCTACCAATTCCTCCCACATTGGCTTTTCCAGGGTTCCCTCTAGAGGCTCCATCAGTATTGACTTTTCCAAAATCCTTAGGAGGAGGTTGCCAATTTCTAGTCCTATCCATCTTACTAATACTCACATTCCCTTTAAGTTGGTTGCCCTTAGAAGGTTTAATATTCAATATTTGCATCACTTGATCCCATATTTGGTGGGAGTTTTGGGGGTGATTAAGGAGATGATGGACTGATTCAACTAAGTTGGCTATGGTCTTTTGCCAAATATAGTGAATATCCTTCCTATCTTGATTAAAAATTTGGTTGTTCCTTTCATTCCAAATATTCCAAAGAAGAATGGTAGAACCCATCCAAACTAACTGCCTAATAAAATGATCAACACCCTCTTGATTAGGCCAATCCCTCCAAAGTCTGTTCAAAAGTGAAAAAATTGGACCACTGTAAGCCAAGTAAAGTTGCCATTCTCCTCCATAGCTCAGAGGCTAAAGTACACTCAATAAAAATATGGTTGATATTTTCTACATTCTCTTCACACATTTCACATCTAAAAGGGCCATGAAAACCACGCTTCATAAGTTGCTCACCAGTAAGCACCCTACGATGCAATAAAAGCCAATTAAAGAACCTCACCTTAGGCCGAAGCTTTTGAGCCCACAATTGAGAAAATATGTCAGAAGAATGGTTGGGATTATTATGGCATAAGGTCAAATAACCTTGAGCAACTGAATACTCACCCTTAGTAGTGTTGTTCCATCCAAAACAATCTTTTTCATGGGACCAAGAGAGGGATCTCATATGAAGGATGCCTTGGATATCTTGTCTTTGCCTTTATGGGATTTGAATAGGCCAGTCCTCAATAGGGATCCAATATCTACCAACCTTTGAATTACCAGTATGGTACCGACGGTAATTAGCCACCTTTATCCAATTAGCTCGGTGAAGCTCCTCCATCCAAGGCCTCCAATCGGGAAACCGAGTTATCAAAGGCTTGTGACCATCCCAAGAATCTGTCCAAAAATTTGCATGTTGACCATTATGAATGATCCAAAATAATTTTTTCTTTATCAAATCCTCACCAGTCTTAAGAACTGCTAAAATGGGAGAACCTTTGGTAGGAAGTTGATAGCGAACAAGGTCTTCAGGACTTTTGTTCTGAGCATATTTAGCATGGAGATTATTGGCCCAAAGAGCATTGGGGTTATGCAACATCCTCCAATATAATTTAGCAGCTAAAGCTTTGTTGTTATTAATTGAAGACCGGAATCCTAACCCCCCTTCACTCTTAGGAAGACATAAAGTATCCCATTTCACCAAGGCCCATTTTCTTTTCTCCTTAGTACCACTCCAAAGGAAACGATGACTGATTTGATCCAATTCTCGAAGAACAACCTTTGGGATATTCAAAATGGAAGAAACATAAATAGGAATAGCTTGAAGGACTGATTTTACCAAGGTGATTCTACCCCCAGAAGAAAGCCACTTGTTGGTCCACTTTCCAATTTTCTTCTTGACTTTGTCCAACAACCAATTCCAATATTTATTTTTCTGCCTTTGAATATTTATGGGAATACCTAAATAAGTGATTGGAAGAGAGGTCTTCTTATATCTTAATTTATCCAAGACCATGGATTCCTGTCTAGCAGAGCGGTGAAAGAAAATAACTTTAGATTTGTCTTCATTGATCAAGCGCCTAATAGCCTTAGAAAAACAGACTAATGATTTGCTTAATATTAGAAGCTTCCTTAAGCGTAGCTTTACCTAAAAGGGTAGAGTCATCCACAAATTGAAGATGAGAGATAGGTCTAGCTCCATGAGCAATGGTAACTCCCTCAAGGGTTTTGTTTTCCCTCTTTTTGGTTATAGTCCTACCCAAGCATTCAGCAAGAATGATGAATAAATAAGGGGATAGCGGGTCACATTGCCTGATACATCTGGAAGGTAGGAAAGACTGAGAAGGCCTGCCATTGATAAGAACTAAGTAGGAAACTGAAGAGATACATCCCATAATCCAATCCATCCAATCCTTAGAGAAACCAAATTGCCTCAAAACTTTGATAAGGAAGTGCCAATCCACTCTGTCATAAGCTTTGGATAAGTCTAACCGGATGAACATAGAAGGAGAATTTTGCATATCCATGGAATGGATGGCTTCCTGAGCAAGAACTATCTCATCTACTATTTGACGTCCTTCCACATATCCCCCTTGCTCTCGGGAAATAATCTTATGTAAAAGAGGCTTCAACCTTTACTGCCATGATTTTAGTAATAATTTTGAGAAGAACATTACATAAAGCAATAGGTCTAAAAGCTGAGATATGATCAACCTCTTGAGCTTTTGGAACAAGAGTAATATAAGTTTTATTGATAACCTTCAAAATTTCTTTGGATTTCCTGGCTTCTTCCACCACCTCTAATAAATCAACATGAAGGATATCCCAGAACTCTTGGTAGAACTCAATAGGAAAACCATCGGGACACGGGGTTTTCCCTTTTTGCATTTTAAAAACTACTTGTTGAAGCTCATTGATAGTAACGAGAGCGAGTCAAAATAGAGTTCTCCTAGAAGTGATAAGAGAAGGGATTGCTTGAAGAACATTTTGTTGAGAAGTTGAGTCAAGAGGAGTAGCAGCAAAAATATTGGAAAAGTAATCAACAACAATAGAGTTCATGCCATCCCAAGTATAAACAACATCTCCAGAATCTGATTTTAAGGAAGAAATAAAGTTGTGAGATCTTCGAGCTAGAAGAGATTTGTGGAAGAAATTTGTGTTTCGATCTCCTTCTTTGAGCCATTGAATTCTAGATTTTTGCTTCCATAAGATTTCTTCTCTTTTTTCCCATTCCTCTAATTGAGTTGTGAGTTTAATTTCATCTGCACTTCTCTTCTCTGTGAGGCCATCTAAATGGATTTTCTTATTCAAATTTTCAAGATGAGCAATAACTTCATGTTTTTTTTTATG
This sequence comes from Wollemia nobilis, assembly GCA_028583015.1. NCBI lineage: Eukaryota > Viridiplantae > Streptophyta > Pinopsida > Araucariales > Araucariaceae > Wollemia > Wollemia nobilis. Next base: position 2,005,228 of record JAQPPZ010005362.1, on the reverse strand, counting down.
AACATCCCCAAACTCTTTCCAGTTCCAAGTCTTGATTTTGGATTTAATGTATTGCAGTATTTTGGCAAAACAGAACATCTTAGTCCCATGCCTAGGTTTACCTTCCTTCCACCATTGTTGCACACGAGGTCTGAAGGAAATGTCTCTAAGCCACATTAATTGAAAACGAAAAGGAGAGAAACTCACATTGGTTTTCCACATTTCCACCATGAGTGGCCAATGATCCGAACCAACATTATTAAGAGTCTTCACTTTAGGAATGTGACCATGGATTAAGAAATTTTTAGAGAGCAAAAACCTATCCAATCTCTCCATTATACAAGCTAAGCCTTGCCTTCTGTTAGACCAAGTCATAAGGCCATTATCCGGTTGGATATCCACAAGATGGAGGTTTGCAATATATTCGCTCATGAGGTCAGTACTTTTGTCCAAATTTCTATTTCCCCCCTTTTCTCATCTAGAGAGAGGATGGTATTGAAATCTCCTCCGATCAAGATCCAAGCTTTAGGAAAATGAGAGATAATATGAGTAATATCCTTCCACTGTCTTCTTTTTTCCTCCAAAGAAGTCGAGGCATAAACGATAATGCAGAGCATAATCTGGTTGGAATGTCTACTTTGAATAGCTATAGCCAACAAACCCCAACTGCCAACCATATGGTGAATAACTACCTCTTTTGGGTCCCAAAGACAAGCAATGCCACCCGAAGTCCCTTGGGAGCTGAGGGAAACCACTTTTCCAGTGGCCAAATTTTACTGGCAATTAAGTCCATATCCTCCATTGACATTTTTGTTTCTTGAAGGAAAACAAGATGTGGATGATTTATCTGAATCATTCTTCTAATTTCATTTTGTTTTGAAAGACTCCCTTTGAGTCCTCTAATATTCCAAGTGATGATCTTCATTAATACCAGGGCTAAAAATGTTGGGAAGGGCATTAATCTTACCTTCCTCTACAAGCTTTTCACCTTCTTTTACCATATGATATTGATTGGTCTTGCGACCTACTTTTTGATTAGAATCCATCTTCAATTTTTTTTCCCTGTTTCTTGACTTATTCCAATTGAATCTGAGATGGCTTCTAACCTTGAAGAATGCTCATACACAGCCAAAATTTTACTAGATGGTTCAATGGAGTCTATATTGGGACCTGCATTATTTGAAGTTTTGACATTTGAAATATTGTTTTTCTTGTGTAAATTTTCTCCTTTTTTTTTTGTTGAAAACCTTTGATTTGTTGGTTTGTCTCTGAGTTCTTTCCTTCATATTTAAATTGTGTTTCTAAGATTTTAGTTTCCATTATTTCCTCTTCCTCACTTGGGACATCATTTGTGGAAAGGATTTCAAACATATTAGCAAATGACTTTGATTGATCCTTCATTACTTGGTTTTTTGAGTGTTCTTCTTCTTAGGTATTTGGAAACCTGCTGAGTTTATATCTTCTTTCTTTTGATCGGGAATTTTATTTGGGCAAGCATCGGCCAAATGACCATATTCATGGCAAATTCTACAACGAAAAGGAATGTTCTCATAGTCCACTACTTGCTCCCAAGTGTCTTCCCCAAATTGTAATGTGATATTTTTAGGTAGGGGTTTGTCAAAATCCATTAAAACACAAATTCGAGCATAAATAATATGTTCAAAATTTTGAGTACAATCAACGAGTCATCATAAAAGTTCCTAAAGAGTTTCCAATTGAAGAAAAAATAGTAGGATTCCAAAATTCAATAGGGAGGCCAAAGAGTCTAACCCACACGGGAGCTATAGAAGGCATCTCTTCTTCGGCTTTAAATTTAGTATGCCGGGGCTTCATGAAAAGCCCTGCCCTTCCAAAAACCAAGGACCCCCTTGAAAAGTTTTCTCTCTATCTTCATTATTAGCAAATAAAACAAGAAAATAACCATTTGGATAAATAGAGATTTGTAACTCACCTTTAGTTTTCCAGCTTTTTGCAGCCCGGACTTTGAAAGCGAGATAGACTCGGACGAAAACCCACGAACCGACAAATTAGTCCTCTTTTTTCCAAATCTTCAATGCCAGTCTGAATGTTACCCATATCAAGCTTAACAATAGGAGTTCCATCAGCTGCTTTAAGACATCCTGACTCCGTTTTCTTGGGATCAATCTTAGGCATTCTTAGAGGTTTATGAGAAGCCCTAGTATTGATATTAGCATTGGGGTGAGGTCTGTCCACCATGAAGGGCATCCCTAAAATTCATTTTTGGGACTGAGTCTTCAAAATTCTTACCCTTGACAGGGGTTTTCATAGTAGAATTATTTTGTGGGTGCACCTTAGCACCAGATTCACTTGAGATATGAGCCATTTTTTGATCAACTGCTTGAAACTTATTTCGTGGTCTCTTTAATCCTTGCCCTAGATGTCGTGGAAAGGTATGGTTTTCACTTTTCTTTTGTGCAGCAAATTGGAAGCCGTTGTCACTCAAGTTCACAGTATGATCTATTGAAAGACAAATTTCTAACCCATCTTGTATCCCCTACAACATTTCTTGCTAAAATATTGAGCATAAACCACAAAAATATTGGCCGCTAGGGCCCGAAGGCCCTAAAAACCAACCTCTGGAGCTGCTTGCACTCAACCCAGATGAAACCCTCGCATAGCCGCTTGCCAAATATATCGTTCACACATAGGGATGCGCTAGGATCTGTGTTGCTCCAAATGATATGAAAATTTGTGGAGATGTTCTAGGGTTTTTCAGGCATCTACCCTCAAAATTTTAGCTCAATCCGAGTTCGGATGAGTGAGATATGGCCGAAACGAGTTCGGCAGTTTGGGCAGTCCTGCGAAAAACGTCTCTACCATTCAGCTCCAAAAATTTTCAACAAACTTGGAATTCAGGGTGGGATATTATTGACCTAACATATTTTTCAATTGATTCTAGTAAATCAAACAATTCAAGACCTTCTACACATTCATGAGAAGAAGGATAAAACCACCAATGCCTCTAAATCCCACCATCATTACTAAATCCTTTCAATAATGGGGCCTATTGAGTGGTAATTTTTCCCAATTGCAAAACTACACTCACAGTTAGGATTTTGATTAGAAAACCCTCTCTTATAAAGAAATAAACATTTCTCAAAGTGTTTCATTCCCTTATTTTTGGTCTGAATGGTAACACTTTCTATCATAAAAAGGTGAGTAATTATTCCCACTTCCTGATTATACTCGGTACACCTTTTACCACCTTCATTCCATGCTCACAAATCTAGTGACATGTTTCCCTTTGTTGGTCTAGAGTTTATAAGGCTCCCACAATGATGTCCATTCATTTTATCTTTATTCTTTTATCCTCTGCCTATGACACGTTGAGCGCATAATATTATGACCATTCGAAATGTTGATGAAGGTCCATAGCCCTGATGGTCTACATGGGCATGGCTTTGTGATGATAGAGGACCCTCCATTTGACCTCAAATTCCATGTAATCCAACACCTGCGGCTTAACACAAACCATATAAATATTAAGGCTGAATAGTATCACTTCCATTTTAATTTTAAATAATTTTTAATCTATAATTTTGAAGTGATCATGTCTCCTTGAATATTCGCTCTTATGCACTGTCCATACAGATTCTCAAATTCCTCCACTTTCGTGCTCTCGAAATTCATCTTTGGTGTTGCTCTACGTAGTGTGAAATTTTATTTTCGATGTCGAATTCATCCTATCTTCTCTCTACTGGATTTGAACCTGTGCACTCATTGTTGCATCTAATTCACCTCTATTGGTGAATTAGATGACTTTAATCCTTTCCACCGCTGTTCACCAATGAATTTGTTCTTACATGGTATTTTTGTGGCGTCTATTACTGGGAATCAAACCATCAAATGTGCCAACCTCTATGATACGATCATCAACTTCGTATATCTTGGCTCATATGCGCCTAAGTCTGCCACATTGTCTTCATGGGTTTGTATGCACCTGATCCTTTTCTATATCAACTGATATTACCTTATGTTTCTCAGGTTTGTATGCACCTGATCCTCTGCTATATCAACTGATATTACCTTATTTTTATCTATCTCTCATTGACTGCCACACATCCTCTTCCAGTTCAATGCATGGGTTTTTTCATCATTTACATCCATGCAAGTCTATGCCATCTGCTGCTACACATCAAAAAAGCCATATCGTTCACATCTTGAATATTGGAGTCCATGTTTAAGCGTTTATCCACATTCTTTTTCCAAAAATAAAAATATTTCTATTTCATCTTCGAGCATTATAATAATCATAGCCATGTCACCATCTAAATGCTGCCCATATCTAATTCAAAACTTCCTATGTCAATCACCATAAGAGCACTCCTATGTTGATTGAGCCTTCACCATATTTAATTTTCTACCTCCGCCATACGTATACCGTATATGTATTACCTAGATTGTCATCCATTGACAAATCATCTACCTCATTCCACTATGTCTATGTTATCTAATCACCATTGCAGTCTAGCATTATAATTTGCATTCGCATCACCATTTTTTCTTGACTCCTTAATGTTTATCTTTGTCGTTATGTGAATTAGTTCCCTATTTTGCCACTACTTGGGACTTTCAAGAGCAAATCTGAGACATCCAATTCTATGTTTTTAAAATATTTTATTAACTATACCTATGCTTCCTATCATCATCCGTCTATTAGCACCCTCTATCTGCTTTTATCCTAGCTACCACTGTCATGAATCTACTCCTTATAACTACCAATAAAATTCTCTAACAGTTGTTGTGCCAAGCCTTCTCTGCTATTGGGTGTTGGCAAAACTTCTAAATTTGATGATATGCACCAGAATAGAAATATTTTTCTCCATTAGATGTCGATCCCATGTCTACAACATAGACACCCCACCTTTTTCAGCCTCTAATGACAATGAACCACCAATGATACCGTGGTTCACACTTCGTGACAATGAAAACAAAATCAGTCCCCTAGGAGCTCAAGCACAAAAATTTTGACAAGCCTATTAGAAATATTAATCCAGATTTCATGCCTTTGCCCAACTACGCTCCGAACTTGGGCGAAGCCGAACTGCACTCATGAAGTCGGGCATCCCGACAAAATTTTTTGACTTGACGTCGCATGTGCCTTCTGACAGATGTGACGTCTGATAGATCCGATTGCCGCATAAGTTAATGCCAGTTCAATGATTGGTCAAAAACCCTAGTTCAGGGTCTGTCAGAACTTGTTAGAGGACAACCTCTATCTTCCTCTCCCTGTGGCTATATAAGGCAATTCGAGTCTTCAGACAAAGTAAGGAGAGTGGGGAAAATTTGGAGAAACAGGCAAAAGAAAAGCAGTCATTCGCAGAGTAGCAGATGAGATCGTTTTAGTGAGCAGTGTAGCTCATCTATTTAATGTTCAAATAGTAGACTCGACATTTGTTTTCCCTATCAGTTTATCCTATAACTTTAGTTTGTAGATGTTAGTTTTTCCTCAGTTGAGGACTTTTGTAACCCTCATATTATAAGAATAAAATTTGCTATTGTTTAAGGCATCTGTAGGGTTTGTGGTTATCTCCATGTGCATAAAATTTGTTGTTGTTCTTTGTACAATCACCTCAAAGCATTTTTTTTGTGTTCTAGAAGGTTGAACTCAGATCCCAAACATTATATTCAGATTCGGTGTTTCTCTCATTCCCGTACAGTTCTTGTCAAGCCAAGGAAACCATCGTTGTTGCCGTGTGAGCCTCAGGATAGTAAAGTTTGATAGGAAAAAATTTGCCTAAGTGTGGAGCTGTCCACCCGACAATGTAGCGTAGTCAAACTTTATTTCCTTTGACCAGTGCAGTCGGGCATTGACCACCCACTCCTCGACTTTGCACTTTATTTCATGTGTAGTCTGATTGTGCATACTTTTTGTGCGTAACCCAACTGTGCACATTATTCTGTACGTAGCTCGACTGCGTAAAAGTTGAGAGCGCAACTCAACTTCGGGTGCGCCACTAGACTTTAGGAGCACAACCTAACTTTGGGCCCCCCTTCACCCTGTGCTCCCAACGACTGTTAAATAAAAATAAAACTCAAATTGGTATCAGAGCCACTGATCTCTTGATGTGAAGACCGAAGCAGAATGGCTTCCAGTAGCAACAACTTGCAGTTGTAGATCCCGTGCTTCAACGATAAGAATTACGATTACTAGAGCATCCAGATAAAGATCCTATTCAGATATCAGGATCTGTGAGAGTTAGTCGAGAACGTCTACCTAAAACTGGCAGATGCAGTAGCACTGGTCACCCTCTTTCAAGTAGACAAGGACCTATTGAAAGAAAACATGAAGAAGGACCAAAAGGCCCTTTTCTACATCATGCAAGCAGTCGAGGAGTCCATATTCTCGCGGATCACATCAGCCACCAAGGTAAAGCAGGCCTGGGAGATTCTAGCTAGCTCGTACCAGGGCCAATAAGGTAAAGTTGGTGAAGCTACAGATGCTTAGGAGGGAGTTTGAAAATATGCAGATGAGTGAGTCCAAGTCCATGAGTGATTTCTTCACTCATACGATGGAAATTATCATCCAGATGCAGTTGAACGGAGAAATTATGCAGAGCCAGAGAATCATGGAGAAAATTCTTAGAAGTCTGCCTACTTGCCAAGTTTGACTCAGTTGTGATAGCAATCGAAGAGTCAAGGGATCTGACAACCTGTTGGCATTTTTACCGCATTTTTTTTGTTGCTGTTCTGAAAAATAATGCACAAATTGTAGAGATACTCACTCCTCTGTTTGTCCCTCCAAGCACCTCGAAAGGGATAATTAGTGAAAAACAAAAATCTCTACAAGTTTTGTGCCAAAGCAAAGTAAGTTAAAAATGTCGCAAAATCGCAACATGTTGCATTTTCGTGACCTGTTGTGGTTTCGCGCTAGAAAGCAACAAAAGGGAGCAGTAAAGGCAAAGTTGTCGTGACATCATGACATGTCGCATTTTTCATGATCTGTCACGTTTTCGTGGCAGACAGTGGCAAGAAAGCAAAGTGATAGGCGGCATGTCGCATTTTCATGCAATACAGCAGCAAAGGGGAGCGCCAAGGATAGACTGATGCGATATCGTGACCTGTCACATTTTCATGGCAGGAAATTGAGGAAGGAACAAGATGATATGAAATGTCACAATTTTGTGACACGTTGAATTTTTGCAACGGAGGCGGAAACGAAGGAGAAGACAAAAAAATGTCACGATTTCGCAACATGTTGCGATTTTGCAACTTGTCGCGTTTTCACGAGGAGAAAGCAAAAAAGTACAAGGCGGGAGAAAATTGTCGTGATTTTGCGACATGTCACGATTTCTTGACTTGTCTTGTTTTCACGAGGAGAAAGCAAAAAAGTACAAGGCAGGAGAAAATTGTCACGATTTCGCGACTTGTCATGTTTTCACGGGGAGAAAGCAAAAAAGTACAAGGTAGGAGAAAATTATCATGATTTCGTGACATGTCATGATTTCTTGAATTGTCACGTTTTCACGGGGAGAAAGCATAAAGGACAGTGCCAAGTACGGAGTGTCGCGATATCGCGACCTGTCACATTTTCGTGACAAGGAGCAGAGAAGGAACAAAACAAAGGTAGATTGTCACGATTTCATGACATGTTGCGATTTTGTGACTTGTCACTTTTCACGAAAGTGTATGAAGACGAAAGCCAAGTGAGAGGAGGATGTCACGATTTCATGACATGTTGCGATTTCACGACTTTTCATGTTTTTGCGAAAGTGTATGAAGACGAAAGCCAAGTGAGAGGAGGATGTCGCGATTTCGTGACTTGTCGTGTTTTCATGGAAGTGCATGAAGACAAAAGCTAAGCGAGAGGAGGATGTCATGATTTCGTGACACATCACATTTTCACGACTGGTAGCAACAAGAGAAAGTAGCGAGGGAAAAATATCACGATTTTGCGACATGTCGTATTTTCATGACATAAGTGACAACAAAGGCCCAATAAAGTTTTGTCCGCATTTTTCTTCATATTGCATAGGAGAACGTAAGGAGAAAATGAGGATTGAACAAAGTAATGTTTTAAAAGCTCTCCAATTGGTTTTGAGATCGTGGCCAAAGAGGCTCCAAAATTAAATTTTTCATTGTTTACCTATGTGCGCAAGATGGGAGAACGTGTTAAATCATGCCATTTTCGAAGCCACCAAAATTAAAGATGCCTCCGGTATTAAATATCTTGTTCATGATATCCTAACACTTCAAGCATGCCCCGAGAATAGTCATTTAATGAAGAAATATGGTCCCTTGTTTCCGTTCGATTTTCAAACTTGATCCATAAAAGCAGGGAATGTGATTTCTCTGAGGCATATTTAGGGGGATTGTTTCTCTTTTTAAGTTCATATTTTGTGGATCTCCTCTTCAAAATCTGTTTTATGTTTTAAATGCTATGATTTGAAAGGGATAGGGAAGACCTCTATAAATACTAATGTACATCTCAAGAAAAGGGGGAGGACCTTTTTGCAAAAATTGAAGCAAAAATCCTAAACGCATTTTGCTTTGTTCTTAGAGTATTTTGAGTTGGTGATCCAAACTGATGTTCATGTGATGCTTTCTATGTAATTCACTTCTGCTTAGTCAAGTGCTAAGATATAAGTTGAATTATGCTATTCTGAATTTGGTTATGTTTTCATTTGAACATTTGAAGTATAATTGAAGGCAAACTTATGGTCAATGTTTGATCCAATTTCTGTATGTGCATTCTAAGAATCAATTGTTGCTTATCTTTGGGATTTAGTTTGAGGTTATTTGCTATCTAAGGTTGTTCTCCCTATCAACTGTCGGCTTCAGCCATATTTCCATCTCTTTCTATTATTTCTAACCCTAAACCTTGAAATCAGTTTAGATTAGTTTGGGAGCCAGCCCTCTCTGGAGATTGGCCCGGGAGACTTCTCTTTCTCTCGGACTTTCAATGTTGGCCGGGTCTAGGGCGCATTTTATATGACTAGGTGGATTCATGACCAACAGTTTTTGGCACGCCCGATGGGACTCACAAGTCCCATATTTTGACACCCGGAGGAATCAAGATTTTTATGAATTGTCTTGACCTCAAAGCGGAGATTGTAAGTTCATCTGGTGACTCTGTTGGGGGCGACTGTATAGTACCTAGAAATCTCCAATCGTGAAGCTGGTGAAAATATTTGCTTCATTATCATGAGATCAAGAGCCAAAGAATCGAAATACCCAGTCGAATTCTTTGAGATCGATGTTCAAAACTGGAGGGAGCACTCAAGATTGGTAAGTCCTGTGAGCCCATCATTTGCTATCTCTTCGCAGGTGGTGGGTCAGTTTGTGCCATCTTTGACTCCTAGTATTGCTATGAGCTTGCTAGTACATCCAAATCCAGTAGTGCAAATGGCTGGTCAACAACCTCCTCCATGTCAATTTCTTGCTTGGAACCATTCGAGAGCGTTGGACCTGCCTTTTCAAAATCTAGTTCCTGTTGTAGCATTAAAGGATTTGTCTACAAACGATGGGACTAGAAAGACCATGTATGAGCATGTGTAAGATGTGGCATCCTTGGCTACAATTCATAATATCACAGACAAAGATGTCATGATAAAATTGCTTGTGCTGTCACTCTACGGTAAGTTATTGTGCTGGTATAGATCCTTGTCTCCCAACTCCATAAATTCATGGGATCAATTAGCAGAGATGCTAATCAAAGGGTTCAATGAGAAAGCGGACCCATTTTCTTTGTTGCATCAATTTACTAATATCAAGAGGCATCCTCAAGAGGAGATAGTGGATTTCAATGTTAGGTTTTCCCGAACTTGGTAGAGAGTTCCTGATGGTCTCCGCCCTACTAATGACCAAGCAACATTTTACTATCTTAGGGATTTCCACTCAGATATTAGTATGAACATTAGGATGTCCAAGGTTTAAAACTTTCTTGCACTATATTCCCAGGAACATAAGGCTGAGGCTGATCTGATTGCCATTGGGAAATTGCCTTCGAAAATGACTATGCCCATTTTTCTCGAGCTTTCGCAATACCAGCTTACAAGTGCAGCCTCCACATCTTACACTGCTCCATCCTGTTGTGGTTCATCCACAACACACCCCAGAAGTGGGGACCCACCTTTGTTTTTGCAGGTTTTAGGGAAGATCTCAAAGACCCGGATGCTAAAAATGAAGAAAAGAAGAAAAATGCCTAAGTGTTGAAAGGGTCACGAAATCGCAACATGTCGCGATATCGCGACCTGTCTCTCCATCGCTACAAGTTGTCGAGAGGAAGCACAAGGTTGAAAGTGGTAATCATTTCACTACTTTTTCATGAAGCGAAGGCTCAAAAGAAAAGTGGTAGCGAATCGCTACCACTTCGTGAAGCGGAGGCTCGAAAGAAAGGTGGTAGTGAATCGCTACCACTTCGTGAAGCGGAGGCTCGAAAGAAAAGTGGTAGCGAATCGCTACCACTTCGTGAAGCAAAGGCTCGAGACCAAAGTGGTAGCGATATCGCTACCACTTCATCAAAGGAAGGCTCGGAACCAAAGTGGTAGCGATATCGCTACCACTTTTTGAAAAGAAGGCAAAGCAAAGTTGATAGCGATATCGCTACAACGAGCTACTGCGGGCGTACGGACCAAGAACATGTCGCGTTATCGCGGCTAGGAAACGGAAGAGGCCAAATGCAAATTTTGCCGGGATTTCCATGGGAAAGCATTACGAAAGGTGCAGGAGACGCAGGACACATGGCGGAAATGACAGAACCAGAGTAACGTTTCATAACAACGATTCATGGCCACGAGATATCGAGCGTTACGATTGCACGCAAAGGTTAGAATACCAAAAGGCGAGAATTGAAGCGAAGGGTCCCGGGAGTCAAAACGAAGCGTCATGGAACAGCCGAGAACGCGCGACAAAAAGGTTAAATAGCAGAAATGTAGATGGATAAGGGGTTGGAGACTGTAACAAAAAGCATTATTTATTGAAATAAAGGATTTTTCTTTGGTAACACGACTTTTGTGTGTAAAATCAAAAGGAGATCGAAGCCAAAACTATTGTTTTACTGTCAATCTTTCCGTTGCATCATTTTGTCTTGTATCTATTTCGTTTACGCCATGGGATGGGTTATGATAGGTGAATGGTAGAATGATGCAGTTATATTCTTTTCCTTAGAGTCTTGCATCTGATCTGATTAGATTGTGTGTTAGTACAGATCTGATCGGTTGGGTTGTTTTGGGGACTTCATATCTTAACTTGGGATTTTGCAGCGAGGAGATCATTAACCATTTTAATATCCTTCATTATTTTCCAACTGACTCAAAAATAACGAGTTCTGTTTTATTCCTTGATATGCTTAATTTCATGTCAGAGACTAACATTGAAATAACAGAACTATTGAATAGAGATAAAACGAACAGGTTAACCTTAGAATAAATTGTGAATATTAGAACATCAAAAGGATTTTTGTTTATTTTTGATTAATCAAACAAGTCAAGATTATAAAGTTCATTGAGAATCAACAAAGGCCCCTTGTTAACGACTATCTGCAGGATTTGAGTTATTCTGAGATATATCAGTTGTATGTATTAAATTGAAATTCATTTTTATATACGTAAAAGTTGTTTCACAAAGAAGCTTGGAGAAATAATAAAAGGAAGGAAAATAAAATAAATTATTTCTTTGCAAGAAAGAGTCTTTTGTTCGAGACTCTAAGTTGCGTGTTATTATTTGTAATATGACAAATTAACACTCAACATTTTGGCGCTAGAAGGAGGGCTTCTGTATTGCTTTGCAATTTTGATTTGTTCTAAAAATTAACGTGGGTAGTTTTGTTTCCACCTATTGTGCTTGCAGGTGTAACATTTAGACATTTTATCTGGCAGCAGAGTTGAGAAATATTTTAGAGTCTTAGAGTTTCCAAGCTGGCCCAACCTGAGTACATTGCTACTAGGTCTAAAACCACAGGGGAAACTATCTTCCAAAGCCTTTCTCCCACTGCTAGGAGGCCAAAAAATAAAACATTAGAAGTCGAAATACCACCCAGTATACTTGAGTTAGGGATTTCTTTGGACTCAAGTACCTCTAGTGGGCCTGAACCCTTAAGTTCAAGTGGGATAGTAACACCAGTTGTATCTGTCTCCACAGTTCCAGGAGTTCCAATTATTCCCACAGGGTTGACACCTTTGAATAACATGGCCCAACAACAACAACAACAACAACCACCTGCCCTTTGGTATGGTGCTCAAAGTTCCCCTTTAGATATTCCGGGGGCAGTCCACGACTTGCCTAGAAACATTAAAAGGGGATTACTCAAATTCATTCATGATGGTCCAACAACAGTAGAAGATCATGTCCAAATCTATAAAGATTACATGTTTAGGCAGGGGGTTACTCACGAGGATGTTGCCTGTCGAGTTTTCCCTGCTAGTCTAGACCACATTGCTAACGAATGGTATCGAAATTTTCCAGCAGGGTCCATAACTTCATGGGCCCAGCTAGAAACTGTGTTCATAGGGCAATTTAGACAGTTAGTAGATCCATCCATGACATACAATTTCTTCGTATATTGCAAAAGACAAACCAATGAACCCATTCGAACGTTCAATCAGAGATTTCAAAAGCTATATACGAATGTGACTTGTCACTTTGCGGTAGACCCTGCAATTGCCTTGCAGCTATAATGCGGAGCCTTAGATCCTTTAACATCTTTGTTGAATAGAAGGAACCCTCAGGTTACAACCCTTCCTTTGGCTTATGCAGAAACAATGACTCTCGAATAGCAGATGAACCTGCCAGGCACAGGATTGTCTCAATTGATTGGGATGGGAAAATATGGCCCATACATCCAATTTGCCATGATGAACCAGGTAGTAGCACCACAGGCTCCGATGTTGAACAACTTCCAAACACCCACCCAAGTTACGCCATTGTCAGGTTATCCGAATGCCATTGTTCAAACACAGAGTTTGATTCAAAATAACTCGATGGGTTTACATGGGTTCGGTATGGGCAATAATCTATTGACCATGTCGGGGTTTGCTCCAATCAACACGCCAAGCTCAGTGACTTATCCAACAATCACTCCCATTCAAAGTGTGAATCCAGGATGGAATCCACCTGCCCAAACTCAAGCCATTCAAAATGGGAATCCAGGATGGAATCCACCTGCCCAAACTCAAGCCATTCAAAATGGGAATCCAGGATGGAATCCACCTGCCCAAACTCAAGCCATTCAAAATGGGAATCCAGGATGGAATCCACCTGCCCAAACCCAAGCCATTGTACCCAGTCCAGAGGTGGCTAATGCAGCCAACACAGCTGGACCTGCAATTGCAGTGCCTCAACCACAAGGGTCCGAAGCAACCATAGAAAATATGAAAGAAACGTTGGCCAAGGTGTTGGTAACAGTGGGGAATGTCAATAAAAAAGTTGATCAGGCCATGGGCCATAACCGACCTCACAATAATAGAGGAAAAGGAATGTATAACACGTAGCCTAACAACGGGCGGGTACCCAATCCCGTTGCCAACCAGGTAGACATTTCGAAAGACTGTGGAGATGCAGGATCTTGTGATAATGATTGCCCGCACTGTGGCCACGTGAAACCGGAGTCTATGCTAACGGAGGTCATACATTCCCATGAAAGTGAAGAAGAGGAGGATGTAGAATTTTTTGGAAGCGAAGATGAAGAAGCTTTGGAAGTTCATGCAAACAAACGTTTTGGGAAAGCAAATCACAAATATTACACTAGGAGTTCTAAAGAGCCCAAAACTTCCTCTGCTCCTCCTAATAATCAATTACTCCCTCCTGACCCTAAAGGAGATGTCAATACCCCTCCTCCATCGAAGGTCAAAAAGTCTAAGATGATGGAAAACTTGCCAAATCCAGAAAATCTCACTTACGATTTGGTGGAAGATATGAAGAAGAATAGGGCCAATGTATCGATGTATGACATGGCCCGATTATTAGGCCAAGAAGTGAGTTCACCAAAAGGATTAAATCCATCTGCACAAGTTCATGAAGCTAAAAGTGCTGAGTCCCAAGTGGTTGTACAAAAAGAAAAACGAGATATACCTCCCTTTTTGGTAACCATTAGAATTGCAAGTAAAAACTTGCACAATTGTTTAATAGACTCAGGGGCCTCGACTACTATCATGCCCTTAGAAATCAGTAAAATATTGGGACTTACACCAAAGCCTTCTAGGAGCAGGGGTGGTGCGGTTGGACAGAGTCAACCATGGAGGCGATAGGAGAGCTGGGTGATGTGCATATTCAAGTCAATTTAGAACCCAGAGTTCAACAACGCATAGACATATTGGTGCTCGATATTCCTATCAAATATGGCATGGTATTGGGAAGAGATTGGAGTAAGAACCTAAATGGTTACATTGTGATAGACTCTTCACACATGTGGCTGCCTTGGAGGGGAGTGGCCAATCAAATTTGAATTGACAGTGAACCCCGACTCAAAGAGATGATCACAGATTACAACAAGCCGAACGAGATCCAGTACATTGAAGCTGAGTTGGGAGCATACTGTTTGGACATAGAAGCACTCAAAAATACCCATGATGAAAGGATTGGGCGCAACTTTATTGAAGGACATCAAGACATTTGGACCTTAAGATTTTATGGATCCAGGTCCAGACAAGGAGCAGGAGCCGGTGTTGAATTGTCATGTTCGGACCAGGAGCCTATATTCGCTGCATACAGACTACAGTTCCCTACCACCAACAATATGGCAGAATATGAGGCTTTGATTCTTGGACTACAGCTGGCCATTCGGAAGAAAATTAAATATATCAAAGTCCTTGGTGATTCGGAACTGGTGGTGAAACAAGTGAGGGGACAATACATATGCAAGGACAGGCGGCTCAGGCTTTACCAAACTAGGGTCAGAGATTTAATAGATGAGTTTGACGCCTTTAACATTTATCTGATCTCGAGAAAGGGCAATCGTCTGGCAGACTCCCTAGCTGTAGCAGCGAGTATGTTGAAGCCAGTGGACCATAAGAAATGCAAGAAGTTCTCTATAGAGTTGGTCCCTTGTCCCTCGATACCAGATAATGTTACGAACTTCCAAGTATTTGATAGTGACAGGCACATATTTCATTTTGTCACTAATTTTGGTATATTTGAAAAGCAGTACATAGATGAAGAAGAAAGGGACGTAGAGGAGGTAGTTTCGAAAGATAAAAATCCTGTAAAAAACAACAGGATGCCTGATGAGATAGCTTCATTAGAAAAAATATTTGATATCGGATGCAAACCAAGAAAAGGTAAAAGGGTTCCATCTCCTGGAGAGGCTCGTGATTTGGTTAACATTGGAAGTGCAAAAAATCCCCGGGAGGTATTCATAGCAAAAGCATGTACCAAGCAGGAGAAGGATTCCATAGCAAATGCATTAAAAGAATACATAGATTGCATTGCTTGGAGTTATAAGGAGTTGAAAACCTATGATCAGAATGTCATAATGCACACGATTCCACTGAAGCCAGAGTCCAAGCCCTTCAGGCAAAGACAAAGGCGAGTTAATCCATTATTAGAACCCTTGATAGAGAAAGAGGTGAAGCGACTGATAGAAGCTAAGATCATCTTTCCCGTTAGGCATTCCACGTGGGTTGCTAACCTAGTCCCTGTGAGGAAAAAGAGTGGAGAAATAAGGTTGTGCATTGATTTCAAAAATCTCAATAAGGCATCCCAAAAGGACAACTACCCGTTACCCACCATCGATGAAATACTCCAAAAGGTAAACGGGTCAAAGATGATGTCATTCCTGTATGGTTATTCGGGATATAATCAGGTCCTTATCCATCCTAGTGATAGGATGAAGACTGCTTTTACGACAAAATGGGGCACCTTTGCATACAGGAGAATGCCCTTCGGACTATTGAATGCAGGTGCCACTTTCCAGCGAGATATGGATTTTGCTTTTAAAGGGCTTATTGGTAAGTGCATCATTGTTTACATCGATGAAATTCCTATATTTTCTAAGAACAGGGAAAACCATGTCAGGGATCTTAAGAAAGTCTTTCAAAGATGCAGGGAACATGGTATATCTCTCAACCCAAAGAAGTGCATCTTCGGGGTAACAGAAGGAAAACTGTTGGGGCATATAATATCTAAGGATGGAATTTCCATTGACCCTGAGAGAATAGAAGCCATACAGTAAATTCCTCGTCCCAATTGCAAGAAGGGGTTGAGATCATTTTTTGGAAAGATCAATTTTGTCAAAAAATTTATCGTAGATTTTGCAGAGATAGCAGGACCTTTGAACGACATGCTAAAGAAAGAGGTCCAGATCATTTGGATAGATGAAAGGATAGAGGCTTTTGATAATATCAAGGATGCAATTTCTAAAGCCCCAGTTTTGGTGAGACCCGATTATACGAAGCCTTTCTATATCTACACATTTGCTTCAGATCACTCCTTTGCGAGTGTTTTAACTCAGAAGAGTGAAGGCAGCATTGAAAATACCATTGCTTTCCTGAGTAGTCCTCTCAAAGATGCGAAGCTGAGATATTCTACCCTAGACAAGCAAATGTATGCACTTAGTTAAGACCGTAAAAAAATTCAGGCACTACATAGTCCACAGTAGGGTCTTTGCTATTGTCCCAGATCCTGCTGTCAAAGCCATGTTCATTCAGAATGAATTAGGTGAGAAGCGTGGTAAGTGGGTTTCAACTTTGCAAGAATTTGATCTGGAGATTCAATCGATGAAGATAGTGCGGGGGCAAGGGTTAGCTAAGGCAATCGCAGAACAGGATCTCGCAATTCCTTGTCAACATTATGAAGTCGCTGATGTAACCAAGGAGGAGTGGTATGCAGATGTGGTGTACTATCTACTAAATGGTAGGTGTCCATCATTTTTGAATGCTACTCAGTGCAGAGCCTTGTGTTTGAAGTCTGCTAATTTTCTAGTTAGATCTGGCACATTATACAAAAAGAACCATGAAGGTATTTACCTTCGTTGTGTTGATCAAGAGGAGGCAGTGCGAATACTCGAAGAGTTTCATGGTAAACATGGGACAGGGCATGGATCTGCTAATGCCATAGCCCATCAAATCCTCAGAGCCGGTTATTATTGGCCTCAACTATTCAAGGATGCCCATTCTCATGTGAGGTCATGTCACATATGTCAAACTGCAGCCAATAGAGACAGAAACGCTTCCATGCCTTTACAGTCCGTAATCGAGTCCAGACCTTTCGCACAATGGGGCCTAGATTTTATTGGGATTATCAACCCCAATTCATCCGATGCTCACAAATATATTCTGATGGCTACGGATTATTGCACGAGATGGACCGAAGCTATCCCCACAAAGAATGCTACTGCAGAGGTGGTCATTAAATTTTTAGAAGATAACATTGTCACTAGATTCGGGATGCCTAACTCCATCGTAAGTGATAATGGTTTGGCCTTTTCCTCTCTAGAGTTTTCTAATTGGGCATTTTATAACAGCGTGAGTTTAAAGTTCTCCTCCAATTATTACCCGCAAGGTAACGGATTGGCCGAGTCATCCAATAAGAATATGTTGACTGTCATAAAAAAATTGTTGGAAAGGAATCCACAGGACTGGCACAATAAGCTTAAGTTGGCCCTTTGGGCTGATAGAATCAGAGTCAAAGAAGCAATAGGGACATCTCATTACCATCTGGTTTATGGACAAGATCCCATTTTTCCTGCAAATCTTAGATTACAAACACTGCACTTCATGAAAGATTATTTTGGAACTAATGATAAACTTGAGTCTAGACTAACGCAATTAATGCGCTTGGATGAAAAAAGGGATGAAGCTATGCTTCATTTTAGTAAACACCAAGACATTGTAAAAATATGGTTTGACAAAAGGTCTAAGGCCAAGACGTTTAAAATTTTAGATTTAGTGCTGTTATGGGACAAAAGACATGAGAAGAAGGGGGAACATGATAAATTTGATTACCTTTGGTTAGGTCCCTACCAGATTTCAGAGATCCTAGGGGAAAATGGTTTTAGACTAAAAACCTTGGATGGAAAGGATTTGGCACTACCTATCAATGGGTTGCACTTGAAGCATTACTTTCAAGCATGAGGTGGTTGGGATTTGTATTATATGTAATAACGCTGTAATTTCTTGCTTTCATTTTTCATGTTTAGGTGTGTATTATTTTTTTTTGACATGTCTAAGCTTTGTATTAATGTTGTGATCTATTTCTTTGTGTGCAGATTTGATACTTAAGTGTGTGTTTCAGGAGATATCTAGTTTTGTGTCAATGCTGTAATTTAGTTTCTTGATGTGCAGATTTGATATGTTAGTATGTATTCATTTTTTTATTTCAGGTTTTTCTTGTATTAATGTCGGGTTTTTGCGTTTGTGTGCAGGTTGGACATTTATGCGGTGGTGTTCCTTTGATTTCCTTTTCATTGCCTTCTTAAAAAAAAAAAAAAAAAAAGAGAGGAATAAAAGCTTGATGTTGAACGCATGCCTAAGATTGGGAGAATATGAAACATTGGAATCATGTTGTAAAAGCTCCACATGTAATACAAACAGTTAATTTAGATCATTTGAAGCTTGTGATGCATGAAAAAGTCAATTTTGCATGACAAATCATCTCATTTGCAATTCAAGAAATAATGCATTCATGTTCCATCTCACTTTTCATACATTTCACCGTAGTGGCATATGCATCTTAGGTGCAATTCATTTGAGTATGTTGAATCCTCTTAGGGTTATGTTATAACATAAATCTAAGTAAATCCTAAGGTTGGAAACTGAGTCTTGAAGTATCTAGGACCAAGCACGTTTCATACATTAAAAGGGATCTTGAGCAAAATGATCAAAACCTAACTTGGAGGAAAATGTTGGGCGAAAATGGTTTTCATGTCTATCCTATTATGCAACATGATCCTAAAAACAGTGGTTTTGACCACTTCCATAGAGCTTAAAGCCTAAAATCAGAGTAGTAAGGATAGGGTCAAATTCTCATCTCGGTTGGTTGAGAATCTAATTCCCCAAAGCTTTGATTGGACCCACATGGAGTAGTAAGGATAGGGCATAAATTCTCATCTCGGTTGGTTGAGAATCTGATTCCCCAAAGCTCTTATGTTTCATTTCATATTAAGTCTTAGATTGTAAGGATCGTACTATTTGTCCTCTGTAAAGGATGGGTAGTCATACCCAAGGTCTAAGTAACAAGATTAATATTTTCCATTTACATTTAAAATCTCGGGTTGTAAGGATCATACTATTTGTCCCTAACCAAGATGGGTAGTCATCCCCAAGGTCCAAGAAGTAAAATAAATAAATTTTTCCCATATCATCCCTATATTGGATTGTAAGGATCGTACTACTTGTCCTCTGCAAGGGATGGGTAGTCATCCCCAAGGTCCAAAGAAATGAAGATAAGTTTTGGATTATGGGGTTAGATAGGCCCATGCATGGCATCATGTCTTTCCTAAAAAATAAGACCACAGATTGTCTAGAGGGTTAGACTAGCATGACCATTTCTTCCATAATTGGTTTAGTTATTTTGCTCAAAGTGAGGTAAAGAATTCTAAATCAGAATAGTAAGGATAGGGTTAAACTCTCATCTCGGTTGGTTGGGAGTCTGATTCCCCAAAGTTCTGATTTCACATCCACTTGCACATGGGTTCAAGATAGTAGGGACTCATAACCAACTTTGGGATATAATGAACCGTTCACTAGTGGATCCTAAGAGGGTTTGGCAGTCTTGAATGTTTGCACATAATACTACAAGAGTGACTATGCATTTTCTCATGGCATATTCAGTAGGATACACAAATCATTCACAATTTCGCATATGCATTCATGCAAAACCGATGATGGAATGTGGATCAAATTCAAATGATAAGGAAAGGAATTCATTGCACACACCGAGCTAGTACTTGATGATTCTGATAATTCATGTACTTCTGATTTTGGGCATTAGTTATATTGATTATGGGCTAACCCATGTTTTCAAATTTGTGATTTGTGTTAGGTTGGGTTCTTACTAAAATGCTCAAGAGCATTTGATAGCAGAGTCGCCATTTGTTGTGGTTCATCCACAACACACCCCAGAAGTGGGGACCCACCTTTGTTTTTGTAGGTTTTAGGGAAGATCTCAAAGACCCGGATGCTAAAAATGAAGAAAAGAAGAAAAATGCCTAAGTGTTGAAAGGGTCGCGAAATCGCGACATGTCGCGATATCGCGACATGTCGCGAAATCATGACCTGTCTCTCCATCGCTACAAGTTGCCGAGAGGAAGCACAAGGTTGAAAGTGGTAATCATTTCACTACTTTTTCATGAAGCGGAGGCTCGAAAGAAAAGTGGTAGCGAATCGCTACCACTTCGTGAAGCGGAGGCTCGAAAGAAAGGTGGTAGCGAATCACTACCACTTCGTGAAGCAGAGGCTCAAAATAAAAGTGGTAGCGAATCGCTACTGTAGACACCAAAACAGCACCAACAAGATTATGTGACTGCAAACACTGATCGCTTTGACAAACACAGCCCCTAGGGCAGCCCTCAGAGGTTAAACAGTGGTCTTAACCACTTTCATAGCAATTTTGTAAGGTCAAGAAGCAATTTGGTACATTTAGACACTTTGCCCAGTACTCGTCTCACCCAGGGACGATTACTAACTTGCAATCGTCCCACCCAGGGACGATTGTTTTAATCGTCCCACCTAGGGACGATTACCAAGTTTAATAGGAAAAACGACAAACGACGCCAAGTGGCAGCCCAGAACAGTCAGGTGATGACTCCTGCCTTGCACGCATGTGTAGGTGGACAGAAGGGCCGTTAGAGGATTGTCACAAGAAGCAATTATGAAAACACAAGTCAATGGAGGACTCCCCTCCCTCATGGGAAGACGAGACTGCCACATGGCGCCTATGACCAACACATGGCATTTGTGCTTCCCTCCCAAAAGAGACCCCATGGGTCTATAAAAGGTGGGACTTTTCTCACCCAAAACAGACAGGTTGAAGGAGTTTTCAAGCAACGAAGTGCTGCGGAGTTGAAGACCCACTTGCATCCCTTTTGGTTCACCTTCCCACACCCACCAATCTCTTTTGTAAGGGAGGTTGTTGGATGGCCTTTGGAAGCTCGAACCTGACCCAACTCCAACACATGGACACCTGAACCAACCAATTCGCCGACCCCCCACTCCTAAGAGATTTTGGGCCCATCCCAAGTGGATTGGTGCCAAAATCAAGTTCCATCGATGGGCTGCCCACTTGGGCATCCCGCACCTTTTGGATTTAGTTGTAGTTCATTTTCTGTCATTTGTTCATATTCCATGTTATTCTCTGCTGTTCAATAGTTCAGAATCTTGAATCTTGATTTTAAAAGGTTTTCATCGAATATTATCATGCTTTTGTTATTTTGGTTGTCCCACTGACTTGCAGGTAACAACGTCCAATTTCTCGGTGATGGAGGCCGAATTGGGAGAATCTGACCATCTGGGTCGTCCCAAAATGGCCCCAATTACATAAGCCCCTTGTTTGTAGGCATTTCGTAGGTCCCAGGAATCGACATTGGAGCAACGGCAGGACGACTTCTTCAACACAGTATCAATCATCCCTGCAGGGGACGATTAACAGCAGCAATCATCCCTCCAGGGGACGATTAACAGCAGCAATCATCCTTACGGGGGACGATTAACAGCAGCAATCGTCCTTACCAGGGACGATTACCAGGTAAAAGCAGATTGGCCGGCTGTCTCAGGGGCAATGGCATTTTGGTAACATTTTTTGTCTTCTGTCAAGTTTTCAAGCCATTTGGACTCACTGTATTTACTGTTTCAGGCAGATGTTTACATGCATATTTCGTTGATTGTAGAGAACGAACCCCTTTCATTTGCGAGCGAGTGCTACTGACATTTTCATTTTTTCTTTGACTGCAGGAAAAGCAATCAGAGGTGAAGAACTTATCCACATCAGCGGCGGCAGCATCTTGGCCCGCCCATTGCAATCGTGGGCACGCGGGAAGAGGAAGACTAGGTCACACATTGTAATGAAGAAAAATTTAACGCTCCTAGCCCCCAAAAGGGGAAGAGACGTCTATGTAACCGAGGATAAGATATTTGAATAAAGAGGGCTGTGATTTCTTTACATCTTGTCTTTCGTTTCCAAGTTGTCTCCTTTCTCTGTTTCAGTTCATAGGATCAAAGCGTTACATTTTTGTCTTATGTTGCATAGCTAGTGTTTCCTTTACCCAAAATCTCGTGCTTTCAGTGGCAATCACGGTGGGACCCTGTCCCCTATTTTTAAAATCACAGAAACTGATTGAATTTTTGTGTTTGTGCTTGACAGGTACATTTTTTTTCTTGCAGACTGTTAATCGTCTCTGCAAGGGATGATTCCTGTTCTGGAAATCGTCTCACCCTGGGACGATTGTAAAATCGTCTCTGCAAGGGACGATTTCTGTTCTATTAATCGTCTCACCAAGGGACAATTTTCTGTCTGCAACTTTTCAGAGCAAAATTTTAGAGGCAACTGGAGCAGGCAGAGAAGAGGTAGGGATTTTCATCATCTCTGTTGAAATTTTCTGTTTCTGTTTCTGTTTCTTTGACTATTTTCATTTTAGCTTGCATTGCTTAGGAAAAGTCATTCATGCATGTTTCATTTTCATTGGATAAAATGAACCTCACACACTCCACGAAACAATTTTAAACCAAGGAGCTGGTCGTAAGACCCCAGCCCTTGATCAAGACCATTGGTGGATTTAATCACCACCTTGGCTTGATTTGCATACATTTCCTGATTGTCAACTGTTGTTAGGTGTAAATCCTGACGAAGACAGACCGAGCGTAGCTGGGGTGATTCCTATGCATGCGAGGATAAGTTTTCTATGGTAGGTGCCATTAACAGGACAATCCCCCTTTCGTACCGCCTACGTACCATGTACCTTCTGCTCTCACGTACCTATAGTCTCCCTCTCGTAAGGGTGGGTATATAGAGAGGTTGGTATATCGGCCTGGTTGGTATATTGAAGGGGCGACCTTTTGGGAGTTATAAGAGCCTACATAATGCATTTAAACGTTCTACAAAACCTACAAAAACAAAAACAAAACACCAAAATGCACTAAACCAGTCTAGGGCACACCAAGAATCCTTAAAAGAGATAATCACGGTTTTGTGAATGTGTGTGTTTAATTATGTTTAGTGTAGACAAAAAAATCATTAAAAACAAAGATAAAAAAATCTACGCATTTTGTCATTTTCTCCAAAAAGCTCCAAGGATTCCCGTAATCGCTTGGTCACTCCAAAATGCCCCAAAGGTGTCCATGAACCCTTTGGTCAACCAAAAAGCACCCCAAATGTGCCCATAAGTGATGCAGGACCATCCAACAAAATATGGGAAATCTTACATTTTTCCCTAAATTTTAGTGCATCTTGCCGGGGCCATAACTTCTCAACCGTAGCTTCGATTGACTTGAAATTTTACAGGGAGTTAGTTGGGATAATTTTAAACAAATATGATTCCCTAGAATCCTATTTTCCCAGAAAAGTCAGTTTTTGGGGCCAAATTCCATCATCTAGTGCCCCGAAATTAGGTTTTAAAATTGGGCATGTAATTCTAGGCACTTTTTGAGCTGTTCGGATGTCAATATCTCCTAATGTATTCAGATCTAGGGATTGAAACTTCATTTTTGTCTTATCTACTATAAGAGGGATGCACACGCCAATTTTGGGCCCCATCTAACTCATTTCAATTTTAAGGTTTTTAGAGAGACATCGTCATGGTGCTAACCCGTAGCCAAGCCCAATCACGGGCGAAGGCTATGGGGGATGTCCCAGGAGGCATGAGTCACCTCCGTTACAATCCCAAGGATTTGATCATGCCACCTTGGTGACCTAACACACAATGCAATCCCCTCCACACCTTAAAGGAAAGGGACTACAGGGACACCTCTTCAAGGAGCACTCCTATTCAACATAGCATTCAACACACACCCTTCCATGAGGGGTATAGTCATAAGAGAGCTCCCTTAGATGCTTGATATGAGCGGTCATCGCACGATGAAGTGCTAGGTCAACATAGGGTTCGATGGGAGGAACCACATGATTACATTACCCCTCCACCCCCACTAGTTGTCAGGACTACAAAGACAAATCCAGAGCACAAGGCTCTTCGGGCAAGGCGAGATAGCTCCGTCCACCCCCTTTTCACTTATGAAAGAGAGCACGAGGAAGACATCTACCTTCCTTGAGAGCAATATACCGTGCGGGAGCAATACGCCTTCGCACCTGCTATCTATCAGGACCACTCACTGAGGCCAAAGCCCCAAGAGAATGTTGCTACCCCTAACAGAGGGATGTGTCCTATAGAGATCTTGGATCACTATGACCAAGATTTTTATCTAAGAGAGGCATCTAGGCCTTCTAGATATGAGGCGGTGGGACCAACTATCATAGAATCTATCGAATATATCATAAATATCAAGCAACTCACGCAACTTGAGCTCGAACGACTATCGTTAGAGGAACCGTACCATATTAACGAAGAGCACCTTCAGTGCCAGAAGGATGAGCTGTTCCAACACACTATGCAAGAAATGAATCCAACCCCTCACATGCATAAGACAAAGTATTTTGAGTGGCACAACCCATGGGGGGAAGACAGGTCATCACGACCTCATCAAATGCTACCCCCAACACCTCCTAGACAGGAGCGGGAGGCTGCTCCCCCGATTCCTGAAGCACCACAAGAGAAGAATCCAACCCATCACATGCATAAGACAAAATATTTTGAGTGGCACAACCCATGGGGGGAAGATAGGTCATCGTGACCTCATCAAAAGCTACCCCCAACACCTCCTAGATAGGAGCGGGAAGCTACTCTCTCGATTCCTGAAGCACCACCCCCGACGCCTCCTAGACATGAATGGGAGGCCGCTCCTATAACCAATGACGGGTGCCTTCCTCAGACATCCACCCAAGCTTATGAGCCACCCTTAGAAATTCATCAAGAAGCCTCTAAGGAATCAGAGCGCGAAGAAGAGCGGGATGAATTGCCCTACCAAGGCATGGGGGGTGCCATCTGGCCACCCCTCCATAAGCCCCAAGTTCCTCAACAAGAACCAACCAAAGAGGAGGAGTTCAAATCTCCCAATACATGCAAAGCACTAGAGCACTTAGAGTTGGTAGAGGCCAAGATTTTGGAGCTCCCAAGGCCCAACTTACATAAGGCTCCTTTCGAAGAGGATCAACCTTTAACCATAGGGCTACCTGATGATGCAGTCCTCCATGTCTCAAAATCTCCAGATTCTGATGAGCTATACACATTGTCCGAAGGTGAGGATGAAACAGATATAGCACATAGCAATCACATGCGACAGCATCGACATCCCATAAACATCGATGAAGCATGTCAACAAATAAACATAATACTAGGGCATGAGTGGTGTGTTAACCCACCGCAGTGGGACCAAGCGTTACATCCACAACTTTGGGTACATAAAGATCAACTTCCACCCAGAGATCCCATAACAACATCAGTGCCGCGGGCGGACCCTGTCCTCATCTCCGTGCATAGGGCCGATCCATTCATGCCCATACCTCTAGAGCCAGATCCGAAGTGCAAAGACCATCAAGCTGGGGGTACCTCTATCCCCTGAAGAGCCATAGTCCAAACCAAAAAGCTCCAAGGATTATCACAATCTCTTGGTCACCCAAAAAGCTCCAAGGATTATCGCAATCTATTGGTCAATCCAAAAAGCTCCAAGGATTATCGCAATCTCTTGGTCAATCCAAAAAGCTCCAAGGATTATCGCAATCTCTTGGTCAAATCCAAAAATCTCCAAGGATTATCGCAATCTCTTGGTCAAATCCAAAAAGCTCCAAGGATTATCGCAATCTCTTGGTCAAATCCAAAAAGCTCCAAGGATTATCGCAATCTCTTGGTCAAATCCAAAAAGCTCCAAGGATTATCGCAATCTCTTGGTCAATCCAAAAATCTCCAAGGATTATCGCAATCTCTTGGTCAAAAATCAAAAATTTCAAAAACAACAAAATACATCAAAAACAACAAAATTTGCATCTCATTTCCAGGCATACCAAAATTCATCAATTGAGAGTTTTCTCAAAACTCATCTTCATACTCGCCAAACTCAATTCATCGAAAATACAAAAATATGTAGCTGCATTAAGCATTGCATTCATACATTGCATATTTGTGGTCGTATAGGTCAAAGGCACCATAGGTTGTGATAGCTCTGACAGTACATCTTGTTCCCCACTGTTCCATTTCACAAAAACAACAAGAACACCATCCGTTACTTCAACCACACTAGAGCCAGTGGTCTTTTAATGTATCACAAGTTTTCGTAATTCAGCGAAAATTTTCCTCTTTAGCCATGTAGTGTATCAAGTCAAACAGATTTTACGAAGGTAGAGTCATACTTGAAATACACCTTGATACGTAACATCCCAACACAAACTAAACACATTAACAATTTCGGAGTTATGTGAAAGAAAGATGAAACTCGCACAGTAATCTAGGTCACCATAAGCGAAACGGTTATCTTGCTCATCCCCCTGTGCGGATGACCCAAAGAATGCTGAGAGTTGGCAAAAGGACAAGCATCACCCCTACCCAATTCCCAAATATCCCTAATCTCAATAGTTACAAAAAAAAAAAAAAAAAAATTATATATATATATATATATATATATATATATATATATATATATATATATATATGCAAAACGTCAAAACATCAAGATTTGACATCATACAGTGCACACATCAAAATGCACTAAGAAACAATGATTTTTATCACTCCAATCCCTTGCTCGAAAGAAAAACAAATCAAAATAAACAGTGATCTTATCACTACAAACGAACAAGTATCCTATTACAATTGAAGAAAAGAAGGGAGTCAAACTTGAATCCCTGGAACTCTCAGCATTCTAAAGGTCTTCTCGCATGACGATATATCTGTCACATTAACTTGCATACAGATCAATGTTTGCATGTGGATAAGCTAGCTTATGACATCCTAGAAAACATCACGGATTAATCTAACTAAACATAACAAAGGAGTTAGTGGAGCTAGTTGGGTGATCCTCAGTACAGGTTCGGTTGAAAGCCCATCTGGCACTGGCGGTATCCTGATAAATACCACATAAATGAACTCAATAGCACACACAGGGATGTGAAATAGCTTGGTCAAAAACATGTCTGATTCATACCTTGTTCACAAATCATGTAAGATAAAGTACAGTCATGGCTAGAGAGCTAGAACTGTCTGAGTCTCAAAAAAACTTAGCTACATTTCTAAACCAACTGCGCTACTTGTCGTCTTTGCAATACCATTAGAAAATACAAAAAAAACAAAAAAGAAAAACCACATGTATCATACAAATTCATGCATCACAACAATTGCCTAAAAACAAAATAACAGAGTTCTAAACAATCTATGGTGCCATAGCCAAACATCACAAATCCCATTCATCCATTTCATCTCTGCATATCACATATAAATAAAAAATAGTTGCAGTCATCATACAATATGCATCCATCAAAATAAATCAACATAAGACATCCATATTCATCAACCATCATGCACAAGATCAAAAAATATCAAAACAACAAAAACAACAAATAAATGCAACACAAAAACAGAAAGCAATAAACATTGCCAGACACAAGTGCCCTTGCACTTAACCTCTTGGCATAGCAAAACTGATATCAAGGTTTACATTGTCACTATCCTACTCCCTAAGAAGGCTACCATAGCCGGACCGCTCCACGGGAAAATGGATTTCAGACAATTAAATACCCAAATGGTGTCACAAACAACAAAAACACCACAAAAAAAGCAACACAAAAACATAGCAATAAACATTGCCAGACACAAGTGCTCTTGCACTTAACCTCTTGGCATAGCAAAACTGATATCAAGGTTTACATTGTCACTATCCTACTCCCTAAGAAGGCTACCATAGCCGGACCGCTCCACGGGAAGACGGATTGTCGACAATTTAATCCCCAAATGATATCACAAAAACAACAAAAACAAAAAAACATGCAACATAAAAACAAAGCAATAAACATTTCCAGACACAAGTGCTTTTGCACTTAACCTCTTGGCATAGAAAAATCGATGTCGAGGTCCAAATTATCGCTCTCCTAATTCCCCAAGAAGGCTATCATAGCCGGACCGCTCCACGGGAAATAGGTTTTCGACGATTTCACCTCATTATGACATCACCAAAAGGGTTAACACCCACCAAAAACAGGTCCATATGTTGGAAAAATTGCACACGCTTAACGGTAAACCCTCTAAAGGACCCTTGCACAAGTCATCTTGGGTCAAGCGACTCGTCGCTTCTCTCACAAATGTCATTCCCTCATCGATTCGTCGCTTGAGGGGGTAGTCACACTTAGTCACCAACCAACAATCACACACCCAATTAAAGAAAACGACATGCATTCAAAGAATCATTGACAAAGACAATCACGCTCCTGCTTGGGGCAGTAAACAAGCAACAATCAAATCAATCAAACACTTGGCATTTTGTGAATCATGAATACAAGGTTCCCCTGAGGTAAAAACGCCCTTCGCCTATTCATGACTGATCAATGTCTAAGTTCAAGTCACACCTCAACAAAACAGGTTAATACTTGAAATCAAATTCCTTAGCTCGTCAGAAGCAAGGATTCAAGAATGCATGCCCTTTCCATACTTAGGGCATCAAAAGTTGGTTAGGTTACCAAGAAACCCTAATCATTAGTGCTTTGGTTATCTATTTTTGCTCAACGATCGTGTCACCCGCAGCGCTTCCCAAAAAGGGGCATCTGTAGACACCAAAACAACACCAATCTGATTATGTGACTGCAAACACTGATCGCTTTGACAAACACAGCCCCCAGGGCAGCCCTTAGAGGTTAAACAATGGTCTTAACCACTTTCATAGCAATTTTGTAAGGTCAAGAAGCAATTTGGTACATTTAGACACTTTGCCCAGTACTCGTCTCACCCAGGGACGATTACTAACTTGCAATCATCCCACCCAGGGAAGATTGTTTTAATCGTCCCACCCAGGGACGATTACCAAGTTTAATGGGCAAAACGACAAACGACGCCAAGTGGCAGCCCAGAACAGTCAGGTGATGACTCCTGCATTGCACGCGTGTGTAGGTGGACAGAAGGGCTGTTAGAGGACTGTCACAAGAAGCAATTATGAAAACACATGTCAATGGAGGACTCCCCTCCCTCATGGGAAGATGAGACTGCCACATGGCGCCTATGACCAACACATGGCATTTGTGCTTCCCTCCCAAAAGAGACCCCATGGGTCTATAAAAGGTGGGACTTTTCTCACCCAAAACAGACAGGTTGAAGGAGTTTTCAAGCAACAAAGTGCTGCGGAGTTGAAGACCCACTTGCATCCCTTTTGGTTCACCTTCCCACACCCACCAATATCTTTTGCAAGGGAGGTTGTTGGATGGCCTTTGGAAGCTCGAACCTGACCCAACTCCAACACATGGACACCTGAACCAACCAATTAGCCGACCCCCCACTCCTAAGAGATTTTGGGCCCATCCCAAGTGGATTGGTGCCAAAATCAAGTTCCATCAATGGGCTGCCCACTTGGGCACCCCGCACCTTTTGGATTTAGTTGTAGTTCATTTTCTGTCATTTGTTCATATTCCATGTTATTCTTTCTTTGTTCAATAGTTCAGAATCTTGAATCTTGATTTTAAAAGGTTTTCATCGAATATTATCATGCTTTTGTTATTTTGGTTGTCCCACTGACTTGCAGGTAACAACGTCCAATTTCTCGGTGATGGAGGTCGAATTGGGAGAATCTGACCATCTGGGTCGTCCCAAAATGGCCCCAATTACATAACCCCCTTGTTTGCAGGCATTTCGTAGGTCCCAGGAATCAAAATTGGAGCAGCGGTAGGATGGCTTCTTCAACACAGTATCAATCGTCCCTGCAGGGGACGATTAACAGCAGCAATCGTCCCTCCAGGGGACGATTAACAGTAGCAATCGTTCTTACGGGGGACGATTAATAGCAGCAATCGTCCTTACTAGGGACGATTACCAGGTAAAAGTAGATTGGTCAGCTGTCTCAGGGGCAATGGCATTTTGGTAACATTTTCTATCTTCTATCAAGTTTTCAAGCCATTTGGACTCACTGTATTTACTGTTTCAGGTAGATGTTTACATGCATATTTCGTTGATTGTAGAGAATGAACACCTTTCATTTGCAGCAGGTGCTACTAACATTTTCATTGTTTCTTTGACTGCAAGAAAAGCAATCAGAGGTGAAGAACTTATCCACATCAGTAGCGGCAGCATCTTGGCCCGCCCATTGCAATCGTGGGCACGCGGGAAGAGGAAGACTAGGTCACACATTGTAATGAAGACAAATTTAACGCTCCTAGCCCCCAAAAGGGGAAGAGACGTCTATGTAACCAAGGATAAGATATTTGAATAAAGAGGGCTGTGATTTCTTTACATCTTGTCTTTCGTTTCCAAGTTGTCTCCTTTCTCTGTTTTAGTGCATAGGATCAAAGCGTTACATTTTTGTCTTATGTTGCATAGCTAGTGTTTCCTTTTCCCGAAATTTCGTGCTTTCAGCTACCACTTCGTGAAGCAAAGGCTCGAGACCAAAGTGGTAGCGATATCGCTACCACTTCATCAAAGGAAGGCTCGGAACCAAAGTGGTAGCGATATCGCTACCACTTTTTGAAAAGAAGGCAAAGCAAAGTCGGTAGCGATATCGCTACAACGAGCTACTGCGGGCGTACGGACCAAGAACATGTCGCGTTATCGCGGCTAGGAAACGGAAGAGGCCAAATGCAAATTCTATCAGGATTTCTGTGGGAAAGCATTACGAAAGGTGTAGGAGACGTAGGACACATGGCATAAATGACAGAACCAGAGTAACGTTTCATAACAACAGTTACTGGCCGCAGAGATCGAGCGTTACGATTGCACGCAAAGTTTAGAATACCAAAAGGCGGGAATTGAAGCAAAGGGTCCCGAGAGTCGAAACGAAGCGTCATGGAACAGCCGAGAATGCGTGACAGAAAGGTTAAATAACAGAAATGTAGATGGATAAGGGGCTGGAGACTATAACAAAAAGCATTATTTATTGAAATAAAGGATTTTTCTTTGGTAACATGACTTTTGTGAGTAAAATCAAAAGGAGATCGAAGCCAAAACTATTGTTTTACTGTCAATCTTTCCGTTGCATCATTTTGTATTGTATTTATTTCATTTACGCCATGGGATGGGTTACGATAGGTGAATGGTAGAATGATGCAGTTATATTCTTTTCCTTAGAGTCTTGCATCTGATCTGATTAGATTGTGTGTTAGTACAGATCTGATCGGTTGGGTTTTTGGGGACTTCATCTCTTAACTTGGGATTTTGCAGGGAGGACATTGTTAACAGAACTAACATTGAAATAACA
Source organism: Wollemia nobilis (assembly GCA_028583015.1). Lineage (NCBI taxonomy): Eukaryota > Viridiplantae > Streptophyta > Pinopsida > Araucariales > Araucariaceae > Wollemia > Wollemia nobilis. The sequence continues at coordinate 1,973,870 of JAQPPZ010005362.1, read as the reverse complement.
GAACTATTGAATAGAGATAAAACGAACAGGTTAACCTTAGAATAAATTGTGAATATTAGAACATCAAAAGGATTTTTGTTTATTTTTGATTAATCAAACAAGTCAAGATTATAAAGTTCATTGAGAATCAACAAAGGCCCCTTGTTAACAGACTATCTCGTAGGATTTGAGTTATTCTGGGATATATCAGTTGTATGTATTAAATTGAAATTCATTTTTATATACGTAAAAGTTGTTTCACAAAGAAGCTTGGAGAAATAATAAAAGGAAGGAAAATAAAATAAATTATTTCTTTAAAAGAAAGAGTCTTTTGTTCGAGACTCTAAGTTGCATGTTATTATTTGTTATATGACAGATTAACACTCAACACATCCATGTACCCTTCACCTTCATGGAATCCTCCCACAACTTTGGTACCTATGATTCCCATTCCACAGTTAACCTCCAGTTCCAACTCCTGCATTACCTTCTCCACTAGTTCCATTACCTCTACAGGCATCGTCGGTGTCCTCAAGCCCATATCCTCAATTGGCTATTTTTTAAGAAATTCAGTCAGCCATGAGAGCCCTCACTAACAATATGACATCTATGGAGTGGAGAGAGGCGAAAAGGAACTTTCAGCCATGAAGATTTATTTTGATGGTAACTAGAGAGCAAGTTGCTCCTAGCAAGGTTATAGAGAAAGTACCTGAGAGGAACTCAGCGATCCTGGTAAGTGAAGAGGCTAGCCCCTCTAAAGTTTCACATGAGCCATATTACTGGTGTTCTTCATGCAATGACCCACATGATGAGTCCACTTGCATGGTCCACCAAAATTATTTACAAGTTCTTACGGGGAGCCGTATAAACATGATTCGAGAGGTGGATCATAATTCTGCGATGTCTCCTAAGGAATACATGGTAGTCTTGACATGCAGCGGTAAGAAACCAATGATGGTATATCCGGCTAAGATGGAGCCATTGAAAGTGCCTCCTACACAAGCAACAAAGCAACAAATACCTGCAAAGACTCATGATCCTCCAGCCCCGCAACAAGACCCACCTATTTTGTCGAAGGATTTGCTTCCACCACAAGCAAAAGAGAGGTTGCAAGCTAAGGCTTCTACCTCCCAACCGCAAGCAAAAATTAAGGAACAAGCTAGAGAAACGTTGCGGTATCCATCGTTGAATAAACGACAGTGAGTGGAGGCCACCCAAAAATATAGAAGTAGATTTGAATCTACTAGTGGAGGGAGAGATCTGATTTCTATGGAGTACAACATCGTCAAAGAACTCAAAAGGATACCAACCAAGGTAAGTCTGTATGACACCTTGGAGATGCCTGGACAGGTGAATCTCTTACAGGAATCCCTGAAGACCACACAAATTAAGGGGAAGACTCCAGCCCAGGTAGTTATGGCTCAAACTCTGACCTCTTTAGTCACCTAAAAAAATAAACCACCACATTTTTATATTTCATTGAGAATGGAGGGACATGTGGTGCATAATTGCCTCATTGACTCAGGAGCAGCTACTACTATCATGCCTAAGGCAGTATGTGATGTCATAGGCATGGAATATACAAGGACTAGCATGGGATTTTTGCAGCTAGATGGTACCTTAGTAAAGATGGTGGGCATAATTAAGGATGTTCCTATCTCCCTGCACGCCATGCCTCATATTACTGTGATCTAGGAGATCATAGTAGTGGACCTAGAGCCATGTTTTGGTATGTGTCTCTCCTAAGAGTTCACGAATAAACTCGGGGGTTACCTTTCTTTGGATTTTACTCATTTGGAGGTGATCCATAAAGGTAAAAAGGTGAAAATTTTCAATGAGAAGCCTTCCACATTTCATGTGGAGAGAATAGATGAAATGGACAGGTTAGAAAATTCGGTGCACATGATGTATGAAGAATTTGGCGAGCTTGACTTAATGGAAGAAGCTTTGGAAGAGCTCCACCCAAAAAATGAATTTTCCATGGCCAATTTCAATGCCATGATGGAAACTGACTTGGGGTGTTACTCCATTTTAAGCCTGAAAAGGCTAAAGAAAAGAATGATGAAAGTCAAGACCAGCTCTGGAAGCTCTATTTTTATGGAGCACGATGTAAAAATGGCACTGGAGCTAGGATTGTTCTAGTATTACCTTCTGGGATTCAACGATCCTATTCATATCATTTGACCTGGAGCTGCACAAATAATGCAGCAGAATATAAGGCTTTATGCCTAGGCCTCAAGAAGGTGAGAAACTTGGAGCACGATAGTTGCAAATCTTTGGTGACTTCAAGCTGATTGTCAATCAGGTGACCAATAAGTGTGTGTCCAAGCACCACTATCTCAAGAACTATCGCAACAAGGTCTGGGACCTGTTCAAATCGTTATATGCTCTTAGCATGTGTTTCGTTCCACGAGAAAAAAATAGACATGCTGACCTGCTGGCTTCCTTGGGAGCAAATTTTTCACCAATCGAGCAGGTGGTGAGAAGGCCAAAAATAGTGAGAATGGTGTATAGGCCCTCTGTCCCAAATAAGGACACCTTTTGGAAAGTCTTCGATAGCAATGAGAAAATTGTTAACTTTTTGGTTCAAGAAGCTGCCACCATCAAGGGAAGGACCTTGGAGCGTGAAGAAACTAAAGGCCTGATTCAGTTGCGGAATAACCACATTCCTAAAGGCCTCATTACTCTAGAAATCTTGTTTGATCAGAATGATTGGTCCAAGAAGCATCGAATCGAGGTCGATGAGAAAGAGTACATGGAGCTTCAATTGGAGGTTGATAAGGTCATCAAAATTGGGACTGATTCTACTCCCGCTGAATTGCAAGAGATCAAAAAATTGTGTCAAGAGTTTTTTGACATCGTGGCCTGGAGCTACGAGGATCTGAGGGGATATGATAAAGAGATCATTTAGCACACTATCGAGCTGGAAGAAGGAGTCAAACCCTTCAAGCAGAAGCAGAGACTGATGAACCCAAAGATTGAAGCCCTCATGAAGGCCGAACTTGCGAAGATGTTGCAGGCCAAGATTATATATCCGATTAAGCACTCGACTTGGGTTGCTAATTTGGTTTCGGTCCATAAGAAAAATAGAGATATATGGCTATGTGTGGATTTTCGAAACTTGAACCGAGCATCCTTGAAGGATCACTACCCATTACCTCGCATTGATCAGATCCTTCACGTTGTTGCTAGGGCTCAACGCTTTTCATTGCTAGATGGATTCTCTAGATATAATCAAATTTGGGTCAGGGATGAGGATTAGCACAAAACCGCGTTCACAACCAAGTGGGGTACCTTTGCCTATCAGCGCATGCCCTTCGGATTGTCCAATGTTGGGGCTACATTTCAAAGGGCCATGGACATCGCATTTGGGGAGCTTTTAAATAAGATCATTGTCATCTATCTCAATGATATGACTGTCTTTTCACACAAACGAGAAGAACACTGTTCTCATTTGAGGCAAATATTTGAGAAATGTCGGGAGTTTGGCATTTCCATCAACCCAAAGAAGTCCATTTTTGCAGTAAATGAAGGTAAGCTCTTGGGACATATCATCTCATAGAATGGTTTGGCAATTTATCCATCGAGAGCTGAAGCTTTGAAGAAACTATCACTCCCTGCCAATAAGAAAGAGTTACAATCTTTCTTCGGGCAAATCAATTTTGTCAGAAAATTTATTTTTGACTTTGCCCGAGTAGTCAAGCCCATGACTGAGCTATTAAAGAAATATTCGGAGTTCAAGTGGACAACTCAAAGGAAAGACACATTTCAGGAGATTAAAGATAGAATTGCACAAGCCCCTGTGTTGATCAATCCAAATTATTCTAAGGACTTTATTCTGTATGCAGTTGGAGAGGACAAAAGCTATGCTGCAGTGCTTACATAGAAAGGAGACGATGGGGATGAAAGACCCATTGCTTTCCTTAGCCAGGTTATCTTACCCCATGAGGAGAGATACAATTTCATTGAGAAGCAGGTCTATGCTATCATGAAGTCTCTCAAAAATTTTAGGCACTTCGTATCTCAAAGCAAGATGATCGTCTATGTCATCCACCCCGATGTAAGGAACTTCATCATTCAGGGTGAGATGGGCGATAAGCATGTCGGTTGGGTCACCAAAATTCAAGAGTTTGATGTTGAGATCCATCCAACCAAGTTGGTGTAGGGTAAGGCCTTATGCCAGCAATTAGCAAAAATTGCTGCCTCTAAGATAGTTGATCATCAAGTGAACGACCGTACTGAAGAAAGGAATATAGTGAACATATTTGCACAAGGCCAAGATTGGGTAGACGACCTTGTTAAGTATTTTTCAACGGGTAGATGTCCCCCAAAATTAAATGCTTTGCAACAAAGAAGGTTTCCCCTACAAGCTCTTAGGTATGTATTGTTGCCTGAGGGATTGTTCTTCAAAAACATTGATGGAGTTGATGGAGTTCTCCTAAGGTGCGTTAAGGAACCCGAGAAAGCTAGATTCCTGGAGGAGTTTCATTCTAGCATGTCGGGAGGACATTACGCTGGTAGGCCTATGGCCTTAAAGATTATTCGGGCTGGTTACTATTGGCCAACTTTTTTCGTAGATACTTTCAATATTGCTCAAGCTTGCGACAAATGCCAAAGGTATATGAGACAGATCAGAAATGCACCATTGCCCCTACATCTAATTCAAGTAGAAGCACCTTTTCAGCAGTGGGGGCTAGACTTTATTGGGATCATTGATCCAAACTCTTCAACTGGACACAAGTACATCATGATGTCTACTGATTATTTTACAAGATGGTATGAGGCCATTCCAACCAAGGCTACAAATCAGGATGTGGTAATCACTTTCATTGAAGGACTAATCAAGCGTTTTGGCATTCCTGACGCCATTATCACAGACAACAGAACTCCATTCATTAGAGCCAAGCTAGGAGAATTTGCAAACAAGTACGATATTTTTTTGAAGACATCCTCTAATTATTACCCTCAGGGGAATGGCTTGGCGGAATCTACAAACAAGAACTTGCTACAGATTTTAAAGAGATCCTTGGGGGATAATAAGAGATCTTGGCACCTTTTGCTGAATCAAGCCTTATGGATAGATATAATTTTGATTAAGAAGTCTATCAAGACTTCACCATACGCCCTGGTATATGGGAAAGAGGCAAGATTGCCTATTCATTTAGAACTACCTGCCTTGTAGCAATTGAAGGAATTCTCGGATGATGAAGAAAATATGGATCCTATGAACATACGATTGGCTCAGTTGTTGCAGTTGGAAGAGCAACGTTCTTTGGCCTATGATGAGTTTGCTAAGCATTCACAGGCGGTTTCAAAATGGTTTCACAAAGGTTCTATTGATCGCAAATTCAAAGTGGGTGATTTAGTATTAAAGTGGAACGAAAAGAATGCCAAGCCAGAGATGCACAAGAAATTTGATGCTCTGTGGGAGGGTCCATTCCGGATTGCCAGTACAAGTGCAGCAAATTCATTTTATCTTGAGGACTTGGAAGGTAATTCACTTCTTATCTCAGTGAATGAATTTCATTTGAAAGCCTACATTTCATGATGTGAAAACACAGTGTTACCTTGTACAGTTTCTTTTGTTTTTTTTATTATGGTCAAAAAAAAAAAGAAAAAAAAAAGAAAATTCCCCCTTTGTACAAAATTCGTCAACTTTGGCTCCTTTTGCACACGAGCCCGCAGGTGTGTCTATTTCTCTCTCTTTTTCTTTTTCTTCCCAACAGGTAGTGGCTTCCATCTACTTCTTTCTTCCACTTCCTTATTTTCATTCCCTTCTTCTCCCACTCCTTCTTCCACTGTACATAATCAAGCCACTACTGTTGTTTCTACTCCCCTCTCTGATGTTCCCGTTTCTTCACTTCCCCTTTCTTCCAATCCTTTGTATTTTGAGCACTTCTCCATAGTTCCCACCACTTTCTCCATCCCATATACTTCCATTTCATTATCTATTTTCATGGAATCCCAGTAGCTAGTAGCACAGTAGCGCCCTCTTTAGTTGCTGTATCTATCGCTTCTACTCCATCTTCCACCATTCCATCATTCACCATTCCCATTCCACGACCTGCACATCTGTCGGTCATCACCCCATTCATTCCCATTTTTGCAACCTAGGTGCTTCTCACCACTACCATGGAACCATTTCATAGCACCTGGTGATTACCCAGCTCAATCAAGCTAGGCAAAATGCAGTAGTTAAAGGAAGAAGGGAAGTTCTGCTATTCCTCAAATTTCTGTTGAAAGTCCTGTTTTAAGTGCCAAGCACCAGTAAGAGCTTGTTGCAGTAGCCCGCATAAACATCCAACATCAACCAACACTCACTTCTTCTGCTCCTCCAGCTTCTTGACTTTGTTTCCCAATGAATAAAGGCCTGGGGTTCATGCATACAACATAATTGTATACCCCGAGAGCCGCCAAGAATGTTGGCATTTTTACCGTATTTTTTTTGTTGTTGTTCATGCAAAATAATGCATAAATTGTAGAGATACTCACTCCTCTATTTGTCCCTCCAAGCACCTCAAAATGGATAATTAGTAAAAAATAAAAATCTCTACAAGTTTTGTGCCAAAGCAAAGTAAGTTAAAAATGTCGCAAAATTGCAACATGTCACATTTTCGTGACCTGTTGCAGTTTCGTGCTAGAAAGCAACAAAAGGGAGCAGTAAAGGAAAAGTTGTTGTGACATCGCTACATGTCGCATTTTCATGATCTGTCGCATTTTCATGGCAAACAGTGGCAAGAAAGCAAAGTGATAGGTGACATGTCGCATTTTTGCACAATACAGTAGCAAAGGGGAGCGCCAAGGATGGACTGACGTAATATTGTGACCTATCACGTTTTCATGGCAGGAAAGCGAGGAAGGAGCAAGATGATACAGAATGTCATGATTTAGTGACACGTCAAATTTTTGCAACAGAGGCGGCAACGAAGGAGAATATAGAAAAATATCATGGTTTCATGACTTGTCGCTTTTTTGCGGGGAGAAAGCAGAAAAGTACAAGGCAGGAGAAAATTGTCGTGATTTCATGACATGTCATGATTTCGCTACTTGTTTTGTTTTCACGAGGAGAAAGCAAAAAAGTACAATGCAGGAGAAAATTGTCACGATTTTGAGACTTGTCACGTTTTCGCAAGGAGAAAGCAGAAAAGTACACAACGGGAGAAAATTGTCGCGATTTCGCGACATGTCACGATTTCATGACTTGTCACATTTTTACGAGGAGAAAGCAGAAAGGACAATGCCAAGTACAAAATGTCACGATATTGCGACCTGTCACATTTTTGCGACAAGGAGCAACGAAGGAACAAAACGAAGGTAGATTTTTGTGATTTTGTGACATGTCGCTATTTCGCGACTTGTCGCGTTTTCGCGAAAGTGTATGAAGATGAAAGCCAAGTGAGAGGAGGATGTCTCGATTTCATGACATGTTATGATTTCATGACTCGTCGCATTTTCGTAGAAGTGTATGAAGATGAAAGCGAAGCGAGAGGAGGATGTCGCGATTTTGTTACATGTCGTGATTTCGTGACTTGTCGTGTTTTCACGGAAGTGCATGAAGATGAAATCCAAGCAAGAGGAGGATGTCATGATTTTGTGACACATCACGTTTTCATGACTGGTAGCAATAGGAGAAAGCAACGAGGGAAAAATGTCACGATTTCGTGACACGTCGCATTTTCACGATAGAAGCGACAACAAAGGCCCAATAAAGTTCTGTCTGCATTTTTCTTCATATTGCATAGGAGAACGTAAGGAGAAAATGAGGATTGAATGAAGTAATGTTTTAAAATCTCTCCAATTGGTTTTGAGATCAAGGTCAAAGAGGCTCCAAAATTAAATGTTTCACTGTTTACCTATGTGCGCAAGATGGGAGAACGTGTTAAATCATGCAGTTTTTGAAGCCACCAAAATTAAATATGCCTCCGATATTAAAAGCTCTTGTTCATGATCTCCTAAAAATTCAAGCATGCCTCGAGAACATTTATTTAATGAAGAAATATGGTCCCTTGTTTTCGTTCGATTTTCAAACTTGATCCATAAAAGCAGGAAATCTGATTTCTCCGAGGCAGATTTAGGGGGATTGTTTCTCTTTTCAAGTGCATATTTTGTGGATATCCTCTTCAAAATCTATTTTATGTTTTAAATGCTGTGATTCAAAAGGGAGAGAGAAGACCTCTATAAATACTAATGTACATCTCAAGAAAAGGGGGAGGACCTTTTTGCAAAAATTGAAGCAGAAATCCTAAACACATTTTGCTCTGTTCTTAGAGTATTTTGAGTTTGTGATCCAAACTGATGTTCATGTGATGCTTTCTGTGTAATTCACTTCTGCTTAGTCAAGTGCTAAAATATAAGTTGAATTCTGCTGTTCTGAATTTGGCTATGTTTTCATTTGAACATTTGAAGTATAATTGAAGGCAAACTTATGGTCAATGTTTGATCCAATTTTTGTATGTGCATTCTAAGAATCAGTTGCTACTTATCTTTGGGATTTAGTTTGAGGTTATTTGCTATCTGAGGTTGTTCTCCCTATCAACTATCGACTTCAGCCATATTTCCATCTCTTTCTATTATTTCTAACCCTAAACCTTGAAATTAGTTTAGATTAGTTTGGGAGCCAGCCCTCTCTAGAGATTGGCTCGGGAGACTTCTTTTTCTCTCGGCCTTTCAATGTTGGTCGGGTCTAGGGCGCATTTTATATGACTAGGCAGATTCATGACCAACACAACCCTCTCGACAGACGAGCTCATGGGTTCATTGCAGACACATGAACAAAGGCCGAGCCGTTCATCTCAGACCTCTCTGGAGTAAGCATTCAAGGCTTAGGTCTCATTTCGAGACAACGATAGGCAAGATTCCCACCATGGTTCCTCTAGTTCTCATAGAGCAAGAGGTAGAGGCAGGCGTGGTAAATACAACAAGCAAGGAGGACAGTCACACCCTAGCGAAGGAGAGACCAACTATAATTTCCATCAGCAAGGTGGAAGAGGCAGCTCAAAAAATAGGAAGCTAGATCTGGTTAGAAGAAGGACATGTTAAAGGTCCAATGCTATTTCTATAAGAAGTTCGACCATTACATCTCACAGTGCACAAAATGGATGGCCAAGGAGAACCAGTAGCAGGCCCATTACACAGACAAAGCTACAAATGCGACAGGGGGAAACATGCTGTTGACTTGCAACATTGAGGAGGAGTGCTAGAAGAATTTCTGGTATTTAGACAACGGGTGCAACAACCACATGATGGGGAACAAGGAAATATTCTCCCAACTGGATGAAATAGTCCAGTATGAGGTGAATATGGGGAATGATAACAAGGTTCCTATAATGTTGAAAGGAAAGATCCTCATCTACACTAGGCATGATGAATAGAAGAAGATCTGTGACGTCTACTATGTTCCTGGCCTAAAGCACAACCTGCTGAGTGTTGGAAAACTCGTGTAGAAGGGACATACGATCCAGTTCAAATACGAAGCTTGCACCATCAGAGACAAGTTGCATGGGCATATTGCTACTGTGTCCATGACGAAGAATAAAATATTTTCACTACAGATTCAGAATGAATCATTGATGTCTCTGAGTGTAGTTCTGAAAGATGCTACTTGGTTGTGGCATATTAGATTTGGTCACCTAAACTTTAGTGGCCTGAATCAACTACACAAGAAGCAGATGGTGAAGGGTTTACCCTTTATAGAGCAAAAAAATCATGTTTTTGAGGGCTGTTTAGTCGACAAACAACATAGGGATTTGTTCCCTTTTGGTTAGTCTTGGAGAGCATCACAGCCACTGGGGCTGGTGCACTCAAAAATTTATGGTCCAATGCAGACCAACACGTTTGCCGATAACAAATACTTCTTAACGTTCATAGATGACTTCAGTAGAAAGACTTGGATCTATGCCATCAAGATGAAGTCAGAAGCATTTGCCAGATTCAAGGAGTTCAAGGCTCTGGTGGAGAAACAAAGCAGATATCAGATCAATACTCTCAAGATAGATGGTGAAGGTGAATACATCTCCAACGAATTCTATAACTACTACAAGCAGCATAAAATTTGAAGGTAGTTCACTACCAGATACACGCCACAGTAGAACAACATAGCTGAGAGGAAGAACTAGACCATCATGGAGATGGCACGAAGCATGATGAAGGCAAAGGGATTGCGGCACGAATTTTGGGTAGAGGCTGTAACATGTGCAATATACCTATTGAACAAATGTCCCACCAAAAGCGTGAAGGACAAAATCCCTCAAGAGGCCTGGAGCGATGTGAAGTCAAGTGTGGCTCACTTGCGTGTGTTCGGGTATATTACATATGCACATGTTCCAGAAGATAAGCGATAGAAGTTGGATGATAGAGCTAAGAAGTGCATTTTCATAGGATACAGTGAGTAGTGTGACGAAGAAGCTCATCATCAACCGTGATGTGAAGTTTCTTGAAGATGAAGCCTGGAACTGGAAGTCAGATACTGGACAGTTAGAGCCAGCAGTAGTAGAGTCTATTGACTTGGAAGAAGGAAGTGTACAGCCACCTGCAACCTCCAGTAGTAGCAGCGATTCTAGAAGTAGCACAACCACTCCATCTTGGTCACCTCCATGTGTAAGTAGAATCCAGAACCTCATGACGCCAGCAAAGACAAAGATATTGCAAGAAATATATGAGGTAACCCAAACCCATATAGATGAAAAATACTCTGACTTTGCATTCTTTACTGAAGTTGATCCAGTAGAGTTTGAAGACGCAAGTCAAAATCAGAAGTGGGTGCAGGTGATGGATGAGGAGATTGAAGCCATTGAAAATAATGATACATGGCAACTAAAAAAACTTCTAGTAGGGAAGAAGACCATTGGGGTCAAGTGGGTGTATAAGAAAAATTTCAATGTCCAAGGAGATGTTGACAAGCATAAATCTAGACTAGTGCTGAAGGATTACAAGCAAAAGTTAGGCATCGATTACCATGAGGTTTATGCGCCTGTAGCCTGACTTGATACAATCAAGATGATCCTAGCATTGGCAGCCCAACAGGGTTGGAATATGTACCAGATGGATGTCAAGTCAGCCTTCCTCAACGGAGTGTTGGAGGAGGAGGTCTACATAGACCAGCCGCGAGGTTAAAAAATTGAAGGCCAGGAGGGCAAAGTCTTGAAGTTGAAGAAGGCCCTGTATGGTTTGAAGTAGGTGCCCCGAGCTTGGTACAGCCAGATTGACAGTTATTTTCAAGAAAATGGGTTTGTAAAATGCCCATATGAGCACACCCTGTACATGAAGACAAATGATGTAGGTGAGCTCATAATCGTCTGCTTGTATGTGGACGATTTAATTTACACTGGCAATAGCACAACACTATTTGCCTAGTTTAGAACAACCATGAAGGAGTTCGAGATGACAGAATTAGGGGTGATGAAGTATTTTCTTGACATTGAAGTTGACCAATCGGTAGAGGCATCTTCATTTCTTAGGGTAAGTATACGAAGGATGTCCTGAAGCGATTCAAGTTGGAGGACAACAAACCTTCCATCACACCTATAGCCACAAGTTTGAAGCTGAGCAAGCTAGATTAAGGGAGGAATGTATATCCAACGCTTTTCAAGAGGCTAGTTGGCAGTCTGATGTATTTGACTGCAACTCGATCAGATCTAATGTTCAGAGTTAGTCTGATCAACCATTTTATGGAGAATATGAAGGACACGCACTGGAAAGCAAGCAAGAGGATCTTATGCTATGTCAACAGGATGTAGAACAATGGCCTATTTTATGCCAGACAAGACCAGTTGGAACTGGTAGGCTTCACAAACAGTGACTGGGATGGAAGAACTGATGATCGAAAGAGCACCTCTGGGTATGTTTTCCATCTCAGATCAGGGGCAGTCTCATGGGCATCCAAGAAGCAACCCATCGTTGCCTTGTCCACAGCTGAAGAATAATATGTCATCGCCACGTTAGCCACATGCCAGGCAGTTTGGCTGTGAAGAGTTCTGAGTGAATTGAACTATCCTTCGGAAGGCCCAACAATAATTTTTTGTGATAATAATTCAACAATTGCACTGTCAAAAGAATTCCGTGTTCCATGGCCGGATGAAGCACATCGATAATTGTTATCACTTCATCAGAGAGTTGGTGAAGTTCGAAGAAATTCAACTACAATTTTGTAGATCCAAGGAGTAGTTAGAAGATATTTTCATGAAGCCTTTGAAGGAGTAATACTTTAGCAGATTGCATGAGCATCTTGGAGTCAAAGCACTCATGAAATTAGGTTTAAAGGAGGGTGTTAGAAATATTAATCTAGATTTCATTCCTCCGCCCAACTGCGCTCCAAACTTGGGTGAAGCCGGACTGCGCTCGCGAAGTCGGACATCCTAATTTTTTTTTTTGACTTGATGTCGCACGTGCCTTCTGACAGATGTGACGTCTAATAGATTTGATCGTCGCATAAGTTAATGCCAGTTTTGTGATTGGTTAGAAACCCTAGTTCAGGGTTTGTCAGAACCTATCAGAGGATAACCTCTATCTTCCTCTCCCCATGGCTATATAAGGCAGTTTGGGTCTTCAGACAAAGTGAGTAGAGTGGGGGAAATTTGGAGAACCAAGCAAGAGAAAATTAGTCATTCGTAGAGTAGCAAACGAGATCAATTTAGTGAGTAGTGTAGCTCATCTGTTTAATGTCCGAGCAACAAACTCGAAATTTGTTTTCCCTCTCAGTTTATCCTGTAACTTTAGTCTGTAGATGTTAGTTTTTCCTTAGTTGAGGACTTTTGTAACCCTCATCTTATAAGAATAAAATTTGCTATTGTTTAAGGCATCTGTAGGGTTTGTGGTTATCTTTATCTGCATAAAATATGTTGTTGTTCTTTGTACAATCACCTCGGAGCATTTTTTTCATGTTCTATAAGGTTGAACTTAGATCCCAAACATTGCATTCAGATTCGGTGTTTCTCTCCTCTTCGTACAGTTTTTGCCAAACCAAGCAAACCATCGCTATTGCTGTGTGAGCCTCAGGACAACAAAGTTCGATAGGAAAAAAATTTCCTAAGTGTGGAGCTATCCACCCGACTGCGCAGCGTAGTCGGACTTCGCTGCCTTTGACTAGCATAGTCCGACGTTGACCACCCGCTCCCCAACTTCACACTTTATTCCATGTGTAGCCTAATTGCGCACACTTTTCGTGCGCAAACTGACTATGCACATTATTCCATGCGTAGCCCGACTACGTAAAATTCGAGAGTGCAACCCAAATTTGGGAGCGCAACCAGACTTCGGGTGCGCCACCCGACTTCGGGAGCGCATCCCGACTTCGGGCCCCCCCTTCGCCCTGCGCTTTCGACGACTGTTAAATAAAAATAAAACTTCAAAGCTGAAACTTTGCATTGCATCATTGGTGGATTCTATCTCTCTGTGGATGTCTGTATTATTGGGCTACACTATCCTAAACTCAAGGGAAATCTATGGGCTACTACTTCATTAACCTACAAGCCTTCTTCCCGTTGCATCCCAGGCACCTACGGATATGACACCTTGTCTGTTACAATATTTTTGATATTCCTACCGAACACTATATCTTCATAACATTATCCAAGGCGTCTTAGTTCGTTGTCATCACCAAATAGTTGTCATTTCTATGTGATGCCATGTCATCATAATGTGCACATTATACACGATCTTGGCATGCACTCCAGGGTCCCATCATCGTACGTCGAGCGTCCAAGACTCTAGGTCCGTCGTTGATAATTTATTTAGAAAACGTACCATATTAAAACAACACACCCATGAATGAACATTAAACATTAAAGAAAATAAGACAAAAATAAAATTAAAATAGACCCACATTAACTCTAAACTAACGATTTAACTCTAATATCTAAAGTTAAGAAATTAAACAATCAAAATTAAAGAAACATAAAAATAATAGAATGAACCGCATTTCTTTTTATTAAGTTTTTTTTTTTTATGTATATATATATATTTATTTTTCTTGTTCTTTTTATTTTTTATTTTTTATGTTAGTATTGATTTAGTCCATTTAAATATTAGAATGATTATGACTAAAATAATATGAAGAAAACAATAAACATAATATATGCCTACACCAAGCTCCTAACCAAAACACTAACATCAACACTCAAACAAAAAGAAAACCTACAAGAAAATACTACCCATGACGAATCTTGGAGAGCACCTTGCAAACACATCGGAGGTAACTATTAAACTAATGCTCAAAGAAAAATCCAATATAAATCAAAATAAAAGGTGGGTCCCCAAGCTTTGGGGCTAGTTGTGAAATGGCCACAATGGGGCCTAGGCTTCATCGACAAGATCAATCCCCTATCTAATGGAGGGTATGGATGGATTATAACCATAACTAGTCACTTCACACAAGGTGTGTTAAAGTTGTACCAATAAAATTTGTAGATGAAGAAGTGGTTATCCAAAGTTTGGAAGACATCATTACAAGATTTGAGGATCCTTACATAATAATCATTGATAATACCACTACCTTCATAAGGTTCATGATAATGAAGTTTGCATTGGTATATGGATTTGTGCTAGAAGTAACTTTCAATTTTACTAGGGGAAATATTCTAGCAGAGTCTACCAACTAGAACATAGGGTTTTCAAAAGGATAATATCCAAATATTAAAGGTATTGACATATCAAATTGAAGAAGGTATTGCAGGTAAATATGTAATACCTAAGGATTCTATAGGGCTATATTTAATACCTAAGATAAATATGTAATACTATATTCTCCAAGTTTTAGGTCCTAATGCTTACAAGTTGATGATAATCAATGGAAGATCATTGTTATCTTCAATTAATGAGCAGTACCTCAAGACCATCTAAAGAAACATCTACATAATATCTTTATGTCTTTTTTTACTATTATGTACATAGTACTTTCATGTATTTATTGGTTATTATTCTTGTTTTTAGTTTTCTTTTCTTTCTTGGAAATTATTCCCATTCCATTTTCTTCTTTATCAAAGAAAAAGACCAAATAATTTAAAAATACAAAAAGAATAATAAAAAAGAGAAAAAGAAAAAAATAACGAGTTAGAGTGAAAGCCTTGAGAAAGGCACTAAGACATCCCTTTTTCTTCTTTTTCTTTCTTCCCATTTTTTTGAAAATTAACATTAGCTCAACTAGTTTTATTTCTTAACTTTTAAGGATGAGACCTAGGTTTAATTCTTACCAATTAATACATGCATAATTTCTAGATTGGTATAATACCACTATATGAACATCAAGTAATAGAGGAGTGTCACATATCAATATCACATGTCAAATTAAGAAGGGGAAGGAGTTAATCCATACCATGGAGTTTGAGTGAATTTTTCCAAACTTTGAGAGAATCACTCCATAAGACACATACTAGAAAAAATAAAATAAAGTGAGAAAATTGACCTGATTTTAAGCCAATCATCCATCTGGGTTATTAATTTCAGATATAGGTAGCATAAGGGAAGGGGTTAAAACCCTCGTTGAATTCCTATAGGCTCTTTTTTCTATATCACACTTCTAGAAACCTGTTCTTATTATAAAATGTTAGATCTTTTAATCATCCAATATTTATGGAATTATAATTATGGCAATAATAGTTGTGAAAAGGTCAAACCACACAATTGAGTGTTCTAACTTGGGACTCGCTATCCTATGTGTCATTTAGGATTTATTATGGTAATCCCTTTTAAAATTGGTTCATACTCTTCACTTGACCCTATGCATAACTAATTGTCCTTAGTTACACCATAGCTCGATCAAGCAAACCATATTGAGTATGCATAGAAAAGAGTAAATTATTATTAAGCGATGCCATTGAGAGCTATTAATCCAAGTGGAGGAAATCACTTCTTGTCATCTCAAAAAATCATTCCAAGACCTTAAGGAGTGAATTGCTCCTCTAAGGCTAGATAACCCACCTAAATTGAACTTTGAAAAAATAATTGCGCAGGATCCATCAATTTAAATGGTCGGCTTATTGGTAGTAGAAATATTAGATGAAGTTACATTTAATTATTTTATTGATTTTATGGAGGAAGTGATCAATGCTTTGGAAGTCATGATTTTAGTAAATAGTACGATGCATGAACATGGTGTATGATCATTTTAGCATTATAGACTACTTCCTTGCTAGAAAATTTGTAAAAACTTATGCTACTATGTATTTTCTAGGTTTCTATTAAAATAAATTCAATGCAAAGGTTGAGTACAAGTATTTTTTATCCTTTTTATATTTTTACAATTGAAATTTTTTTATATTGTATTTTCCTTAAGTTTAAATACATACACCTCTTGAATGTTTATTAATACAATGAACAAGTTCATTATCGAGATGATTTTTTTTTTGGTAATTTAGGTACTATTCATTGCATGCGGGTTTTATAAGGATGACCCAAAACCTCTGTACATAAGCAGCATAACTACCTACAAAATATGACTACCACTATATGACCTAGGAGGTTTACCCCAAACAACCAGTGTCACAAGCATAGAAGCCTTAATAAAAAACAATCCAAGGCTCCACATCGGGAAACCAGATAAAAAACCTAAAAATATGCTCCACACAGGGCAACCATGCTTCAAAAACCATAATATGGCTCCACACAAGGCAGCCTACCACTAAAAAAAAATAAACTAAGGCTCCACGCAGGGCAACCATAGACCAAACATCTAAGACAGGACAACTAAGGATCCTTGACCTCCTCTTCAACCTTCTTGTCTTCATCCTCTGTTTTGTCACCCACTTCTGAATTAAGTTCATCCCCCTTGGAGTCCTCCTACCCTTGAAACTATTCACTCTATCCCAGGTCTCCAAGATGGCCACCGTGATTTCCTGGTCATCACCTAAATTTTTTTAAGAAATGGCATAAAACCCCTTTCTGTGAACATGACCTCCGCCACTGGTTCCATCACCACACTTGTAGGCTCCACTGTGTTTGTCTTCTCCATAATAGTGAATCTGACACACAACAAAAACAACAAGCCCACAACATAAAAGAAAAAATAGGGATGAAGCGACTTGATAGAAAAAGGGAGCCGAAATTCATCCACAATGGGTGCCTTGTGATTTTTGTCATGGGTAATTAAATTCCTAAGCACAGACACTCATTATCAGGTGGAAAAGCATGACACTATAATAATTGTGTGATAATAAAAGATCACACTGCACATTTTCATTGGAAATTATTATCAGGCACATTTTGAAAATTTTTAGCCTCCACAATCAATTCTACTGTGTGAGGAAAGCCACTTGTCCACATGGGTAAACCATCAACTGACACCCCTCAATTAACCAAGCTATCAGCTGCTTTCTTGGACTCCTTGAAGGTATGTTGAATCAAAGTTTCCTGGCGATTGTTTATGAGGATACTTGCTTCCTCAATCTCATATTGGATCCTTCATGGTACTTTCTTGTTGTGCTTCAAGTAATTAATAGTAATGAGAGAGTCCCCTTCAATGATTAAATTGTCAGGATAATTTTTTGCTAACACCAGACTCCTCCAAACTGCTTTGGCTTTGGCTCTCTTGTTAGTTAGTTTCCCCAAGGATTCAAAAAAAGTAAAAAGGACTTCACATCTATGATACCCTAGGATTCCTCCAACCCCTGCTCTACCTGGGTTATCTTTAGCAGCTCCATCAAAAATCAGTTTAATCCATCCCTCAAGAGGTGGGATCCATCTTGCCAGCGGTTTGTTTCTAGTATGAGGACGACCACTCTCTTCCAAGACCAAAGTTAAGGAAGCACCCAATTGTTGTTCAAATTTGGAAGGCTTCCGAGGAGATAGAGGAATAAGGATGACATTCTCCTTTGCAAAACTCAGGATTTTGTTTACAATCACCTCATTTGTGATAATTTTCAAATAACAATGATTATATCTTTTTCAAGTGGATTTGCTACAAAATATATTTATTACAAGAATATGTTGATGAAAATGTCCATGGATGAAGTATTATTATTATTATTATAATATTAAAAAACTTAATATAAGTCAAGTACTTATAAGGTCTAAATTAATATTTGCAACTTAGTGAAAACATTGTAATTTTGAGATTCTCTTTTTTAATTTAGTGAATTAAAACTTCAAAATAATTTTATGCTAAATAATTATATAAAAATTAATAATATCCTAATCCAATTGCATATTTGATCTTTATCTTTTCAAAATTTAAATTTAAAAAAAAACTAGCCAAAGGAAGTTGGAAGTGATATTAAGAAGATGATAAAAGAGAAATAATAATTTGAGAGAGATGAAAACTCTTTTTAGTATTAAAAAAAAGAAGATAAATATGGCTTAATTGACCCAATAGTAAATACAATCTTTCCATATTTTAATGAAAGTGACATCAATAGAAACTATAAATAATTAATTAAAAACTTAATGTAATACACTAGAATCGGATTTTTCATATTTAAAAAAGCATTTGATAATGTTATATCAAAGTATCTTTAGCATGATGTCAAATTTTGAGATTGTTATCCCCCAAAATTCGTTGCATGTATATATCGGGATAATGGTAGAACCTTAGATGGGATTCGACAAATCTTTGAGGCAAGTGTTGTACTCAATGAATCCATACATGGGACAGCTGAAAGAGTAATCGCCATATCTAGAACACTAGATCAAATTCATGCTGCTCATAGCCTTATCCAGGCCTACATTCGAAGTTGTTGACAGAGATTAGTCACCCCTATCTGTGATAGGAGAAGTTTAAAGATCTAGAAATCTTTGGATACTGATCCAATAATTCCATCTGGATTAGATGTGTTACAGTTTATTTCATATAGATTTTAACTGTTATATTTTATTTCATCGTTTATATTTTTGCTAGGAATCATATCGGATGGATTACAATAACTTTATCACTGTATTTGAAAAATAGGTTCCCAACTCAATCACAATAATTGATTTTTTCTTTTATTCTGACTAATATGTTTTTACTTCAAAGATATTAGGGTTTATAACAGTGTGCAGTGTATTGATAGTGGTCTTTAACAGGTCCTTTCCTGCATCCAGGACTCAAAAGTGGATTTTCAAAGGAAAAAACAAAAAATAAGAATGAGAAGTTAGGGTTTTATTTAAAAATAAAACTTTAAAAAGGCAATTCCATGGAGTTGCAAATTAGAGATTTGTTAGTTCTTAGTTTTATAAATAAAATATTCACCGGGCAAGGGCAACAGAGAAATGAGGATGCCGGTATTTTTAAAAGATAACGATTTAGTGTGAGGGTGTATAAGTGTGTGACAATGAACATAAATTTAAAATAAATTAAAACTTACAATAAATTTATAAATATATTAATAATGAAAGTAATAGTAAAATTAATTAAAAATTATACTAGTATTATAAATTAATATTATTTATAGGATCATTGAATGATTTGTTTTATGACAAAATTGATTGATCAATTAGAGAAGTCTTATTGTCCAAGTATATTTTGATAAGATCTATAGGAACTTGATTCAAATAGACAATATTAAGGTGAATATTGTAGGGGTATTGAAAGATCTAATTATGATCATCTAAGAAGTTATATTTATTTTCTACTCCATATTTTGAAATATTGCTTTTAAGAGAATCAACACAAAAATTATCATGGGATGGATATATGGTGATTCACTATACCCATATGAAGGTGCCTTGGGATGGAAACTAATAGAGAAAAAATCACCATATAATTACTTGCTACATAAGCTAGATGGAGATGGTGTAGTAAACTAGAATGAGATGCTTGAATTTATATATGATGAAGCTATAAAAGGTATCCAAATGACCAAAATTGATATGATCATTGATGTGTTCCAAGATGATGAAGACTCAAAAGTGAAATTTAAAGAAACTAAGATTGAAAATTCTTTAATATCTAAAGAGCTTGCTAACACCCAAGTCTTGACCAATCAATAGACATAAGGACCTTAATAGATATGGACCATACATTTTGATGGAACCAAAACCAATAATGGGGTTGGGATTGGTGTTTAGTTCATAGACACAAGTTGCCTAGATGAATTTTATGCAGTCACTTAAGGAACGCTAAAATGATGACAATCATAAACCTCAACATATTTGGCTACTCTAAACTTTTAATAAACTATGTCAATTCATAATATGCAACCAAAAACAAATATTTAAAATCATATAAGCATAGGGTTTGATATTTTGTAGAAAGCTTTAATACCTATAAATCAAATCAATCCCTTAAGAGTTAAATACTAAGGATGATAAATTAGCATCCATAGAAATGAGGTTTGACCCCACTCTAGAGATGTGGGATAAACTAAAAAAAATAGCAGTAGTCTTTAGGCCAATGGTCCTAATAATTTTGATCATTGGTAAGTCTTCAATAATGAGGAAATTAGAGGATTCCTCATCAAAAAAGTTAAGCATACTAAAAAATAAAAATGAATGTGGGGCTGATATAAAAGATAAGGTAAACCAATTGAAAAAATATTAGTTTCCAAAGAGGATAATCACAATAGAAAGTTTGTTTAACCCTAACAATAGTGTTAAGAAGTCTAGCATCAAAGTGAAAGCATCTTCCTATCATTCTATTGATATTGTTCAAGATAAGAATTTATTGTTAGTCAAATAATGTACCAAGGAGGATATATGTATTTTCAAAGAGATCTATAAAATATATGGTGATATCATTTCTTGGTCCTTCACAAATCTAAAAAAATATGACCCAAGGATCATATACAACAGAATCATAACCTGGTACTAAGAACTTTTAATAGAAATAGAGGTATGTAACACCCAATTTTTTTTTTTTATAAAGAAAGAGCTTTTAAAGATCCTTCACACCCAATTTTTTTTTTTTTATAAAGAAAGAGCTTTTAAAGATCCTTCACACCCAAATAATCTTCCCAATCAAGCATTCTACTTGGGTAACCAATTTAATACTCATTCAAAAGAAATATAGTGATATTAAATTATTTAAATTTTAGGAACATGAACAAGGCATCACTAAACAATTATCACCCTTTGCCCCATAGATCAGTTTTTATAAAATGTAGCTAGATCAAATATTTTGTCACTATTGGATGGCTTCTTAGGATACAGTCAAATATTTCTCAAGGAGGAATACCAACATAAAATTACACTCACAGTCAAATGGTGGATATTTGTGTTTCAAATATCAAATCCACCTTGTAATGAACTATGGATATTGTATTCATAGGTCTAATAGCTATAATTATAGTTATACTCCTTTATGATTTAATAGTTTTCTCAAAAAAGAGGTAAATATATTAAACACTTAAAGTCTATATTCTAAAGGTGTAGTGAGTATGACATTTTACTTAGTCCTAAAAAATCCGTTCTCATGGTTTAGAAAAGAAAAATATTTAGGTATCTAAATATGGTCTAGCACTTGATGCAGGAGCATTCGGTGGCAGCACAACAATCTTGCATCACCAAACAAAAAAAAAAAAAATAACAAGAAGAAAAATATTCTAAGTGTTGAAAAGTGTCGCGATAACGCGACGTATTTTGAAAAATACTCTAAGTGCTGGGAAGTGTCGCAAAATTGCGACATAACAGATGTCGCAAAATTGCGACGTATTTTGAAAATACTCTAAGTGCTGGGAAGTGTCGCGAAATCGTGACAACAGATGTCGCGATATCGCGATGTATTTTTGAAAAATACTCTAAGTGCTGGGAAGTGTCGCGAAATCACGACATAACAGATGTCGCAAAATCACGACATAACAGATGTCACGAAATCGCGACGTATTTTGGAAAATACTCTAAGTGCTGGGAAGTGTCGCGAAATCACGACATAACAGATGTCGCAAAATCGCGACATAACAGATGTCACGAAATCGCGACGTATTTTGGAAAATACTCTAAGTGATGGGAAGTGTCACGAAATCGTGACATAAAAGATGTCGCGATATCGCGATGTATTTTGAATAAAGGCAAGGACCAAAGAAAGTGTCGCGATATCGCGACATAAAAGGTGTCGCAATATCGCGATGTGTTTTAAGCAAAGCAAGAGCAAAAGGAAAGTGTCGCGATATCGCGACATAGAAAGTGTCGCGATATCGTGACAATTTTAAACAAAAGCCGCGGGCAAAGGAAAGTGTCGCGATATAACGACACATTGGCAAACAAGGACAAAAGCCAAAAAAGGGTCGCGATATCGCGACATATTAGCAAAGAACAACCAAAATTGAAAAAATGTCGCGATATCGTGACAGATGGACTAAGTGGCAAAAGTGTCACATTTTTGCGACCCGACTAGGAGAGAGAAGAGCGAAATGAAGGGATGTCGCGATATCGCTACATGTTGCTTTTTTGCGAACCATTACAGAACGACTTTTGATAGTTACCCAAAGTCGTTACAACAGTTCCAGGGGATCGTTGCAACGGTTACAGGGATAGGTACAAATGGCGATTATAGCAAGAATCTGTCATTATAAAAAGAGGTTGCTCAAAGGATTGAAGTAGGCTGGAAAGATGAAGATTAAGACCGCATTTATTTTCTTTTTGTACTTTGTAAATCTTTCCATGTTCTCTGAATAAAATTTATTTTTCTCTTGCTGTTAAATTTGGCTCCCCATCAAGTGGTATCAAAGCGAGAAGATTTTGAGTGTGTAAGAAGAGCGTCGAACATCAGGCAGATTGCACCAGGATCTGGGGTTAAGGGTTCTGAGAAGAAGTGAAGAAGAATGCCGTCGTGAAGAAATCGTGGTGTTGGAAGGAACGTGGTTCCTGAAGGAGACTTTCGAGCATTGCAGAGGCAAGTGCAGGCCCTGCAGGAAGAATTGCAAAGAGAAGTAGACCAGAGCGATGATGAAGCTTGTGGAGTTGATGACCCGTTAGAAGAAGAAGAAGAAGCAATGAGTTCTACGAAAGCTCGAATGATTAAAGCCATTTATCAAATTGGAAAAAGGTCGAAGATAGACGTATCCACATATTCTAGAAATTTAAATCCAAAAGAGTTGATTGACTGGATCAACGATATGGAGGAGTATTTCAAATATGAGGAGGTTGAAGATCCAAATCGGATAAAATTTGCAAGAACAAAGTTGAAAGGCCATGCTGGCATATGGTGGAAAGGAGTGCAGTTGGAACGAAATCGAAGAGAAAAAGAAAAGATCACCAGGTGGGATCGAATGATTGAAAAGCTGAAATGACAGTTTATTTCAGCAGATTACAAATTAGATCTGCTAAGGAAAATGCAGAGTTTGCGACAGTCCAGCAAGTCTGTTAAAGAATATACAGAGGATTTTTTTAAAATTTTCATCAGAACCGGTCATACAGAGGCAAATAAAGAGATAGTAGCCCGTTACATTAATGGTTTGAGAACCAGCGTATAAGAAGAATTGAGTTTGGTTTGAATGAGCACCATTAAAGATGCTTACCAGTTTGCTCTGAAGGTGGAAGATAAATTGAACCGTAGATTCGACAGTAAACAGAGAGGAAGAGGTCGTGGTGGAAGAACCAATGGAGGTAAATATGATGACCAGAAGAAGACTGGTGAAACAAGCAATCACCAGGAATAGAAGGAGGAGAATGCATATCGGCCCCGTAATTAGAACAATGATTATCAAAGGGGAAGAGGTAGAGGTGGACACGAATATGGAAGAGGAAGATTTCGTGGAACCTTCTTCAATTGCGGGGAAGAGGGGCATCGATCATATGAGTGTCCCCAACACCAAGAGGTGCTGAATAGAAGGCCTGAAGCAAATGCTCGAGTTGCGGTTGTTGATGATGGTGTTGAATCTGAGCACTCTGAAGAAGCAAAGTGAGGATAAGTGATGATCACAAGGAGAACCTTGTTGAACGAAGAGAGAGAACCAAACCAGCGAAAAAGCCTGTTCTGCACGAGGTGCAAATGTTCAGGTAAAATCTATAATATTATTATTGATAATGGTAGTATAGATAATTTGGTCTCTGAGGATATGGTGACTAAGTTAAAGCTAGAAAGAAGGTAGCACCTGCATCCATACCAGATTGTGTGGTTGTAGAAGGACCATAGAGCATTGGTCAGTGAACAATGCTTGGTCAAGTTTCAAATTGGAAGATACCAGGATGAGGTCCTGTGTGATATTTTGTCGATGGATGCTTGCCATTTGTTGCTGGGAAGACCATGGCAATTTGACAGACGTGCGACACATGATGGGCATGCAAATACCTATTCCCTAAAAAAATATGGAGTGCGCCATAAACTGAAGCCATTGAAGGAGGTTGAGGAAAAGGTATGAAATAATGCTAGAATTTGTTTAGTAGATGGCAAAAAAATTTTGGATGGTCTAAAGAGGGATTCAATGTGTTATGCATTAATTCCTACTGTAAAGAGAGAAGAAACTACGAGACATTCCAACGAAGTTGAACATCTGTTAGCAAAATTTCTTGATATTATATCAAACAATGTGCCCGAGGGTTTGCCGCCAATGAGGAAGATTAGTCATCAGATTGACTTAATGCCAGGATCTAGCTTACCCAATAAGGCCGCCCATAGAATGTCTCCTATAGAAAATGAAGAGTTGAACCGCCAGGTTCATAAATTGTTGAGGAAGGGTTTGATTCGAGCAAGTTTGAGCCCTTGTGCAGTACCGACAGTACTTGCACCAAAGAAGAATGGCGAATGGCGAATGTGCATTGATTCTCGAGCCATTAATAAAATTACCATTAAATATTGCTTTCCATTACCTAGAATGGATGATATAATGGATTGTTTGAGTGGAGCTAAATACTTCACTAAGATTGATTTAAAGAGCGAATATCACTAGATACGCATCAGAGAGGGTGACGAATGGAAGACAACCTTTAAAACTAAAGAGGGTTTGTATGAGTGGTTAGTTATGCCATTTGGATTGACTAATGCACCCATCACATTCATGAGGCTGATGAATGAGGTATTGCACGACTTCCTGGAAAAGTTTGTGATAGTTTATCTAGATGATATTTTAATTTTTAGTAAAACATTGGATGAGCATTTGATGCATGTTCGGACAGTTTTTGAAAAGCTGCGAGAGGAGCAGTTATTGATAAATTTACAGAAGTGCAGTTTTGTACAGAAAGAGTTGATATACCTGGGATTTGTCATCTCAGAGGAGGGTATGAAAATGGATCCTGAGAAGGTGAAGCCTATCATTGAATGGCCTGCCCCAAGGAATGTAATAGAGGTAAGATCATTTCATGGTCTTGCAAGTTTCTATAGAAAGTTTATTAGAGACTTTAGCAGTATTTGTGCACCCCTAACAAAAACTATGAGAGGGGATAAGAAAGAATTTAAGTGGACTGCCAAGGCAGGTACCAGTATGGACATATTGAAGAAGAAAGTGACAGAACAACCCATTCTGGCACTTCCAAATTTTAATAAAGTGTTTCAGGTTGACTATGATGCCAGTGGCAGTACCATTGGAGCTGTATTGAGCCAAGAAGGTAAACTTGTTGCATAATTTAGTGAAAAATTAAATGATGCTCGAAAGAAATACTCTGTTTATGATCAAGAATTCTATGCTATAATTCAGGCTCTTAAGAAATGGAGACATTATTTTCTAGCCAAGGAATTTGTTTTATATACTGACCATTAAGATTTACAGTATATAAATAGTCAAGGTAAACTTAACCAGCGACATTTGAAGTGGGTTGAATTCTTGCAGAGTTATACCTTTGTCCTGAAGCATAGAAGTGGCAAATCTAATAGAGTTGTAGATGCCTTGAGTAGAAGGCATAATTTGTTGATAGAAATGAGAGTGCAAGTTGTTGGGTTTGATGAACTCAAGAGTTTATACCCAGTGGATCTAGATTTCACAGAGGCATGGATGGCATATTTGTCTCCTACTACTGTGGATCGCACTAAGTGGTTGGATTTTATGATCCAAGATGGGATGCTATTTTGAAAGAACCAGTTGTGCATTCCTAGAAGTTCCATGAGGGAAAATTTGATCAAAGAGAAACATAGCAGAGGATTAGCAGGACATTTTGGTCGAGATAAGACCATTGCTCTCGTTAGTGAGAATTACCATTGGCCACAGTTACAGTCGGATGTGACAAAATTTATGCAGGGTTGTAGAGTGTTCTAGATGGCGAAAGGAGTAAGCCAGAATACAGGAATGTATCAGCCATTGCCTATACCAGAGAGACCATGGGAGGACATTAGTATAGATTTTGTTCTTGGTTTGCCAAGGACACAACACAAAAATGATGCCATTTTTGTTGTCGTTGACAGGTTTTCAAAGATGGCCCACTTTATTCCATGCCAAAAGACAAGTGATGCTATTCATATTGCAGGCTTGTTTTTCAAGGAGGTAGTACGCCTTCATGGTCTACCCCAAAGCATTGTCTCGAACAGAGATACCAAATTTGTGAGTTATTTCTGGAGAACTCTGTGGAAGAAGCTGAAAATAGAATTGAAGTTTAGTTCTACATACCACTCGCAGACTGATGGACATATAGAAGTAGTCAACAAAAGTTTGGGTAATCTTCTACGATGTCTGGTAGGCGATAAACCCAAGGGATGGGATCTGATTTTACCACAGGCAGAGTTTGCTTACAATAATTTTGTCAATCGAAGTACTGGTAAATCCAGATTCCATATAGTGTATGGGAACAGCCCGAGAAACGCTTCGGAGTTGAGGTCGATTGGTATGCTTTTCCTACCTTGACTATATGAAATTACACAATTACATGCAACGCGACGATCGAAGGATGGAAAATGAAATAATTACGAAACACAAAATTTAATGAACGAATAAAATAAAACAATGGCCACTTAAGGTGGGCACACCCTTGCGTAGAAGCAACAGATGAAAAAATATAAAAGATATGATGATTTTTATTCAAACCAACTACGGTGAATATATATACTAAATTTCTATCTCTTGGAGAAACATAGCCGACGCTGCTATGTTTGGACTGCAACATGACTCCCCTCCTCGGAAAGCTTTGTCCTCAAAGCTGGAAATGTCTGGAAGATACTTTCAGGTTCCCATGTTGCATCTTCCTCTGATAAATCTTGCCATTTAATGAGAAATTCATGAATCTGACGTGATCTCAGTTTGCGGACTCTATGTTGTAGTATATCTTCTGGTTGGAGATGTATGCGTCCTTCCTCATCGAGCACTGGTAATTCTGATTGACTTTGTACTTTCTGACCAATTACTTTTTTGAGACAAGAAACATGAAATACCGGGTGTATTCGTGAAGATGTCGGTAGCTCTAATTGATAGGCTACTTCTCCAATGCGGCGCACAATTTTGTAGGGACCATAGAATCGTGGGGCCAACTTCTGGCTGGACTTTATCTTTAATGAGGCTTGTTTGTAAGGTTGCAACTTGAGGAACACCCAATCTCCTATATTAAAAGTTCTCTCTGATCGGTGCAAGTCTTGTTGTTGTTTCATACGATTATGTGCTTGGGCCAAATTCTCTTTGAGGATGGTAAGCGTAGACTGCCTTTGTTGGAACCAATCATCCACTTTAGCTACTTTAGATGATTCCTGTACGTAATCTGCAACTTTTGGAGGTTTGGTGCCATACAATGCTTCGAATGGAGACATCTTAATTGAGTAATGGTAAGAAGTGTTGTACCACCATTCCGCTAATGCTAACCAATGGCTCCATTGGTATTGTTTATCTTGAGCAAAACATCTTAAGTATGTACCCAAACATTTGTTAACTACTTCTGTTTGACCATCTGTTTGTGGATGGTATGCTGAAGACATGTTCAATTTGGTACCACTAAGTCGAAATAATTCCCGCCAAAAGTTACTAGTGAAAATGGGATCTCTATCACTTACAATATTCTTTGGCATACCATGTAATTTGAAAATTGAATCCATAAATACCTTTGCCACCTTGCTTGCGGAAAATGGATGTTGTAAAGCTTGAAAGTGAGCATATTTGGATAACCGGTCTACGACGACGAAGATTACTGTCCTGCCTTCTGATTTTGGAAGACCTTCAATGAAATCCATGGATATATGTTCCCACTGTCGTTCAGGGATGGGTAATGGTTGTAATAATCCTGGTGATTTGGTTGTTTCTCCTTTATTGCGTTGGCAAACTTCACATTCTGCTACCCATTGTTTGACTTCCGCTTTTAATCCTTTCCAACAAAATGATTGTTTGACCCTTAAATATGTCTTCAAAAATCCTGAATGTCCTGCTGATGGAGAAGCGTGTGATTCGTCGAGGATTTTTGATTTGAGTTCTGAATTATGTGGAATGTAAATGCGGTTCTTCTTCCGGAGGATGTTATCTTCATAAGAGAACCCAGGGTGTTTGGAAGACCCTATAGATAATTCATGAATTATCTAGGCAGTTTCACTATTGGACAGCCATTCAATTTGTAATTGAGTTACCCATTGGGAACAAGGACCTGAAATAGCATTGATGACTACTTCATCTTCATATTTTCTGGACAGTGCATCGGCAACTATATTTTCCTTCCCTTTCTTATATTCAATAACGAAATCATAGCCTAGAAGTTTGGTTAACCACTTATTTTGTTATGGATAAGAAAACCTTTGCTCCAAAAAATGCTTGAGGCTACTATGATCTGTTTTGATAATGAAGCGGCTACTGATTAGGTAGTGTCTCCATTTTTCTACTGCATGAAGAATAGCCAACATTTCTTTTTCATATGTTGATCTTCCCAAATTTTTTCCGGAAAGCTGTTTACTTTCAAATGCCAAAGGATGACCTTCTTGCATTAATATAGCCCCAATTCCTGTTCCTGATGCATCACATTCGATAATAAATGGTTTGTGAAAGTTGGGAGTTGCTAAGACTGGAGTTGTACACATGGCTTGCTTAAGAGCTTCAAAAGCTAAAGTAGCCTCTTCCGACCAACGAAAAGCATCCTTTTTTGTGAGTCTTGTGAGAGGTGCTTGCAATCTTACCATAATTCCGTACAAACTTGCGATAGTAGCTCGTGAGACCCAAAAAACCACGAAGTTTCTTGATGGTTTTAGGTAAAGGCCACTCTTGAATTGCCTTAATCTTATTGGGATCGACTTTGACACCCTCATGTGAAACTATATGACCAAGATACTCGACTTCTTGAACACCAAATGAGCATTTGGAGCGTTTAACAAATAATTTTTCTTTGTGTAGGATGTGAAGGACTTTATCCACATGATGTAAATGGTCCGCCCAAGTTTTGCTGTATATGAGAATATCATCAAAAAAAACTAACACAAACTTACGGAGGAGTGGACGAAACACTTGGTTCATGAGACTTTGGAATGTGGATGGTGCATTAGTGAGACCAAAAGGCATGACCAAAAATTCGTAATGACCTTCATGAGTACGAAAGGCCGTTTTGGGAATATCTTCTTCTCTAACACGGATTTGGTGAAAGCCGGAGCGAAGGTCTAATTTTGTAAAAAATTTTGCACCATGCAACTCATCTAATAGGTCATCGATTACGGGGATAGGAAATTTGTCCTTGATAGTGAGTTTATTGAGAGAACGAAAGTCGGGACACATACGCCAAGAGTTATCTTTTCGTCTAGCCGGGACTACGGGTGAGGAATAAGGACTAGTCTTTGTGACGAATGACTCCATGATCCAACAAATCCTGAACGATCTGTTCAATTTCTGTCTTTTGTGGGTGAGGATAGCGATAAGGACGATTGTTAGGTGGGACACTTCCCGGCATCAAATGGATGGCATGATCATGAGATCGTTTAGGTGGTAATCCTTGAGGTTCTTGGAAAACCTCGTCGTAATGTGTGATGATATCTTGTAACTCAGGTGCAATAATATCCGAAGTTGCTGCCGATTGTTTTTCCAAACAATTAATTTGAGCTATAAACCCATATCCACCCTTTTTTAACATCTTTTCCATACTATGAGAGCTCACCATTTGTGTTGGAGGAGTAGTAATGCCTTGTAAGTGAATGACTCGTCCATTTTCCTTCCATTCCACAAATAATTTTTTGAAGTTGAAGCTAACTGTGTCTAATGTTTCCAACCATTCAACCCCCAAAATGACATCAGAATTTCCCAAATTCATGACAAAAAGGGAACCTAACCAGGTATAAGTTCCCATCTTTATGGAAACTTGAGATGTGCGACCCACGCATTGTGCGTTCACCCCGTTGGCCACTAAAACCTGGAATTTGTCTTTGTTGGAAGAGTTAATGAATAAATTCAAGGCTTTTGTTGTTTTGATGTCGATAAAATTGTGGGTGCTACCCGAATCAATTAGCACATTCACCTTTTTCTAGCGGAGAAAACCTGGTACCTTGATGGTATGGTGGGCGGTTAAACCCATGAGAGCATGCACTGAAATCGCCATTGTATCCTCTTCTTTTTCGTCTATAGTACTTGGTAGGTCTTCTGGCATAGGTTCTTCTGATTGGTAAGGTTCATCCTCTTCCCCTTCACCTTGATCACCTTCAATATGAAAGTTTTGTTTTTGGGCACAAGCTTGTTCCCTGGGGTGATTAGTGCGACATTTATAACAAAAATATCTTGATGGTTGATCATTTCTACGAAAGGAATTGTTGCGGTATGAAGGACGATTATATGTTTCCCGTTGTGCAGACAACTGGTGTCTCTTCTCGGCCAACTTGGCTATTCTTATACAACTGTTTAACAAGGTTGGATCGTGCATGTCTACCTCTACTCGAATACTTTCTTTCAAACCATTGCGAAAGGCACCTACCATCGTGTCGGGACTAAGGTCTGAAGTGTATGGTAGTAAACTGGTAAACTCCGAAACAAATTCACTAACTGACCCTTTTTGTTTAAGAGATAACAATCTTACTGTGTAGGATGATGTAGCTCCGTCATCAAATCTTTCTAAAAAAGAGGTAGCAAATTTTCTCCAAGTAATAATGGCTCCATTCTCTTGTTTAAGCCATACAAACCATTGGTAGGCCTCAGTGCCTAATTTTGAGGCAGCAAAAGGAACTCTATCAATTTCCCTAATTTGATATAAGTCAAGGATGCCTTCCATTTTGGCTAACCAACCACGAGGATCATGACCTTCAAAAGTGGGCATATCAATTCGTGGAAAGTTAATATTAGGGCCTCTTGGTTGGTGATAACCCGTGTCCCTTTCTTGATTTTGGTTATACCGTTGTCTTTGATAGGGATCCCTGTAATTATTCGCATCACCTCGTTGTTGTTGCCAATCATCATTAGGATCGACAGTTTCTACATTCTGTTGGGCATGGGAGTGATTTTGGGGATTAGTATTGGGATTAGGTTGTTTTTGTGCTTGCACAAGTTCTTTTAGGGTGAGACCCATGTCGTGTAGACTCTCTAGTATGCTTTGTGAAGAGACTCCTTATCGGACATGGCTGAATTACTTGAGTTTTCTTGCGTGATGTTTTCATGAGATGGGGAAGGATTAGTAGCCATAGGATCTACTAGTGGGTGATGTGGATTATAACTACCAATTTTAAAAGGAGAAAGAGAATTTTTTGTACCTGGGCTGCGATGAGCTCTTCTTATGTTGGTATTAGTTGTGTCTGAGCTGGATAATCGACCGTTAGGACCCTTGCTCCAACTTTTACTCATGCACTGCTTACAAACTCTTGCTTAGTAGTCTTTGAACTTCAAAATTTTGGCCACACTGAATTATAAAAATTTGTGTTGTTTTCCGCCTTGCTACCACTCCAACTGTGGTGCGGAACTGGATTTCGTTGGCTCACCTTCCTGATGACAGTTGTTGACCACTATAATTAGGACACCGAAGTGGACTGGACACGAGACCGATGGACGTGACCGAGGATAGGACCGACGACGGACGCGACAGATAGGACCGAGCGACGGACGACGGACGCGACGACGGATAGGACCGAGATGGACAACGGACGGATCGACGAGATAGGACCGAACGGAACGGACAGACGAGAACGAAGCGGACGGACGAGCGGATGGACACTATGGATGGACGCGACAGGATAGGACCGAACGGAACGGACAGACGCGAGACAGACGAAGCGATAGCTAACGGAGTGGACAGACGCGAGACAGATGAAGAGACAGCTAGGACCAACGAGCGGACGACAGACTTGCGACGCGCGAAGAATTGCCAAGGCGTGACCGTGGTCACGATGTAAATGGTGTGACAACAATGAATTAAACCCCTCTACCAACAAAACACAGTAGATGTGGGATAACTAGCCCACGCACGATGAAAATGAAATTTTTAAATGACGTCAGCACCGCAAAGGAATAAAAATAAAGATAAATTTCTTAAGGTTTGTGCTTATAAATGGAGTAAAAATCATGAATTTGGCGTGACCAACGGCGGCTAGAGGAGTTGCAGAGAATTTCCATGAAATGGCAATAATTTCGTAAAGGTTTAATCGACGAACGACGGCGAGGGAAGTTACCGGGAATATCCATGAAAATGCAGTTGTTCGTAAAGATTTAATTTACGAACGGCCGAGTTGCTAAGCTTACCGGAACGACGCAGAACTGTCTAGTTGGGATTGATATTCTTTAAAAACGTCTGATAGACCGGAACGGCGCAGAACGCTGCATAGGCCAAGAACGTCTGATAGATCGAAACGGCACAGAAACGCGGCTGGAGCGTTTGTTAAGGATGCCGGTGACGGCTTTCAGGATCTGTTTGAATCTGATACCACTTGCTATGCTTTTCCTACCTTGACTATATGAAATTACACAATTACATGCAACGCGACGATCGAAAGATGGAAAATGAATAATTACGAAACACAAAATTTAATGAACGAATAGAAATAAACAATGGCCACTTAAGGTGGGCACACCCTTGCGCAGAAGCATTGGATGAAAATTATAAAAAAATATTATGATTTTTATTCAACCCGACTACGGTGAATATATATACTAAATTTCTATCTCTTGGAGAAACATAGCCGACGCTGCTATGTTTGGACTGCAACATCGATGGATAAAGGCGAAAAGTGCAGTGCTGAAGCTGAAGACTTTGCAACACACATGAAGAATTTACATGAAGAGGTCCAGCAACATATCAGTAAAATGAATGCTACGTACAAATCTAGAGTAGATCAGAAGCGACATTTCAAGGAATTCTAGATAGGAGATGAAGTCATGGTTCACTTGCACAAGGAACATTTTCCAAGAAAAACCTATAATAAGCTGAATATGAAGAGGTTTGGACCATGCCAAATCATAGGTAAACGAGATTCAAGAAATGCCTATGAAGTAGATCTACCAAGTGAGCTGAATATTTCACCTATTTTTAATATTTCAGACTTGGTCGAATATCATGAAGGAAGTAGCAGCGAGACACCAAGTACGGCTTTATGAAGAATTCCAACATCTAATCCAGCCAAAGAGGAAATCAAAGACATACTCGACACTCGCACATGCCGAAGTACCCGAAACAGACAATATTCAGAGTATTTGGTCAAGTGGAAGGGCCGCCCTGTCGAAGATGCAACTTGGTTATCCAAAATAGAGGTTGATCACCTGGGTTTTCCTCTGCCCGTCCAGAAGTGAAGATCACTTCTCAATTTACCCCGGGTGTCTGATGCAGGAGCATCCAATGGCAGCACAACAATCTTGCATCAGCAAAAAAAAAAAAAAAATAACAAGAAGAAAAATATTCTAAGTGTTGAAAAGTGTTGCAATATCACAACATACAAGGTGTCGCGATATCGCGACGTATTTTGAAAAATACTCTAAGTGTTGGGAAGTGTCACGAAATCATGACATAACAGATGTCGCAAAATCGTGACGTATTTTGAAAATACTCTAAGTGCTGGGAAGTGTTGCGAAATTGCGACATAACAGATGTCGCGATATCGCGACGTATTTTTGAAAAATACTCTAAGTGCTAGGAAGTTTCACGAAATCACGACATAACAGATGTCGCAAAATTGCGACGTATTTTGAAAATACTCTAAAGTGCTAGGAAGTGTCACGAAATCACGACATAACAGATGTCATGAAATCGTGACGTATTTTGGAAAATACTCTAAGTGCTGGGAAGTGTCACGAAATCACGACATAAAAGATGTCATGATATCGCGACGTATTTTGAACAAAGGAAAGGACCAAAGAAAGTGTCACGATATCGCGACATAAAAGGTGTTGCGATATCGCGACGTGTTTTAAGCAAAGCAAGAGCAAAAGGAAAGTGTCGCGATATCGCGACATAGAAAGTGTCGCGATATCGCGACAAGTTTAAACAAAAGCCGCGGGCAAAGGAAAGTGTCGCGATATCGTGACACATTGGCAAACAAGGACAAAAGCCAAAAAAGTGTCGCAATATCGTGACATATTAGCAAAGAACGACCAAAATCGGAAAAATGTCGCGATATCGCAACAGATGGACTAAATGGCAAAAGTGTCATGTTTTCACGACCCGACTAGGAGAGAGAAGAGTGAAATGAAGAGATGTCACGATATCGCGACATGTTGCTTTTTTGCGGACCATTGCAGAACGACTTTTGACAGTTACCGAAGTCATTACAACAGTTCCAAGGGATCGTTGCAGCGGTTACAGGGACAGTTATGAATGGCGGTTACAGCAAGAATCTATCATTATAAAAAGAGGTTGCTCGAAGGATTGAAGCAGGCTGGAAATACGAAGATTAAGACTGCAAATTTATTTTCTTTCTGTACTTTGTAAATATTTCCATGTTCTTTGAATAAAATTTAGTTTTCTCTTGCTGTTAAATTTGGCTCCCCATCAGCACTAGATCTTGATAGGATAAAAGTTATCCAAGAACTCCCTTTGCCTACCTATATCAAGGGAATTAATTCTTTTCTAGGTCAAATTTAGTTTGTAGCTAAGTTCATAATTAAATTTTGTGATATGTGTATTGCGTAAAAAGGAGTTATAAGGTGTGATTAGGATTTAATTTTTGATTGTAATTTTGCATGGTGAAAAGAAAATTTGAGGGGTTTTGATAATTGTTATTGATTATCTTTTAAGAACAAAAGGAGAGTTATAGAGCATTATTTTTAGATTCTATTGTGCACATCTTTTTGAGGAGAAATTTAATGTGGAAGATTTGAAAGAGAGATCTACTAACTAGTTTTGAAGTGGCACTTTGAAGAGGAAATTATTTTTGAGACAGGTTTTGAGGGCACATCTTCATCAAAGCAATTTTAGAGTTATGGTGATTTTATTCCTTCCTTAAGGTGTTTGGTTGAGCAAATATTTTTATGTTATAAGGAGGATATATAAGGATTAAGTTCATGTGCATTGCTAGAAATATGTGTGCTAGAATTTGAGAATAAAATTGTGCTTTATTGTTGAAATAAATTGGAAACACATGTGCTAGGGTTGTGAACAAGTTGTGCATCATTGTTGAATGAAATTGGAAACACATGTGCTAGGGTTGTGAACAAGTTGTGCTTCATTGTTGAATGATATTGGAAACACATGTGCTAAGATTTGAGAGCAAGTTTTGTGCATAATATTGATTGATATTAGGATAAACTTGCAAAGGTCATAGAGCATATTTGTGAAGTAATTTGTGCATTGGCTTTGAGTGATATTGGAAAGAACATATTATGAAATTGTATTGCATATCATTTTCTATGTGTTCTTGAAAAAGAATTCTAGGTAAAATATGTTTGAAGTACTTTAATCAAAGAAAGTGTTATGAGTAGTTTTGAGCATGTGTTATGAGTAGTTTTGAGCATGTGTTATGAGCAATTTTGAGCAGAGATAGTGGGTAGAGTTGAGAGCAGGTTTGTAAGTTATTTTGAGTAGACATTTTTAGAAGGCTTATGAGCAATTTTGTGTAGGGTGTGGAGCACATTTGAGAAAGCCTTGTGTGAAGGATTGAGATAGATTTGGGTAGATTTGAGAGCAAATTTGCAAGCTAATTTGGGCAAGCCTTGTGAGTAGGCTTGAAGCAAATTTGAGCAAGCTTTGTAAGTAAGCTTAGGGTAGATTTGAGTAGAGTTATGAGTAGGATTTAGAGTAGACCAGATCTTAAGGGATTGGTGTCTCATATGAATAGAGGTCCACAAACCAGAGCAAAGGGAATAGAGTTCTCTTGTGGATAAAGGTTCACAAACCAGAGCTGAGGGGATAGAGTTATCTTGTGGATAAAGGTCCACAAACGAGAGTTAAGGGGATAGTGTTCTCCTGTGGATAGAGGTCCATGAACCAGAGTTGAGGGGATAGAGTTATCCTATGGATAGAGGTCCACGAACTCGAGTTGATGGGATAAAGTTATCCTATGGATAAAGGTCCACAAACTTGAGTGTAGGGGATTATAAATAACACAAGCTTATATTTAGAGGGGGGTGAACAATATAAGACCACTTTTTACTTTTATTTCCCAATCAATATTACGCAATGTAAAGATAACAATATCAAAAATAGTAATCAAAGCAATGCACAAATCACCACACATAAAGAGACACCATAATTTACGTGGTTCACCCAATGTGGGCTACTCCACAAAAAATATTTCACTAAAATGTTCTCAACAATCTCTTGGGAATCCTTTCCCTATTACAATATTTATGGACCTCTGTCCAAAGGAGACACCAATCCCCTAAATCAAGTTCATGGATATCTATCCATAGGAGGACTCCTTCTCCTCTACTCTGGCTGGTGATCCTCTAGAAGACTACTGCCTCCACTGCACTGGCTTGTGGATCTCTCCATTGAAGACTCTTGTACCCACTTAGAAGACCTATACTCATTGCCCTAACTGATGGATATCTATCCACTAGATACTATTGTTCTCTCTATTATGTCACCTCCAAAGCTGAAATCTCAAAACTGCACTAAACACAGTCCTTCAATCTAGTACAACTCTGCTCAAGCTCTATCTCTGGTCTAGCACAAATATGTCCTTAAATCTACACCAAAATCTATCCTCAAATATTGCTCAACAAGTCCACACAAAAATTGCTTAAATCTGCTCAACAAGTCCACACAATACTTGCTCAAATCTGCTCAACAAGTCCACACAAAACTTATTCAATCTGCTCAACAAGTCCACATAGAACTTGCTCAAATCTGCTCAACAAGTCCACACAAAACTTTCTCAAATGTGCTCAACAAGTCCACATAGAACTTGCTCAAATATGCTCAACAAGTCCACACAGAACTTGCTCAAATATTCTCAACAAGTCCACACAGAACTTGTTCAAATATACTCAATAAGTCCTCTCAAGAACTTATCCAAATATGTATTGTATGCTTCCATAAAAGCTCACATAAAATTAGTCCACAAGTCTCCTCAAAGACTTTCCTCAACTCTGCTCAACAAGTTCACATAGAACTTGTCCAATCTTATTGAAACATAAAGAGAATTGTTAAAGACTCAATATGTTCTATATTAATCACAATGCTCAATTAATGTCTCAACTCAAATCAGAATATATAATAGTTTGTTTTATGGAACTTGAACAATCACTTCATATATCCACTTGACTAGGCTCAACCAAATCTACTCAACCAATCACTCAATGAAACAACCCTTGCTCACAAACCCTAGTCCAAGCATATAAACATCAACTCAAAATGTTTCCAACAATGCTTAACAAAAAATCTCACATAACAATGATACTCATATTCTCTTCAAACCCTAGTTCAAGTTCTTCACTCAACAACTCACTTCAAAAACAATGCTTATAAAACAATCTTCACATATCAATGATACTCAACCCCTAGTTCAAGTTCTTCACTCAACAACTCACTTCAACAATAATTCTTATAAAAAAATCTTCACATATCAATGATACTCAAACCCTAGTTCAAGTTATTTACACAACCAATAGCTTCAACAACAATGCTTATAAAACAATCCTTTATTCCAGAAAACCTTGAAGCATTATCGCAACACTCTCAATCGAAAATCCTAATCAAATCCTTTTCACTCCAAACTTATTTTCTAGAAAACCAATCAATCAACTCAACTATGGAAGAATGTGCTCATACATTTTTCTTGATGATGAAGGGATATCATAAATCTGCCACAACAAC
The DNA here is from genome assembly GCA_028583015.1 of Wollemia nobilis. NCBI lineage: Eukaryota > Viridiplantae > Streptophyta > Pinopsida > Araucariales > Araucariaceae > Wollemia > Wollemia nobilis. The sequence continues at coordinate 1,936,013 of JAQPPZ010005362.1, read as the reverse complement.
AAACACTCTTTTGCCAAGCTCAAGAAGTTATAAGATGATAAACTCCTCAAAAATTACAATGTAAATATCAAAACATATACACCTTATCACTCCATATTTAAGGAAACATTCTTCAACCTTTACAAAAATTAATTCACCAAATACACCTTATAAACTCCCAATGATAATAATAATCAATGACAAGAATAATTTTAATGCAATCTTCTTTCTCAAAAATAACTCTATGCAATAAATCCCTTTTTATGCTTTAAATATTCAACAAATCAATATGACAAAAAATTTATTCAAAATAAAGTTAACTCCTTATTCCTACAATACACCAAAAATAATAATCAATATAAAAACCTTAAGCAACCCTTTTATCTCCCTAAGACCTCATGTCAAACCTTAGGCACATAGAATATTACACACAAAAATTAATACCTTTGCCTTGGCTTGGAAGGGATTTGAACTCATGATGCTTCCTCAACCAGTGCCCTAGCCGCGACTCCAACCACTGCACAAGCTAGACGCTCGCTTGGGGAGAAGAGGGCACCACGTTCTCAAAAAACTCGCCTTAGCATAAAATGTGCGCCTTTCCTTTGGTGCTCTCCAACACCAATGCAACCACAAAAATGCTGCCATCACGTTTCGAACGCAGGTATCCTAGCGCCCAACACTCTAACGCTGTCCTATTTGCCACTAGGCCACGCTGCCCAGTTGGCGCTTGATAAATTCACACTGTTCCTCTTAAATGTTATTCGCTGGAACTAAACACATTAATCACTTCACATATTCCGCACGAGTCAACACAATTGCACGCATACATTAATCGAGCAAAAGGATAAGGTTTAATGCCTTTTAGGCATTGGTATTTATAATGGTTTTCCTCCTTTATGCAAAATGTCGATGCTCAAATTTCCTCCAATGTATTAGATGTCGACGCTTGTTTATCCCTTTGACCTTATTAATTTATAAAATATTTAAATTCATTTGAATTTAAATTTTATAAATTACTTCTTTAAAACCCTTGGTTTTATTTAGGTCACCTTTCATTTTGCAACTTGGTACAAATAATATTTATTTATAAAATTTAAATTCATTTTGAATTTAAATATTTTATCAAATAAATATTAAACCTTCCTTTAGCTTTGCAATAAACTTTCTTGGGTTTTTATGAAAAACCTTTTAACTTATGCTTCCACATAATATTAAAAATATTATGGAGTCCTTTTTCCTTTAACCTTACCTTTAACCTCTGCATTGTATTATGGAGCCCTTTGCCTTTAACCTCTGCATTGTTCCTCTTGACCTTTGACATTATTAGAAGCTTCTTCCTGGATATCAATGACAACTTTATTTCTTGACAAATTCCTTTACATCAATGACAACTCGACTTAATGATTCAAAATGTCCAACAAATTTGAGTCTCCTTTGGGTAGAGGTCCATTAACATTGTAATAGGAAATTGGTTCCCAAGAGATTTATTGAGAAAGTTTATAAGAAATATTTTCTCCATGGATGTAACCCACATTGGGTGAACCACATTAAATTTGTGTCTCTCATGTGTGTGATGATTTGTGCATTGCCTTGTTACTACTATTGATGAGATTGGTTAATATTGCTTTGAAGAATTATTGCAATTGATAATATTGGATGCTATTATTTTGGAAAGAAAAGTAAAATTTCTATCTTATACTTTTCACCCCCCTCTTAGTATAAGCTTGACTTTATTCAAATATTTAACCACCCAATATTTAAGGAATTATAATTATGGTAATAATAGTTGTGAAAAGGTCAAACCACACAATTGAGTAGGCTGAACACTAACTTGGGACTCACTATCCCATGTGCCATTTAAGATTTTTTATGGTAATCCTTTTAAAATTGGTTCATACTCTTGACTTACCCCTATGCATAATAAATTTTCGCTAGTTACACCATAGCTTGATCAAGCACACCATATTGGTCATGCATAGAAAAGAGTAAATTATTGTTAAGCGGTGCCATTGAGAGCTATTAATCCAAGTAGAGTGAATCACCTCTTGTCATCTCAAAAAATATTCCAAGACCTTAAGGAGTGAATTACTCCTCTAAGGCTAGATAACCCACCTAAATTGAACTTAAAAAAATTGCGCAAGGATCCATCAATTTAAATGGCCGGACTTATTGGTAGTAGAAATATTAGATGAAGTTAATTTTAATTATTTTATTGATTTTCTGGACGAAGTGATGAATGCTTTGGAGGTCATGATTTTAGTAAATAGTAAGATGCATGAACATGGTGTATGATCATGAGTTTTAGCATTATAGACTACTTCCTTGCTAGAAAATTTGTAGAAACTTATGCTACTATGTATTTTCTAGGTTTCTATTAAAATAAATTAAATTCAAAGGTTGAGTACAAGTATTTGTTTATCCTTTTTATATTTTTACACTTGAAATTTTTTTATATTGTATTTTCCTTAAGTTTAAATACATACACCTCATGAATGTTTCTTAATGCAATGAGCAAGTTCACTATAGTGATGAATTTTCAAATAGCAATGATTATATATTTTTCAAGTGGATTTGCTACAAAATATATTTATTACAATAATATATTGATGAAAATGTCCATGGATGAAGCATTATTATTATTATATTAAAAAAACTTGTTAATATAAATCTAGTATTTATAAGGTCTAAATTAATATTTAAAACCTAGTGAAAACATTGTAATTTTGATTCTCTTTTTTAATTTAGTGAATGAAAAACTCAAAATGATTTTATGCTAAATAATTAAAATATATATATATATATATATATATATATATATATATATATATATATATATATATATATATATATATATATATATAAAATTAATAATATACTTTTTTTTTTTAAAGCGAAAAACCCCTTGTGGGGCCTCCTTGGTCTGAGAGACCACGAACAAGGGGTTATACACCATCAAAGTCACCCGGAGTCACACCCAACCCTGCCCGCACCAACATTATCAATTGGATTTTGGGTACCCAATTCAACGTTTTGGTAGGGTGGAGATTTGAACCTGGGACCTCCCTTGGAGGATTGCCCTCTCCTCTCCAACTCACCTCTCCTCTCCAACTCACCTACAACACCTGGGTAAATTAATAATATACTAATTCAATTGCATATTTGATCTTTATCTTTTCAAAATTTAAATTTAGAAGGAAACTAGCCAAGGGATGTTGGAAATGATATTAGGAAGATGATAGAGGAGAAATACTGATTTGAGAGAAATGGAAACTCTTTTTGGTATTAAGAAAATACAAATATGACTTAATTGACCCAATAGTAAATGCAATATTTCCATATTTTAATGGAAGTAACATCATTAGAAACTATAAATAATTAATTAAAAACTTAATGTAATACACTAGAATTAAATTTTTCATATTTAAAAAAGCATTTGATATCAAATTTTTAAGAATTAATTAAAGTTGTTAAATGAGAAAGGGCCAAGTGCAACAAGCAACAATCAAGGAGCAATTGTGAGCAAGATGTATACCTCATATTTAACCTTTGAATTCAGATTTATATATTTAAAAAATTCAAATAATTGAGACTCACATTAGAACCACATGGGTACCACTAAAAGTAAACACGTTTAAATATGTCTAGGTTGAAATAAAAATGTTAAATAAATACAAATATATGATAGAACCTATGGAAAACCACATATGCACAATGAGAGTTTTATTAGAATATGAGGATGAGATGATAGAAGATAATATAATTCTAAATATTAGAGGGTTAACATGTAAATTCAATATTTATTAATTAGGCTTTTATGTTTAAAAAGTGGATTCTAAGAACATAATGTCTAAAAGTATTCTATAATTTTCTTCCTAAAGGAAATTATTTTAATTTTTTTTTCTATTTTTAAAGTTAGATACAAAGCAATTAGGGTGACCCATGGTTTATAAGGATCTTTGGATCATATTTGATCCTCTGGATTAGGATATATATATATATATATATATATATCAACTCTTGAAAAGGTTCTTATATGGTAGAGTGTTTTAAAATTTGATATTGTATTTTAACATAAAGGTTTTAAAAACTATTGATAATACATTTGGGAAATTCATCTATGTGGCATTGATTCTTATGGAAGAAAATTTAGTTGTGTAAGCATTTATTTGAGTTACATGGATGTTTTAAAAACTTTTTCAAAAATTCATCATTATCAAATTGAAAAAAAAAAAAAATTAATTCAACCAAAACTCAATGCTTTGATGATTGTATTATGAAATAATGGGTAATTAAGTACATAGGATGTCTATTTTAATCATAATAAACTTCCAATTATCTTTGTCCTATACTATCTGCATATACCTTGTGAGGTGTGGGTATATCACTTGCATTCTCACCTGGGCTATGATGTAATAATTCCTAACATTATCCCCTTATTAAATCATAGTCATAGATCTATTTTTAGCTTAGGACCAAAGAATAATCTTTAGCATGATGTCAAAATTTGAGAGAGAAATTTCTCTCCTTAATGTAGAATTACTACTTTGATACTTAGGAGTGTTGGGTTCCACCAATAATGCACTCCAATTACAAAATATTTATAGAATGTTTATAGGATTCAATGCAAGAATTATGTATTTCCTTCTATTTATTCAAGTGAAGCATGTGTTACCATGCATCCAATGTCACTTGTTGAATTAATTTGCTACCAAATTTTGGCTTGCATATGATGGAATGAAAGTCACATATGAATTCTTTTATTTTATTACCTTTCTCAACTTTTCATTATGATAAAACCCTAGATTCCTTTCAAGTTCTCCTCTTATCATAATTTTCATGATATGATAAATGGGATGGATTTTGAATATGAGCTTTAGCAATTTTTCTTACTTGTTTCAGTCCTTTGAATGATCTCATAGCTACCATAGTTTTTCCTTGAACTATAATGTAGCAACCTATTAATTTCTCTATGGCTTTTAGAGTTGAACAATTGGGCCCTCACAAATATTATCATTGTCTAACAAATCTCCCTTTGTCTCATATTATATGTCGATCTTGATGATGTCACAATGCATCTTATAATTTAGTATCTTGACTTCTTGTAACATTGGTACACTTCTTGATAAGAGTCTTATGATATCTATGCTTTGATAATGATGCATGGATCTATTTTTTGAGTTGCAAAGATATATAATCTTCTTTCATTAAGATCTAGTTTGTAAGTTATCTCATGTTTCTTCAAAAGAATTCAACAATAGATCATTCATTTAGCAAGTTATTTTCTTTGTACTTGGCAAATTTAGTAGAAAAAAATTAACTTTGAATGCACCATCTTCATTGTAAATTGTAATAAAATTCTTGGCCTCATATGCATCTAATGGCTTGTTATTGTAATGACTACCTTTATATCTAAGCAGTGTTGCCTCCTATTCATTCCTTGTCTTGAAATGATCAACCAATGAAAATTTTCTTGTCTAATTATTTGCCAAGTTTCTTAACTTGTCATATGTTTGGAGTCATAGAAAACATGATTTTATTGTCTCAAGTGTGTTTTTGCAACAAACACATGTTCTTATTCTTCTTATTCTTGATTTTTCTTGGCTACATTATTTTGGTGTGCCTTTCTCCAAGATTGATTTTGATTTTTTGAATATGATATTTCTTGCTACTAGTTCATATTTCATGAAGAAGATCCATTTTTCAAAGGATTATGTCAACATTCCTTCATGATGTGTTAATTTTTCCACATGTTCAAACATCCTTTGCATGTGAAATATGTTTCTTTGCAAATTATTTCTTTGGTTTTGGTATCCTTCATAGTTCATTCTTTGTTGGAAGCATTATGAAAATATAATGCCTATTCTAAATGGTTGCTTACTCATTTTATTTGTAAGTAGTAGTTTTTCTTCTTCATTTGCTATATGTGAAGCTTTTACTTTCTAAAGTAGCTTCACCAATTTTCAAAGCTTGGTGTTTGTTTAGTAATATTTAATGTAGTCATAAAAATATTATACATTGATGGGAGTGATCTAAAAATATTAGAACTAATGTTTCATCAGGTACCTAAGTTACCAATACTTGTAATGATGCTCATAACTCATCTATTCTTCTCATCAATAATTTCAGATTTTCTCAACTCTTAATCTTCAAACAATAAAGTTGACTCTCGAGGAATAGAATTTGATTTTGATTTTTTGCTTCAAATACTATTTTGGTCTACCAAGAAGGTAGGCGTTTGGTATATTAAACACTACTCTATGTATGGGCCTAGGAGCATATCATTGTGATGAGACCATTAGTACTTCCAAGGTAGGTGGAAGACCTAGAGGGACTAATATGATACACATTGGATCACCACTTTAATATGGGATAAGTGAGATCATAGATATGATCAATATAAGTGGTATGATGTGTAATCAATGATCTATAGATATTTTAGATCATCTAGAGGCCCTATAGGCATAATACTATATGGAAAGAGGATGCCTATAATTTAGATCATCTTAGGTAGATTAGAATGTTTGTGGGATCATGGTAGAAGTGAGATATCCACCATTTTTATTGGGTACTCTACCAATTCAACGTGTAATAGGGGATACCAATATGATCATTTTAGTATAGGATGTTTACATGGGAGAGAGGATTTAGAGAACCACTAGATATAGACATAGACAGGGATGGACCTCAATGAACCTATGATTATAAGCCCTAAGTAGGATGACCCTAGAGTTATAATAGGCTACACTTAGTGGTACCAGGGTTTTTGACCTCAAAGGATCATAATTTTGGGGGTTTGGTTGTAGAGGCTAACGTAGGTAACATTGTCCTAGATGCATCATTTTAGAGAAGTGAATTGATAAAGAGGAGAGTAAATATAGGTAGGAACAGTGGTAGCACTAGTAACGAGACCATCAATGTTAGTTCCTTCACTTCCCAAGACCATAACTAGCAAGGGAGGATTGAGCAGGTCACCTTGAGTAGCTATTGAGATAGAAAGGGATGTATTGACAAGACAAGTAGAGAACCTATAATCAACATAGGTAGCATCATAGGCAGAGGTGGCCACATGGGTGATAAAGAGGATCCAACTTATAGGGCATGTTATAGTGATACAACAGACCATACAAGATCTAATTAAAAAGTAGGATGTAGCAAAAGAAAGAGATATTTTTTTTTGGTAAGTTAATTTAATTCAAAATAGGGTATTTGAAAGGTGCCCCAATGCCTTGTACAATAGCGAAATAGAAAAGGAACACAAGAAGAACTTCGAGAGGAACACAACAAAGAGTCTTAAAGCCTAGAACAACAAAAGGAAGACTTCCTATGACAGAAAGAAACAAAAAGAGGAGCTAACAACCAACATAACCAAACCAGAACAAAACCTTCAAGCCGAAGGACCAAGAAAATAGAAGGAAAAAGACAACAAAAGGAATGTCCACCAACACACTCAGAGAGAAGCATCAGTTTGCATAGGTGAAGTTACAACAATATCCAATGCAGTGTCCTTCGCTTCATCCTTTGGAACATCCTTCAGGTTTTCATTCAAAACATTGAAACATGCTTCCTTGGAAATTTCAACCACATCCTCATCTTTAGCTACGCCCTTGGCATTAGAAGGAACCTCAGGAGTGGAGAAAACAGGGGTGTCATCAAAAGTATCACAAAATAACAGAAGGCTCAAAGCCTGACGCTATTACTTAAGCTTCGTGATAGCTTTACCAATGACCATGTGAGCTATTTCTAGGTGATCAATTGTCACAGAGGTGGCATGGACGACCAATTTATGAAGGTACTTTTCAACCAGGTCAGGCAAATTGGAATGATCCTTAGTGGGTTTAATAGAGGTGGAAGGAGGGGTTTCAACCAAAAATTTATGCTTAAGTCTCTAGGAGCATCTAACATGCATGCTTTCAACTTTGACCTTTTTTCTGATGTTGAATTCAGGATGGGGTTTATTGTTCTTATCCTTCCTCTTAGGTTTGGAGTTTCTGGGACTGGGTGTTGAGGAAGAATTTTCCTCATCAGACTTAGGGGCAGGGATGTTATCTTTGGGGAACTTTAGAAGGAGGAATCTATAGAGGACATTGAAAAGCCCTTGGTGACATGGAAAACCCTTCTCCTTTTTGGATCGAGTGGAAAAAATGGTGTAATCGATAGACCAAAAGATAGCAGCAGGGATGTTCATAATTTTGGCATCACAAAAGTGATTTACGTAAGCCAAATAAAAATAGTAGAATTGGAACTCAGGATTATCACAAGTAAGGTATTGCATGATAGGTTTTAATATTTCTTGCCAAGGAGTGGAAAGATGTTTACGGTACAAACCTTTTTTGTACATCTTATGAATCACCGAGTTCTTCTAAAAAAATATCAGCTCCGCTTCCCAGTTATGTTTATTTCTTTGGATCACCTTGCCGTCCATAGGTTGTCCCATCAGGTCCACCAAAAGCTCAATAGTAATTTGGAATTCCACCCATGAACAGTAACCAGGACCTTATTCCAAGTCTCAGCAAAGGCTTTCATCACCTCCTCGTCAATGCCAACAAACAACTTGAAGAAAGAGATATATTAGTGATAGAAGCAATTGAAATTAATTGTGCTTAAGATCTTAAGATACACATATATTAAAAAATACGTGAACATTTTGAAAATATAGATTATGTACATTTAAATTCACTTTATGGCCCTATAAATACATTTGAAATAGGGATAAATGTCAAAATCAAGTGGTTGTATAACATTTTGAGCATCAAATAAAGAGTTATAAATATTTAGAGTTTTAAGATATAGTCAAGGTAAAAAAAATGCCATTATAGATTGTAATCATGTAGGGTTATACATAGCGGCGAAAATTCACCATTGGGGTGAAAAGTAGCATTTTTGAAAATTCAAATTTACAAAATTTGGGGGACTCGAACATCAGCCATTTAGTCGGATAGTTTTGGGACAAATAAATTTTAGGTGTCGTTTCATCGTGCTTTGATAAGAGTATCACAGTTATTTTAAAAAATTCATAAGCAATCCCGTCTAAATAGAGTATCCCTTTCACCTTAAAATTTTAAAATTTCTAAATTATCCCGCCCAACTCGCCAAGTATACCTCTATATATAATTAACACCCTAGGGGTGCATTTTTATTTTTGGACCTTGTTCTACACCTGAGAGATATATTGACCCAGTTCTGCACAAGATCAAAACCATTTCAGCACCATACCAGAAACTTTACAGATCAAGGCAGTATCAGATCCATTTCTGTACTAGATTAGAACCTATTTTGCAATCAACCAACACCAATTCTGTAACCTTTCGGTAATAGTTCTACAACTGGTAAGAACCATTTCTATAACCAAAAATTATTTTGCAATCGACACCTGTTGTGCAACTAGCTAAAACCATTTTGTAATAGAAACCTATTCTACAATCGGTCGGGACAATTTTGCAAGTGGAACGTGTTCTACAACTAGTAGGAACCACTTCTATAATCGATCAAAACCATTTTTTAAGCAAATCCTACTCTACAATCAGTCAAAACCACTTTTGTAATTGGTCAGAACCATTTTGCAAGTAGACCCTGCTATGCAATTGATAGGAACCACTTTTGCAACTGGTCAGAACCATTTTGTAAGCAAACCTTGCTCTATAACTGACCAAAACCATTTTGCAAGCAGACCCTACTCTACAACTAATAGAAACCACTTTTGCAACTAGTTGAGACCATTTTGCAAGTGAACCCTACTCTACAACTAGCTAGAACCACTTTTGTAACCATCTGGCACCTATTCTACAACCGGTTAGAATATTTTTCCAAGTTGGAACTATTATACAACCAGTAAAAACCTTTTTGCAAGCGGGAACTATTTTGCAATTGGCCAAAACCACTTCTACAATCGAAACCTGTTCTCCAACCAAAACATTTTCTACAACTGGATCCTATTCTGCATCAGATCATTGGACCTCTTTTTGCACCAGGCCAATTTTCAAACCCTATTCTACATCTGAACCTCATTCTACACCAAGTTCTTTGTCACTACTATGCTTGCCATATTTTTCTCTATTTTGTCATGTTCTGCATGTTATCCCTTGTTTTCTCTCTTTATGTTAAAACTCTTTGATTTTTTATGAATAGGTGAACCAAAGACATTGTGATTCTCTATTTCTAGTCCATTTTGTACCATAATTTTATATTTTTTTACATGTATCATTAATGATTTTTCAATCATGTTCTACACCACACCAATATCCGAGTCCTCTTCTACATCTGGATGATCATTGCTCTGTTCCCATGTTTTCTCTGTTTTGCCCTGTTTTCCATTTTTTTAAACTCTTTGATTCTTAGTTTCTATTCAATTTTTTTTTCCTTTCTAAGATTATACATGTGTAAATTATTTGGTTCTCTAAAGATATATTGATGCTTTGTTTCTCCGAAGACATTTTGATTCTCTATTTCTAATCCATTTTGTACCATAATCTTATATTTTTTGACATATATCTTTAATGATTTTTTAATCTTGTTCTGCACCACACCGATATCTAAGGCCTCTTCTACATCTGGATGGTCATTTCTATGTTCCCATGTTTTCTCTATTTTTCCCTATTCTACATGTTTTAAAACTCTTTGATTCTTAGTTTCTATTCAGATCTTTTTTCCTTGCTAAGATTATACATGTGTAAATACTTTGGTTCTCTAAAGATATATTGATGCTCTATTTCTTCGAAGATATTTTGATTCTCTATTTCTAGCCCATTTTGTGCTATAATATTATATTTTTTGACATACATATCTCCAATTATTTTTTTGCATAAAGAATATTTTTCTTAAATTGATTTCAATTTGAATGTTAATTACCTTTGTGATATTGTCAGTTAAAGTGCTTTCACCAGAAAATGAACCAATGGCATCAATTAATAAAATCACAATAAAGCATGGTAGGAAACAAGTATGTATAATCTACCACCCAACCATTTATTTATTCTTTTTACAGTATTATCTTAAGGCCTATCGAAAGTACACTCTCTTATACATTTTATTACTCTACTAAATTGAAAAACATTTTTCTTACAAGTAAAATGTCACCTAGTGATGGAAATAGGGGGGCCAAATATTTTACTGAAAAGAGTGTCCTCAAATATTTGAGTCAAACTTTAAAATGCAACGAGCCAATGACATCCATGCAAATGCAAGGTACAAATGATTTTTGACTTCCCAGTATGTGCTTGATTGATGATATGAATATTTTTTCTGTATATTTTGTTTAATCTAAGAATGATAAAAAATATTATGGTATGCTACTATGCAAAATACCCTGTCGATCCTGATATACATCCACTTGAAGATATTCCCCAACAAGTGATGCCTTCTAATGAAAATTCTCTTGACAATGACATCCAAAAACCACTTGAAGACAACCCTCGAAATGACATTACAATTGAAAATGAAAGTGATAAATCAAAATAATTACAAAATTCATATGAATCTTCAAGAAAAAATTATAAAAAAATAAAAGCATCTAACTGAATAATTGGAAGGGGATTTAAGGATGAATGAGCAAAAATATTTTCCTTGCTTGAGCCTATCCTGACTGAGGATAACCAAATCGATGAAAAAATGTAGATGCAAAATTTTCAATTGAATACTTGCTAAGGATCATAGGATGCAAAATAAGATTGATACAATTGAAAAACATGTTGGTAAAGCTTATGCAAAATTTATAAAAATTAATGGCGAAGTTAGTAAAAAATTTAAGTGGAAGGATGCATAAGAATGTATGCATTTAAGATATGCTATAGAATATGACAATCACTTAAAGAAACAAAAATCTCTTGTTGAGAAAGGTGGAACAATTGCAGCCCAATTTCATAAAATTCAGAAGACCATCTTAGCTTCAAAAAGTATGCAGTTTGTCATTGTTTATAGTATTCTCAAGAAAGGTAGACCAATGTTTGATTTTATTTATTATAAGCAGCTATTACACCTATTTAATGTGCAAAACCTGTTGGACATTTTGACTTCCTAAGCTAAAAGTTGTCATTGATGTCAAAAGGACCTATGTAAGTAAGCACTATGATTTTGCTCCACAAAAAGCTTCATTAGAAGCAAAGGTTTTGATCAAAGGTTCGAGAAGGGATGCATGGCATTTTATTCCAAAAGGAGCTTCAAGGGAAGCTTAGGAAAAGGTTTTTATGAAAACCAAGGAAGGCAAGAAAAGGTTTTATTTAAAACTATGGATGGCAGATTTGAAATGGGTTTTTCTTAAAACCCAAGTTGGCTTTTCGTTTCATTGAAAAAGGTGCCCTAGTGATGGAGAAATTTAATTTTAAAGGTTTAGTTTAAATTTTAAATTTAAATTTTAAAATTAAATAAAAGAGTTTTCCCACCATGTCCGCCGACGTCATATATTTTATCATGCAAAGGTTCAAATATTTAAAGGGGTTGATTTTATCAACCAAGAAGGAGACAAGAAATATTTTCCGCATTCGATTATCCCCTCATTCGTAATCGTCGATTCCCCCTTCCGATTTTGTTTGCGCACTGCACGTGGAATAAGGGAGCAAGTTTCAAGGCATAGGTGGAGAGGACGGAAATATAAGTCTCAAAGGCTTAAAGCCTCCACATGGGAGGCCTAGCCCACACGATGGGTGGAAAGTGCGCTAAGGCTCATGATGAGGAGGAATGCGGGGTCGAAACCACCCGAAGCCATTTTGCAAGGTATGTCATAATTCGATCACTGAAATTTTTAGGTGCATGAAATATTTTGAATTTGCTAAGGTTGTGTTAAGCGTCGAATTTCATGGAGAGTATAGTGGATTTAATTTTTGCATATGGCTAAGGTTTGATATTTGACTAATGTGGGATATTTCCTAAGAAGGCTCTGTGATTTTTTTTTTTTAAAGTGCAAAAGTGTTGAAAGGAAGGATATAAAATATTTGAGTTATTTTATGGTATAAGTGGTTTTTGGAGTGACAAGGTTATGCAATGTTTTGATTTATTTTATGGTATAAGTGGTTTTTTGGAGTGACAAGGTTATGCAATGTTTTGATTTATTTTATTTTATGGTACAAGTGGTTTTAGGAGTGATAAGGAAGTGCATTAATTCTTAAAAAGGTTTTCTAATTAAAATCCTTGGTGAATATTATTATGAAGTGGAGTAATGGTGATTATTTTATGATCTTCTAACCCTTGTGAGGATTGGCAAAAGAATATTGTGATTGTGGAATATTTTCAAAGAGGCTTCTTCATCTTCATAAAAGGTATCGATACATTCTCCAATTGATTGATTATGGTGGTTGATTATAAAATACCTTTGGAGTGAAAAGGATTGATTGTGGTTTCCTTTTTGAAAGTGATTGGTTAAATGCTTCAAGGTTTTCTGGTTTGAGAGTTGTGATTAAACCTTATTTTATAAGCATTGTTGTTGAAGCCAATTGGTTGTGCAAAGAACTTGAACTTGAGTTAGAAAAGAACATGAGTATCATTGTTATGTGAGATTTGTGGTTGAGCATTGTTGGAAATATTTTGAGTTAGTTGATACATGCTTGGACAAGGGTCTGTGATAAAGGGTTGTTCCTTGAGGTGTTTGGTTGAGAAAAGTTGATTGAGTCTAGTCAAGTGGATGCATGTGGTTGTTCAAGTTCCATAAAATAAACTATTCTATATCTGAATTGAGTTGAGATTGAGATTTGAGAATAGAATATATTGAGTCTCTAACAATTCTCTTTATGCTTCTATGAGATTGATTTGAGTTGAGATTGGGATTTGAGTATAGAATATATTAAGTCTCTAACAATTATTTTTATGCTTCTATAAGATTGAATTGAGATATTGATTAAGCATTGAGTATAGAACAATCTCTAACAATTCTCTTTATGATTCTATGAGATTGGACAAGTTCTGTGTGAGCTTGTTAAGCATATTTGAGACAAGTCTTTGATAAGGCTTGTGGAATGATTTTGAGTAAGCTTTTGTGGAAGCTTGCTATGCAAATTTGAGCAAGTTTTAGAGATGACTTATTGAGCAGATTTGGACAATTTTTGAGTGAGCTTGTTGAGCATATTTGGACAAGTTCTGAGTGAGCTTGTTGAGCATATTTGGACAAGTTTTGAGTGAGCTTTTTGAGCAGATTTGGACAAGTTCTGAGTGAGCTTGTTGAGTATATTTGAGTAGATTCTGTGTGGATCTATTGAGTAGATTTGAGCAGGTTTTGTGTGGACATGTTGAGCAAATTTGAGCAGGTTATGTGTGGACCTATTGATCAGATTTAAGCAGGTTCTGTGTGGACCTGTTGAGTATATTTTAGTAGGTTCTGTGTGGAACTATTGAGAAAAATTGTACTAGATCGAATGTACTATGTTTAGTGCAAGATATTGAGTAGAGCTGTGCTAGATCGACTGGACTGTGTTTAGTATAGTATTGGGACAAATCTTTGGAGGTGACAAAGTACATAGGATAGAGTCTCAGTGGATAGAGATCCAGCAGCTAGGAAAATTAAAGATAGATATGAGTGAGGAATCTTCAAATGGAGAGAGATCCACTAGTTAGTGTAGTAAAGAGACAGGGTCTTCTAGAAGATCACTAGCCAGAGCAGAAGGAAAAAGAGTTCTCCTATGGAAGATATCCATGAAATTGAAATTAGGGGATCAACATCTCCTTTGGACAGAGGTTCATAAACATTGTAATTGGGAAGGATTCCCAAAAGAGATTTATTGAGAAATTTTTAGTAAAATATTTTCTTTGTGGAGTAGCCCACATTAGGTGAACCACATAAATTGTGGTGTCTCTATTGTGTATGGTGTTTTGTGCATTGCTTTGATTACTGCTATTGATACTGCTATCTATACACTGCATAATATTGAATTGAAAAGAAAATTAAAAAGTGATATTATATTGTTCATCCCCCATCTCAATATAATATTGTGTTCTTCAAAACCTTCATAATTTTCATTGGTCAGATCGAAGTGGTTGGGAAATGGCAAAATGTCTATCTTTAGTTGAGAAATATGACCTAAGGGAGCAAGTAAAACTTGCCAGATTCATTTCACTTTCTATTGATGTGGTAATTATTGTGGACAACACATCTTGGATTTTCATGCATGTGTACACATTTCAAAATCATATAAGGAGACCTATTTTGTTTGGAATACATAAGATGTTGGAAAGTTCAAATGCAAAAAATATTTACAATGTTGTTGTCAATAGTTTAAAGAATATTGTGGGAATGAATTATATAGACATATCAACAAAGTTAATTTGCGTTGGAGCTGATGGTGCTATTATTAGCAAGGGCACAAGTCTGGTATTTGTGTTTGAATCCAAACCACAGTTGTCCTATATATGATTCTCATTAATTGTATGGCTCATAGAGTGAATCTTGCATATAAAATCATGAGCACATTTGCAAATTTTGCTAGATTGGAAGACCTTATTTATGAAATTCGTTCTTATTTCTCATTCAGCCCAAAAAGGTTTGCATATTTTCAACAGTTTGCACTAGGAGTTACGGAAGGAAAAAAATTGTTAAAAGATGTGGATACAAGATGGATTTTATTGTATCAACCTATTCAAAGAGTTTGTGTAAATATTAATCATTGACGGGGTTTATGCATGTGGATGATGGGATAGTTGATAAGGCAAAATATATGTTGTTCCGTTTGACTGACTTGGAAACACTTTTGATCTTATGTGGTATTCTTCCAATGTTACAAGAAAAGAACATATTAATTAAAATTGTAGAAGAGAGATCCATCTATATCATTGATTTCATGAGGATGAGAAAACAAATATGTGTGCTTATTGAACCATCTATTATATGTGTCTAAAGTAGATTTTATAAAACCTTTATTTGATAGTTGGAATACATTGATAAACATGAATAATCCAAAAATATTTTTGAAGTTTGACATCAATGATCATATTTGTATTAATGTTCATGGAAATATGGTACCACTTTATTATTTTGAAAGGCAATCAAGTATAGTTGTGGAATATTTTGAAGAAGTTCCTGTAACACACAATAGATTTCATGTTATTGTACAAAAAACAAAGTGTAATTTGTCAAAAATAGCAAAATATTTGATAGGTGAGATAAGAGAACAGTTTTAGAGAGATGAGTTGCTCGAGGCCATGGGTGTGTTAACCCCATGTTTTGGGGTCCTTGTACTGAATATAATTCTGCAAATGAGTTGTTTATTAAATATATGGGTAACCTCATTAACTATTTCAGTAAGAGTGTGGAATTCAATGGTGTTGAAATTAACAATCATCGCATTTTGGAAGAACAATGGTTGTGCAAACATCACTTATGATAGGTGTCCATGAGATTGGTTCCATTGCACGTTTGTGGTAAAAAATGCATCCAAATACTATCTTACAAGATACAATAAGTGAATACTTTTGTTTATATGAATTATGTGAAATAATTATTTTGGGGTTAGTCGAAGATGAAAGAGTTTTCAGTGCACTTTATTTTGTTAAATCTAAGCTACACAACAGACTTGACAAAAATTTAGAAATTTATTTAAGAATTTATGTGTCTTCGTATCATTTGGATAAATTTTTGTATGATAAAGCTTTGACACACTGGAGTTCCTTGGCAAACAGAAGAGGTATGGTGAATATGATCGATAACAATGATGATGATGCTTTCAATGATTAGATGGTGGAGACACAAATTTCTGCTATGCTTCATAATTATTTTGGACAAACTGATATGTTTTAGCTACCTTAATGATAATTATGCTATGATTTCATTGACATTGATAAACACGATTTGATTTGATAGCATATTTAACAATATTTATCTAGATTTATAAGATTTCAAAGAATTATTGTTTTATATCACATTATTGTTTTAAAAATTACATGTCTTATATATTATTACGGTTTTTAAAATTGTATGTTTATGTCTTAGTGTCTCAACTCTCTTAATTGATAAATCTTTATATTTTATGTTTTAAATCTTATTATTGGTATATTATTGTTGATCTATAATGTTATCTATAATGCTTTTGTTGTTTGAGATGAAAATAGTGAATAATATTAGCCAGAGATAAACTAAATAACAACACAAATTTATAAATGCAAACAAACTATGAATGATGGAAAAATAATATGAGAAAATGTCATTTTCATTAGTTTGAATAGAAATATATTACATCGTACAAAATTATTGACTACAATCAACTTGATAGCATATTACATTGTCAAACATTTGATTGGTGCTTTGATGCTTCACTATCGGTTGGAGTTGTCGTTTATTTTCCTTTATCTGCTTCTATGACACTCTCTTCTGGTAGTGCTTCAGCTCTGATTAGGTTTTCACGTACTTTCACAATACTCGCCACCAATGTTGTTTCTTTTTTTTGGATCTTCAAGTATTGTTGGAAGCATTTATTTTGTTTTCTCAAGAACCTTTTTCGGGTCTTCTTTGAGCCTATCCTTGATGTATTTTTTAAACAATTATTTTTTGATATTTTTTCTTGCATTTTCTTTTTTATTTCCATTGCATTATTCAAAAATATATTTGCCCTATTAATATTAACGTCCATGCTCTTAACCTGTGTTTTTAAGTTTTCAAAATTTGACTGCAAAAAAAAATTGAAAACATAATTCAAAAGGGTTATATTGAAATTATTACATATTTTCAAGAAATATAAAAATTTAACTGCAATAGAAAATTGAAACATAAAAATATTTTTTTTACCTCAGCCATTTCCCTTGTAGCCTCATCAACTGCAACTTTATCCTTATTGGAAGCCCAATGGTCATAAAATACTTGGGTTTCAACATTAATGTTCTCCAATCTACCAATAGAAACATTTAAAACATCATCATCATAAATAAAATCAAACTTTATTATTCTTGATGTGGCCTGTTTTAGCAAGCCATCAAGCTTTTCTGATTCATATTGAACCAAAGAATAAAGATAATCTCTTTTTGCATAATTTTTATATCGGGTATTAATTTACCTTATAAGGAACTTTTCTCGATATTCCCATTCCTTCATCTCCTACAAATATCTAAGCACAACCTACTTAATAGTTACTTCAGTATTTTCAGATATTAAAATATTTTCATTAAAATTTACAATATTAACCTTAGTTTGAGGACCCTAGGGATGAGGTTTGTCTCCTTGAGCTGATGGCAATGATATCCACTCAGCTATATGGGTAGGTGCTTCTCCTTGTTCTACTTGATATCTACACACATTTGTTGCCTTGAAGCCTACAATGTTGTCCTACAAAAAAAAATCATCAAGTGGAATATTATCCAATCCCTCGGTTGAAACTTCTGGTGCTTGTGAATTTTTTGTAATTGTAAATGATGACCAACCATACCCAAAACTTGGTGCTAGCATGTGTGATATCTGTGAGTGTGAGAACCCATGCCCATAACTTTGTGTGGTCCCCTATTATCTCTATGAAAGCAATTGTTTTCCAACACATATTTGCCCTCGCATTAGCGTAGGCTATGCATGTCATTGATGTGGTGGAAGCGATGGTCATGGTGCAAGCAGTAGGTGTGATGCAAATGATGGTTGTTATGGAGGCGATGGTGGCATATGGCATCTCATTTGTGGTGTTTGTACTTGTATTTGATTTTGAGAATCAAATAAAAATAGTCAAAAAAAATTTGTTACACTTTTTTAGAAAATAAAATATATCTTCTTAATTTAAATTAACTACACATAGATTTACCTGAAGATGATGAAACATGTTTAATTTGGGTTCCAATGAGGGAGGGGTTGGCCACACTAGATTCAGAATACACATTTTGTGTATACATAGGTGTATGAGAACCCCCAAGAGTAGCGACTTGCCTGGAATGTTTATATGACCTCTGCAATGGTGTCACTTCTAAGCTTGTGTCTTCAGAATCACCAATTTGTTCTGGCTTGTAACCCCTATTGGTATCATCATGTTTACTCTTTATAATATTTGCCTTACCCTGCATATAGATGAAAATAAAATTTTAAAAAAGGAATTGTGATAAAATATAAAATAGCATGTCAAGGTCTAAGATGCAGTTATTACCTTCAATTCCTTTGCCGACATAGCAATAGCCTGTAGTGTTGCATGCACTACAATTGGTACAGAAGTAGTTTATAAATTATGAAAACACTCATAATAGTGTGCTAAAAGAAAATTAATAGTGCCCACAATGGGCTGTGTCTTGCTGGTTTCCATTTATACGGTGTGTAACTCGGACATAATCCGATCCAAAATATACATTCACCAATCAAACCTTTGATTGTGCTCAGATTGAACAATATAAGCCAGTTCCCAAAATAGAATTTTTGGTCTTCCCATTAGAATTAGTTTGGCCTAGAAGAACTCGATAATGGCCTTTATATTTGGATTGTTAACATCATTTATTGATGATCCTCCTTTTGACTTGGTGGTGAAAATTGCAAAAATAAAATTAGATGATAATTTACAAATCTGAAACTTTAAACATTAATAGAATATAATTAAAAAGAATTATAATTACCAATATTCTGATGATAGACCGAAATGGGTTTCGAGGTGTGCTTTGTCATCTGGAGATAGCTACAACCTTGTCGACACTTGAGGAAAATCAATGAAAGAAAGACCTGTCAATCTGTTAATATTTGTAGGAGTGATGGTGAAAAGTAGATTTCTATTTCGTACTTTGATTCTCATTGTAGCCTTATCATGATCATAATCAACTATGATATGTTGTAGGAGGACTTTATCTATTTTGAATTATGGCATTGAAACCAAGGTTGTCAAACCTACATTATGAAGCCACTTAAAGTTCATACCTAGGATTGTCATTAAATCTAAAATCAGAGAGCAAGAAAGATTCTTAAATTTTTATGCAAGGGTGGAAGGGGTGGCCATCATAAGAAGTTGGAAGTCAAAGAAAAAGGATTGGGAATCAGAAGGTTGATTGGAAAGGTTAGCTCTGGTTTGTGTAGTCACAAAAAAAATGGAAAAAATGATAGTTGATACCCTTTTATAGATTGAAGAAATAGGGTTGACATGTGGTAGCATTGTATTGGATATGTAGTGTTGTTGAATGAATGTGTGACACGTGGCAACCAAATATTTATTTGCATCACAACCATGTTCTGCATGAGGCTCCAAAACCATACCTTATTCTACTTTTGGTCTGATGCCAAACCAAAATTTGCATCAGGCCTGATACTGGATCAGATTTTGCATCCGGTACAATGTTGGACCATATTATATATTCAATCTCGAATAAGATCATATTATGCATTCAGTGTCGAATCAAATCCTATTCTGCATCTAGTCAATGATCAGATCATATTGTGCACC
This sequence comes from Wollemia nobilis, assembly GCA_028583015.1. Taxonomy (NCBI): domain Eukaryota; kingdom Viridiplantae; phylum Streptophyta; class Pinopsida; order Araucariales; family Araucariaceae; genus Wollemia; species Wollemia nobilis. The sequence goes on along the minus strand of JAQPPZ010005362.1, from coordinate 1,915,737 downwards.
CGGTCTGAGACCAGATGCATAATATGATCCAATCTAAGACCAAACAAAATTTTGCATCCGATTTAGGACCAAATCATATTATCCATCTGGTCGGTTATCGGATCATATTATGCATTTGGTCTGATACAAGATCATATTACGCCCCCGGTCCATGTTCAGATCATATTATGCATCTATTTTGAGACCAGATCATATTATGCATTCGGTCCAAGACCGAATCATGATTTGTAACTTGGTCGACGTCGTCAAAACTCTTTTTCAACTGGTCTGGTCAAAACTATGAAATTCACCATTTTTTGCTATTTTTTTTGAAAAATTAAGGTCACTCGCCATGCCATCCTACATGCGCTTGGCTAGGATTCACTGGGTTTTCGCAACAGATTCACCATTTTTTTACAACTACATTTTGGGTCGTACCCCTTATGCATAACCCTATAATCATGGATAGATACCTAAATTTTAAAAATTAAATTCTAATATTTTTATTGTAAGAAATGGGTCACCAATGTATCATTAGAAAGTGTTTCAAGTCTACTTTCCAACATATTGAAATAACAAAGAAGCTCTTTCATATGTGGGATTATAGCATCAATATATGAAAAGTAGAAATTATCTTTAGGTCATAGAGTAGATTCCCAAAACCCTAATAAATACCATGGAATTATTTAATTAGATAATTCCATATTAATGAAAGGAAATTTCACCTAAGGAAATATTGAGAATGCAAGTGTTTAACCAATAATCTAATTAATTATACTAAAACATTTATCTAAAATTTGGTTGCTCCCACTAGGACATCTCTAAAGTAGGAAAAAAAACATCGCTTTAAAATCTAAGCCATTTTTTAATTCCTAGCCAATAATGTCTATGTTATTTTTCATTCTACTCTAATTTATCCATGATGAAAGAGTCAAAGGAATGAAACTTTCACCTCAAGTCTCTAAAAATAACTACTAAAAAAAGTATTTGCAACATGATGTGGATGGGATTCTTCCACATTTATTGGCTTTATATTCTACTTATCATGATGCCTTATGTCATAAAACATTTTTAGAATTCTAAATAAGCTTTCCATCCCCTCAAAATGATGTGGTTTAATTTTAGAAATAGATTTTGAAGTCTAGAAAATTTAGGATTGAGGTGCTGAGGATGATTTTGAAGACCCCAACCCAAAATTATTTAAAATAGAGAGGTGTTAGTTGGATGTCTGAGAGAGATAGCACCGTGCCGATGAGAGAAATAACACATGCCAAAATTCATAAAAATAATGGCAAGAGTGGAGTCACGAGAGAACAAAACTTTCCATGAAAAAAATCTAGTTATAAGCTAGGTAATAATTTTCAAGTGAGGATGGATGATCAAGAGTTTAAGTCAGATGATGGATTGGTTGGATGGATGATTAAGATCAAGTTAGGAATAATTTAGAAATTGAATATGGTGAAAACATTTTTGAAATAAAAATATAAACTCAAAGAGAAAAAGAAACCTAGGGGAATATTCAATTGAAAGGGGTTAAGCTCATAAACAAGAATAAAATACGACAGATAAAAATAGTGATTTAAAATTTATGAGTATGAGTATAACTGTAATAGATTTTCATAGGCTCAAATATATGATAGAAATAGATAGTGAAAAGTATAAAGATACATTTAAAAGGATCTCAGTGTATTAGTGATTAATAAAGTATTCAATCAAAATATTATCATATATTATATTTCTTAATAAAAACATAAGAGGAAAATTATCTCCTGCACAAAACGCTCTTCTTGGTGTTGTTGTTCAGATGGTCTCTTTAGCAAACAGGGATAACACTCCAATCAGTACTAGACTTCTTATGCCATCCAACCAAATTAGGTGTTTGGTGGGAAGAGGCGGGAGTATAGTATCCAAAATGAGAAGATCAAGCAGAGCACATATAAAAATACATGGAAAGGAAAAACTCCCTAAATGTGCTTATGAAAATGATGAAGTTGTAGAGGTGGGTGGATTAGATCTAGATGTAGTTGAAAAAATGCTTATTCAAATCACATCACAGTTGCAAAATAAATAATTTCTAGTTGCTTTTAGTAGTGGAATGTATGCCGAGCACATGGGAAGGCCTGGACATGGACTATGCAGAGCCATGTGAGACGTTCATGGAAGACTTAAAAATACTCATATGACCAAAAGTGATATGATTATCGATGTGTTACAAGATTATGAAGACTCACAAGTGAACTTTGAAAAAAATAAGATTTAAAATTCTTTAATAGCTAAAGAGCCTACTAACACCCTAGTCTTGACTAGTCAATAGACATAAGGACTTTAATGAATGTGGACCATACATTTTTATGGAACCAAAACCAATAATGAAGTTGGCATTGGTATTTAGTTCATAGACATAAGTTTCTTAGATGAATTTTAACTATAGGTTGTTTTTACTTCCATCAATAATATTGCCAAGTATGAAGCGTTATGTAGTCACTTAAGCAAGGCTAAAAATATGATGATCATAAACCTCAACATATTTTACTGCTCTAAACTTTTAATAAACTAGGTCAATTCATGATATGCAATCGAAAACAAACATTTAAAATCATATAAGCATAGGGTTTGGGATTTTGTAGAAAGCTTTAATACCTATAAATCAAATCAATCCCTTAAGAACTAAATACTAAGGATGATAAATTAAAATAGAAATGAGGTTTGACCCCACTTTAGAGATATGAGATAAAATAAAGGAACTAGCGGTAGTATTTAGGCCAACGGTCCTAATAATTTTGATCATTGGTAAGTCTTCAATAATGAGGAAATTATAGAATTCCTCATAAAAGAAGTTATGCATACTAAAACTAAAAATAAATGTGGGGATGATATAAAATATAACGTAAACCAATTGAAGAATTATTGGTTTCCAAAGAGGATAATAACAATAGAAATCTTATTTAAACCTAACAATGGTGTTAAGAAGTCTACATCAAAGTGAAAGCATCTTCCTATCATTTTATTGATATTGTTGAAGAGAAGAATTTATTGTTAGTCAAATAATGTACTAAGAAGGAGATATGTCTTCTCAAAGAGATATAAAATGTATGGTGATATCATTGCTTGGTCCTTCAAGGATCTAAAAATATATGATCCAAAGATCATCTACAATAGAATTATAACCTGGTACTTAGAACTTTTAATAGAAATAGAGGTAGATAAATCCCCAAAAAAGAAATAATTATAAAAAAAGAGATTTTAAAGTTCCGTCACACCCAAATAATATTCCCAATAAAGCATTCTACTTGGGTAACCAATTTAATACTCATTCAAAAGAAAAATAATGATATTAGATTATTTCAATTTTAGGAACATGAACAAGGCATCATTGAAAAATTATTACCCTTTGCCTACCATAGATCAGATTTTATAAAAAGTAACTAGATCAAAGATATTGTCACAATTGGATGGCTTCTATTGATACAATAAAATCTTTCTCAAGGAGGAAGACTGACGTAAAATGACATTCACAACCAAATAGGGGATATTTGTGTATCAAACAATGCCTTTTGGGTTGTCAAATATCAAAGCCAAATTCTAATGAAATATGGATATTGTATTCATAGGTCTAATAGCTATAATTATAATTATACTCCTTTATGATGTAATAGTTTTCTCAAAAAAATAGGTAAATATATTAAACACTTAAAGTCTATATTCTAAAGGTGTAATGAGTATGACATTTTACTTAATCCTAAAAAATCCATTCTTATGGTTTAGAAAAGAAAAATGTTTAGGTATCTAAATATGGTCTAGCACTAGATCTTGATAGGATAAAAGTTATCCAAGAACTCCCTTTGGCTACCTATATCAAGGGAATTAGTTATTTTCTAGGTTTAATTTAGTTTGTAGCTAAGTTCATAATCAATTTTGTGTATTTGACAAAACTAATAACAAAGATCTTAAAAAATTACACAACTCTTACATGGGCTAAAGAAGGTAGAAAGGTTACCCAAGATATAAAGTATGCTATTACCAATGCCCTGGTTCCTATCAAACAAAATATCTCTAAGGATTTTGGGTTGTATGTGTTTAGGACGTATGAAAGCATTGATTTGGGTTTGACTTAAAAGGATGATAAAGACATGAAATATCTAATATTTTTTATGAATCAAATACTACATAATTACAATGAAAGGTACACATTCATTATGAAATTAGTTATTTGTAATGATAAAAGCCCTTGGAAAATTTTGGAAAATTTAGGTATTACCTATCATAAAGCAATAACAATACCTCTATGGTCCATCTTGATGTTAAATATATTGTGCTCTATGGTGAACAAAAAAAATAGAATAATATGCATAAAAAAGATCCAAGAATTTCACATAGAAATATAAGCCATTAAACTTATCAAGGATATTGTTTTCCATGAGAATATTATTATCTTATCCCTCAAATATCAAGTAACATTGGTTGGAGAAATCAAACAAAATGATAAACAAGGTTGGATGGTGGATATTAGGAGATAAATGATATCAAGGCAAGTTCTAGAGGGCTTGATACCTAAAGAAAGGGCTAGGCTTATATAGAAGGTAATACACTATATATGGTTAGACAATATACTTTTTTGGAACAGGTATCATAGGGTCCTTCTATGATGCATAAAAAACCAAGGGAAAAGACCTAATAAAGGAATATTATGACAAAGGATATTATTATACTAAAACCACAATGTATAAAATATTAAAGGTGGGATATTATTGGCCTAACATAGTTTTCAATTGCTTCTAGTGGATCAAACAATTTAAGGTATACTACACATTCATGAGAAGGAGGATAAAACCACCAATGCCTCTAAATTCCACCATCATTTCTAAATTATTTCAATAGTGGGGACTAGGCTTCATCAAAAATATAAATCCCCTATCTAATGAAGGACATGGATGGATTATAACAATAACTAATCACTTCACACAAGGTGTGTTGAAGTTGCACCAATCAAATCTATAGATGAAGAAGTGGTTATCCAAATTTTGGAAGACATCATTACAAGATTTGAGGATCCTTCCATAATAATAATTGATAATACCACTTCATAAGGTTCATGATAATGAATTTTGAATTGCTATATGGATTTGTGCTAGAAATAACTTTATATTTTACTAGGGAAATAGTCTAGCAGAGTCTACCAACTAGAACATAGGGTTTTCAAAAGGATAATATCCAAATATTAAAAGTATTGACATATCAAATTGAAGAAGGCATTATAGGTAAATATGTAATATCTAAGGATTCCATAGGGTTATCTTTAATACCTAAGGTAAATATGTAATACTAGATTCTCCAATTTTTAGGTCCTAATGCTTACAAGTTGATGATAATCAATGGAAGATCATTGTTATCTTCAATTAATGAGCAACACCTCAAGACCATCTAAAGAGGGGTTTAATGCAAAAGGAAAAGAATATAAACATCTAAATAGTATATTTATGTCTTTTTTTACTATTATTTACATAGTATTTTTCATGTATTTCTTGGTTATTATTCTTGTTTTTATTTTTCTTTTCTTTCTTAGCAATTATTCCCATTTTTATTTTCTTCTTTATTAAAGAAAAAGACCCAAAAAAAAAGAAAAAAAAAAAGAAAAAAGAGAAAAAAAAAATCATGAGTTAGAGTGAAAGCTTGAAAAAGGTACTAAGACATCCATTTTTATTCTTTTTCTTTCTTCCCATTTTTTGGAAAAATAACATTATCTCAACTAGTTTTATTTCTCAACTTTTAAGGATGAGACCTAGGTTCAATTAATACATGCATAATTTCTAGATTGTTATAATACCACTATATGGACATCAAGTAATAGAGGAACGACACATATCAATACCACATATCCAATTAAGAAGGGGAAGAAGTTAATAAATCCATAGCATGGAGTTTGAGTGAATTGCTCCAAACTTTGAGAGAATCACTCCATAAGGCACATACTAGAAAAAAGAAAAGTAAGTGAGAAAAATGACATGATTTTAAGCCAACCACCCATATGGGTTATTAATTTCAAATATAGGTAGCATAAGAGAAGGGGTTAAAAACCTCATTCAATTTCTATAGGCTTTTTTTTCTATATCACACTTCTAGAAACTTGTTCTTATTGTAAAATATTTGATCTTTTAACCACCCAATATTTATGGAATTATAATCATGTCAATAATAGTTGTGAAAAGGTCAAACCACACAATTGAGTAGGTTGAACACTAACTTGGGACTCACTATCCCATGTGCCATTTAGGATTTATTATGGTAATCCCTTTTAAAATTGGTTCATACTCTTGACTTGGCCTTATGCATAAAAAATTATCCCTAGTTACACCATAGCTCAGTCAAGCACGCCATATTGGTCATGCATATGAAATAGTAAATTATTTTTAAGCGATGCCATTGAGAGATATTAATCCAAGTAGAGAGAATAATCTCTTTTCTTCTCAAAAAATCATTCCAAGACCTTAAGGAGTGAATTGCTCCTCTAAGGCTAGATAACCCACCTAAATTGAACTTAGAAAAAATAATTGCACAAGGATCCATCAATTTAAATGGTTGGCTTATTGGTAGTAGAAATATTAGATGAAGTTACATTTAATTATTTTATTGATTTTGAGGAGGAAGTGATCAATGCTTTGGAAGTCATGATTTTAGTTAATAGTACGATGCATGAGGTGTATGATCATGTGTTTTAGCATTATAGACTTCTTCCTTGCTATAAAATTTGTAGAAACTTATGCTACTATGTATTTTCTAGGTTTCTATTAAAAGAAATTAAATGCAAAGGTTGAGTACAAGTATTTGTTTATCCTTTTTATATTTTTATACTTGAAATTTTTTTATATTGTATTTTCCTTAAGTTTAAATACATACACCTCTTGAATGTTTCTTAATGCAATGAGCAAATTCACTATATTGATGAATTTTCAAATAGCAATGATTATATCTTGTTCAAGTGGATTTACTACAAAATATATTTATTACAAGAATATATTGATGAAAATGTCCATGGATGAAGCATTATTATTATTATATTAAAAAAATGTGTTAATGTAAATATAGTATTTATAAGATCTAAATTCATATTTATAACCTAGTGAAAACATTGTACTTTTGATTCTCTTTTTTAATTGAGTGAATAAAAAACTCAAAATGGTTTTATGCTAAATAATTTTGAAAAAATAATTATATAAAAATTAATAATATGCTAATTCAATTGCATATTTGATCTTTATCTTTTCAAAATTTAAATCTAGAAGGAAACTAGCCAAGGGAAGTTGGAAATGATATTAGGAAGATGATAGAGGAAAAATAATTATTTGAGAGAAATGAAAACTTTTTTTTGTACTTTTTTTTTTTTTTTGTATTTTTTAAGCGAAAAACCCCTTGTAGGGCCACCTTGGTCTGAGAGACCACGAAAAGGGGGTTCTACACCGTAAAAGTCACTCGGGAGTCGCACCGACCCTGCCCGCACCAATATTATCAATTAGATTTTGGATACCCAATTCAGCTTTTCGGTAGGGTGGAGATTTGAACCTGGGACCTCCCTTGGAGGATTGCCCTCTCCTCTCCAACTCACCTACAACACCTAGGTAACTTTTTTGTGTATTAAGAAAATACAAATATGGCTTAATTGACCCAATAGTAAATGCAATATTTCCATATTTTAATGGAAGTGACATCAATAGAAACTATAAATAATTAATTAAAAACTTAACATAATACACCAGAATCATATTTTTTATATTTAAAAAAGCATTTGATATTGTTATATCAAAGTATCGAAGTTTTAAGAATTAATTAAATTTGTTAAATGAGAAAGGGCCAAGTGCAAAAAGCAACAATCAAGGAGCAATTATGAGCAAGACATATACCTCATATTTAACCTTTGAATTCATATTTATATATTTTAAAAATTCAAATAATTGAGACTCTCATTAGAACCACATGGGTACCACTAAAAGGAAGCACGTTTAAATATGTCTGGATTGAAAGAAAAATGTTAGATAAAGATAAATATATGATAGAACCTATGGAAAACCACATATGTACAATGGGAGCTTTATTAGAATATGAGGATGAGATGATAGAAGATAATATAATTCTAAATATTAGAGGGTTAACATGTAAATTCAATATTTATTAATTAGGGTTTTAAGTTTTAAAAGTGGATTCTAAGAAATTAATGTCTAAAACTATTCTATAATTTTCTTCCTAAAGGAAATTATAAATAAAGGAAATTATTTTATAATTGTTTCTAGTTTCAAAGTTAGAGATAAAGTCATTAGGGTGACCCATGGTTTATAAGAATCTTTGTTTCATATTTGATCCTCTGGATTAGAATATATATATATATATATAGAAACTCTTGAAAAGGTTCTTATATGGTAGAGTGTTTTGAACTTTGATATTGTATTTTAACATAAAGGTTTTAAAAAATATTTATAATACATTTAGGAAATTCATCTATGTGGCATTGATTCTTATGGAAGAAAATTTAGTTGTGTAAGCATTTATTTGAGTTACATGGATGTTTTAAAACCTTTTTCAAAAATTCATAATTATCAAATTGAAATAAAAAAAAAAATTCAACCAAAACTCAATGCTTTGATGATTGTATTATGAAATAATGGGTAATTAAGTACATAGGATGTCTATTTTAATCATAATAAACTTCCAATTATATTTTTCCTATACTACATGCATATACCTTGTGAGGGGTGGTTATATCACTTGCCTTATCACATGGGCTATGATGTAATGATTCCTAACATTCTCCCCTTATTAAATCATAGTCATAGCTCTATTTTTAGCTTAGTACCAAAGAATAATATTTAGCATGATGGCAAAATTTGAGAGAGAAATTTTCCCCCTTAATGTAGACATACTACTTTGATACTTAGGAGTGTCAACTTCCACCAATCATGCACTCCAATTACAAAATACTTATTCAATGCTTATACGATTCAATGCAAGAATTATGTATTTCCTTCAATGTCTTCAAGTGAAGCATGTGTTACTATGCATCCAATGTCACTTGTTCTCTGTTTCCCATAGAAAATTCTCTTGGTGATATCTTCATATCAACATAACTCTTCTAGTGATCAACTACTTCCTTGAGCCTTAGCAAAATTGCTCTAAGATGCTCCTCCATATCTCTGATAGTGTAAATTTTGATCACCATCCAATTTTCTAGATTATCCCATGATAGAGGTGTTCTACATATTCCACCATACAAGGCCTCAAACAGATCCATTCCCAAGGATGCATGGTATCTATTATTATATACAAATTTAACAAGATGCAAAATGTCTTCCCACTTAGAATTTTGATCCATGTAATACATGCAAATCATATCTTCCAAAACTCGGTTCACCCTCTGCATTTTTCCATTTTTTTCAAATTAGTTCCCACTGCACGGTGAAGAGTTTGCAAAATTTTTGATGTAAACCTAGAATCCTCGTTTGATATGATCACCTCAAGAAAATCATGTAACCTAAAAATCTCATTAGAAAATTTATTTTCCACCATCGATGCATCATCCTTGATGTTCCTTGATAAAAAATGTGCAACCTTAGTCAACTTATCGACTACCATAAGTATTGCATCATGTTGGTACCTACTCTTAGGTAAACCCACAATAAAATCCATAGATATAACTTGCCACTTGTGGGTAGGTATAGGTAAACCTACTCTTCCTGCTAGGTGTTGATGTTTTCCCTTATCCTTCTAGCACTCCAAGCATCTAGCAATAAAAATAGTGATATTCTATTTTATTCCTGCCCAATAGAAGGCCTTTTTTGTGTTTTCTCTCATATTTGTCCCTCCTAAATGAGTAGAATATGGAGAACTATGCACCTCTTGCATAATCATCCTGCTTAAATCACTAGTTTTAGGTATAACTACCCTATCCTTGAAGCATAAAATTTCATCCTTTATGTTGAAATTCTTATTTCCTTAGGATTTCTCTCAAATTTTACTTGAATTTAATGCAATACTGATCATATAGTTGCATTTCTCTAACCTTCTCCATCAAGTCTATATGACTCTAGATTAATGTTGCTATGTGTGTCTTCTCCTAATCAATGCATCTACAACCTTATTTTATTTTCCTTTGATATACTCAATACTATTCTACTAATAACTCTATCCACCTTCTTTGTCTTGCATTCAACATAGGTTGAATAAAAATATACCTTAGAATTTGATGGTCTATCCTTAGCTTAAAAGGTTTTCCCAACAAATAGTGTCTCAAGATCTTTAATACATGCACAACCACTATCAATTCTAGTTTGTGTAGCATAATTCAACTCATTCTTCTTGAGTTTCCTAGACTCATATGCTATTTTAGCTTCATTCTAGGACAACACCCCACCTAAGCCTTTTAACGAAGCATCTGTACATACAGTAAAATTCCCAAAAGGATTTTGTATATTGAGAATTGGTGTTGTAGTAAGCTAATTCTTTAGAGTTTCAAATATGGCCTCATATTTATCTATCCATTTGAACTATTTTCCCTTTCTATGAAGTTTGGTGACATAATAGGTAATTTTTTAATAGTTCTTCACAAAACACCTATTGTAACCCATGAGTCCCATGAAGCTTCTAAATTCCAACACATTTGTGGGTGTAGGCCAACTCAAAATGGCATCAATTTTCTTAGTATCTACAAAAATCCCTTCTACTGATATAATATACCCTAAATACTGAACTTGTGAGGCATAAAATTCACATTTAGAGAACTTCCCATAAAGTTGGTTTTTCCTCAACACCTCTAACACTAACCTCAAATGTTGGTCATGTTCCTCTTTGGTGTGATAATATATCAAAATATCATTTAGGAATATCAAAATAAACCAATCTATATATTTATTTAACACACTATTCATCAGACTTATAAAAGTTTTTGGCACAATTTTTAACCCAAATTGCAACATTATGAACTCATAGTATCCATATCTAGTCTTAAAGGTTGTTTTGTGAGTATCCTCCTCTTGAATTCTCAGTTGATGATATCCAAATCTCAAATAAATTTTTGAAAATATAGTGGCATACTTTAGCTGATAAAAAAGATCATAAATCCTTGGAAAAGGGTACCTGTTCTTGATGGTCACCTTATTCAACATTCTATAATCAATGCACAACCTCAAGGAACCATCATTTTTTTCACAAATAATACTGGAGCACCCCAAGGTGACACACTAGGTTTGATTAGACCCTTTTACAATAGATCTTGAATTTGTACCTTTAACTCTTGCAACTCAATAGGAGTCATTCTATAATGTCTTCTTGCAATGGGCTTAGCTCTAAGCATTACTTAAATGGTGAAGTCAAATTCATGTCGAGGTGGTAATCCTGGGAGATCTTCTAGAAATACATCCTTAAATTCATGCAAAATTGGATATTTATTAAATATTTCCTCATTCTCTTTTTTGCCTATCTTACCATTTATATTGAATACATACAACATACCACCTATTTAATGGCTTTCTATAGCTACATAGCTGATAATAGATGTGGTCAAAAATACCCTTACCTACTTTTAATTCTTAGTATTTTCTTATCCTTATCAGTGTAATCCATCCACCTCTCTTGGAAGTTTATTAAGGCTCCATAAGTCTTTAACCAATCCATACCTAGGATAACATCAAAGGCATACAATTGTGCTACATATAAGTGTTATATAGTGGATCCATTGGGTAAGGAAATATCAGCCATAGGAAAACATTGACCCATCTAGTAGGTCTATCCAGACCCATACTCAACTTTCCACCCTTGTACCCAAAATTTAGGTCTTTTTGGATTATCCCTAATAATACTAGTGGAAATAAAACTATCTGTAGCTTCACTATCAATTAAAAATTTAACATCCCTATTAAACAACTTATCATTTAGTAACATATGGATGAATTGTGCATCCAGGTTCTAATTCCCTATGGTGGCATAGATTCGATGTGGTTGTTTCTAGACTATGTTATTCGAATATAGCCATTGGGGATACTTATTTGCATAATGAGGACCTATACAAATGAAGCAACCTATCCTAAGTTCTTGAGATCTTTCCTACCTTTTCTCCCTTGTTCTCTCTTTCTGTGTTGAATCATTATGCTTCTGAGTTGAGGTTTTGAATTATCATTTTTTTAGAAATTCTTCTTATAGTTTCCTTGGTTCCCATTGTTCTTATTCTTAGACTTTGAGTTCCATTTAATTTTCTCTTTTTTCTCCTTATCCCATTTCATAAATCGTACACTCTTTCTTTTCTTGAGATTTTATCTCTCTACCTTTGTCAATCCTGCATAGTTGGAGAAGGTCCTTTTGGTTTGTAGATTGATCTCTTCCTATCAAGTCAAATCATAAGATTTTTGTAGGGTTTTGGGTTTGAGAAAATTAATTACTATCCTAATTGTAGGATCCATCCCTAGTATTAACTTATGCACCTTTAGTTGCTCATTAATCTCATACTCAAAAATATACTTCAAAAGTTTAATACTTTTTTGGTGGTATACCTCCATAGACAAAGTACCCTATTAGAGCATAGAAAAATCTTGAAACTTATCTATATAAAACTATTCTGATAGGAATATCTTCTTAAATACCCCCAAAAAACTATCCCATTTAAGGTCCACAACTTGGATTCCTTTACCTACCCCGAATGTGTTCCACCATTCTAAGGTTTCATCCTAGAGATGAAGAGTATCCCAAATATTTTGGGTTTCAAATGAGTAATTATTCATAGAAAATAAAGTTTCCAACTCATTTAACCATGACTTGGTTGCGTCACCCCCTTATCTTCCATTATATTTAACTACCTTAACATTCTTAATCCTTAGCTAGCTCAGCCTTGATCCAAACTTTGCCTTCATGGCTTCTTCTAACAAGTTTCTCTTCTCATCTACCCTCTCTATATTTGTTATGTATTTCCCTATTAAGTAGGATTTTTATCATTTTTTGTTGTTGTTCCTTCTATTCTTGGATCAAATTAACTACAAAATAAAGGTCCAACCTATCAATGGAGTCCATTGTTCTTCTATTTTTCTTGCTAGAGTCAATTGTCCTTATAGAATTCTTATTGATGTCCATTGTTCTCCTAGTTTTCTTGTTGGAATCCATTATTTTTCTAGACTTCTTTTGGGTAGGTACCATAGATTCCTCTTGTGTATATAAACTTACCTTATTGGATGATCCTCCTCTTAATACATGTGTCATATCCTATCCATAAAAAAAGAGTTAGTAAGTTACAATTTCTACCAATTATACTTACAATAAGTTAGTTTCATTTTTCCATGAACTTAGACTGTTATCATTCACCTAATAATGATCATGATCATACTTACCTTATTGTAAGGTGTCATTCCCAATAATAAACTACACTCTCTAGGATTTTTAATCCTCAGTCTGACTGGTCCAAATAATATGTAATACCCATATTATTCTAGGTCATGTTTAGGTCCCTAAAGGATTAAGTATCCCCAAAGTAGCACATCCAATCAAGGCTCATCCTAGGTTCTATCCATGGAAGCTTATAGCCCTATGACCAAGAGCTCTGATATTAACTGTAACAATCCATTAAAACCAATCCAAGAGAGATTTTTTTTAAGCACAAAGTTCACAAAGAAGTCCCAATAATTCTCAGTAGTGTAAGGCATAACCACATTTTAAATTAATGTCATTGTAGATGACATTGAAGTGGACAGAAGTGGCCAACATCCTATGTTTTCTAGGGTTCATCTTTCTAAACCTCACTATTTAGATAAAATTCCAACAATGGTCCTCCCACCTCTCCTAAAACCTCATTGTTATAGGAAAACTTGACCATGATGTAGGGATTATACTTCAAGGTCCATAACACTTAAAGGGGAATGCATTTTCCTTAAACCTAAAAAAAATTCTATTTAGGTCTATTCTAGTATAATGCGTTAGTGTTTCATTACCACATCATCATGGGCTAACTAAGGCCATTAGAACTCACCTAGTAATGAGAATGGTAACCCGATCCTCACTGTTCAAGGTACCATCACTATTATCTTGTGAATAATTCCCAAGCCTCACTTATTAAGACTTCCTAAAAGACCTCACTGCCTTGGGTAACAAAACTTCACTATTCAAGGTGAACATTCACATATATCTAGTTATTGCATCACCACAACTCCTCTTAGATTGGGATTATATTCTTGACTCTAGGGTTCTAATATGGCTCTAGAATTTTCTAAGCCTCTCTAAAACCCAAGAATCACATAGCATCAATCATATCATATCATCTCTATTAAAATAAAATAAAGTTCTATAATAAATCATGATGTTAATCCAGAATCCTAATAATTTCTATTCTTCATTAGCATCTAGAAATATTAAATAAAAAAATGAAAGAATGAACATATTCAAAAAGACTAAAACTCGCTAGGAATCAAGACAACTCATTTCATGCAAATGCAAGTCTAATTTTACATTATGCAAAACACACGTAGCCATGCAATAACAATAGACACAATTACCTAGAGAAACCTATACTCCTATCATTAATGATTTACCTATCTTCTCAAGCCTATGAAACCATTAATAACATAAGTACTCTTCCAAATGATTAAAATTCCAAATTATTAAACTTCCAAGCATTTCCATTTTCACAATACTCCTTTTAATTCCAATTTTTTTCTTTTCATAGAACAAAATAAAATAACTTTCCTTAAACATTCATTCTTAAACATTTTACTAATTCTTGAAAAAATAAACCTTTAATGACTACCTATCATTCTTTATTTAATCAATGTAAAGTCATATTAACTAAATCCTTTGCCCAAATTTATGTAAGAGCAAACCAATAATATTAATAAGGTAGTTACCTAAACTATAACTAATGAACATAGTTAAACATTAATATTTTATGTACATTGGAAAAATAAGGGCATTAATCAAAATAACCTATAAAAATCATAAACAAATATATGTGTCTTCGAAGTCAAACTAGCATTGACAAGGACCATTCTAATGCTACTACCTATGCCTCCTGAACTCGGGTGCTATCTATGAAAGGATTACATATACAAAATACATGTGGGTTCTACAAAACACTCTTAAAGGAAAACCTCTAGGTTGTAACCAATCATTGACTATCCTCACAATAAGAAGCACAATCTAGCACTAAAAGAACAACAATAGCAACAAACACCAAGCAAAACAATAAGCAAGACTACATGCAACTTCTACAATTATTACCCACACTGGAGAAAGTTGCTCAAACAAAACTCAAAGAAATTGCTTCCTTCAATAGATTTATAAGAAGCCTAAGCTACAACAAGATAATCGGTATTAAGAACCACATTTGTTCTTGAAAACCTTATTCAAACAATGATAGAATAGCTATTGGCATAAATGGAAATCTCTAAGAATGCCATAGTAACAAGGATATTAAGACCTCTAGAACCAAGGAAACAAAAATCAAAACACTCACGAGCACAAATAAAACTCTACTTTTGAAAGAGGGGCTTTGCTTTAGGGGACTATGATATCCACAAAGCTCCAATGAATACAAGAAAAATAATCCTTGAGCAACATAAGACATTAAGCATAAGCTAATGAGGTAAAACAAAGTACAATATTACCTTAGACTATTGCTAAGTCTTCCATTTTATAGTGAGCTCCCTTTGGCTTTCCTTCATTCTATATTTTGCTTCTTCCAAGCTTCTAATATGCATACCCCTTATCTCTACTAACCCCCAATACTTAACAACTAGAGAATATATAGATTGAAATAGAAGGATGCTTAAAGTCAAAAGGCCACCTCTTGTTTTCTTTCTCAAGCGAGTTGGCCACCCACTACCTCGATGTTATTGCTCACTACCAAGTAATGTCCTTCCTTTATGATCTTAATATTTGAGGATCAACATTCCAAAAATAAGCTTCCACCACTTATTTAGATTTATAAACATACTCATTATGCAAATATTTACCATCTAAATAATATTAACATTCATAAATCCAAAATAAAAACATTCCATAAAGCTTTACTTGCTAACATAAATATTTTCAATACTAATCAACTTGTGAAGATTCATCATTGATAGATTTAGATTCATCTAACTAATAGTTTATTGCAAGAAAATGAGATTTAAGAAAGTTGGGAATCTTCCTACAAGAGAGCTAGAAAGAATATCTTCTTAGAATCAATACATCACCAAAATCAACAAATGAAAGAAGAGGAGATTCTAGGAACCTAAGGGAAACCTATTGCAAACCTGCATGTTGTAGAAGAAAAGGCCATAGAAGCCTTGATCCAGAAGAAAAGTCCATAGAAGCCTTGATCTAGAAGAAAATTCCATAGAAGCCTAACCTAAATAAGACTCCAGAGAAGAGTTCTTGAGCCAGAAGAAGACTCAAAAGAAGAGTTATTGAAATTGAAGAAGACTCTAAAGAATATTCCATGAGAGATAGGATATTAGTGATCTCATTTTTTGATAGAAGACTCCCTCTAGAAGGAGCTGAAGAGACCCATCAAAGATCTCATTGAAGAACTTCCATCCCTAGAAGAGATAGAGGACTATCAAAAGTCCTATTCTAGAGATAAGTGAAGAATATCTCATTGCCAAAACTTTTGTATTTGAAGGTTGAAGGAAAGGTCTCATCAAGAATACCAAAGAAGTTGCAAGACTAAAGACCTTGTAGAGGTCTCAAGGAGAAATAAGGAGAAGGTTTGGAGAGCCTCGTTGTAAAAATTTTGGAGAAGCCATAAAAGAAGTTCCTAGGAGAACTCATTGGAGAAATTCACTACAAAATATAGTGAAAGAATTGGGACAATTATCACCATTCGAAAAGAATCCCAAAGGAGAAATATTTGGCAAATATTTTTTCAAACTTCAGAGAGAAGGTTCATGAAGACCTCAAAATTTTCATATTCTTGAGAAGAAAACCCTATTTGAATTCAAAACTTAGATAGAATAAACCTACTAAATCCAAGAAGATTTGGATATTGTCCTTCATAGATAAGAAGACACATTTAAGTGAATAGATTGACTGCTAAAGGGCAGCAATAAAGATATCATTACTAGCTACAAAAATTTGAAGTTCCAAGCCAGATCCTAAAGGAGAAGCTGAAATCATCTACTAAAATTTTAGAGCAACAGACTAGAAGCATTCACAACTGTGAGCAACCACCATTCCTGACAAAAAAATTGGTGAATTAACTCATCAAGATGTTCATTATCAAAGGTAAGCAACTTAGGTGCAAAAGGTTCTTTACTTAAACACTTAATTTAGATTACTACTTAACTTCATTAAGCACCTTGTTAGAATTTAGAAGTTGCAAAATAGAAGTTTGCATTTTAAGTCCTCAAAGAAAGTGCATAAGATAGTTTCTGTTAAGGTTCATTACCTACACCTTAATAGGAGTTAGATATATTCTTCCTATTATCTAATTATTGAGAAGAAGACTACATTAAAAAATTTGCAGTGATCATTAGTGCATTTGAAACTACTTTGAGATATTATTAATAGCATAAATAAGGTGAGATTATTAAAGTGTATTAATTTGGAAATATTACTGGTTCATTGCACTATACTAGTTCATTAAACTAGTTACTCTCAAAGGGTTATTTTGTGTATTAATTGTTAAGATCAAAGGCATAAAAATATACAAATAATCAAAGTGTCTAAATACACTATTAAAAACTCAATACCTGCAAGATATTGTGGCCTATAGAAGCCACCAAGAAGATCAAAATTCCTCCAAGGAGTGGAGAAGAAGAAGGCAATCATTAAATCAGTGATAGAAGCTACAAATAGAGACTTGGTGAGTCTCAAATTTGAGGTGCACTAAGAATTCTTTATAGGTAAAATATTAGTGCAAAAA
Source organism: Wollemia nobilis (assembly GCA_028583015.1). Classification (NCBI taxonomy): domain Eukaryota; kingdom Viridiplantae; phylum Streptophyta; class Pinopsida; order Araucariales; family Araucariaceae; genus Wollemia; species Wollemia nobilis. The sequence continues at coordinate 1,897,895 of JAQPPZ010005362.1, read as the reverse complement.
TTACTCTTTCAAAAGTATACTATCTACATGATTATTATCTTGGATTCATTACCAAATTAACCAAGCAAAGAGAGAGTTGTCTAGCAAAGACGATAATGTCAAATCATCCCTTACCTACAAGGATTGGTACAAAACATCTGCCATCAAAACTAGCAGAAAAAGCTTGCAAAAGAAGGTGCAAAATCAAGGTATTCTATAATAATAATATTTATATTATTTTACACCATAATATCCTATCCTGCATAGCAAAAAGGATAGAGTCTAAGTGTCATAAATAAACATCCTTCACAAGCAAGGATCATCTCATAAGTGACCGTGTAGGAACACTATCCAAGCAAGATCAAAAGAGCCTTAAAGAAGATCACATCATCCATGATTTTGGATAGTAACAATGAGCAACTTGTAAGCATACATAGCATAGCACAAGGAAGGAGCTATTATGTACAAAGGTAGAAAAATAGTAGCTTGAAAGCATGAGAAGATTAAACCATAAGGATAAAAAAGGGAACAATACCCAAGAGATAGATTTTTGTCCAAAAGGAGCACTCAAGGAGCTATAAGCCTACACCAATAAGGTTATTTACTTGATTTTATTAAAATATTAAAGGAGTTATAAGGTGATTTTTATAATGTTTACTATTGCATTGGATAATACAAATCAACCAAGCATTAGTAGATAATAAAGTAAGTTTTTATTTTAGAAAGTTAATTATTGAGGTGCATACACATAATATAATATTTGAAATAATCAAGTAGGAGATATAAGGTTATCAACCTTGATTAAATAATTATTAAATTGCAAATACCATTATTTTCTAATATTCCAAAAAGTAGGGAGATATAAGGTATACTACTTCAAACTATATACATATAATTGGAATTTAGAAAATTAATCTATTGGAAAGATAAGCAAATCAATTTTCTACATATAAAGTTGGAATTAATTGGTAAAAATTGTCTCATACTCATTCTAAGAAGACAAAAAGAAATCCAACCATTAAAGCATACTTCATTGGGAAAGATAAGGTAAAATTAAAAGGTTGATTATTCTCAAAATATTACAAAATCAACTTAGAAGGTGGACTAAGCATATTTCAATTATTAGGGAAACATAAGGAAACCTAAAAACCTAAATCTAAGAGAGGTTTTATCAAATTAGTTCACATATCTTAACTAGGGAGTCATAAGGAAGACTACTACAAAGATCCTAAAAATACTCCATATTACAATGGAAATAAGAGCATATTATCACCAAAGAATGCAAGAACAAAATACACATAATACATCATGTCTCAAATGCAAAATGAGTTCTAGCATAAACAAATATAAATATCAGAAGAACATTTGGTATATTCTCAAGTACCAGTCATCGCATGAAAAGAAATCTACAATGGTTTGAATATCTTAAAGTTATTTATGGTTGCAAATTGGGGATAGTAGATAACAAGACTTATCCTATTCATGAATATGGGTGTGTAACACCTAGCAAATCATTTCTAAACTTTCTACTACAAAAGTGATGTATATTCCTAGATTAACATTCAATCTTATTTCAGTAAGCAAGTTAGTAGAAAGCAATAGAATGGTTGATTTCAAATACATAAATGGAGTTAATATGTGTCTCATTATGAATCAAGAAAATATAGAAGCCAGAGGATCTCTCCATAAAAATACATACACTCTAGACACTATTTAGAACTCACATGACATTGTTGTATTTTAAAATAATTCTAATACATTTCTTGAGGAACGGGTTACAAAATCTCAAGAACCCAGTTATCATAAAAGTAAGCAGAGAAATAGAAGATTCAAAACTAAAAGGATGAGAGGACCATAACAATATGTTCTACTCATCCATCTACAATCTGAAGAAGAAATAGAACCAAATGAAGATACTCATCAAGATTTAGATAAATAAAATTGGATAGAAGAGAATGATGTCCTTGATCAAGCCAAAGACTATTCAAGAGAAGAAGATCCATATTGAAGACTAAAGTCTTCAATACCCAAATAATGTAATACATGGGGTGTTAGAGTATATTACATTATTTGGATCATGTAAATGTACCACCCTTGGTACATAACTAGAGTAGTAGAATACTTTAGGGGGTAGTTAGCTAGTTATTTCAAGTAATATAATAAATGCACAAGTGTCTATGTGCAAGTTGTAAATGTGCAAGGTGTCCTTGTTGAGTGGTAATTTTTCCCAATTGCAAAACCACACTCACACTTCGGATTTTGATAACAAAACCCTCTCTTGAAAATAAGTTAAAAACAAAGACAACTTCTCCAAGGTTTTGCTATATAAGCATTGCACATGTGTATTTATAATATTGTGAAGATATATCAAATAAGTGCTAGGAATACCTTAGTGGTTTGCAAGTAACTGTTAACAAGGGGCCTGTGTTAATTTATTTTATCTTGCCATGCTAGTAACTGTTCATGAAACTCAAAGGAATGCAAATGTGAATTGGCCCTCATATGACCATGATGTAAAGCCTTAATTCATTTTATCTTGAAGGATTTTAGATAGCTTTTATCTTCTTTAGATTAAGTAGATTTTAAACAAGTTTTTTATCTTGCATTAAACCCTACTTTAAGCATGAAGTAGAAGATTAAAATCTATCTCTAAATTGGAAACTTAAATGATGAAAGGATTCACTTGATGTTGCTTTGAACATAAAGAAATGCCAATAGCCTTTGATATAATAAATAAATTACCCCTCTTTAATGAAATTAATTTTCATAAAGAGACAATTTATTGCTTTAAAATAATGGCCTTAAAATGTTATTATAAATTATCCCTCTTTAATGAAATAATCTTCATAAAGAATAAATAATTTAATGTTTTGAAAACAATAGCCTTTGATATAATAATAGATTACCTCTCTTTAATGAAATCAGAATTTTCATAAAGAAAAGGTAATTTATTGCTCTAAAAATGATGGCCTATGGAATGCCATAAAAATTACCCCCCTTTAATGAAATTGAAATTTTCATAAAGGGAAGTTCATTTATTGCTTGTGAACATAAATGCAAAGCTAAAGAATTGATTTACCTTCAAAAATGCAAAAATATGAAAATTCCAAAATTATAAAACCCTCATAAAACATCGATTTTCAATGATTTTTATAAATTTGAAATGGCTTCGGAATGAGTTCGAATTTTTTTTGAATGAAATATTGAAGCTCATTCTTCACACTCATGTATTTATTTTTGGAGTTTGAATTTTTTTTATTTTTATTTTAATCACTGAAAATTAAAAAAACTACAAAAAGAAAGGGTTAGAAAAATAAAATAAAAAATGAAATAATAGAAATAAAATTGATTGCTGCAACTCAAAAGTTTCCCACAAACCCTGCAAGCGTTAGTATTCTGCACAAAAACCAGCATTAGTGTGACTTGAATTCACATAGTCAAACAACTAATGTGGTGCAAGCTTCTAAGGAAATGGTGCAATATATCAAAGAAGAACACACAAGTAAACCATTAAAATGCATAAGCTTGATGTATCTCCAATATATTGTAGAAAAGATCTTCAATATTAAACATGTGTGCAGAAAAACTCTACCCCAAAATAGGCATCATGTGGTGAAAAACAAAGTCCAGCAGGATGGTAAAATCAATCCAGCCATGGCTTCCAAAATGGTCAAGCCTCTGGTCTACAAAAATTCCTGCCAGGTCCTAAAATATCCAGCCCCTATTCACTATTTCGATGGCATATTTAAATTGCCCCCCCCCAAAAAAAACTCTTCGTTCCATATCCTCTTGCTCCTTCGTTTTCTTCTGTTTTATTTCAACTTCTGATTTCATGATATTTACCTTAGCTTGGCTTGTAAAAAACACCCTTGATAAACATAGCCTTGCCTCATGTATGAGAATGTCGTAACGTCTCTTTTTGCATTATAGAATTATCCAATGTGAACAAGAACATCATGTATAAGCCAAAGTAATAATGTGTCAAAAATAACATCATATCCTTTGACGATTTCGATAGATGACCAAAGCATCTTTTAACCTTGATAACGGTAGATAATTCTTTGGATAATATATGGCAACAAAAGCCTAAATTTTGATGAACCATAATAAAACTTCATGATAGCTAGCATCTTTCACATCCTAAGGAATTCGTGTACCCATTAGCACATGGTGTCTGGTTACTTCTACGATTATTGGAAGATAAATATCTAAGCTACGATGAATTACCAGCTTTGTTATCCCATGCCTGTACAACCCATACTCAGCTATCATCACTTGAAAAATCGATGAGGGTGTTGTGTTTGCCTGGGTCTTTCTCTGCTCCAGCTTTCATGAATGTACGATGTCGAACATCGCCTGCCCAATGGCTACCGTGATCTTCCACATCATCCCTGCCAATAACCATCATCCATCACTCTCCATCTCCAACGTTAGGTGAATACATTCTGGAATATATAATCGAACAAAAATGTATTTGGTAAATTCGTTTGCCATGAGCTATTTGCCAAAATTTAATTTTGTTCAATTAAATTATGCACTTTTAGTAAAACATTGAGATTTTTTTGTGGTACATAGAAGTTGGTAACAACTTATAAAATGTTTAGATTTAACCATCCCATGTCAAATGAACATAAACAGTTTTATTATTTGACTTTATATATATATATATATATATATATATATATATATATATATATATATATCTCGATATATAGAGTAAAATATTTTTATTTTATTTTATTTTTTTAACTTTTTTTGTACATATATATTTGCATTTTATTATTTCAAAAGCTTTCATTTTATTTTATTTTTTATTTTTATTTATTTTGCTTTGAAGTTGATCCAACATAAAAGTTTAGATTAATTTTAAATTAAACCTTTAAATTGATCAACATGAACATAACAAATTTTTTTTTTTGAATTTTATTCAATTTTTTATTTTATTTTTTTGTTTTTGTATTTTTATTTCTTTCAAAATTGTTTCTCCTTTCTTTTATTCATTTTACTTTTGATTTACTTGAATTCCCAAAATTATTGGACTAACATATAAAAACAAAAGGAGAACATTAAAAAATAAAATTGAAACCGAAAAAACAGCCCCAACCAATTATAACACATAATGATGAATGAAAACAAGAGAACACCACCCAACCAGGAACATTCAAAACTGAAACGCAAATATCAAGGATGGGATCTATCAAAATCGTCGTTCCAAGGATGCTAAAATGCTCAAAAACACTAGAATTAAGGTGGGTCCCCAATTTTGGGGTATGTTGTGGAATGACCACAATAGTCCTCTTGTACAACTAGGTAGAGTGTTGGCCAAGCAATCTATATTTCTATATAAAGGGCCTCATAGCAAGTGATTATATATTGTTGTAGGTAGTAGTAGGTATACTAGGTAGATCACCATATAGATTGGTGAGGGAGTACAATGTAGTTCTATAGCATCATTTCTGGAGTGTTCATTTTTTCTATACTGCATTGTATCATTTTCATCACTTTCCATTGATAGCATATTTCAACATCTTACATTTCTACATATTTTGCATCTTGTGATTGCATTCTCCCATAGATCACATTATCAAAAGCTAACAATTCATTTCCATTTTTATGCTTCCAACATTAATAATTAAATTAATTATCCTTCTAATTAATTTAATTTACTATCAAATACTAATATCAACCATTAGCATCGATACCAATATTTCACACACAAGCCCTTGCTAAGCCATCCATACATGCACAAAAAAGTTTTCTTCCTTGAGTAGAAGATTTTTATGATAACTAAGATGTTATCACCTACCTACAAAATATGGTTCTTTTACTTTAAGAAACTTTATTTCTCAATGGTGCATTCAAACAATATACCCATATGCAATGCACCCATATGAAGGGTTCTCTTTTACCCTTGAGCTATTAATGAGAATGTCATCCATCATTTCCTAAATCTTCTCTCAACTTTGGTGGTTGTCTCATATCGGTCCATCGGTGAGATACCTGGTGGTGCAACCAAAAATTCCTCAGTAGTACCATATTTTAAACTATTATAATCAAAGAATAAAGTGCAACTATCAACACATATTTGTAACATAAGATAATATTATGCATTAAATATCCACATGTCAATACATAAATAAAATTTCAAGAATATGTCCTACCAAGGAGGGTCATTACACACCATACAATGATTTTATTTTCACTTCACTTTATTCTCCTAGTGTCCTCCCTGATAATACATGTTGCAAAAATAGTAGAGCTACCATTGTCTAATCAAATTTTTTCTTCCTTATTTTTTGTCAAATAGGGAAAAAACTCAAATTTTATTCTTTGATTTCAATCACTACTCTTCCAAAGTTTTATATTTTGGAAAAAAAAATAGAGAGTAAACAAACGATAAATATATGCTCACTTTCAATAAGTCTAGAGCAAAATCATCACCCAAGGATAATAAAGATATTCACTTAATATCCATAGCAAGTCCCACAATTATTTAAATTTAATTTCAACCCAATTCCTTTTCCCTTCTTTCAATAAAAAATTTAACACAATTTAATGGTTTAAGCACATAGCATAGATATATACCTTAGGTTTTTCAAGAAAGGAAAAAAAAGAGTTTATTGACTTCAAAATGAAAACTAGAAATTTCCCATGCTTACATAGGGAGTTTGCACAAGATATCTTCTATAAAACCTAGAAGGACCAAGACACACTTCAGAGAAAAATTAGTTATTTGGATTATGTAAAACCATTAAAACACTCATGGTTCTCCATCTCCATCTGATCTCATTTGCTTCTTCCTTAGCAATGCTCCAAAATAGTAGCTTGTAAAAATATTTTAGCCACACCAAACTTGATTGTCAAATTGGCATAGTTAATTCATATGATAAAACTGTGCAAAAGAATACTAAATATGAACTCTAAAATTTTGTGAAGATGGGAAAATCTATCAATTCCCAATCCTCAAAATTGATTCAAATACTCACTAAAAAACTTGTGGATGCCCTAAATTTCCTATAGGTATGTGTATCTCCATATCAAAAAACCTAGCATATATTCCCCTACAACACCCATATGACAACTCCAAATGACCAAAATATTTGTAGAAGAATCCCAAAATATCAAAACCCTCAAATCCTTGGATCAATACAGGTATCGCTAGATAAAAAAACCTAACATAGCTTCCTCAACAACACCTACAATACAACTCCAAATGGCTAAAATACCTATAGAAGAATTCCAAACCCTTAAAACTCTTAGAGCCTTGGATCAATATAGGTATCTATAGACCAACAAACCTAGCATAATTTCCTCTATAACATGTGCATTGCAATTCTAAATGGCCAAAATATTTGTAGAAGAATCCCAAACCCTCAAAACCCTTGATACCTTGGATCAATATAGGTATCTTCAAATTGGTAAACTTATCAAAGCTTCCTCTACACTACCCACACTACAACTCCAAATAACCAAAATATTTGTAGAAGAATCTGAAACCCTTAAAACCTTCAATGCCTTAGATCAAAATAAGTATCTCCAAATCAAAAAATATATCATAGCTTCCTCTACACCCACACTAAAATCCAAATTGCCAAAAGCTTTGTAGAAGAATACAAAACTATCAGAAGCCTCAATGCCTTGAATAAATATAGGTATCTCTAGATTAGAAAACCTAGCATAGTTTCCTTTGCAACACCTACACTACAACTCTAAATGGCCAAAATCAGTACAAAAGAAACCCAAACCCTTAAAACCATCAATGTCTTAGGTCAAGACAAATATCTCAAAATTAGTAAACCTGGCACAACATCCTCTACAACATCATATTCCATAGGATTTTAATTTATAGAATTCCTACTAAATGACATCAAAATTTTACTTCCTCCTTTTTTTGAAATAGGAAAAAAAAATTAATTTTATCATGTGATTTCAATCACTACTCTTCCAAAGTTTTAGATTTTGATAAAAGTCAACAAAGGGTAAACACATGATAGGTATATTATCATTTTCAAAAAGTCTAGATCAAATTTATTACCTAATGATAATAAGATATTCACTTTATTTCCATATGAATCCCCACAAATATCTAAATTTGATTTCAATCTAGTTCCCTTCTTTCATGCAAAAACCCTAACTCAATTCAATGATTTAAGTACACAACATAAAAATTTACCTAGGGTTTTTTAGGAAAGGGAAAAAAGAGTTTATCAACTTTAAAGGTAAACTAGAAATATCTCATGCTTGCACAAGGATTTGGCACAAGATATCTTCTATAGAACCTACAAGGACCAAGTATACACTTTAGAAATATTTTCATGTTTATGTAGGGTTTTAGGTGATATGTCACAATAGTTTTAGTGGGGTGTTATGTCATATATTACTCTTTTTCTTAAGATCCGGCTCACGAAAGGATCTACCGATCGGGAATTCCTCCGATTTCAGAGATATAAATGAAATAGGACAGATCGGATATGAAATGGAACGAGAAGAGCGTGGCGCGGGAGGGGAGGGGAAATTCTCCTATAACTGGCGCTGCCCGAGAGGTGAGGTTCTAAAAGAAAATGAAGGCTCTGGCCCTTTTCTCATTTTAAAGAGGTCAGGGTCGAGCCGAAGAATGAAATAGACTTTGTTTGCGAAAGATTGACCAGTCCACCGTAAGGGCGGGAGGAACCGGTCCGAGAGGAATGGGGGAATAATAACGAGTGGATGTAGCCCGCTCACCTGGGCCAAGATGATAGATTTTCTTTTGGAAATAGGGCTAGAGGGGAGAGGTCTGGCCCCTTGGAACGAGTAAACAAATCCTCTCCCAGATAGATCAATAGAGAGGGAACCTTTGAAGTGATGAGGACTTCGGTGCTCTATTTAAAAAGGGGGAGCTCCTCTGGGTGACTTAACAAAAAAGACCTGGCCTCTCCCCTCTATTTTAAAGACTAAAGCCCCTCCCCGGCCCTTTTTGAAATTATGAGCAAAGCCCTTTATTAAAACAGAGGTGGTTCTCTCTGGAGGGTCAGTGTAGTTGGGATGGTCTGGCTTTGATCCCCTTCGACCTCAAAAAGGTAGTTAGGCTGGTCTATATATCCTCTGTCTCGCATGGGAAGAGTGTGGTACCCAGGGGGGAGAGGATCTTGGATAGTTGTTGATCCGTATGCTCTTGAAAGGTGCACATTTCGGTTAAGATCGGTTAAGAGTGTCCATCTGCCTCCGGTAGAGAATGATTCCTTTTGGTCTGCTCTTCTCCCAGTTCGATCTTTTGCAGGATTTTCGGGGCTCTCCTCTACCCGGCCCCCGACTATTTAAAAGGGCAAAGGGCCCGCCCTATATATCCCTGCCCTATATATCCCGTCCATCTCCCTTCGGTCGTTGTAAAGCATCATGCCTTTTGGATGTGATGGGGGATAGGAGATCCCTAGCCTGGCTTCCTAGGGTGGATATTCCTGCCCTCTCTATTTTAAAAAAGGGGGATTAAAAGCGGTGTAATTCCATCCCTTTCGGGGGGAACCTTTTTAGATCTTTCCCTTCGTTGAAAAGGTTTGCACCAGCGGTAGAGAATAATCCCTGGTGGGCTGTCTCTCTCACTTGGGTAGTTTTCCTCGATCTCCCAGCGATCGTTATGATCCATGAACCCTTGCGCTTGCGGGATATGGCTTTCCCATCGGTGAGGAGGAATCTACCTGCGGTAGTGATTAATCCCTGCGGGTCTGTCTTTCAACCTGGGCCGGGTGGAGGATCCCCCTCAGGTAGTTGTGAACCCTGACAGGTAGTCTAACACCCCGAGCCTATCTATAATCGGGATGTTATTCCCTTCGGTAGGAGTCTATCCGTTCGGTCTAGATTCCCCTAAATGTGGAGAGGGTTATTCCTTTGGTGTAGAATCATCCCTGTCGGCCCGTTTTTCTCCGCTCCGGGTAGTAGTAGTTCTAATCCCTCTGGGATGTGTGTTTTCGTACAGTGGTTGATATGACGTACGTCATGATGCATTTGCTTGGGTTTAAGTGATCGTGAAAATATCTTAAGTGCTATGTCCTTTCTAAAAAAGCACCTTAAGATGTTTGACAGGCTTGGAATCTGGTCTAACCACTAAATAATGGATGACTAGAGAGGTGTTCAAGCTGGGCATATCAGCATAGGACCAAGCTCTCATATCCTTATACTCAATCAAAATCTTGGTGTATTCTGAAAGCTTGGAAGGAGACAAAACCTTGCCTAGCTTAAGGATCTGGGGTTCATCTGGTATCCCCACATTAATGTCTATGGTTTCCTCCATCAAAAATGTGACTCATCTTCCTATCTTCCTTCAAAGAGGTGGGGAGGTGGGGCGTGCTTTCAAAATAGAGGGCACCCAGACTTTCTAAGTCTTCACTATCAAGGTCTATGTTTTGGGGATCTAAAGTAGGATCTTTAAAATAAGGTTGGCCTCACAAATAATAAAAAGAGGGAAAGACCATTTTTATCGAAGTAGAACATTTTAAAATAGAGAGGAGAGGTTGATAAGATAGTTATGAACTCCTTGAGATTTGGTATGGATTGAAATGATGTTGTCATCCTCCAAATCACAAGAAGGTTCATCACTTATGAGCTCAGGATAGACTATAGTTAGGTATTTCATAGATGAATGCTCAATGAGATCACTAGGGATTTCTCCAAAGATGATATGGTTAGGACTGGTGGAATCTTCATCATTCTAATCTAAACCTCATGCTTCTCCCCGGAGAGCTAGCTATAGAGATTTAGTCGCAATGTTCTAGTAGGATAGAATCATCATCGTCATCATAATCATCATCTGAGAATGAGTCAAGATATAGTTTGACTTTATTATGATCAAATCCTATATCAAACCTACCAGGCTAGGCTCCCCTGTTTTAAAAAGGAGGAAAAGAGAGGGGTTCTTTCATGCCTTGTTCGTGGCATCCTAAACCCTTTCCATGGCTCTTTAGTTGGCTAGCTCTTAAAATAGAAAGGTTCCGTCGGAATCGAAACTTGGCTAATGATCTCGACCCAAGGCTCACTCACCAATTGCTTTTCCATAAGGTAATCCGAATCTCTTATTCTTCCGACGCGCCTATTCCACACATTCGATCGAGGTTGTCAGTTCAGCTTCAATAATCGAGGTTGTCACACTCAACTCAACTTCTTTCTTATTTTCACCCGCTCTGGGGATAGAGAGCGTTCCCTTCCCGCTCTGCGATTAAAGATAGAGAGCTTCGCCAGCCGACTCTAGCTAGCTTTTGAAGGTTTCAGTTTCGTTGAAGACTTATCCCTTTTGAGCTTTTGAGATACCCTTTGAAAAAAACAGGGGGGGGAGAGAGCTATCGCGCTCTCTATTTTAAAGGGGACACGTAATAGTTTTTATCCATTCTTCCAGGTGGGTGGTTCAGGCATTCGCTCGCTCGCGCTCTGAATAACCTTTGATGCTAGTGAGGTTCTCAGCACCTCAAATTAAAGGAGCCCAATCCTTTAATAAGGCAAGCCATCCCTAGTTCTGTTTCCCGTGGAATGCTTTACACCAGCTACTAGCACCCGGGTGACGAACTTATGACCAACCCTTCTGATAATAGTAACCTTTTTATGCCTGAACCCAGATACAACTTCCATTCGTTTCAGGGCGCTCGGTCACCACATTCAAGATAGTGAAGTTTAAGTCTCTCTATTATTTAAAAAGGGGTTTCAGTGCTCGGGAACAGAGACACTTGCCGGTTCGTCTCATTGAGCGAAACACCGAAATCCAACACCGACACCTTTAAATTAAATGAAATTAAAAGGCTCTGGCTCTCGGCATTCTTTAAAGAAATTGGAACCTTTCTTTATTTATATCAGTGAGCTCGCTCTTAAAGTAATACTTCTTCGTATTTGTGTTCTTCTTCCTCAGAATCTTAAAGAGCTGGCCTCATTATATTATAAAATAGCTCGCTCGACCCTTCATGCGATTGATGGATTCTACTGCGATGGTCCCTCGAATTCGGAAAGTAATAACCGGAATGGCCAACCCAATAGCAGATTCCGCAGCTGCCACCGTTAACACCGATAAAGCGAATAATTGACCCATCATATCATCCGGATAAACGGGAAATACCGAAAAGTTCGAATTGACAGCGAGTAACATTGATTCAATTGACATTGACATAATGGTAATATTTCGTCTATTTGGGAAGATTCCCCGAATACCTAAGAGAGAAATGATCATAGGAAATGTTGAATATTTGACAAGATCCATTTAAGTTTTGTTGTTTTGGAACGCAGGGGAAATTCCGGAGGGGACTTGAATCTAAATAGACTTTATTCTCAATTATATTGTGGGGTCAACGATCATATAACTATCAATTCTATGTCTAAATTCTCGGGGTCAACGATCATATAACTATCAATTCTATGGGAGCGGAAACAAGGGATCCACAAATCATCATCCATAAACTACAATCCCAACACAGAGAGAGCAACCACTCTTTATCCAGAATACCTTTATGATATGAACCTTAAATCCATTTTAAAAGCTCTCAGAACCTTCAGAAACCTCGTGAAGAGGGAGAGCTCCGCTCATAAACTTCTTGATTCTTTAAGCGCGCTTGAAATGGCCCCTTTAATAGCCATAACCCGGGCTCGCAAATCTCTTAAAGGATCAGGGAGAGGCCCTCATTAAAAAAGCCTTGAAATAGAGAGGAAGCTTTGAATTTTAAAAAAGCCTTTTAAAATATTATCTCTCTATTTTCGAGGGGAGAGGGAGTCGATTCTCTTATATACGTATTAACACCCCCCATGTTTGAAAAATGCCCTTTTAGGTGATATGTCACAATATTTTTAGTGGGGTGTTATGTCATATATTACTCTTTTTCTTAAGAGTCTCATAAGTATCTTTGCTAAGTATGAAATGTTATATCATGCACAAGTTCTACTACATAGAATAAATAAAAAGTATAGCAAGTTAAAAAGGATTTCATTATTTCATTGGAAATATCATCACATGTCACATTATGTATTTAAAGGAAAATATCATATATATATAAAAAAAGGGTAAATAATTGTATATAATGGTACGTTGGGAACTAAGTTCCATATTAAGCTACCCTTATCTTGAGTATATAGTCCCAGAACCAAATGAATTCCATGTACATACTACTAGGGGTGCCATGGTGGCTACAAAGAATGTTATGTTACATATTTGTATGGGATATGGCTATTGAATCATCCCCTACATTCGTTATACTATGTGTCAAGTACTTATGGTGTGGCGTAGGATGTGACAAGTAGCAGGATCATGATAATGACATCTTAAGTCTTGCTAGATTCCTCTACACCCAAGTCAAATCTAGTTGAACTTGCATAAACTATTTATAAAAAATGATCCTTCTCAAGGGCCTCCTATCTAAGTCATAGATATTGATCCCTCATATATTTGGCATATTTTATGATCCCATTTCAACACCTAAGTCAAAATTATATTGAGTTGGTGTACCTAATTATATAGGTCGAGCAACCTCTCTAATGGGTTATCCATGGATGGTGACATTGATAACAGATTATCAAAATCTACAATGTCACCTAGGATAACTATTTACAATTTTCTAATGAGCTCTCACCACTCTTGGATAATCTCTACAACCATTTTAAAAGCAATAAATAAAATATTCAAGTCATGAAATAATATAAAATAGCTAATGACTAACTACATATTTTTTAGAAATTTACTAACTATGCATGACAACTAAAACTTAAAAGTGTTGAGCCATCTAAAGTGATGATCTACCTAGGTCATTGGATTTTCTTGTTGGATAATCATCCTATGAAGAAGATACTTCTAAATTAGTGGTGCCCACTTTAGCCTCATAGATGTAGACCTCCTCTATGTAAGTCTCCTCTTTATATCCCTCTAACTCCTCCTTTGGCATAGTATTTGTAGTTATGCCCTCCTCTATATTTTCCTCCTTTACAACATCCTCCTCTCCCAAAGACTCGTCATAACTACTATCTACATTGATCCTAATGGATCACCTATCTCCTAGATAGATATATGGGATGGCATGTATATATCCATAGATGTCCCACTCGATGGGACACTCTATAGAGGGTCCACAACAATGGCCTTTCTAGGTCTTGCTAGCCTCTATATTATGGGGCCCTCCTATCCACTAGTGATGACTCTATGTGGGGCTATGGATTGCTTGCTTTGTATATTACCCACTCCATTTAGTGTTGTGGCATGCATCTAAGAGTGGAAACACTCCAAGTATATGAGGATCATCAAATTATTCATGATCTCACTCTATCGTCATAGATTTATGATTGCATTCTATTATCACCTATCTCACTCCTATAAGCTTTTACATGTCAAAGTCATTGGTATATCAAATGTGGTGATAGATAATATAGATAATCCACCCTTACATAATCTATGTGAGGGATGGAACCTATGGTCATGCTACTTCTATGATGTGGGCCACTATCTTATCTGAAACATGTTGGATGATGTTTCATGGGGCAAACCTAGGAGTCGATACATCATGAAATGCTCATATATCCATGATTATGGTAGGAAGATAGAGCTAATTGTATGTGCCCAACGATATTAACTCCTATACAAGTTATGATACAACAAAATCAGTAAATCCCTCTACTAGGAAAACCGCTTGCTTGGTTTTGTGCAGCCCTCATCTAGGGCTAGATAAAATGGATAAATTAGCAATGTAGGCATCCTATTTTATCCCTTTTGGAATAAAACATAGGTGAATTGAGGAGGATCCTATTTTGTTGTACAAATGGTATGTTTGTTGCAATATGGACCCACTCTAGCAAAAGTTTCTTATGTCTATCAATTCATCTCTCTTCAGTCATCCACTCTACTAACATAAGGTATGTATCATATACCATGGTGATCCAAGGTGTTTGTCCAATGATAGCAACTCCTTTATAAAATAGACATCCTTTGGGATAATAATTATCTTGATAACCTCATTAGGATCTATATCCCATAAAAATATGTTAGTAATTCTATTCCAAAAGAACATAAAATTGCAACACAATGACTAATGAGGTTAGATGTAAGACATGTTTTCGACCCAATTCATACCAACCTAACATAGTTTATTTCATACTTGTGGGTTCATCCCTTATTGTATCCACTCCTACATCTAGGAGGGAACTCTTTGCTACCATAGGTGGTCATACCTATATTTACATCTTCCCTTATATTGGCCACCTCACTAGTGTTGGATTCTATATTGTGTTAGATCTAACCATGTCCTTGGTCTTTCATCTACCTTTTCCAATGTTCCTCTATCGATCATTCCTAAAGTAAGCCCAGTCTCATAAAAAATAATTTCTACTTGACCATGATCATAGGTTTTTTCTAAGATATTTGATCAATGCCAATATTATCCCTATTTTAGTAGGACCATGATTGCCCCTTTTTGTGTGTGATAAAGATCATCACCTTTATCTATGATTACCACTTTTTTGCCATGATTGTCTCTTTTCTGCTTGTGACCAAAATCGTTAGGTTTGACTACGATCTCCACCTTTCTCAAAGTGGTGATCTTGGTCAACCTCAAATTGTAGGCATTTTGGGAAACTTCTAGGGTATTTTTGTTTACCCCAAATATACCCCACCACCTATGTGATATGGTGGGTCTAATAGCATTTTCCATATTGTCCTAGCTATTTCCTAGCTAGTATAACTATACATTTATTTACTAACATTATTTTCTTAATATTTATTCATTTTAGTTAATAAATAAATAAAAATATAAAGAAAATTTGGGAGAACTACCTATTTAGCAAAGCCCTCATATCTACTTTCCATTAACTATATCTATGCTTGAATTGGAGGTCATGTAAATGTGTAGCACTTATCAAAAGGCTAGGGGTGGGGTATAAATGAAATTGAAGATTCATCCATCCCCCATATATAATTTTAAATATGTTACTATAAAAATATTTTCTACATTATATTCTACTAAGTTTTATAGTGATATCGTAGGGGTGGTATTTATAGGGATTTTGGCTCACTTTGAACTTGTATGTGTACTATATTTTTGCTCATCTCACATCTATCTAGCATTTTTTAGTGCTTTGGATAGTTTTTACATGTAAATTTATTTCTAGCTACATGATATAAGAAAATTTTATGGGTACATAGAAGGAAGTATCAACTATATTTTCCTTGCTTTTGCAATTTTGGATATGTATTTTTGTATTTTCTTGCATTACAAAACTTTGTATATTGCATGGATAGTAGAATCAAGCTAAATATAGAATATTTTTTTTTTTTACTTTTACTATTACATATTGCTTCTTTTTATTCTTTTCTAAGGACTCATGAGGAGTTATCTCTTGCAGTGTTGCCACAATCCATAGGGAGGGGCAACATGTATTTGTAAAAATATCATGAAAAACTAACTTTGTAGGTGGTGGAGAGTCTTGCCCTCCTACAAAAGAGATAGGGGTGGGATAACTTTGTTAGTCCCTGGGTAGGAAAATGATGATCCATTTTATTTATGGTTTTGGTTTCATTTCTATACCCAATTATCATCCTTATAACACCTTTCCTTGTCATTTTTGTGTGTTAAATTTCTTGATCCTTTGAATAAGGATAGAATCATGATTAGGGGATAGTTTTACATGTGTCCCTCAAATAATATATCCTTAATATCAAGAGTTTCATAATTTCCACTTTAAGTAGACATCAGTCATTGATTATATTTTAGGATTTTTGATGTATGGTTATGATCCTAGCATGTTTTATACCTAGGGCTAAGATGATGTATTGTTTGGATTGACAATTATAAGGTTATAGATTTGATGAGTGCAATTTAGTTATTCGTTTCAAAAGAAAATTTTATATTTTTTATCAACTATAAATACCAAATTTATCTCCTCATTTATTGGCATTACCATACATTTAGTTACTACAATAATTCATAAGATCATTATTACTACTAATAATATTCTCAAGCTTTATGCCTCTATTGCTACCACAACATGTAATCTCCTTGATTTATTTCTATTTTTTTATCCCTGTATGTACAACTAGAACCATCAATCATTGGTTGTATACCTTCCATGAAGAAGGATGGGATGCTTTACTAGGATTTACAACCAGAAACTAAAGTTGTCACCCAAGGACCAGTTTCTAAGGTAAAATGAATCCTTTGTATTCATCCCATGTGTGATCTCCTTTTTATAGTGGTTATATTTCAAATAGGATAAAATAAAATCGAGGTATTTGTTGCACTTATTTATGAATGGTATAGCCCTTGATGCCCTAGGTGTCAAATATTTTATTTTACTCCATTAGAATTCAATCTAGAAAATTATTTTTGTGGATGATCTTAGTGTAGTATGTTCTCGAATGTTATATCTTAATTTCTACTAAAAATAGGATAGTTTTATCTTTATCATTGCATGATTATTGCTTTGATGCCTTAGTTTAAGTACTTTGGTATATGTTGTATTAATTTATGTAATGGTATGAGATATATCCTTTGCTCAGAAACAATGGGTTTAACTAGTGAGGGCTATAGTCCCTTTTATTTTTTTATTATACTTCTATGTAGTGGTGATACCTTAATTTATTTACTTTCTTTTATTAAAATATAATATCCAAGTTCTTATGTTTTCATAAAAAAAGAAGTTTGCTTTAATTGCATATTTGACCCATAAAGAAATTATTGTAGCCTTAAATACAAACTCAAACTATGTCTTTCCATCACATTAACAATGAAAGGTATGATATAACAATATAATTTTCAAAGAATATTACTTTGGTTATATTACTCAATTTCTTAAATCTACACCCTTGCTTCTCAAGAGAAGAAAACTACTTATACCCTATGTAATAAGACCAACATCTTATAAACTTGAACTAACACATTCAAAATGCCACATATTTTTTTACTCTTTTCAAAGTTTTACTGTAATAATTAAGACACCAAGAAGAGAAGGTCTTGCCTTATAAGTGTGATTATGCATTAGACTAGAATGATATAGTGAAATAATTGATATTTAAGATGTTGTAGTCCAGATTTTACTTTAACAAAAATGCTACAGTCACACTCACACTCTAGAATGATATGCTCTAAAATTTATAAGTCAAAGAGATACAATCATTTAAAAATAAAATTCTACAACCCTTTTTGTTTGTTGCTATTATTTAATAGGTCATTTTTTAAGCTTCATGCATCAAACCAACAAAATTTGTAATAGTATTCATGCACTAGGTCAAAATACAAGCATTAGTATACATGTATAATCAAGCATCATTATACATACATCAAGACTAATTGATTTACCTCATTACAAGTTTATAAAGACCTATCTTACTACATGTGCACAATCCATACAGTCAAGTAATTATCATACAAAAATGTTACAATCTAGTTTGTTTATTTTACAAGAAAAAGGTATAGTCAAACTAGCATTTATGTTACATACATATATTGGTGTAAGAGAATTTATAGCCCCCTTCATAGCCTAGAAATTTAAATTAGTACTATTCTAGAAACATGTTTACTAGAATAACCAGGGAACTATGGAGATTTTTCAATGTCCAAAGTGTATCCCTTACTTATCAATTGGTATCTTTTTGTTATTTGGCTATGATTTTCCACCCTTTCACCTATATAATAGGACTTAAATACCAAAAATTATGGCCACAATCACATAATCCCAAATGTAGTAGGATTGCATATTCAAGGTAACAAAAGTAACTTATTCAAGTAGGGTTATTTTCTCTAGGTTATGTTCCTTACTCTATGAGTTTTCAAGTGCAAAAAAACAATATCCATTATGACATGGAAGCTTAATTTATCTTGAAGTATCAATGGTGATATAACCTATTATAGCTTAATTGCTTCCATGCACGGATCTCTTAATATATTTATGCTATACAAAAACTCATTTTACACCTAGTTCATATATGCAAGCTAATAGTGTACCTATCACAAATCATTGCTTAAGCATGCAACATTACCTATTAAAGAAAAATTCCCATAATTGGTTCTTGCTCATATATGAATAATAATACTTCAAGTAGAGTACCCATCACTAATTTTTGCCTATATATTCAAAATACCACTTAGAGCAAAGTAACCAACATTGATTTTTACTAATAGATGCAAGATAACATTTATTGTAGAGCACCTATCACTTATTTTTGCTTATACATATAAAATAACAATTAATATAGAGTAGCAATCACTTATTTTTATTCATACTTTCAAAATAACACTTAATGTAGATTTTCATCACACCTTTTTACTTATACATATAAAATAACACTTATTGAACATTACCCATCATGTAAAATTGTTAATGCAATATTTTCTTATTTTACTTACTATAAGAATTAAGAGAGTAGATCAATAAACAAGAAGGAAAAAATATTTATTCTCTAGAGACAAGGTACATGACTTAAAAAATCCTCCTTTACTTTACTCCTTTACATCCTTGCTTATTTTCTCCATACCATGATGATACATGTGAGTAAATTTATGTGCTTAAATAAAGTATTCTATCTAGGTAATCAAAATGCCCTCTAGCCATTACCTCCAAAGGTTCAAGGTTTGCATTAATAAAATCTATGAAAGTTCTTCGTTTCAAATCAACGCATCCACTTTTGTTAGAGGAGGAAGAGTAAAACCAACTTCCCACATTATCATCCTACCTTCTATCTCCCACCTTCTCCATATAAAATGAATAAACAATAAAGAAAAACCCTTAAGCCCTAAAGAGGAAGTTAAATAAGTATTAGGACAAGGGTTCTTTGACTAGTTGCAGAAGGGATAAGTGAAAAATATCAAATTTTAAAGGTTTATTATTCTATATTGAGCAAAGGTGAAGGTGTTCCAAAACTTACACTCATGTCTTAGCAAACAAAACAAGATTACCAAGGCAAAAAAATCATGTCAATAGAGGAGAACTATTAAAACTCATGATTTTTGTTTAGTTTCACTAATATCTCCCAATTCTAGAAAACATGTAATTAAACATAGTTCATCCCTAGCATGCAATATTATCCTATAAGAAACCTTATAACTTATATTATATTTCATGGTGTGTATGCCATCTCTATTTATTTTTTCTCCTACATATATCACCATCTCCCTAGTGATACATTCACTTATTATGATCATAGAGGGTAACTTGTCAACACTTATAGTAGTAATAACAAGTTAGTCTTATTACAAATGTTATTACTATAAAAATAAAAAAGTAAATCATAACAATATTTATAATACTAAGTCAAAACGACATGTATATTTTCTAAATTTAATACTTCTTTCAAAATCGGATAACTTGGGATGTGATAGATAGAGTCCTCCTAGGTAGTCTAGGTGAGCCTATGGCCTACTAAAGACTGAATTGTTCTATTCCTATGGAATAATTAGTGGGTAGGATATCCAAAGATACAATATCTAGTTTGAACCTCAACGCCTAATTACTTAACTTGCTTGCAGTTATCCCTAGGTATTAATCAACCAACAATCATTAGTATATAGGTTGTTAGAGATGTAAATGCATACCAAGAGAAATATCAATAAAATGACACATAACTATCTTATTGTAAAATTTATATATTTTTATAAAAATACCATATTACCAACCCAATACTAGAGCCTAGGTATTAAAAAATATAGTTAACATATGTTAAATCTTATTTAGAACATAATAATTAATAATGATGTTACACTATAATTGATAGTAAATTTATTTATGTCAAACATTTGACTAAGAAAAGAATTTCATGATGTCATTATCCATCTCAAATAAATTTACTTTAGACATAATTGTTATTAGCAACATCATATGGATTGCATGTACATCAAAATAAAAAATGTGTGTTTTGCACAACTTACAAAATTAAATAGCACTAGAAAATCTAGTAATAAATATCGTACGTAAAATAAAATTCCACTAAATCATATCAATATTGACCAAAACACTATATAAGTTAGTATTATAGAAGATGTTGTTATGAAAAGTTAGTTTGTAGTTTAAATTTCTCTATAAAATATGTGTGTCATGTTAACATTGTGATTGATGCTTAGTTGTTTATAAATTTTAATGAGCATTAGGAGGAAGTTTTTATGGCATGTGAGGCATAGAAATAATATACTTGCACTCTAGGATGAGAAAAATGTGTGCATACAAATTAAGGTATCACCACTACCTAGAAGTATAATAAAAAATAAAAGGGACTATAGCCCTCACTAGTTAAACCCATTGTTTCTGAGCAAAGGATATATCTCATACCATTACATAAATTAATAAAACATATACCAAAGTACTTAAACTAAGACATCAAAGCAATAATCATGGAATGATAAAGATAAAACTATCCTAGTTTTAATAGAAATTAAGAGATAACATTCGAGAACATACTACACTAAGATCATCCACACAAATAATTTTTTAGATTGAATTCTAATGGAGTAAAATAAAATATTTGACACTCAGGGCATCAAGGGCTATACCATTCATAAATAAGTGCAACAAAGACCTCAATTTTATTTTATCATGTTTGAAATATAACCACTATAAAAAGGATATCACGCATGGGATGAATACATAGGATTCATTTTACCTTAGAAACTGGTCCTTGGGTGACAACTTTAGTTTCTGGTTGTAAATCGTAGTAAAGCATCCCATCCTCCTTCATGGAAGGTATAAAACCAATGATTGATGGTTCTAGTTGTACATACAGGGATAAAAAAATAGAAATAAATCAAGGAGATTACATGTTGTGGTAGCAATAGAGGCATAAAGCTTGAGAATATTATTAGTAGTAATAATGATCAAGAGCATGCATGAATTATTGTAGTAACTAAATGTATGGTAATGCCAATAAATGAGGAGATAAATTTGGTATTTATAGTTGATAAAAAATATAAAATTTTCTTTTGAAACGAATAACTAAATTGCACTCGTCAAATCTATAACCTTATAATTGTCAATCCAAACAATACATCATCTTAGCCCTAGGTATAAAACATGGTAGGATCATAACCATACATCAAAAATCCTAAAATATAATCAATTACTATGATGTCCACTTAAAGTGGAAATTATGACACTATTGATATTAAGAATATATTATTTGGGGGACATATGTAAACCTATTCCCTAATCATGATTCTATCCTTATTCAAATGATAAAGAAATTTAACACAAAAAATGACAAGAAAAGGTGGTAGAAAGATGATAATTGGGTATAGAAATGAAGCCAAAACCATAAATCAAATGGAACATCATTGTCCTACCTAAGGACTAACAAAGTTTGATGAGGCAGAAAATTGCCTCATACAAAGACTACTTTTGATAACTTTTAAAACTATTTGGAACAACTTATGTTATGTTTTGATATTAATCTGGTGATAAAATGCATTATATGATAGTGTTTGCATGTTTAAATGTTAAAGTGCATGTATCCTGTTTTGACTATTTTTTTTGTGTTTTATAATCTGTTTCAGCTGAATTATTTAGTAGATTTTGCATTTAATTGAAGATTGTAATACTAATATGCTGCTATGTATTTGGTTATGTGCTTATTTCATTAGCTTTCCCCACCTTCTAACTATTTCAAATGACCAAAAAGGTGCCAAAACTTGTTCAAAATAGTTTGACTGTGCAGAAACAAGAAATTGTCCATTCAAATTCCAGCCAGCTGTACATATACAACATGGCTTGGAATTGGTCCACTCCAGCTCATGCAAAGGATGGAATAAGTCTTCTGGGAAATTATGGAGACTATTCACACCGTCACAACTATTTTCCTATGCCTTTGGTGCATGAATTAACACAAACTCTGTTATCTTGCCTGATATTCTGGAGCAGCTTCGAAATGAATGCAGTAAGAATAGTTTTGGTCAAAAGTACCTATAACAACAATAGAAGGGTGGTAAACGGTGGCTATAGTTGTTTAAGGGATACCCTTATTCTTTCCAACACCTATCCCTCAATGCATGAAGCCCAGCAGAAGGAATGGATAAGGAATAACAGAACAAATCCTTGCATTCTGGGAAATAGTTCTACAACAGTTGTAGCAGCCCTACATAGCAGCACAAAATCCTATCAATATTGTAACCCATTAGTATAAATAAGATAGCTCCCATTTTGTTGAGCATATAGGAGCTAGAGGATAAAGAATAGCAGAATTTTAAGAGTTGTAGCATTATACTGTAGCAGAACAATATTCTACAGGTTTCCCCTGCACTGCTGTTATGCTACTGCAGATTTAATAAAAGGTGCAGTTTCATTATTTATGTTGGCATTCTGAGTTTAGTGTGAAGCTTTGGTAGTTTAGGATAGGTACTTTCACCTTCTTCTGGTTCAGGAAGCAAGGGCCACTTCCAGGCCCAGGGGAAGGATTAATTCTGCCAGAATTCTGCTCATTTCTTGCTGTAGCAAATCAGCAAGAATCTGACAGCTTATTGCATGATTAAATGTTGAGTTAAATTGCATATAACATTTGGAAAATTAATGCATTGTAGTTAAGTCATCTAGAGTAGATTTTATAGCATAACACTTTTTATTTCAGCTTCAACATTTCCAGTCTGTATTTCCAGTTTGCATTAGAGAATTTCTTGTTATTTCAGTTTGTTCCAGTTTTGCAATATATGCTTATTAACTTTTGAATTTCATTACTGTGTTAAGATTTCATTTTTTGAAAGGTGTGATGCTTCAAATCCTTAAGTTCCAATTCTGTCATTTTAATTCTATCATTTTAAATTCTACAGCAATAGTTCAGTTTTCTTTTCAACAATAGTGTGAATCTCTGCAATTTCATTTCTACAAGGATAATTAGCAGTTTAGTTTTTTAGGAGTTAAAAAGGAGACACAAACACCCCCAAGCACTAACTATCCCATGAATAAAGCCATGACCTGGATGAACTAATCTTCAGACTGTTTACCTCTGCTTTCGTATATAGCCTTGGACACCGCCCTGGATTGACAAACATAATGATTAAATGATGAAGAGTTGACGACACTCATCATTTTTGGCACCATTTTCGAGGATATTTTAGGTGTTGTTAGGAGAAGTATAGCAGTCCAAGAACTGTCCTATTACAGGTAACAGTTCTTGAAAACTAAATTCTAGTTCATTTAGTGGATGAGCATGGATGAATAGGCCAAGAGACGAAAGAGGAAGGTTTATCAGAATTGGCTCTTTTCCACCAAGGCATTCTTCATGATCAGGTGAAGATCTGCCTGTGTATGAACTTCCTGAAAGACTTAAAAGAGAATCA
The DNA here is from genome assembly GCA_028583015.1 of Wollemia nobilis. Classification (NCBI taxonomy): domain Eukaryota; kingdom Viridiplantae; phylum Streptophyta; class Pinopsida; order Araucariales; family Araucariaceae; genus Wollemia; species Wollemia nobilis. The sequence continues at coordinate 1,873,683 of JAQPPZ010005362.1, read as the reverse complement.
TCTTCTTCATCAACTAAAATTTTAGGATCTTTGCAAGAAGAGCTCTTAGAGGCACTTGCTTCTAGACATACCCATAGGGCTGATCCATCTGAACCAGTTGAACAAGTCAAAACCGAGGAAGCACCTATGGCAGAACAAGGAGAACATGATAGGGAAATTGTTGGTCATGATGTTGACAATCCTGTTAGAACTTTTGAATACCCTATTCATCTGAATCCTACTCAGAATGCTCCTATGAAAATAATTTCACCCTCAGTATTGCCAATATTTAGGGGAATTATTTTTGAAGATCCTGATCAGTTCTTGTTTGAATTCAAAGTTCTGTGTCAGACTTATGACTATGTCAATGACAACCAAAAACTGAAGTTATTTCCCTCTACACTCAAAGATGCAGCCTTATGATGGTTTATGAGCCTTGAACCAGATTCAATCCGCACTTGGGATCAAATGGAAACTGCATTTTTGGATAAGTATCAGGAGTATTGTAGAGTGAGAAATAGGAAGGATGAGTTATTTCGGATTAGACAAGAAGAGGATGAAAACTTAGAGGATTATCTTGATAGATTTACCTTTATCCAAAAGAGATGTGGTCCTGTGGAAACTGACTTATTAAAAACTATATTTCTGAGAGGTTTGTAGGATGATTCTAGAGAAGTATTGGATTTAATGGGAAAAGGAGATATAAACCAGCTTGAGATTAATGATATTATAGAGTTATGCAAAAATTATTCCCGCACTAGGCAAAGAAGAAGGAAGCGGAATCCTGGTAATACTGATATAAAATATTTGATGGAAGAAATGGCTAACATGAAAATTGATATTCTTGTACAATTAAATTCCGCATTAGGGGAAAGAAATGCAAAATCCAATTCTACACCACCCCTAGCTATTTATTGTCCTAGATGTAGGAATAAGCATGCCTTACAGGAGTGTCCTTTAGATAGAACTTCTATCTCAACTATTTGTGGCATTTGTTCAAAAGAGCATAACATTGATAAGTGTCATCTCCTACCTCACCTTAAAAATGTTTTGCAAACCCAAACTGAAGAACTTAATGTTATTGGGCAGAGGCCAGGAGGTAACTTTTCACACTACCAGAATGTCCCTCGTTTTCCTATAGGGTGGGGACAAAATCCTTGGAATATGCCTTGGGGATATTCAGAACCACCTCCACAGCCCTGGAATCAATCTTGGTCAGCCCCTCAAGACTGGTCACATTCTGGTTGGAATCAACCATGGAATCTTGTTAATCCACCTTGGACACAAAATCAACAATATGGGCAAAGATGGGGGCCACAATACCCATCATATCAAGGGCAACAAAGGTATCAAGGACAGACTCAAAACCTACTGCCAGCTCCTAATCAAAACTTTCAAGGAAGAATACAACCTCAACAAGCACAACCAGTTAAGCAACCTCCACTTCCAGCTCAGCCTGTGGCTAACCCAAATAATACCAGACAAGCAACCCTTGTTTATGGAGCTGAGTCTGAAGATTCTACTGCAGTTCATGTACTTGACTATAGAAATATCCAGTTGCATTCAGGGAAGATTTTACCTAACCCTTCTCCATCCACCATTAAAGATATTGATAGAAAGCAAGAATCTCCACATTCAAAACCAGTGCAAACAAAAGAGAAAGAAGAAAAATCAAAAAATGAGCAGGAAAAACAAGAACCCCCTACAGGAGAAGTACCATACCCTAAAAGGTTTAAAAATATTGCAACTATTCCTGAATCAGAATTAGTTACAGAACTTAAGAAAATGACAATTTCTCTTCCTTTTTTGCAAGCAATAAAGGATGTGCCCTTAATTAAGAAAACCATTCAGGAGTTGTGTATCAAGAAACCTGGCAGAAAGAAGAAAGCCTTTCCTAAAACTGTGCAAGTAGAAGGGAAGTTGGCTGACCTACTATCTAGAAAATTAGTGCCTCCCAAATATAGTGATCCAGGAAGTCTAGTAGTCACAATTACTATTGGGTTAGTGCAAATTCCAAATGTACTAATTGACCTTGGAGCTGCAATCAATGTAATGACTAAGGAAACAATGCAACAACTGCAGCTCAATAATCTCAGTCCTACCACCACAGTTTTGGAAATGGTAGATAGGTCAGTTGCCAAGCTAGAAGGAATCCTAGAAGATATTGCCATTGAAGTCTCTTCCTGGGAGTATCCTATAGATTTCTTGGTATTGCAGCCTAGGAATTCAGTTACTGGTTATCCCATCATTCTAGGACGACCTTGGCTTGCTACTACAACTACTTTTATAGACTATAGATCAGGAGAAATGACTATTTCAAATGGCATTCACCTTAAAAATATTTCCCTGTATCCACCAGCCCAACCTTCAACCAAATTTTTTGGACAAATATGGTATCCTGAGTCTGATGAAGAACAAGAAACTATTGCCACTTTGGCCATAGTAATAGTGAAGGAACACATTGAGGAAATCAACTCACTAGAAAGAGAAATTTTTGAAGATGAGACTGTCCTAGTTGAAACATTACAAGAGGAAGGACTTAAAGATGATCAAATCATTGTTCATCACTTGCTATGGAAGGATGAAGACCATACCTCAGAACATCTGTCACCTATTCCCATACAAGAAAGCTCTTTTACACTACCACATGGATGGCATCATCATCTTCTTACCTCTTTCACATGTCCTATGCATGGAATGATTCCATATGGCATCACTTATGAAATAGAATCTAGAGTATTTCATACTCTACAGCCACACCACTGTCCATTAAATTCTTTAATCAGTAGATATGAAGCAGTTAATTCTGTTTATCTAGGGATTAAACAAATTGAGATACAACCAAGAAAAGTGCTAAATATTAATAGTTGGTTGACTAATGAACAGGAAGCCAAATTATTTGTTGTTTTATAGAAACATGTTCAGGCTTTTGCCTGGAACTATAAGGACATGGCTGGCATTCACCCTGAGGTGTGCACACATAGGATATACACTGAAGATGTCAAACCAGTGAGACAACCTCAAAGATGCCTGAATCCTGCTCTAAAAGATATTGTTAAAGAAGAAATTGAAAAACTTTTAGAGGTAGGATTCATCTACCCAATTTTAGATAGTAAGTGGGTTTCTCCATTGGTCATTGTTCCAAAGAAAAATGGGAAAATGAGAGTGTGTGTGGATTACAGAGAGTTAAACAAAGTGACACATAAAGACCATTTTCCATTACCATTTATAGACCAAGTGTTAGATACCCTTGCTGGTAAGAAATTTTTCTGTTTTCTTGATGGTTTTAGTGGTTATAATCAGATCCAGGTTGCACCAGAGGACCAGGAGAAGACTACTTTCACATGCCCTTGGGGAAAATTTGCTTACAGAGTGTTACCCTTCGGTTTATGTAATGCTCCAACAACATTTCAAAGAGTTGTTTTGGCCATATTCTCTGATTTGACAAATGAGAGTGTAGAGATTTACATGGATGATTTCACAGTATTTGGGGATAGTTTTGAATATACTTTGGAACAACTTGAAAAAGTTTTAATACGTTGTGAAACATACCATTTGTCTCTTAATCTTGAGAAATGCTTCTTAATGATGGAGGAAGGGATTGTCCTTGGTCATCATATCTCCTCTTATGGGATCAAGGTTGATCCTAAAAAGGTGGAAGTCATCAAAAACCTTCCTCCTCCAAAAACTCAAACTGATGTGAGGAGTTTCTTGGGACATATTGGTTTCTACCGCAGATTTATTGCCAATTTCAGTACCATAGCCAATCCAATGTTTGCATTACTAATGAAAGATTCTGAATTTACTTGGTCTACTGAGTGTCAAAAGTCTTTTGATGAATTGAAAGAAAAATTAACAACTCCCCCTGTATTGAGAGGACCTAATTGGGAATTGCCCTTCCATATTCAAACTGATGCTTCCAATACTGCTATTGGAGCTGCATTAGGACAAATTGATAATGGGGAGCATTATGCCATTTACTATATCAATAAAAACTTGACAGGAGCTGAAAAGAACTACACTACTATTGAGAAGGAATTCTTAGCTGTAGTATATGCTATCAATAAGTTTCGACACTATATCACAGGATATCAGGTATTCATTCATACAGATCATGCTACCATTAAATACCTGATGAATAAACCTCTGGTTAGTGCAAGAATTATTCGTTGGTTAATATTGTTGTAAGAATTTGATATCACTATAGTTAATAAACCAGGGAAAGCTAATGTCGTTGCAGATTTTCTATCAAGATTGCCAAATGCAGATACAGGAGAGTTGGTTGAAGATGCATTTCTTGATGAGATATTGTTCGCTATTTCTATGCAGTCTCCATGGTTTGCAGATATAGCTAATTACTTGGCTATAGGAAAAATTCCTCTTCACTTTACTCCTAAACAAAAGAAACAGTTAATCAAGCAAAGTTCTTCTTTCAAGTGGATAGGAGGTTTACTTTTTAAATGCAGTCTTGACCATGTTTTGCATAGGTGTGTCCACAAGGATGAAGTATATGATATCCTACGAGCATGTCATGATGAACCTTTAGGAGGACACTATTCATTCAAGAGTACAATTCGAAAGATCTTGGGTACTGGTTATTACTGGCCATCTTTGCATAAAGATGTGAAAAATTATGTTAGACATTGTGATGCATGCCAAAGGATGGGAAAACCTACTTTCACTAGTGAAATGCCATTACAACCTCAAATAGGAACAAAACCATTTGAGAGGTGGGGGCTAGATTTTGTAGGACCCATTGACCCTCCTTCCCAAGGGAAAGTGCATATCTTGGTATGTACTGACTATGTAACCAAATGGGTAGAAGCCCATGCTTTTAAGCATGCTCGAGAAGAGAAAGTTGTTGATTTCTTGTATTCATAGATTTTCCTACATTTTGGAGCCCCACAATCCATCACCACAGATCAAGGACCTCAGTTTACCTCAAGACTTATTGAAGCTTTCACTCAACTATATGAAATCAAGCATAGGAAATCCTCACCGTATCATCCACAAGCCAATGGTCAAGTTGAAGTAACAAATAGGGAATTAGAGAGGATTTTAACCAAAACCATAGCTTCACATAGGAGAAATTGGTTGGACAAACTACCTGAAGCAATTTGGGCTTACAACACTACTTGGAAATCCACCACTGGATTTACGCCATATGAATTGGTTTATGGAAAAAAGCCTCTTTTGCCTATTGAATTTGAGTTATTGACTCTTCAAACTGCTTTGGATGTAGGTATTGATTTGTCACAGGCACAAATAGACCAAATTCTGTAGCTCAATGCATTGGATGAGCTATGGAGGGATGCATTGCACCAGACTGAGATGATCCAAGCACAATAAAAATTGTGGCATGACAGTCACATTCAACAAAGGAAATTTCAGCAGGGTGATTGGGCTTTGTTGTTCGACTCACGATATGAAGACTATCCTGGAAAGTTGCAGACTCGGTGGCTCGGACCATATCAGGTTGAGGAAGTGTTTGCAAATGGAGTTGTATGCCTTTCACCTATTGATGATTCAAGAAGAAAGTTGGTGGTTAACGGACATCGTCTTCGAGTATATCACAAACCGCTAACCAAGGAGGAGTTTCTCAAGCAAGTGGGAAACTTGGATGTACTCATGTTGGAGGAAATCACTTCGTCCAAGATGAACTCAGTAAAGTGACATGAAAAGTAAAAAAAAAACTGAAAAAATAATAAAAAAAATGAAAAAACAAATGAAAAAAATGAAAAAAAATATAAAAAAACAAATAATTCAGAATGTGAAAACCTCTTTGAGGCGCTTCTGAATTGGGCTTAAATGAAAACCGGTTTTCCTAGCATGTTTGCCTTGTGGGCCCACCATTTGAACTCACCATCGTTGTTCCATTGTTTCTCACCACTGTTTCACTATTTTCCAGATTGCACCTTATTACATTCAGTAGAGGAGTCAGTTGAGAATCAGCAGAAACAACATCTGTATAAAATGTAGATAAAATGGTTATCTCAGGTATGTGCCTTTTTCATTTTAACATTGTAGATATTTATTGTGTAGTGTATGATATCCCTAGTTAGTATACAGGGCATACATAAGATCTGGTTCCAGAAAGTTATCAAGATAGTCTAAAGGAAGAAAAGGCTCTTCAATTGCTTTTGAGTGATAATGCTCCAGAATAAACCTGCTGCACATAATAGTTTCAGAATGAGGAAGCTTTGGAATTAGCTTCGGAATAAATAAGGGTCTGTGCTCTAGAATGAGCTATATGGTAAAACCCATTGGAATGAATTAACGATAGGTTAATTCATTAATCTCTGAAATCATATGATTGAAAAGTCAAATAGGGGACATGTGGATTCCTAAGTCTTTGCACCAATTGGGTTGGAAATATCACTTGGGGCACAGATTTCAAATACGAGTTTCAAGGCAGCACAAAGTTTTGGGGAGGACATGGAGTTTCAAAAATTACAGCATGTGACCATATGGCACATGATTCAACAACTGTTTTAAAGGGGAAACTTTCGTAAAATGAAATTATACCATGTCACTCCCGATAGCTGTAATTAAATGGTGACATGAAGTAAATTCAGATTGATGATGGCTTCTACGTGCAATGACTTGCCGCCACGTGCCCAGTTCACGTTCCCTGGCATGTTGTGAAGTCATTCTTGCGTTGCACCTATTTACTTCTCACCCTCGAGCATAGCCCTCGATAGACCTAAGCATTTCCAAACCGAAAACAAACCTGCTATTGGAATTTTATAGGCCTGAGATACTCAGAACACAGAGAATTGACAATGGGAGGACAGAAAAATAAAATTGAGCTAGAAAATATAGAGTATTTGCAAAAATATGAGGAGTCCATGCGAATTTTTATAGGAGGATTTCTGCCCTTTTTGTGCAAGTTCGATGGGCATTCAGAGGGATTGGCCACTGAGTTTGCATGCACCTTTCACAACAATCAAATTCACATCAGCAGCATGACAATCCAGGTAAGCCCCAAAATTCTCAGTCAAGTTACTGAAATGCCATTGCATGGGGTTCAAATTGGGAAATCTGGCAAGAATACTTTAATTGAACTAGTAAACCAGTTTAGGGGAGATGAGGATAGGCCCACTGAGTTTGTATTGAGTAATAATATCTACAAGGGGGTCAAAAGAACAAGTTTACAGCCTCCTTGGGATGAAGTTGCAGTATGGGTCATTAGGTTTTTGACCTACGATGGGCAATTCCCTATCCTGTCTGGACATCACATGAGAATTCTGACCCATCTTCACCATGGCAACTCAAACCCTGAGCTTAGGGTAAACCTTCCTCTGTATTTATATCAGGAGCTGGTAAATATGGCCAAAAAGTACCAAGCAGGAAGAGGGTCTCCCAAACACCATGGCCTAATCAAGATTATATGCAGGCATCACTTCAGGGGAAACCCTAGAAGCTTTGATAGGTTTTTTCATGCATGGAATGAGTTGATTGAGGAAGAGGCAGTTGAAAGCCCTGTATCTGAGGAAGAAATAGAGGAAATTGAACCAGAGAGTGAGTTTGATAAAAATAGTGAGGCTTCTGCAAGTGAAGTTCCTTCATCTCTAGAAGGACCCCCATCCTCAAGAACAAGAAGAAGGAAATCTGCTTCTGGTTCTGCCAAACAAAAATGGAAGGTCACATTTGCAGAAAATGTATAGGTATTTCAGACCTCTGAAGAAGGTGGAACTTCAAGTAGGTCAAGACAGGTTGAAACAAAAGCTTCTGAGCCAGAGTCCCCAAGCTCTATTTCACAATCTAAAAATAAATGAAAGCAATCAGCTTTGGGATTGAGAAGGTCTTCAAGACTTCAGAAATCCACCAACATAGATGATGTGGAAAAGGAAGAAGGAACTGCACATGTTGATTTATCTGGAACAGATACCCTACAGGTGAAAGAAACTATGGAGGAAGTTGAAGATATAAGTGCCAAGGGCATGGATAGTGCAATAGATATGGCTATGCCTACAATGTCCCTCAATTACTCATCAGACTTAGAAGACAGAACCATAATAGAGGAAGCAGGGGGACACACCACTATTGCAAAAATGCCTGCACCACTTGTAGATTATCCTGATTCTGAGGAAGAATCTGTAGCAGCTGAAGAAGGGGAGGATGATTTAAGCATCGAAGAGGAGAATGAAATGGATATAAAGACTCAATTACTTGCTACCAAGAGTGTCATTAAGACACAAACAGGTTGGATTGAAAAGAATGAGACCTCCCTAAAAGAAAAATATGATCTCATTGCTAAATTATGGTAGGAGATAGAAGCGGTGAAGGCCAGACTAACAATTCTAGAGCAACAACCCCCTCAGTATGACTCTGGAGATGAATTAGCCAATATTCTATTGAACTTGGCTGGTGATGCAGCCTTATCTGAGAGGAACTCACCAATTAGGGCAGCAATTGTAGAGGAAGAAGTTGCACAAGCACCACAGCAGATTGAAGATAGAACAGAGGATGAGGAACCAGGAGCACTTGTACAAATTTTTGAAGGCCTACAACAACAGGATGAACAAATAACACATGTGGATGCAGAGATAGTAGTGCAGGAAGAGGTAAGGCCACAGTCCATTCAAGATCCTATTAATTTGCTTTTACCTGAAGTAGAAATGATAGAAACTGGGATGCAAACAGAATCACCTACAGTTGAAAAGGTAGACGTAGGCATACAGGTTAATATCATTTCCCAAATGCAGCCCATTATTAGACCTCCTGACACAGTCACGTTAACAAGATATAATGAAGATATGGCCTATTGGATGAAGAAGTGTCACCAAATGGAGGGTAAGGTCTCATCTCTGTAGGTCTTGACAAAAGAATTAGAAGATAAAAATTCAGAAATTGATAAATTGAAAAAATAGGTGCAAGAGGTATGCCAAATTGCAGAGTGTATGATACAATGTAGGAGGCCAGCTAGGTTCTATAGTTTAATGTTAAAAGAAAGATACCTTCGTTGGCAGACAATGAGGATCACTTCTGGTCTCCCCCATAAATTGGAAACTCCTGGAGAATTTCTAGAGGCTTTTTGGCAGAGCTCTGTAGAACACCAAAATTTGTTGTGTGAACTATTCCTGCACAATTTCTTCTTGCCAACTGAAGTGATCTTCCTCCCCCACATATTTATTGGTGATCTTCAGATTAGGTCTTTCCTATCCACATTGCAGAATCAAGTTTATTGGGAATAGGAGAAGAAAGCCAACAAAGCAATGGAGTTACAGGCAGTATTGCTCATCAGACCGGTTCACCTTAACCATAGGACCTCCACCAATGAGCACTACACTTTGATGAGAGATGACAGGGTAAGGCAGATGTATCTGGGTAATCTTCAAAAGTGCATAGCTGATTTCTAAACTTTCTATGCAACATCCTTTGTTGATGCTTTATCAGCTTGCAAAAGCAGATGGGGAGAACTACCTATATCACTATAGAAGCGAGAACCCATCTCACCAAATAACCTGATGTGGTCAAGAAGAAGGGCAGAATGTGTAATCCAGACCATATTTGAGGTAAAGGAACAGTGGATTGGCCTCAGGTACAGGATTCCAACAATCATCACCCCTGTCCCATATTTCTTTGATAACGACCCTCAATCTGATGATCAATTCCAAGAATGGCTTAGGGACATCAAAGAACACAGAGGATATTACAATATTGGGGGTAGACTATGGAAATATGATGAACGTTATCTTGACATAGATCTTTGTGCTGCTGTGGCAGAATAGAATGCATGAGGACATGCATTATAATAGGCTGGGGGGAAATGATGAGGCAAAAAATTACCTCATACAAAGACTACTTTTGATAACTTTTAAAACTATTTGGAACAGCTTATGTTATGTTTTGATATTAATCTGGTGATAAAATGCATTATATGATAGTGTTTGCATGTTTAAATGTTAAAGTGCATGTATCCTATTTTGACTATTTTTTTTGTGTTTTATAATCTGTTTCAGCTGAATTATTTAGTAGATTTTGCATTTAATTGAAGATTGTAATACTAAGCTACTACTATGTATTTGGTTCTATGCTTATTTCATTAGCTTTCCCCACCGTCTAACTATTTCAAATGACCAAAAAGGTGCCAAAACTTGTTCAAAATAGTTTGACTGTGCAAAAACAGGAAATTGTCCATTCAAATTCCAGCCAGTTGTACATATACAACATGGCTTGGAATTGGTCCACTCCAGCTCATGCAAAGGATGGAATAAGTCTTCTAGGAAATTATGGAGACTATTCATGCCATCACAACTATTTTCCTATGCCTTTGGTGCATGAATTAACACAAACTCTGTTATCCTGCCTGATATTCTGGAGCAACTCTGGAATGAACGCAGTAAGAACAGTTTTGGTCAAAAGCGCCTATAACAGCAATAGAAGGGTGGTAAATGGTGGCTACAATTATTTAAGGGATACCCTTATTCTTCCCAACACCTGTCCCTCAATGCATGAAGCCCAGTAGAAGGAATGGATAAGGAATAACAGAACAAATCCCTGCATTCTAGGAAACAGTTCTGCAACAGTTGTAGCAACCCTACATAGCAACACAAAATCCTATCAATATTGTAACCCATTAGTATAAATAAGATAGCTCCCATTTGGTTGAGCATATAGGAGCTAGAGGATAAAGAATAGCAGAAGTTTAAGAGTTGTAGCATTATACTGTAGTAGAACAGTATTCTGCAGGTTTCCCCTACACTACTGTTATGCTACTGCAGATTTAATAAAAGGTGCAGTTTCATTATTTATGTTGGCATTCTGAGTTTAGTGTGAAGCTTTGGTAGTTTAGGATAGGTACTTTCACCTTCTTCTGGTTCAGGAAGCAAGGGCCACTTCCAGGCCTAGGGGAAGGATTAATTATGCCAAAATTCTGCTCATTTCTTGCTGCAACAAATCAGCAGGAATCTGACAGCTTATTGCATGATTAAATGTTGAGTTAAATTGCATATAACATTTGGAAAATTAATGCATTGTAGTTAAGTCATCTAGAGTAGATTTTATAGCATAACACTTTCTATTTCAGCTTCAACATTTCTAGTCTGTATTTCCAGTTTGCATCAGAGAATTTCTTGTTATTTCAGTTTGTTCCAGTTTTGCAATATATGCTTATTAACTTTTGAATTTCGTTACTGTGTTAAGATTTCATTTTCTGAAAGGTGTGATGCTTCAAATCCTTAAGTTCCAATTCTGTCATTTTAATTTTGTCATTTAAATTCTGTCATTTTAAATTCTGCAGCAATAGTTCAGTTTTCTTTTCAGCAACAGTGTGAATCTCTGCAATTTCATTTCTGCAAGGATAATTAGCAGTTCAGTTTTTAGGAGTTAAAAAGGAGACACAAACACCCCCAAGCACTAACTATCCCATGAATAAAGCCATGACCTGGATGAACTAATCTTCAGACTGTTTACCTCTGCTTTCGTATATAGCCTTGGACACCACCCTGGATTGACAAACATAATGATTAAATGATGAAGAGTTGACGACACTCATCAAAGTTATCCCACCCCTATCTCTTTTGTAGGAGGGCAAGACTCTCCACCACCTAAAAAGTTAGTTGTTCATGATATTTTTACAAGTACATGTTGCCCCTCCCTATGAATTATGGCAACATTGCAAGAGATAACTCCTCATGGGTCCTTAGCAAAGAATAAAAATAAGCAATATGTAATATTAAAAGTATAAATAAATAAAATTCTATTCTATATTTAGCTTGATTCTACTATCCATGCAATATACAAAGTTTTGTAATGCAATAAAATACAAAAATACATATCCAAAATTGCAGAAGAAAAGGAAAATATAGTTGATACTTCCTTCTATGTACCCATAAAAGTTTCTTATATCATGTAGCTAGAAAGAAATTTACATGTAAAAACTATGAAAAGCACTAAAAAATGCTAGCTAGATGTGAGATGAGCAAAAATATAGTACACATATGAGTTCAAAGTGAGCCAAAATCCCTATAGATACCACTCCTACGATATCCCTATAAAACTTATTAGAATATAATGTAGAAAATATTTTTATAGTAACATTTTAAAATTATATATGGGGGATGGATGAATCTTCAATTTCATTTATACCCCACCCCTAGCATTTTGATAAGCACTACACATTTACATGACCTCCAATTCAAGCATAGATATAGTCAATGGAAAGTAGATATGGGGGCTATGCTAAATAGGTAGTTCCCCAAAATTTTATTTATATTTTTATAAATTTTTTGACTAAAAGGAATACAAATTAAGAAAACAATGTTAGTAAATAAATGTCTAGTTAGACTACCTAGGAAATAGCTAGGACAATATGGAAAATGCTATTAGACCCACCATATCACATAGGTGGTGGGGTATAAATTGGGCAAACAAAAATACCCAATCATTTAAAAATAAAATGCTACAACCCTTTTTGTTGGTTTTCAAATGCTATTATTTAATAGATCATTTTTCAAGCTTCATGCATCAAACCAACAAAATTTGTAATAGTATTCATGCACTAGGTCAAAATACAAGCATTAGTATACATGTATAATCAAGCATCATTATACATACATAAAGCCTAATTTATTTACCTCATTACAAGTTTATAAAGACCTATCTTAGTACATGTGCTCAATCCATACAGTCAAGTAATTATCCAACAAAAATATTACAATCTAGTTTGCTTAATTTACAAGAAAAAGGTATAGTCAAACTAGCATTTATGTTACATACATATATTGGTGTAAGAGAATTTATAGCTCCATTCATAGCCTAGAAATTTAAATTAGTACTATTCTAGAAACATGTTTACTAGAATAACTAGGGCACTATGGAGATTTTTCAATGTCCAAAGTGTATCCCCTACTTATCAATTGGTATCTTTTTGTGATTTGGCTATGATTTTCCACCCTTTCACCTATATAATAGGACTTAAATACCAAAAATTATGGCCACAATCACATAATCCCAAATGTAGTAGGATTGCATATTCAAGGTAACAAAAGTAACATATTCAAGTAGGGTTCTTTTCTCTAAGTTATGTTCCTTACTCTATGAGTTTTCAAGTGCAAAAAAACAATATCCATTATGACATGGAAGATTAATTTATATTGAAGTATCAATGATGATATAACCTATTATAGCTTAATTGCTTCCATGCATGGATCTCTTATAATATTTATGCTATACAAAAACTCATTTTACACCTAGTTCATATATGAAAGCTAATAGTGTACCTATAACAAATCATTTCTTAAGCATGCAACATTACCTATTAAAGCAAAGTTCCCATAATTGGTTCTTTCTCATATATGAATAATAATACTTCAAGTAGAGTACCCATCACTAATTTTTGCCTATATATTCAAAATACCACTTAGAGCAAAGTAACCAACATTGATTTTTACTAATAGATGCAAGATAACATTTATTGTAGAACACCTATCACTTATTTTTGCTTATACATATAAAATAACAATTAATATAGAGTATAAATCACTTATTTTTATTCATACTTTCAAAATAACACTTAATGTAGATTTTCATCACTAATTTTTACTTATACATATAAAATAACACTTATTGAACATTACCCATCATGTAAAATTTTTAATGCAATATTTTCTTATTTTACTTACTATAAAAATTAAGAGAGTAGATCAATAAACAAGAAGGAAAAACTATTTATTCTCTAGAGACAAGGTACATGACTTAAAAAGTCCTCCTTTACTTTACTCCTTTATATCATTGCTTATTTTCTCCATACCATGATGATCCATGTGAGTAGATTTATGTGCTTAAATAAAGTATTCTATCTAGGTAATTTTCAAAATGCCCTCTAGCCATTACCTCCAAAGGTTCAAGGTTTGCATTAATAAAATATAGGAAAGTTCTTAGTTTCAAATCAACACATCCACTTTTGTGAGAGGAGGAAGAGTAAAACCAACTTTCCACATTATCATCCTACCTTCTATCTCCCACCTTCTCCATATAAAATGCATAAACAATAAAGAAAAAACCTTAAGCCCTAAAGAGGAAGTTAAATAAGTATTAGAACAAGGGTTCTTTGACTATTTGTAGAAGGGATAAGTGAAAAATATTAAATTTTAAAGGTTTATTATTCTATATTGAGCAAAGGTGGAGGTGTTCCAAAACATACACTCATGTCTTAGCAAACAAAACAAGATTACCGAGGAAACAAAATCATGTCAGTAGAGGAGAAATATTAAAACTCATGATGTTTGTTTAGTTTCACTAATATCTTCCAATTATAGCAAACATGTAATTAAACATAGTTCATCCCTAGCATGCAATACAATCCTATAATAAACCTTATAACTTATATTATATTTTATGGTGTGTGTATGCCATCTCTATTTATTTTTTCTCCTACATATATTGCCACCTCCCTAGTGATACATTCACTTATTATGATCCTAGAGGGTAACTTGTCAACACTTATAGTAGTAATAACAGGTTAGTCTTATTACAACTATTATTATTATAAAAATAAAAAGTAAATCATAACAATCTTTATAATACTAAGTCAAAATGCCATGTATATTTTCTAAATTTAATACTTCTTTCAAAATTGGATAACTTGGGATGTGATAGATAGAGTCCTCCTAGGTAGTCTAAGTGAGCCTATGGACTACTAAAGACTATGAATTTTTCTAGTCCTATGGAATAATTAGTGGGTAGGATATCCAAAGATACAATATCTAGTTTGAACCTCAAGTCCTAATTACTTAACTTGCTTGCACTTATCCCTAGGTATTCATAAACCAACAACATTATCAGTCATTAGTATATAGGTTTTTAGAGATGTAAATGCATGCCAAGAGAAATATCAATAAAATAACACATAACTATATTATTATAAAATTTATATATTTTTATAAAAATACCATATTACCAACCCAATACTAGAGCTTAGGTATTAAAAAATATAGTTAACATGTGTTAAATCTTATTTACAACATAATAATTAATAATGATCTTACACTATAGTTTATAGTAAATTTATTTATGCCAAACATATTACTAAGAAAAGAATTTCATGATGTCATTATCCATATCAAATAAATTTACTTTAGACATAATTGTTATTAGCAACATTATATGGATTGCACGTACATCAAAATTAAAAATGTGTGTTTTGTACAACTTACAAAATTAAATAGCACTAGAAAATCTAGTAATAAATATAGTAGGTACAATAAAATTCCATTAAATCAGATCAATATTGACCAAAACACTATATAAGTTAGTATTCTAGAAGATGTTGTTATGAAAAGTTAGTTTGTAGTTTAAATTTCTCTATAAGATATTGTGTCATGTTAGCATAGTGATTGATGCTTAGTTGTTTATAACTTTTAATGAGCATTAGGAGAAAGTTTTTATGGCATGTGAGGCATAAAAATAATATGCTTTCACACTAGTATGAGGAAAATGTGTACATACAAATTAAGGTATCACCACTACCTAGAAGTATAATAAAAAAATAAAAGGAACTATAGCCCTCACTAATTAAAACCATTGTTTCTGAGCAAAGGATATATCTCATACCATTACATAAATTAATACAACATATAACAAAGTACTTAAACTAAGACATCAAAGCAATAATCATGCAATGATAAAGATAATACTATCCTAGATTTAGTAGAAATTACGAGATAACATTCGAGAACATACTACACTAAGATCATCCACAAAAATTGTTTTCTAGATTGAATTCTAATGGAATAAAATAAAATATTTGACACCTAGGGCATCAAGGGCCATACCATTCATAAATAAGTGCAACAAATACCTTAATTTTATTTTATCTTGTTTGAAATATAAACACTATAAAAAGGATACCACACATGGGATGGCAAATCCTATTAAAGCATTCCATACTCCTTCATGGAAGGTATAAAACCTATGATTGATGATTCTAGTTGTACATACAGAGATAAAAAATAGAAATAAATCAAGGAGGTTACATGTTGTGGTAGCAATAGAGGCAAAAAGCTTGACAATATTATTAGCAGTAATAATGATCAAGAGCATGCATGAATTCTTGTAGTAACTAAATGTATGGTAATGCCAATAAATGAGGAGATAAGATTGTTATTTATAGTAGATAAAAAATCTAAAATTTTCTTTTGAGGCCAATAACCAAATTGGACTCGTCAAATATATAACCTTATAATTGTCAATCCAAATAATACATCATCTTAGCCCTAGGTATAAAACATGCTAGGATCATGACCATACATCAAAAATCCTAAAATATAATCAATGACTATGATATCTACTTAAAGTGGAAATTATGACACTATTGATATTAAGGATATATTATTTGGGCGATACATGTAAACCTATTCCCTAATCATGACTCTATCCTTATTCAAGGGATCAAGAAATTTAACACACAAAAATGACAAGGAAAGGTGGTATAAAGACGATAATTGGGTATAAAAATGAAACCAAAACCATAAATTAAATGGATCATTATTGTCTTATCGAAGGACTAAAAAAGTTATCCCACCCATATCTCTTTTGTAGGATGGCAAGACTCTCCACTACCTACAAAGTTAGTTGTTCATGCTCTTTTTACAAATACATGTTACCCCTCCCTATGGATTGTGGCAACACTGCAAGAGATAGCTCCTCATGAGTCCTTAGGAAAGAATAAAAATAAGCAATATGTAATAGTAAAAGTAAAAAAAATAAAATTTATATTCTATATTTAGCTTGATTCTACTATCCATGCAATATACAAAGTTTTGTAATGCAAGAAAATGCAAAAATACATATCCAAAATTGCAAAAGCAAAGGAAAATATTGTTGATACTTCCTTCTATGTACCCATAAAATTTTCTTATATCATGTAGCTAGAAATAAATTTACGTGTAAAAACTATCCAAAGCACTAAAAAATGCTAGCTATATGTGAGATGAGCAAAAATATAGTACACATACGAGTTCAAAGTGAGCCAAAATCCCTATAGATACCACTCCTACGATATCCCTATAAAACTTATTAGAATATAATGTAGAAAATATTTTTATAGTAACATATTTAAAATTATATATGGGGGATGGATGAATCTTCAATTTCATTTATACCCCACCCCTAGCCTTTTGATAAGCACTACACATTTACATGACCTCCAATTCAAGCATAGATATAGTCAATGGAAAGTAGATATGGGGGCTATGCTAAATAGGTAGTTCCCAAAAAATTTCTTTATATTTTTATTTATTTTTTGACTAAAATGAATACAAATCAAGAAAATAATGTTAGTAAATAAATGTCTAGTTAGACTACCTAGGAAATAGCTAGGACAATATGGAAAATGCTATTAGACCCACCATATCACATAGGTGGTGGGGTATAAATGGGGTAAAAAAAAATACCCAATCATTTAAAAATAAAATGCTACAACCCTTTTTGTTGGTTTTCAAATGCTATTATTTAACAGGTCATTTTTCAAGCTTCATGCATCAAACCAACAAAATTTGTAATAGTATTCATGCACTAGGTCAAAATATAAGCATTATTATACATGTATAATCAAGCATCATTATACATACATCAAGACTAATTGATTTACCTCATTACAAGTTTATAAAGACCTATCTTAGTACATGTGCACAATCCATACAGTCAAGTAATTATCCAACAAAAAGTTATAGTCTAGTTTACTTATTTTACAAGAAAAAGGTATAGTCAAACTAGCATTTATGTTACATACATATATTGGTGTAAGAGAATTTATAGCCCCCTTCATAGCCTAGAAATTTAAATTAGTACTATTCTAGAAACATGTTTACTAGAATAACTAGGGCACTATGGAGATTTTTCAATGTCCAAAGTGTATCCCTTACTTATCAATTGGTATCTTTTTATGATTTGGATATGATTTCTACCCTTTCACCTATATAATAGGACTTAAAATACCAAAAATTATGGCCACAATCACATAATCCCAAATGTAGTAGGATTGCATATTCAAGGTAACAAAAGTAACATATTCAAGTAGGGTTCTTTTCTCTAAGTTATGTTCCTTACTCTATGAGTTTTCAAGTGCAAAAAAACAATATCCATTATGACATGGAAGCTTAATTTATCTTGAAGTATCAATGATGATATAACCTATTATAGCTTAATTGCTTCCATGCATGGATCTCTTATAATATTTATGCTATACAAAAACTCATTTTACACCTAGTTCATATATGCAAGCTAATAGTGTACCTATCACAAATCATTGCTTAAGCATGCAACATTACCTATTAAAGCAAAGTTCCCATAATTGTTTCTTGCTCATATATGAATAATAATACTTCAAGTAGAGTACCCATCACTAATTTTTGCCTATATATTTAAAATACCACTTAGAGCAAAGTAACCAACATTGATTTTTATTAATACATGTAAGATAACATTTATTGTAGAGTATCTATCACTTATTTTTGCTTATACATATAAAATAACAATTAATATAGAGTAGCAATCACTTATTTTTATTCATACTTTCAAAATAACACTTAATGTAGATTTTCATCACTAATTTTTACTTATACATATAAAATAACAATTATTGAACATTACCCATCATGTAAAATTGTTAATGCAATATTTTCTTATTTTACTTAATAAGAATTAAGAGAGTAGATCAATAAACAAGAAGGAATTTTTTTTTATTCTCTAGAGGCAAGGTACATGAATTAAAACGTCCTCATTTACTTTACTCCTTTATATCCTTGCTTATTTTCTCCATACCATGATGATCCACGTGAATAAATTTTCGTGCTTAAATAAAGTATTCTATCTAGGTAGTCAAAATGCCCTCTAACCATTACCTCCAAAGGTTCAAGGTTTGCATTAATAAAATCTAGGAAAGTTCTTAGTTTCAAATCAGCACATCCACTTTTGTGAGAGGAGGATGAGTAAAACCAACTTCCCACATTATCATCCTACCTTCTATCTCCCACCTTCTCCATATAAAATGCATAAACAATAAATAAAAACCCTTACGCCTTAAAGAGGAAGTTAAATAAGTATTAGGACAAGGGTTCTTTGACTAGTTGCAGAAGGGATAAGTGAAAATATCAAAATTTAAAGGTTTATTATTCTATATTGAGCAAATGTGAAGGTGTTCCAAAACTTACACTCATGTCTTAGCAAACAAAAAAATATTACTAAGGCAAAACAATCATGTCAATAGAGGATAACTATTCAAAATCATGATTTTTGTTTAGTTTCACTAATATCTCCCAATTCTAGCAAGCTTGTAATTAAACATAGTTCATCCCTAGAATGCAATATGATCCTATAAGAAACCTTATAACTTATATTATATTTCATGGTGTGTGTATGCCATCTCTATTTATTTTTTTCTCCTACATATATCGCCATCTCCCCAGTGATACATTCACTTATTATGATCCTAGAGGGTAACTTGTCAACACTTATAGTAGTAATAAAAAGTTAGTCTTATTACAACCATTATTATTATAAAAATAAAAAATTAAATCATAATAATATTTATAATACTAAATCAAAATGCCATGTATATTTTCTAAATTTAATACTTCTTTCAAAATCGGATAACTTGGTATGTGATAGTTAGAGTCCTCCTAGGTAGTCTAAATGAGCCTATGGCCTACTAAAGTCTATGAATTTTTCTAATCCTATGGATTAATTAGTGGGTAGGATATCCAAACATACAATTCTAGTTTGAACCTCAATTCCTAATTACTTAACTTGCTTGCACTTATCCCTAGGTATTCATCAACCAACAACATTATCAATTATTAGTATATAGGTTGTTAGAGATGTAAATGCATGCCAAGATAAATATAAATAAAATTACACATAACTATCTTATTGTAAAAGTTATATATTTTTATGAAAAATACCATACTACCAACCCAATACTAGAGCTTAGGTATTAAAAAATATAGCTAACATGTGTTAAATCTTATTTAAAACATAATAATTAATAATGATCTTACACTATAGTTGATAGTAAATTTATTTATGCCAAACATATGACTAAGAAAATAATTTCATAATATCATTAGCCATCTCAAATAAATTTACTTTAGACATAATGGTTAATAGCAACATCATATGGATTGCATGTACATCAAAATCAAATTGTGTGTTTTGCACAACCTACAAAATTAAATAGCACTAGACAATCTAGTAATAAATATAGTAGGTACAATCAAATTCCATTAAATAAGATCAATATTGACCAAAACACTATATAAGTTAGTATTCTAGAAGATGTTATGAAAAGTTAGTTTGTAGTTTAAAGTTCTCTATAAAATATTTGTGTCATGTTAGCATAGTGATTGATTCTTAGTTGATAATAACTTTTAGTGAGCATTAGGAGGAATTTTTTATGGCATGTGAGGCATATAAATAATATGCTTGCACACTAGAATGAGGATAATGTGTGCATACAAATAATGAAATTATAATTCATTGAAGATACACTATCCAAGAATTAATAAATCTTGAGTTGGGAAATAAACCCAAGTTTTGATCACCAGATCTTAGACCAATGAATATAGCTCATATATGTGTAATCCTAGAGCTACCTAAGATAGCTTTGTTGAAGTAACACATGGTTATTCCTAGGAATCATCTTCACCAAAAATTTAGATCAATCAATGTATATAATCTATGTATAAGCTCATAGCTAGATGAGCTAGCTTTGTTGAAGTCTTTGAGTATGCTATATAAAAAAATATAGTTGTATTTATGTTCTTTCATAGGTTATCTTTATTAAATATATGACATGATTGTTTTACTACACAGTTGTAATATTTATTTGAATTATATTTTAAATGTATTATTTTATGGTAAATAACATAATCAAATCATTGTTTTGTATTTATATTTTCTTTCCATCTTTAGGCAAATTACATTAAGAAAAATTTATGCATAAATATTGTATTTTATAAGCTTAGTTTTAACAATAGATTTTACTTCATCCATCTATTAACAATGAATAAAATTATAACTTGCATAAGTTGGTGGAATGCACTTTAAAAGAGGAGAAAATTCTAAGATAAATTAATGTTTAGTAGACACTTAACTACCATTATTTTTTATCTATTAACTAGGAATAACAAGATTGAAAGTTATGATTACTATAGTCTAAGTAAATAGTAAACAATTAGAAATTTTAGATCTTTGCTTTATTTAACTAGGGTATGAATACTAAAGAGATGAATAAATTTTAGTTGACTAGAGTTAATTAAATAGTTCATCATATGTCTTAAGCTAACGAGATATTATAAGATTACAAGGGTTAGAAAAGTTGTGCTAAGGTTATGCTAGGATAGTCTTTTTGGGGTAAAATGGTACCACTATATAGATTAGTTTGTATATTTCCTAATATTTTAAGGGAACTGCCATATTCATTACATAAACTCTTTCAACTTAGAATAAGAGTTAGTTTGAGTTGATTTATTTTATTTTATTCATACTTATTGTTTTTAATACGTGTTTTAATTATTAGGTGTATTGAAGCTAGTTTACCACTTCAAAACTCGCATGCTTAAGATTCATTTTATTTATAGTATTGCATTTGCATTGTAACTTGGTTTTTGTTGAAAAATATGGATGTTGTCATTTAGTCTTGGACTTTGCTTCTATGCACATGTATTATGGGTTTTCATAATTTACTTGATTATCTTGTGACTAATCCATATTATGATTTTCACTAGATATATCTCTTATATATTTTCTCCATGCAAGTTATTTTTGTGCAAATTAATAGACCTAACTAATTAACCTACAAAATTTTATTTACACTTGCACTAATCTTAATAATCTATAGTATATTTAATCCTTAGGTTGCAAGTTTTTCTTTGACATGCACTTAATATAGCAATGTATATTTGTTAATATTATTTATAAATTTTTTATACAACTTGATATCTTCTAAATTTTGTGATAGACCTTGTTATTAACTTTTAATCTATGTACATTTTTCTTGTTACTATAATTGTAGTAATATAAAAGTCTCACTAAGTTTTTTATTATAATGGGGATTCTTCTTATTAGTTATTTA
Organism: Wollemia nobilis; assembly: GCA_028583015.1. Classification (NCBI taxonomy): domain Eukaryota; kingdom Viridiplantae; phylum Streptophyta; class Pinopsida; order Araucariales; family Araucariaceae; genus Wollemia; species Wollemia nobilis. The sequence goes on along the minus strand of JAQPPZ010005362.1, from coordinate 1,851,626 downwards.
TATTTTCTCTTTCTTCTACTTATTATATTTTATTTTATATTTAATCCTACTTGGATCCCTTCCATGCTTTTGTATCTTCTTACAATAATCTCACATTAACATTTATTGTATGAGAGGTTACAAGCATATGTAAGCACAATTATTAAAAAGGATTATGTTGGAGAATATTACATTATTAGGTACATGTTAATGTACCCCCATGGAACCTTCATGGTAAATACTTGTAAATATTAGAATAGGGTCAATTCTTAGATTAGAGTGTGATTAATATTTTGTTTAATGTAATAATATGCAGGAAATGTACAAATATCATGTGAGCAAGTGTGCATGTGTAATGTGAGTATATATGCACAAGTGTCTTATATGTGAGTATGCACCAGTATATTATAAGTGTGCACAAGTGTCTTTATATTAGAGAGTGATAAGTGAAGATTCATGTCTAGGTGTGCATACAAGATAGAGTCATGTGTATGCAAGTGTCAAGTAGAGAAGCCAAGAGTCATAAGACTTGACATATGGAAAGGAATAGTCAAGTATCCAAAGAGTCATTCTACTATGGCTATATAGTACTCCATAGAGAAGCATTCTATATAGAATATCAGAGAGTCAAGTACTACATTTGTAAGGGAAATTGGAGTAATAAAGGATTGCATACATTTGAGCAATTAATATTGTAAGTTCTACTACATGCTTCTTACATGTATGATTCAAGCTATTACATTCATATTGTTGCTTATTAATGAATGTTATTTGATATATTATAAGCCTTGATTTACATATTAAATTGCTCATATTATTCTACTTACATAATTATCTTGATATTACTATATTGTGGCTATATTATATTTGATCCTATGATTTTTACATTAATACTAAGGCTTCAAAAGTCATTAGTGGTATCAAAGCTACTATGAGTAGTTTCTTGAATAAGATAAGTTTTTTTAGCTGCATATAAAATCTACTTTATCTAGATTGATAAAATTGGTTTAGAGTCTCTCTACTTTAAAGGGAGTTAGACCTGGACTCTATTGTAAGATCAAAGTAAGTATAAAGGCTAGAGTCTTTCCATAATTGTAATAATAACTAGTGAAGACTAGGACTCAACTATAGAGTCTTTCCACAATTGCAGAATAACTAGTGAAGACTATGACTCATCTAAATGACCTTTCTATGGTTATAATCAATTAAGACAAGGACTCAACTATTGAGGTGAATCAACTTTAATATAGTTGAACATTTAGAAAAATAGCCAACCCTTGACATCAAAAGAATTTTTAGGGACATAAATAATCATTGACATTTGATTTCTATCAACTTAGGAGAAAATTTGAAGGATATGGTACAATCAAGTCATTTATATTTTTATTGAGGAATCAAGGAAATTTGAGTCACCTTGACATCATTTGGGTTCTTAGGTGCAACCTAAGACATTTGCAGCAAATATTGATAGTTAGAAGAGTGAGAATATTCCTACAATAGATAGAGAAGAATTTCATATTCTAAAGGTAAGAGAATGTAGAACATGAGAAGTATATATCAAGAAGATATATCTATCTTGAAGAAATTTTTCATCAAACTGAGATTAATTAAAGTTGTAATATATTTTTTAGGTCTTGAAGGTAGACCTTAACATAGTGGATTTAGGTCTTGAAGGTAAACCTTGACATAGTGGATTCAGGTCTTGAAGGTAAACCTTGACATAGTGGATTTAGGTCTTGAAGGTAGACCTTGACATAGTGGATTCATGTCTTGAAGATAGACCTTGACATACTCAATTTCAGGTCTTGAATATGGACCTTGACAAAGCAGAGGACTACATAAATTTTTAGGTCATTCGAACCTTGACATATGTAACAAGAAGATTCAAGAGTAATGATAGAGAAAGTAACAATAAATATTCAAGAAGATTTTAGAGAAGAGAAGACTCAAAATTGAAAGAAAGAGGCAACAAAGCATAAAGAGGATTCAATATTGAAAAATAAGATTTAATATAGTCTTTAAGAGAAGCTATTAGGATTAAGGTTAAAAAAACATTTGACCCTAGTAGACAGAGCTTTTCAAAGGTAACATCATCTAGATTTGAAATGCAACATTGAAGATAGAAGCTTTTGTCACTTGAAGGCAGCTTCTTTCATCTATAGAAAAGTGACACATTTGTTATTCTATTCAACACAAGAAGAAAAATATGTACAATCCAAAAAAATTAAGAGAAACTATTTGGCCAATGAATATAGAAATATATTTAGCTAGTGAATAGAACAAATGCCATCCAATCGGTATTAGAGGTCATTTGAACATCATTGAAGGCTATTCGAACATTAGAGTACAACAACTGAGTTATCTAGCCATCTATTTATCCTACACATAGAAGTTAAGTGAAAGCTAAGTCATTGAATCCATTAGTGCAAAAATGCACTTATAATAGAGGTTAAGAGAAAAGAGCATAGCTAATATTAAGATAAAATCTTAGTCATACACTACTAGAGTGCCTATATCTCTAGCATAATAGAGAAAACTTTAGTGCTACTAGAGCATCTATATTTTGGGTAGAGAAGACATCATAACCAAGGTAAAATAGATGATAGTGTGCTATTTTTAGATAAGAAGACATTATTTTTAGGACTAAAGATATCATGACTAGATAACTATCTTTAAAGTAGAAGACATCAAGACCAGAGTGATATAATTTAGGGTATATGACATTATGAGCTAAGTGTGCCAAGTGAAGAGCATATTTAATGAGCCATCCATCAATCCACCAAGTGAAGTGCATATATAGTAATCTATTAACCAAGATACCAAGCAGAGAGCACATACAGTGAGCCATTTTACAAGCTAAAGGATACTCAGAATGTCATGTGAGGTACTTGGAATACGAAAAACCAACTAGTGGTACCCGAGACTCAAGATACAAATAACCATCAAATGATGCTTGATAAAGGAAGTAAAGTTTTTCCTTGCATGTGAATTTTAGCGTTAGGAGGGCAAAACATTGAACAATGCTAATCATAATTGAGTAACATCAAGGAGTGTTACATTAAGATGTAACGTAAGCAACATTAACATAGGTAATTATGAGTATAACATTTGAGACCTGCCATAAGAGTGAACATTGGAAGTGAAAAATCAATTACTAGATGGTAGAATGTTTCATAGAGCCACGTTGCATTGAAGTGAGAAGGTTGAAAGCATTTGTCTAGCTTACTTTGAAGGTAGTCAAGACATTACAATGGAGCAAGGAAGAATTGGCATGCACAAAGAGTGGAGGTAAACTTAAATTTAAATTAGGGTTTTCTTAAAGTTTATTTTTGGAGTAATAAGGTTTAGTGAAAGTTTTAATTAAAATATTAGGAGAGATAAGTTATAAGAGTTAATTTTTAGGGTTATTAAGTTTAAAATATTATATTTAAGTTAAGGAGTGATAAGTGATTTATTAGAATTGAAAAAGAGAAATAATTAATTTGTTATTAATTATTTAGTTAATGGAGAGATAAGTAGAGTTATGGTATATTAATATTGGAGTTATAAGGTTTCTTAATAGTTTTTTAAATTGATTTGATTTATTAGTTTTTTGAATTAATAATTTTTTGCAAAATTAATTAATTTGGGAGTCAAAAGGTATTCAACCTCAAACTTAGGAAAGTTAATTTTACAAAATTCATATTTTCTTAGTTTCTAATATTTGGGAGATATAAGGATTTCTACTTCATAGGTTTTTTAATTTAGAAACTTTAAAATTATTTAAATTTAGGGAGACATAAGGTAGTCTACATCAAAGGTCTTATGAGTACTACTATGTTGAATAACAAGTTTTTCCTTTCTGAATCTCAACTTTTGAAAGGACCAAATTATGCTTCATGAAAAAATAAAGTGAAATCAATTTTAATAGTTGAAAAACTTTGGGATATAGTTAGTGGAGAAAAAACAAAACTTGCTAAATATGTTAGAGAAATTCAAATATATAAAGACAGTGAAGCAAATGCACTTATGATAATAACTTTTGTAATTACTAATGAAATACAACCTTATATAAGTACAACAAAAACTTCTACAAAAGCTTGGAATACTTTAGCTAAAATATTTGAAGGGAAAAACAAAGCTACTATCTTCAATATTCAATCTCAATTGTATTCCTTAAAAGTTAATAGTGGTGAAAGTATTGAATTATTTCTTATAAAGGTAGTAGATATAAAAGCAAAACTATTAAATCTAGGATAAAACGTAGATAAACTTCTAGTTCAAGTGATAAGAGTTCTTTTAGAAAATTATAAACATCTAGTTACATCTTTGCAAGTTCTAAGAAAAGATACTTCATTTGATGAGTTAGTCAACATTATACAAGAGTATGAAGTAGAAAATTCTACCAAATATGAAATAACTAACAATACCTTAGTCTCAAAAGATAATTCACAAGGCAATATTGCTTCAACATCAAGAGAGATCTAAATGGAATAATAGATATTATCAAGTATGTAAGAAAAGAGGTCATAGCATAGATCTGTAGATACAATCCAAGGAATCAATCTTATGGAAATCAGATAAATCATAGTGGTCAAAATAATTCAATACAACAAAGACAATATCAAACCCGATACAATCCTCAATGAGAATAATAATTTCAATATCAGTATTATTTTCAGTATGAGTATAATCAACCTTAGTTACAATATGGAGAGAGAAATTAAAATGGATATCTTGCTTAAGAAATTTATGAAATACAAAAGTTAGAATAAACTACTAAAGACAATGAATTCAAAGGTCTTTCAGCAAAACTGATAATCAATGAAGATGAATTTCTCTCATAGAGTTTGAAAGATACTAACCCTTCATTTGATCAATATATAGGAAGACAACATGCTATGAAAATATAGAAGAACAAACTAAATAAGTAGAAAAATAAGATAAAATAAAAAATAAAAAGAGAACAAAGCAAAGCCAAGTTTCAAAGTTACTTGAAAGATGAAGACTATGATTGAAGACTAAAATATTCAATAACAAAATAATATAATGCAAGGGGATATTGAAGAATATTACATTATTTGGTACATGCTAATGTACCCCCATGGTACCTTCAAGGTACATGCTTGTAAATATTATACTAGGGTTAAGTATTATATTAGAGTGTGAGTAATATTTTATGTAATGTAATAATGTGCAGGAAATGCACAAGTGTTATGTAAGTGTGTATGTGCAAGAAATGCACAAGTGTCATGTGAGTAAGTGTGCAAGTGTAATGTGAGTATATATGCACAAGTGTCTTATATGTAAGTGTGCACAAGTGTATTTAGATTAGAGAGTGCTAAGTGAAGAGTCATGTCTAGGTGTGCATACAAGATAGAATCATGTGTATGCAAGTGTTAAGTAGAGAAGCCAAGATTCATAAGACTTGGCATATGGAAAGGAATAGTCAAGTATCCAAAGAGTCATTCTACTATGGCTTTATAGTACTATGTAGAGAAGCATTCTATATTGAATATCAGAGAGTCAAGTACTACATTTGTAAGGGAAAGTGGAGTAATAAAGGATTGCATACATTTGAGCAATTAATATTGTAAGTTTTGCTACATGCTTCTTACATGTATGATTTAGGCTATTACATTCATATTGTTGCTTATTAATGAATTTTATTTGATATATTATAAGCCTTGATATACATATTAAATTTCTCATAATATTCTACTCACATCATTATATGATCTTACTATATTATGGCTATCTTATATTTGATCATGTGGAATTTATCCTATGAGTTTTACATGAGGATTTGGTTCTTCTCATTCCTTTCAAAATGCTATAGAAAAATCTCCTTACCTTAGGCATTTCCTCTATAATCATAACACTATTGTACATGTTTTAAGAAGATTGATGTAGTTACATTCAAAGCTTCAATGGGTTGTATCTATGGGGGTTGTCCTTTCCCTTTTTAAATTTTATCCTTCTTATATACATGCTCTATTTATCTTACTTATTTATTTTTATTTTTCTAAATCACTTGAACCCATCATATTATCCTTATATAATATTGTATCATGGTTATTGGTCATTTTTCAATAATTAACAAACCAACATGTGTATTGTAGCATACAATTGGATAAGATATACTTCTTTATTTATTTTGAAATAAGGTACTAATATTATTTTAGGTTATGACTAGTATCCAACAACATTGAGTTAATGTTAGGAGTTATTACATCATAGTCCATGTAAAATATCATGTGGTATAACCATCCATCATAGGGTTTATGCATGTACTATAGGATAAGGGTAGTTAAAAGTTTATTTAAAGGTTTTTTTATGCCAGAATTAGGAATTCTAAGTATTTAAATATCTACTATTTCATAATGCAAATAATCAAAGCATTTAGTTTTAACATATGGTATCATAGAAGGTAGAAGGAATAGTCATGTCTTTATTTGATCCTTTTATTTTTTAGATCCATAGAAGCTTAGGTAGCACTTTATGGAAAATAAAATTCAATGGTAAATAACCATATCAAAAATTAATTAAGGTTAACCTCAAAATAAGAGGTAACCATATTATTTGTAAATAAATTCCACAAAAAAAAAAAAAATTGGACAAACCTCAAAAGAAAGGTTATTATCATCTATGCAAAGAAAATTTCATGAAAGATTCAAAATTTGGATCTTGCTCGGACAAGAACTAGGGCCTACCAAGATTCACTTATTGGCCATTTGATAGTTTTAATTGTATACATGAAGTTCAAATGATATTGACACATTTACATATATTCTAGAGCAAAAATACTTTGCACTAGTTGTAGAATGTATTCTATGCTGAAGGAACATATTCTTGATGCACAAGTTTATGTTTGATAAAATTAATAAATCACTCTAAAACAAGCAATAGAAAGAGGTGCACCAATTGACTCAAGTCGAGGAAATATACAATAAAATTTCACAAGTCTTGGCCCAAGACACTTAGGTCAATTCATAAACAAAATTAAAATATTATACAATGTCTCATTCCTACATAAATCAACTCAATTGATTAAGTGATTAAGAAACTAACGTAGGTCTAAAAACGTTCCATAAAACGTATTACTCGGAGGCCATCTAACCACTTGGATGAGTAAAAAAAATCAAATAGAGTACATTGAACAAGCTTAGATCATCGATATTGTTATAGGAATATGAAAAATTTAAGGCCCAAGGAAATAAATGCAGGAATGTGAGGAGCATAAGTTCTAGCCATCAAAATATCTATTCTATTATCCAACACATTTTGTGAAGAGGCTTATCGTAGCCTATAAAAATAAGTTCACTGATTTTGGTTAATGAAAGTGAAAAAGGAGAAGCATATAAAATTTTAAAAGGTTTAGAATTTTCTAAAGAATATTCCTTAGAGAAAGAGAGTTCCCTCTAGTTATTATTTTTTTCTTGATGAGACAATAATTTTCTCACAATTCGAGGCATCAATTGAATCATGAGTATAGGCTTATACATACTCATCAAAAAGAATTTTTTGAATTTGATTTAGTGAGATATAAATATTCAAACTTTGTGAACATTTATTATGGCTAATGGAGAATTGAATTTTCTATTGTATAATTTACAACTATTTAAGGGTAATAAATATGTTACATGGAATACCAAACTTAAAACACAACACAAGTTTGAATAAGTATGGTAATATGTATATGGAACCAATATCCATCCTAATATAAAAGGTAAGCCTCAAAAAAAGTTTGACAAAGTAGATAGAAAGACAAGGTTAATTATCATGTTTGGATTATTAGATGAAGTACAAGCATATATTTGATATTCAACCATGGCCAAAGATGCATGGAAGAAGCTACAAACAATATTTAAAGGAAAAAATCAAAATAAAATTATATTTCTCTAAAGCTAGATCCATTTCTTGAAGATTAAGAGTGTAGAGAAACTCGAATCTTTCATGAGAAGAATTGCTAAATTAGGAGCATCACTACAAACACTAGGAAAAAAGGTATTTAATGAAATATTAGTTTCAATTATTTTAAGATATCTTCCTTTTCAATACAATGTATTTATGACAACATTAAATATCACTAAACAAACACCAAGCTTTGAAAAACTAGTGAACCTATTTCAAGAGGTAGATATCTCATATATAATACAAGAAGCAAAACAAATACTTCTTACAAATCAAAAGGGGAAGCAACCATTCAAAAATGGCATAAGACCTTAATAGTGCTTCCAATAGATAAATAATTCTCAAGGATATCATAATCAAATAAATGATTCTCAACAAAGAAATATTTTTCACACATAAAAGATGTGTGAACTTTGTGATAGAAGTGGCCACATAGTGAAGGAATATTGGCATAATCCATTTACAAATGGATCTCCTTCACAAGAGATGAACCAACAAAAATATATGTCATCATCAAATAAGAAAAATTAAATTTAAAGCTATAGCAAAATAATGTAGCCAAAAAAAACCAAGTTGAAGAAAAATAAGTAAAATATCATGCAAAAGAAGAAGAAGAATATGTGTTTGTTGTACAAGTAGAGTTGAGATAGCACAATAATATTTGGTATGACTTTGAAGCAATAAAATAAATGATAGATCAAGAAAACAAGATGAATGATCAATTTCAAATGAATCATATTCAAGCATCTAAAATTGAATATTTGTATTCTAAATGTGATTATTCTCCATCCTTAGAGGAACTTGAAGTTGAAGATAACAAAGAGAATGAGGAATCAATGCATTAGGAATTTAAGATTCAACCTTTGATAGTACACTAAATAAAGTGTGAATACATCATTTTCAACAAACAATATCTTCTTTAGATGAATAATGCCAAGACAAAGAAGTAGAAGGTGATTGATATCACTACATCAAATTATGATCAAAACATAAAATGAAGATAGGTCAACATAGAAGATATGACAACACAAAACAAATATTGGTGACCAATCCATTCAAATCATCCAAATTTTTATATAGAAAATAATGCATCATTATATTTCTCCAAGCTAAGAAACCAACAAGAGGGAACATTGTCGAGATACAAAGGCAACCATGACAAGTGCAAGCCATGGGATACCTCTAAGGCCAAGAAGTTCAATACCTCTTGGAATGAAGACGGTATGTTCAAAGTTAATTCTTTTTTCACTCATTTTTCTAGGTACAAAGAAAACAATTTGTAGGATGAATGGCCTATTGTGATTTGAGATTTGAAGAAGCATGACATAGCTTGTAAACTCAATCTTGTTAAAATAAGATTCTATTTTTTTCAGATCATAAAAAAAGAGATCCATACATTATTATCAAATCCTAGGATCTCATAAAACTCTTGTTAAGGAGTGTACCAATAATACAAGCAATCAAGATACTAAATGATAAGATGCATTTTGATCATCAAAATAGGCAACATAATATGAAATAAAGTGAGAATTATTGAACAATGTTAGCAACTATTGGGACCTAATTATTCAACTATAAAAGCTATTGAGTACTTTATAGGTTGGTATATTCCTGTTCAAGGAAAATTTGTGGTAACTATGGGATCATTCAAGGGGTTGAAACAAGTATGTAAAATTTCTAAATATTGTATCCAAATATACATCCTATTTATCATATCAAAGAAATTATGATAAAATGAGAACTTGCAAAGAATCCAAACTTGATCATGATAGAAGAAATAAAAATAAGAATAAGGTGAATAAGTCATACTCAACCTCCTTTCCAGTACATGCAAGACAAAAATTGGAACCAATGAATTCAATGGTTGACACAGGATGCATGGTAGCACATACTTCACATGAAGACATTGGAGGAGGTACATATTTCATGCATTGATTTGTATAGGTATTAAATATTAAATATCTAAATAATGGAATACGTAATAAATGTATTTTTGAAGTGTAATATCAGTGGAACCCAACACTCCTAAGTATCATAGTAGAAAGTCTACATTGAGGAGGAGAACTACTCTCTCAAATCTATAGATTCTAGCATCACCCTAGAAATAATTTTTGGTCATAAGCTAGAGATAGAGCTATGACTATAATGTAATAAGGTTAGGTATGTTAGGATTTATTACATCATAATCCATATGAAATTGCATGTCATATAACCATCCATCACAAGGGCTATGCATGCACTATACGAAAAGGGTAGTTGCAAGTATAGTTAGAGGTTTGCTATGCCAAAATTGAACATTATATGTATTTAAATGTCTAAAATTACATAATGCAAATCATAAAATAATTTAGTTCTAATATTTGATACCTTTTTATTATAATTAGATAGTACTTTCCTAATTTTACCATATTGCATCATGTCATACCACATATTATATCAACTTTGACATTGTCATCTATAATATCAACATATATTTGTTACATGATTATTCACCGCTCTATATAATTTATTTCCCAATATCTTAAGGTTTGTTTTTGGATTTTATAGTGCATTAATATAAATTTCTCTATACTTAAGCATGCTATTGTGTGGTCAACTCATTTGTAATCAAGTATACCATTACATCTAGGATCTTAACTAGACCATCCCATGGATATCCGCAAACTTTCACCTAAAATAAAACCTCTCTCAAGACATTCTCATCTTAGTATTTCATTTAATAAGATAGAATATATTATTGGTTGAACTTATGCTAAAATATGTGAATTACATGCCAAAATAAAAAATTTAAATAATTTATGTTGTATTTCTCATCGCCATCACCAAAATACACTAGTGGTCTAACATGATGATATAATTCATATTCTATATTGATTTTATTAATTGTGAAAGTTTTTCATAGTGCATGAATGTGTAAGTTTTAAAAATTTATGTTAATGAACATGAAATTTTTGGCTTTTGCTCCTCTCATGTTGTATCAAGTTCCATATTGATAAATACTACACTAAACAATATTCATCAATTTACATAAATTATGTAACAAATATTTATACATTTACATTTTCTATATCACAAAATTATTTTGTATATTGAAAATGTAGTTTGCAAACAATAAGTTTATAAAATAAGAGTATCAATTGTCTACACTGCTTGCACTATCTAAATAAAAATTAGGAATAACACCAATATCAAAAGACCCCATAGAGAACAAAAAGTAAAATTACATAGGCTTAAAGAAATCCATGAGCTCAAGCTTCTGCATAATATTTAGTGATTAAACACTTATAATGGTCAAATGAAGAACATAATAAAAATCAAATATACCTTCAAATTATTGCTTTATTTCCTCCAGTATGCTAGTGTTGACCCTCATATAAGATCCAATGGCTAACAAGAGAATATAATATCTTTTCCTAGCCTCATCATTTCCAATTTTAAACTCCTTAAGATCTTTAGTCAATACATCAACCCAAAAATTATAATTAAAATAAAGTTGATGAATTTAAACTACCCAAGAAATATTTTCTTCATGAAATATGTTTTAACATCTAACAAATTAAATGTGGGTAAAAATTATCTACCTAAAACTTTTGAAACTCTTGTCAAACTAATAGGAAGCACCTAATAAACCATCCTTCCATCTAATATTTTTACTAAAATAGTGGACAATGCCTTTATATGTATCCTAAATTTCTTTAGAAAATTAACATAAATAGAAAATTTGATTGATTATTTAGGGCCTTCTATACATAACACACTTATCATAAAAATATCAAATATTTAAATTCACAATTCTCCAAGGTATTAGCTTATTAGCTATAGAAGAATCAACTTTCTATATTCTTAGACTAAGGAATATCTAAGATTCATACAAAAATTAAATCCTCCAACTATCATTGAGATTATGAGAAATAATAATAGGAGGTATAATAAACATGTATAGTATCTTGACCAAAGCAAATTTAATACTTCTCCTATTAAACCAATTCCAAGTTTTCATGTTATACACTAAAGAAGTAAATATCTTAACCTATGATTCTATAGATATCAAACTTAGATCTAAACTATATAATTTATATACCAATTGGTACGGCCAAAGTATCTTCTAAGATCATCCCAAGACTTCTCTTTCAAAGAAATAATATTCTAAATGTCCATAAACCAATTAATATCTTTCTTAGCAACATTTTTTCCCTTCAACTGAGAAGTCAAACCTAATGGATGGTCATTACAAAGAACTAATTTTTTCCACAAAATTAAGTAAGTGGTGAAGATTAACTCTTGCCTTGAAATAAACCATCCCATGAAATAAGTGAAACAAAATTTTTAAGTCCTTCCAAATACCTTTGATTGACAGGGACCATCTGATTAAAAATAATTGTGTATTGAAAATTTAAAAAAAAAAGAGAGAATAGAATGTTAAGCTCCCAAATGATGCTCATTTTTAATGTGATAAAGAAAAAATTACTTGGTGGAGAATAGATCTTGCATAATATAGAAAAACCAGAAAAACAAGAGCCCAAGATTTTGTATTCAATACTTTGGAAGAATTTACAAGAATATACAGCCAAACTGCCATTTGCAAACCCCCTCTCATTACAATCCATGGGTTTTTATTGAGGTCCCAATCCTCTATGCTTTTACGCTTCCCACGATCTACAATTGCCACTTGGAACAATTTTGGAAAGTTGCATTGATGAGACTCTAGGTGAGGTGCACGACTGGCTGCCATATCCAACGAAATATTCTTCTCGATCTGCTGCTTGTTGTTAGTTGCTTTAAACGCGTCTTCCAGATACCCTGCGCGAGTGGCAAACATGCCTATTGGAATCCTTCTTTGGAACAGCTGCTTCACTGCCTCTAACTTGTTGTGCACGAAGGGATGTCTTTATGAAAGCTGGAGTGCATGTTTTTCTGTTTGGTCACGATATCGCGACATGTCACGATATCGCGACCATTTCCCTCCTACACTTTCTCTCTCCAACTTTTGTCGCGATATCATGACATGTCGCGATATCACGACATTTCCTCCGTCAAGTCCTTTCCCTCCGTTCTAGCCGTGATATCATGACCTATCATGATATCGCACCGTTTTCGTCTGTCGGCCTCCGTTCTCCTGCTCTGGTCACGAAATCGCGACATGTCACGATTTCGCGACCTTTTGTCTTTGCGCCTTGCTTTCTCTGCCTTGGGTCATGATTTCACGACATGTCGTGAAATCATGACATGTCACGATTTCGTGACCCTTTGTCCTTCGACCTTGCTTTCATTGCCTTGGGTCGTGATTTCGTGACCCTTTGTATTTCGGCCTTGCTTTCTCTGCCTTGGGTCACAATTTCATGACCCTTTGTCCTTCGGCCTTGCTTTTACTACCTTGGGTCATGATTTTGTGACCCTTTGTCTTTCGGCCTTGCTTTCTCTGCCTTGGGTCGCAATTTCACGACCCTGTGTAACACTTAGAAAAAAAAAACTTTGCCACTTAGAAAGAAATAACAACAAAAGTTTGGTTGATGATCGATTGCTTTGCTGCCCTCGAATGCTCCTGCATCAGACACCCGGGGTGGATTGAGAAGTGATCCTCACTTATGATCTTTGGGAGGAAGACCCAGGCGGTCAACCTCTGTTTTCGATAGCCAAGTTGCATCTTCTACAGGTCTGCCCTTCCACTTGATTAAATACTCAGAATATTGTTTGTTCCTTGTGCTTCTACCTTCATGAGTATCTAATATTTCCTCGATCTCGTCTTTGGTTGGGTTAGACATTGGAATGCTCCACAATTCTGTGCTTGGTGCCTCTATACTATCTCCTTCATGGTATTCCACTAAATCTGATATGTTAAAAATAGGTGAAATGTCAAGCCCACTTGGCAATTCCACTTCATATGCATTGCCTGAATCCCGTTTTTCCAGTATTTTGCATGACCCAAACTTCTTCATCTTCAACTTGTTGTAAGTTTTGGCTAGAAATATTTATTTTCTAAGATGGACCATGACTTCATCTCCCACTTCAAATTCTTTGAACCATCGCTTTTGGTCTGCTCTTGCTTTATACTGAGTATTCATCTTTGCAATTTGTTTCTTTACTTCTTCATGCAGGCTTCTCATCTGTTTCGTGAATTCCTCAGCCTCTACACTGCATTTTTCTCCTTTATCTAATTTTCTCAGCTCAGAAACGTTTCTTGGACTGTTTCCATATATGATTTGGAATGGAGATTTTTTTTTACTCTTATTGACAGAATTGTTGTATGCAAATTCCACCTGCGGCAAAACTAAATCCCATCCCTTGGGTTTATTTGCTATCAAGCATCTTAGCAAATTACCCAGAATTCTATTTACCACCTATGTCTATTCATCAGTTTGTGGGTGGTATGCAGAACTGAACTTCAAATCTGTCTTCAACTTCTTCCACAATGTTCTCCAGAAATACCCAACAAACTTTGTATCTCTGTCAAAAACTATGCTTCTTGGTAGACCGTGAAGTCATACCACTTCCTTGAAAAATAACCCTGCAATGTGAACTGCATCACTTGTCTTCTGGCAGGGAATAAAATGTGCCATTTTGGAGAATCGTTCAACCACCACAAATACAGATTCATTTCCCCTCTGTGTTCTCAGTAATCCAAGAATAAAATCCATGCTTATGTCCTCCCACGGCCTCTCAGGTACAGGTAACGACTGGTATAATCTTGTGTTTTGCCTTACGCATTTTGCCATTTGGCATATTCTACAACTTTGCACAAACTTTTTCACGTCTTGCTGAAGTTGGGGCCAGTAGTAATTTTCATTCACCAGGGCAATGGTCTTATCCCGACCAAAATGCCCAGCTAGTCCTCCATTGTGCTTTTCCTTGATTAAGTTCTCTCGCATGGAACTCTTTGGAATGCATAATTTACTTCCCTTGAACAACATTCCGTCTTGCATTAGGAAATATAACCATTTTGTCCTGTCCATAGTAATAGGTGCCAAGCAAGCCGTCCAGGCTACTGCAAAATCAGGATCTTCAAGATAAAGACCATTCAGTTCTTTGAATCCTACTACTTCCACTGTCATTTCAATCAGTAGATTCTACCTTCTACTTAAAGCATCTACAACTCTATTTGATTTCCCGCTCCTGTGCTTTAACACAAAGGTATAGCTTTGGAGAAACTCAACCCACTTCATGTGCCATTGATTCAGTTTTGTCTGGTTGTTGATGTACTGCAATGCCTGATGATCAGTAAATAGAACAAACTCTTTTGGCAACAAATAATGCCTCCACTTCTTTAGAGCTTGAACTATAGCATAAAATTCCTGGTCATAAACTGAATACTTTTTCCAAGCATCATTGAGCTTTTCACTAAAATAAGCAACAGGTCTACCTTCTTGACTCAGTACAGCCCCTATTGCACTGCCACTAGCATCACAGTCAACCTAAAATACTTTGTTGAAGTCTGGAAGTGCCAAAACAGGCTATTTTGTGACCTTTTTCTTTAATGCATCAAAGCTCCTCTTAGCCCCTAAGGTCCACTTGAACTCTTTTTTATCCCCTCTCATTGTTTTTGTGAGGGGTGCAAAAATGCTGCTAAAGTTTCTTATGAAATTTTTGTAAAAGCTGGCTAGACCGTGAAATGATCTTACCTTTGTTGTGCTTCTTGGGGTAGGCCATTCTATGATAGCCCTTACCTTCTCTGGGTCCATTTTCAGACCTTCTGCTGAGATTACGAATCCCAGGTATACTAATTCTTTCTTGACAAAATTACACTTTTTCATATTTATTAATAACTGCTCCTCCCGCAGCTTTTCAAAAACCCTCCTGATGTGCATCAGGTGTTCCTCTAGGGTTCTGCTGAATATTAATATATCATCTAAATAAACAATGACAAAATTTCCCAAAAACTCCTTCAGTACCTCATTCATCAGCCGCATGAAGGTACTTGGTGCATTGGATAGCCCAAATGGCATGACCAACCACTCATACAAGCCCTCTCTTGTCTTGAAGGCTGTCTTCCACTCATCTCCTTCTCGGATACGGATCTGATGATAACCACTTTTCAGGTCAATCTTCATGAAGTACTCAACTCCACTCAAACAGTCCATGATATCATCCATCCTTGGAAATGGGAATCTGTATTTGATAGTGATATTTTTAATTTCTCGAGAGTCTTTGCACATTCTCCACTCTCCATCCTTCTTGGGTGTTAGTACTGTAGGTACTGCACATGGGCTAAGACTCTCCCTAATCAATCCCTTCTCCAGCAACTCCTGGACCTGCCTATTTAGTTCTTTAGTTTCTACAGGTGTCATTCTATGTGCAGCCTTATTTGGCAAGCTTGACCCTGGCACCAAATCAATATGGTGACTGATTTTTCTTACTGGGGGTAAACCCTCAGGCACATTATCAGATATGATATCTGGAAATTCCCTCAACAGACCTTGGACTTCTACTGGGGCATCTTTGCATTCTATATTCTTGACTCTAGGAATTAATGCATAACACATATGTTCATGCTTTAAATTATCTAAAAAATTTCTTCCATCAACCAAGCAAATTTTTGCACTACCACATACCTTTTCTTCCACCTCCTTCAGGGGTTTCAACTTATGACGCATTCCATTCTTGGTCACAGAATAGGTGTTGGCTCGGCCATCATGAACCGCACACCTATCAAATTGCCATGGCCTTCCCAGTAGCAAATGGCACGCATCCATGGGCAGAATGTCACACAGAACTTCATCACGGTAATTTCCAATACTAAATTTTCCCAGGCACTGTTCATTGACCAAAACTTTGTGGTATTTCTGCAACCACGTGATCCGATATGGATGCGGGTGTTTCTTTCTCTCCAGTTGTAGCTTTGTAACCATTCCCTCTGAAACTAAGTTATCTGTGCTATCGTTATCAATGATAATGTTGCAAATCTTACCCGTGCACTTACACCTTGTGCAGAATAAGCTTTTCCTCTAATCTATAGCTCCCTCTTCATTTAGAAAGACTCTCCTTGCAATCATTACTTCTCCTCTCTCAGCTTCTTCAGAATGCTCAGACCCAGCATCTTCATCAATGATTGCTACTCTGGCATTTCCTTTCGACCTTCGATTATTTCTTTCTCGTTGTTGTGGGCACTCATATTGGTGATGTCCCTCTTCACCACATTAGAAGCAAGTCCCTTGAAATCTTCCTCTTCCTTGACCTCATCCAGCTCTGCCTCTTTCCCCTTAGTAACCATTATTTTGATCACGGGGGCGGTCTGTATTTTCTCTCCTTTGTTCTTGCCTGCTGCTACCTTCTCCATTTTTTTGAGAATCTTCATTTCTTCTTCCACTGTTCCTTCCGTCGGTTCTTCCTCCATGACCTCTTCCTCTTTGCTTGTTTTCAAACCTCCTATTGAGCTTCTCTTCAACCTTTAAAGAAAATTGGTAAGCTTCCTCTATGGTGGTCATCCGGACTAGACTTAGTTCTTCCTGAATGCTTGCTCGTAACCCATTAATGTAACGGGCTACCTTCTCCTTGTTGGCCTTTGAGTGGTCGGTTCTAATCATTATTTTATGAAATTATTTCGTGTATTATTTCACAGACTTGCTTGATTGCCTCAATCCTTGCATTTTCTTCAGTAGGTCTAACTCATAATCACCAGGGATGAACTGCCTCTTTAGCTTTTTTGTCATCCGCTCCCACTTAGTTATTCTCTCTTTCCCTCATTTATTTCTCTCTAGATGCACTCCCTTCCACCAAATGCTAGCATGACCTTTCAGTTTGGTCTTTGCGAATCTGACCCTATCAAGGTCCTCAACCTCTTCGTACTCAAAGTACTCTTCCAGGTCGTTGATCCAATCAATCAATTCCTCTAGATCAAGGTTCCCAAAATATGTGGAAACCTCCATCTTCGGCCTCTTCCCAATCTAGGATATGGCCTTGTATAGTCTGGCCTGAGTCGGATCTACTGCTTCTTCTTCTTCCTTAGGTTGGTCTTCTTCTTCATCATCTTCCTCTTCACTACCTTCGTCTCTTCTTGGCTCTAATATTCTATGCATTTCTTCTTGCAAAGCTTGCATTTGTCGCTGCAAAGCTCGAACATCTTCTGCTGCTACCATGCCTCTTCCACCAACAGGATTTCTCCTTGGAGGCATTTTGCTCACCCAATTCCAAGCCCTTCCACAGATCCTGGTGTAACTGCATCTCCTCCGACGATCTGTTACACACTCAGGAACTACTGGCTCTGATACCACTTGATGGAGAATAGATCTTGCATAATATAAAAAAACCAAAAAAACAAGAGCCCAAGATTTTGTATTCAATACTTTGGAAGAATTTACAAGAATATACAGCCAAACTGTCGTTTGCCAACCCCCTCTCATTACAATCCATGGGTTTTTATTGAGGTCCCGATCCTCTGTGCTTTTACACTTCCCACGATCTACAATTGCCACTTGGAACAATTCTAGAAAGTTGCATTGATGAGACTCTAGGTGAGGTGCGCGACTGGCTGCCATATCCAATAGAATCTTCTTCTCAATCTACTGCTTGCTGTTAGTTGCTTTAAACGTGTCTTCCAGATACCCTGCGTGAGCGACCAACATGCCCGTTGGAATCCTTCTTTGGAATAGCTGCTTCATTGCCTCTAACTTGCCACGCACGAAGGGATGTCTTTATGAAAGCTAGAGTAAGTGTTTTTTTGTTTGGTCATGATATCGCGACATGTCACGATATCGCGACCATTTCCCTCCTATGCTTTCTCTCTCCATATTTCGTCGCGATATCGCGACATTTCCTTCGTCAAGCCCTTTCCCTCTATTTTGGTCGTGATATCATGACCTGTCATGATATCACACCATTTTCATCTGTCAGCCTCTGTTCTCCTGCTCTAGTCGTGAAATCGTGTCATGTCTTGATTTCATGACCTTTTGTCTCCATGCCTTGCTTTCTCTGCCTTGGGTCACGATTTTGCGACCCTTTTTCCTTCGGCCTTGCTTTCACTGCCTTGGGTCATGATTTCAGGACCCTTTGTCTTTCGGCCTTGCTTTCTCTACCTTGGGTCGCGATTTCGTGACATGTCGCGATTTCGTGACCCTTTGTCCTTCGGCCTTGCTTTTACTGCCTTGGGTCGCGATTTCGCGACATGTCATGAAATCGTGACAAGTCGCGATTTTGTGACCCTTTGTCTTTCGACCTTGCTTCCTTTGCCTTGGGTCACGATTTTGTGACCCTGTGTAACACTTAGAAAAAAAATAACTTTTCCACTTAGAAATAAATAACAACAAAAGTTTGGTTGATGCTTGATTGCTTTGCTACCCTCGGATGCTCTTGCATCATTACTTAAATGGCTTATTTTCAATAAAAATAATTATCATCCATTTAAAAAATAAACTATTTGAACCCAATGATCTATAAAACCCAATCCTTCCTTTTTTGGGTTAAATGCATTGAGTCCAAGGAATATAATATTTTATTTTTAAACCATCTCATTTCCTTCATGAAAAAATTCTAACCATCCTAGTGATTTTGTATTACTAAATATTATAAAGAATCCAACATGACAAATAAAATACATGGGTAACAATAAAAAATTATTCTAAAATTTGAATTCTTTGAGCAAGTGATAAATATCATGTCACCCAATTATCCAACCTTTTTTTAAATATAGGCAAAAACCATTTCCACAAATTAACAAGAGAAAAATCAATTCTAAGGCAATGCTTAAATATATGATAGCATCCACATGCTTAACTTGTCTTTGTTGCTTAGAAAACCAATCATCCTTGGTCTTATCCTAAACTAATATAAATTGTGTCTTAGTTGGTGTTAAAATTTCCTGCAACAAATACATCAAGAACAACCAAGGTGTTGTCAATGTTTTACTTCTCATTCACAAAAATAAGTTTGAGTCATCATCAAAATGAGAATTTATAATACACACCCTATTTAGAAGAGTTATTTTCTTAATTATGTTGAGTTTAATGGTATGCTCAATATATAACAAGGGCATCATTTGTAGTGACATATAATATGGAGTATAAAGGATAGCCTTATCTACTAGATCATTGCAAATATAGTGGCTTTGGTAAAAAATCATTTATAACTACTCTAGCAAAGATATCAATAAAAATAAAAGAAAGCTTATGTCTAAATTTTGGTCCAAACCCTAACCTCTCCAACATCTAAATAATGAAATGTCATCAAATTTTATCATAAGCCTTATTAAAATAAAATTTAACAAAGATTGTATCTTGCCCAACCTTGGTTGTCCAATCTAAACTTTCCATACCATAACTAGATAACCCAAAATATATCTATCTATTACAAACCCTATTTATTCAATGCTTATAACATACTGATCCATAAGACTTATCCTGCATGCTAAATCCATATACACTATTTTATGCTCAATATTTAATAAGGTAATAGACCTCCAACTCAAAACTCTATCCCTATTACTACTTTTAGGATGAATTCCATTAGTAATTAGTTAATAACACTAATAAAAGATCAAAATCTATCTTTCTCTTTATACATCATAAAAAATTCTATCCAATTAGATTCCACATTTCTTGAAAATACTCAATAGGCTACATATCAAGACTATGGGACTTGTCTTTAGTCATAGAGAAAAGTGCATCAATTATATCTTTAATGAAAACATGACTATAAAAAAAAAAACCCTATGTTCCTAAAAAAATTATTATGAATACAATTATCATAAAAATAAAAATAAACAGGTCAAGAGACTTATAGTCCTCTTTAAAAAGATTCAAAAATGGGAAATAAAAACCTATGCAATATGATCATCATCAACTAACTATTAGAGCTAGATCCTATTACATCATTTGGGTTATGTAAATGTACCTTTCTAGGTACATACCTTAGGACATTAGATTACTTTAGGGGGAAGTTATCTAGTTACTTTATGCAATGTAATAATGCACAAATGTCTATGTGCAAGTTGTAAATGTACAAGTTGTCCCTTGTACAACTAGGTAGAGTGTTGGCCAAGGAAAATGTCTTCCATTATAAAAGGGCCTCATTGTAAGAGATTGATAAGACAATAGGTAGTAGTAGAATTACTATGTAACTCCATTAGTGATGAATTACAATGTAGTCATGTAGCTTCTTGTATGGAGTGTCCATTTCCTCCATAGCAACATTGTATTAATTTTCATCATTTCTATTTATAGCATATTTCTACAATCTCGTAAATTTACTTTCTCTCATATTTTTACATCTTGTGATTGTCATCCCCCATTGCGATCTACCTCAAAATCTAATAATGGTATCAGAGCCACGATAGATCTAATCACAATAGATCTAGCTACTGCAGATTAAGAGAAGAACCACCATTATTATTGAGCCAAAAATTTTGTGAACTAGATTTGCCATAGTGCACAAGCTCTTGCAAAAATCTTCAAAATAATTAAGGCGGTAGGGAGAGCTTCAAGAAAGTAATATTGTTAAAAATTGGGCCAATCACCATAGCTTCAATTTTTGTAAACCGAATGTGCCTTTGGACCCGTTGCATGTAAATTTAATTGCCTTAATATTTTTTGGTAGAATAGACTAGAAAGAGAGATTGCGAGATTCATTTTGCTCAAAGTCTTCCCATAGAGTTTTAGGAAAACTTGTGAAGATAAGGACTCAACATTTGATCCACTAGTTTGATGAATCAACTAGTGAAGCTCATCTAAGAGATCTGAAAAGTTTACTATTTCCTGAAGTTTCTTTTATTATAGGGAACTAACTCTTATATGATTGGGATACCTCCTACAATAGAAAGCTAGGAGATTTCAACTTTGTTCCCTGAAGGTCAAAGTGCCTTCATAGTGTAGAGATTAATTGTTGCAAGAGAAGAATATTACATAAGAGACTCTAGGAGAAAGAGTCATGGTGAAGTCTAGAGATTGAAGATCTCCATCGATAGAGTCAACTTCAAAATCAAAAAAGGCCACAAAAGCCTTGATCCTAAAAATATCCATAGAAGCCTTGATCTAAAAAAAGGCCACAAAAACCTTGATCATGAAGAAGACTCCAAAAGAGAATACCTGATTCGAAAGAAAATTCAAATTTTAGTACTAATAACTTGTTGTAGGTAAAGGATATTTAGTGAGTTGGGAAACTTCCTACAAGAAAGTTAGGAAGAGTGTCTTCTTTAGAGTCAATCTAGAACCTAAAGCAAACTTGAAGGTGAAGAGATCAGGTGAATATCTCATTGAAGAAACTTCCATTCTTGGAAGATCAAGAAGGACTAGGAGAGTCCTATTCAAATCTAGAAGTAGCAGAATCAAGAGATCTAGGAAGGAGATAACAATTCCAGAAGTTGAATAAGGTCTCAAGGAAGACCAAAGAAACTACAAAATAAAAGACCTAGGAGAGGTCTCAAGGAAAAATGCTTGGAGACCCTTGCTGCTGAAGCAATATCATCAAAAGAGTTCCTAGAAGAACTCATTGGAGAAATTCTCCATCAGGGAGAAAGTGTTTGATAAGGAAAAGAATTGAGACAATTTTTGCCATCTGATAATAAGCCCAAAAAAGGTGAATAATAATTGGGAAGGAGTGCCAAAGAAGATACTGAAGACCTTAAGACATTCATAGTCTTGAGAAGAAGATCATGCTATAGCAATTTCAGGGCGCACGCACCACTTTACTCTACCTACAATATTATACCCAAAATGGAATGAAAAACCATGAAAAGCATATAACATGGAAGTAACAAAGATAGATATTTTTATTTGTATTGAAACCCGGTTACATGTTGGTCCCTCTGAGGGATACCCATTTCTATACAATGAATTACAAGTGGGTAAGATGTCCCCTCGCAAGAGGTGGTGCACTTTTAAATGCTTCCCGGTTCCGCACACGAAAATGTATGAGGGCTTACATATGCCTCCTTCTCCAAGTCTAATTCTTGGAGGGATCTTTGTGCTTTAGAATGTTGCTAATATTTCTGATGAACCTATAGTCCTGTGATCATGAAAACAACATCACACACTTAGCTTTCTGAGATTGCCTCCTCGGATGAGGCTGTTAGCAGTAAATCTGATAATAAAAGGAAATATGCTCAATGATAATAAATGTAATGAAACTAGTGCTATGAAATCAAAGAAATGAATCAAAATGGATCTTATGCTAATGATGTGAAATATAAAGAAAGAAGAATAAGAGAAACTAACACCTAAACCCTAGACTAGGTTTGCAGGCCACTGTCTAGGATAGTGGCTACTAAGATGAAATCCCTCTCTATTGACCCAAAGACTATGGTCTTAAGTTGCTACTAATGTTAAATTATTACCATATATGTATGGATGATTACCTCTCAGTTGGCTAGCACTTTGTTGCTCCTCAAGGGTGCTCAGATCTGCTCTCCAATCTGATAGGGCTTCATTGTGTATGCTCTCCAAGAAAAAGCTCTCTCAAAGAAGTCTACTAAAAGATCATCCTTGGTCTCAAAATTGATGATTATGGATCCCTTGGTGCTCTTAGGCTTGCACCTTTTAAAGTGTATGAAACCCTAGGTCTATGTTCAAAACCCTAGGATTGAATCCCTCATGTGCACTAGATGTTAGCATGAGAAATTACCTTTTTCTATGCTTTGGAGGTCAGTTAACTGAAGTCTAAATTTGGACTTAAGTCTCCCATGTGAACTAGTCGTTAGCATGAGAATTTTTGTCTTTGTCTATGTTTGAAGGCCAGTTAATTGAAGTCTAACTTTTGACTTGAGTCTCCCATGTGAACTGGTCGCTAGCATGAACATTTTTTTCCTTGTCTATGTTTGAAGGCCAGTTAACTAAAGTCTAACTTTTGACTTGAGTATCCCATCTAAACTGGTCGTTAGCATGAGAAGTTTTGTCCTCATCTATGTTTGAAGGTCAGTTAACTAAAGTCTAACTTTGGACTCAAGTCTCCCATGTAAACTGGTTGTGAGGGAGAATGTAAAATTATCCTCGCTCACTTTATTACATGCAAACTACCACTTTCGCCCCTTATTAGGCTTGTTTGTCGACAAAATGCTTTTTATGACTTAGTCATTTCCATATGTAGTGACTAAGATTTAGCCGATGTCGTCTACAACGACTAAGGTCTAGCTGCTCATCTTGAGCGGCCAGGATCTAGCCACTCTGATTTATAGAGGCTAAGCTTGGATGGGTTAAAACTACCATTTTGAGTGGTTAGGACCACTGATTGCTCTTGTAAAGGTCCAAAATTGGACATATGGTCTTCATATGTGCTCATATGAGTGGTTTCCTAAACATGACATGTTTTAGGTGTCTCAGATGCCCCTTTTTGTGATGCACTATGTGGAAAAACATAACGTGGAGCAAAAATATAGATCACCTATGTTTGCATTGTGAGTTGACCAAAGGGTTTGCATCCTTTGGGGCATTTGTTAAGTTGACCAAAGGGCTTGCATCCTTTGGGGCATTTTTTAATTTGACCAAAGGGCTTGTGTCCTTTGGGGCATTTGTTAAGTTGACCAAAGGGCTTGCGTCCTTTGGGGCATTTGTTAAGTTGACCAAAGGGCTTGCGTCCTTTGGGGTATTTGTTAAGTTGACCAAAGGGCTTGTGTCCTTTGGGGAATTTGTTAAGTTAACCAAAGGGCTTGCGTCCTTTGGGGAATTTGTTAAGTTGACCAAAGGGCTTGCATCCTTTGGGGCATTTGTTAAGTTGACCAAAGGGCTTGCGTCCTTTGGGGAATTTGTTAAGTTGACCAAAGGGCTTGTGTCCTTTGGGGTATTTGTTAAGTTGACCAAAGGGCTTGTGTCCTTTGGGGCATTTGTTAAGTTGACCAAAGGGCTTGCGTCCTTTGGGGCATTTTTTTAAGTTGACCAAATGGCTTGCATCCTTTGGGGAATTTTTTTTACCAAAGGGCTTGCGTCCTTTGGGTCATTTGTTAAGTTGACCAAAGGGCTTGTGTCCTTTGGGGCATTTGTACGTTGATTGCTTAACTATTTAATTTTTTTTACTATTTTGGTGACATGTGCTAGCTAGATGATAGATGTTTGCTTAGATGTTGTGACTTAGATGTAGATGGACTACTTATGATGTATGCATTTATGGATGCAGTGCTTATTGTTAAATGCATGTTTAATTTTGATTTAATTGTACGCATATTTAACTTGTATTGTTATGATATGATAAATGAAATGTGTGAAATGCATTATGATGGTGATCTAATGTACATAAACTTGTATGCTTTAATCACTTAAAATATAAGGTATGCATATGATATGAGTTTAACAATCTAATGGGCGACACCACATAATGTATAAAAATCATGAATAAACAATAATTCTTATAATAAGACTTAATCATTTAAACATAAAATGTGGGGTGAGATGATGTGATATGTATGTATGATTTGATGGAATGATTTGTTGCTATGTAGGAATTTTTGAGGTTTTTCCTGAGACTTCAAACACTCTAGTTACCCTATCAACAGCTATGTATTGACCATACAAGACTTTTGAAAAGCAAGGCTTTCACTCTGTACCTAGATATTCATTATCTCTGTGTGTGCAAATGAATATATATTTAGATAGAACTCAAGCATTTCCTCCGATGTCAGGCAAGATTATTTCAGCCCATTGCTAAGATCAGGGATCCTCAAGTGTTCATCTCATCCTTATGTTGGACTTAGTTGGACTATACCACTAGGTAGTATTGGGTTACCCAAAGCTAGCTCATCCACATGCAAACATTGGTCTATACAAATGCCAAAGCTATTGTGATAGACATATCGTCATGTGTAAGGATATCTCCTTCTAGTTTTGTACAATGTTGAGAATTCCAGGGATTCAAGCTCCATTCCCTTATTTTCTTCATTTTATTTGGGATACTTGCTCATGCTTAGTGATGAGAATCATTGTTTTTTATTGATTTTTTTTTTTTTCTTTTTCCTTTGAGCAAGGGATTCTTGTAGTGATGATAATCACTATTCACTTTTTTTTTGTGCTTTTGATACTTTGAACAATGACTTTTGGAATTTGAAATTTGCTTTGACTCAAGATTTTTGCTCATTTTGATTAAAGCAAGGGATTTAATTGGGTAGGGTGGAGCTTGTCCTTTTTCCAATTCTCAGCACCTTTGAACCGGTCGCATAGGGGGATAAGCAAGGAAGATCCTTTTTGCTTAAGGTAACCTAGACCACTTTTGTAGCTTTCATCTTTCCTTGGTACCAGCTAGGATTTTAGTGTTTCAATTAGTGATGGGATCCTAAATATCCAAGGTACTATCACAACTAGACCTTGCCCTCTACTAATCAAGGTGGCTTTCTACAAAAGTTGATAAGACCACTAGATATGGTTGAATGACTAGGAAACCTTAGTATATTTATTATAGCAACACGAAATGGTTGTGTTGAAAAACACAGTTACATACATGGGGGATGGATGATGATGGATTTTTTATGATGCAATGATTGATGTACAAATGTGGTGTCATTTGTAAGATTGTGAACATATATGTATCTAATGTAAATGCAATGGATGCAAATGAATGTATGCAATGCAACTATATGAATGTAAGTGTGGAATGCAAATGTTTTTGGATTTTTGATGCTTTCAATTGTTTTTGAGCTTTTGATTATTTTGCATGTTTTTGAACTTTTGATTTTAAGTTGTTTTATGCTTTTATGTTTTGCTTTTGACCAAAGGGCTTTAAGATGCCTTTGGAGCCTTTTGTGATTTGATTTGACCAAAGGGCTTTAAGATGCCTTTGGAGCCTTTTGTGATGTGACTTGACCAAAGGGCTTTAAGATGCCTTTGGAGCCTTTTGTGATTCAATTTGACCAAAGGGCTTTAAGATGCCTTTGGATCCTTTTCTCCCTAGCATTTTGTGATTTGATTTGACCAAAGGGCTTTAAGATGCCTTTGGAGCCTTTTGTGATTTGATTTGACCAAAGGGCTTTAAGATGCCTTTGGAGCATTTTGTGATGTGACTTGACCAAAGGGCTTTAAGATGCCTTTGGAGCATTTTTGATGGAATTTTGACCAAGTGGCGTGGATACCCTTGGAGCATTTTGATTAAGTTGACCAAGCGGCATAGAGACACCCTTGGAGCATTTTTTATTAACTTGACTAAGTATTTTGACCAAGCGACATGAAGATGCCCCTGGAGCATTTTTTGTTAAGATTTGACCAAGCATCTTAGAGATGCCCCTGGTGCCTTTCATTTTTTATTTTACTATTTTTTAATTTGTTTGGATTTTTATGATTTCTATTGTTTTTGAATCTTTTGAAGTTATCTGAATGTTTTTGATATTTTTTTGGTGTTACAAGGGGAAGGTATGATACCTTAGGTGCCCCCAGTGTGCATGTTTCCTATTGTAATGTAGTCATATTTCTTAGGAAGAGTGACAAAAATTAGCTCTCCCAATTGGGGCATAGACCTCTATGAGGTGCCCCTATCTTGATGGGGATGAAATGAATGAACCATATATGGAAAATGCCCCACTATCTATGAGGTCTTGAACTACATGTCTAAATCCTTTGCAATTGTAAATTCCATGCCCCTCTATTCGGTGGTAGATGCAGTAATGGTCCTCCCTATAACCCTTGGGTTTAGCTCTATTTGGGTATAGAGGCTTTATGTCGAGTAAGGTGATGACCTTAGCTTCCTGTAGCTTTTGAAAAATATCTGACATAGACTCATTTAAAGGAGTCCAAATGCATTGCTGTTGCTTTGATTTTTTAGCATGCTTAGGCCTGGTATGAGGACCAAGTTGAGCCCTAGGTATGTCACTTGTTGGCTTAGGGGGCTCTTGTTGAGGCTTCTCTTGTGGCTTCCCAGGAGACAATTTGACCTTAGATAAAGGTTGCTTTTGTCTCTCAAGTTGGTTCATGATAAAGTGCAATGCCTCATTTTGTTTCTCCATTTGTGCCTCTATATTATAGAGGTGATTTTGCATATGCTCCAAGACTGATATGACTTTCATGTGTATTTCTAGCGATTGGTTTGAAATACCATTGTCTATTGAAGGAGGTGATAAAGTAGGTGCTAAAGATACACTAGGTAACTGTAACTCACCCATTTCCTTTATTTGAGTTGATGTGGATGCTTCATGATGATCCACTTTGTTAGTGGTATCCACATGCTCATGTTTATGACTTAGTTCATGTTTCTATTTCACTTCGTAGTGTTGCATTGTACTAGCTTTGATACCCCTTATCTGATGTGGGGGGAATAGTTATTCTTGTTCTTGAGGAGGCACCATGAGAAGTGAGTTAGGGGTGACTAATGCCAATGGTTTTGATCCCTTCAATGGGGAAGCAACATCTGATTTCACCACATCTTATTTTATCTACTTTAGAGTCACTTGGTCCTCTATCTCGCTATTGACCATTACCACAAACTCTTGAGAAGGCACTTTTTCTTGTGTCTCATCAACTTTCTTGTAATACTTGAATGGCTCAGGATCATGGGGGACCACATACACTTGTCCTTGATGTATGAATTTTAGGTTTTGGTGCACTATGGAAGGTATGCATTCCATATCCCTTATCCATGGTCTGCCTAGCAATATGTTGTACCGCCTCTCACCCTCCAAGATATGGCACAATGTAGGTATCATCTTTATCCCAACCTATATAGGTAGGATTATTGTGCCAATTGTTGGGGAAGTAGCATCATTGAAGGCCCTTAATGTAAATGTTGTGTCCTTAATGCGTGAAGGTGGCAGATTTAAATACTTTAAAGCTATAGTTGTGATGATGTTGATGGATGACCCAGTGTCAATCAAGACTCTCTTGTATGGAATTTGATTGATGCTTACTATGATGTGGAGCAGAGGATCAGGTTCATCCTGAGAGATTGTCTTAATATCCTACCTATGAAAGGTAATCATAGGGTCCTTTTGTAAGTGCATTGAACTTATTATTGGTATGGACTGTGATAGATTATCAGCTTTAGTTGAATTTCTCGATATGTTGGGCTGATCAAAGCATATTTTGCTTCTTATTGTAGTTTTGATCATACCAATAAAACCCTCCTCAGGTGGGGCTATGTGCACTTCATTGACGTGCTCAACTTGATTGTTGTTGGCCCCATGATTGGGGAGAAGATTTTTGAATATGTTGATGTTTTGCAATTCATTCTTATCCAACATATCCTGCACTATATTCTTGAATGCAACACAATCCTGGATATCATGGCCATTTTATCGATGATAAACACAATAGATATCTTCCCTATACCCCTTAGGTTTGGGGCAATTAGGATCCAAGATGCGCTCCTTAGGCAAGTTTAGAACCTTGGCCTCATGAAGGCAGATTGAAAATTGATGCCAAGGATTCAGGCAATGGTGTATAGTTGTGAGGGGGTTGTTTTTGTTTGCCCCTACCTTGATTCTTGTTGCATTGGTTGTAATGCATAGTAGGAGGTTGAGCCTGATAGTTCTCTTGTTGTTGGCTCTGTGATGCTTTTGGAATATTTAACATAATCTGGTTGACGTGCATAAGTTCGGTCTGTTGTGGTTGATGTTGTGTGCTCTTGTTCCATTCTTTCTTGCTATGGAGATTTAGGTATCCTTCTTCTAGCTTTATATCTTCAATAAGCTTGGCTTGAGCCAAGGCTTCTTTGAATGTATCATACTATTGTAGTTGCAATAGTAACGAGATGTGCTTAGCACAACTTTTTGTGAACATTCGGATTAGCTCTTCAATCGGGATGGAAAATGATAACTTTGCCATGATTTTTCTCCATATATCCCCATAATCCATGATTGGCTCATCATCATACTACTTTAGGTTGGCCAGGTCTGAGAGGTTCACCTTCTTCGTAGCACCAAAAGAGAAACTTTTTAAGAATGCATTCACTAGCTGTTAAAAGGTGGATATGTTGTGCTTGGGAAGCTGGTTGAACCATTGAGTGGAAACCCCTAAAAATGTTATAATGAAAGTTCTCAGCATAAGGGCATCACTCTCTTCTAGATGAAAGCATGCATTGATAAAGTTGGTGACATGTTCTTGTGCATCCTCTTCACCCTTGAATTTTTCCAACCTAGGCATCTCAAAGTGCTTAGGATATGCAGGGCTAGGAACTAATGGGCACAATGGTTGGTTGTGTATCTTACTCAGTGTCGGTTGGTGCCCAGCCGTATCTTACTTCTCAAAGGATTTGATCTTTTTAGTGAGTTCTTGGAATGCCTTTGAGGCAAGGAGTTCCTCTTCTTGCAGACCCACTTGTGGTGGTAATGGAGGTAACCCTATGTGCATTTGACTTGTTATATTTTCTTCCCTCCTACGAGGGGATTCAGGATGTGTCTGATCCTGATCTATTAGGTTTACCCTTTCCCCACTAGTTGGATTTTGCTCATGATTTAGAGGGTGATTTTGTTGTAGGTTTCCTTCTTTTCTAGTGTGCTCCTCTCTTGGTGAGTCAGCGCATTGATCTCTTTGATGATAATTTCTATTTTCTTGTTGGTTGCTATGAGCTAGCTGCTCAACTTGCTCTCTTAAATATTTCTCATGTTGGCGCAACAACCATTCTCTCTATTTGTCATGTTCAAGAGCTTCCACAAGCTCTCGCTCTTTGTGCAAGGCATTTTCTAACCATCGCATGTGGTTAAATTACATTTTTGAAGAGGACTCATGTTTATCTAATTTTGTTTGTGTAGTTCTGATTCATAGGTCCCTCGAAGAGGTTTCTACTATTTCTCTGCTTTGGCTAGCTAGTGTAACTTGCTCTGTGTATCATGTATGTTGATAAGTGTCCCTATGGTCAGACTCTGTATGAGATTTGTGGGATCACTTTGAAGCATCCCTAGGTTGAGTGGTGCGTTTAGCAGTCATGCTTTGTGAGCTTCCAGATGCAAAATTTTCTGTGGCTATGGTTCTGGAAGTCGATCTCGAATAAATTTGATCCCACTCATCCAATTGAGCTTGGAGCATTTGTTCTCTCTGAATTGCATGTGACCCATGTGACTGATTTGATCAGTTTTTTGTGCTGGGTCTATGCCTCTACAACTCCGTGTGAGGGTTCTTGCCTATTTCAAATTGTGCAACAAGGTCGACAACTCTCTTCCCTCTATCTTGCCCATCATTGGACTGATTTGAACTCTCAGTGTAATGAGATGTGCGGGGTATGGAACCTGATTCCCTCTCTAGATTGAAGGTCTTGCTCACCATGGGAGGTCTCTCGACCATAATTTTTGTTATAAAATTTTTGACTTCTAAAAAAGGTTGTGGGTGTTATAAATTTCTTTGAAAAATTAGGGTTAGGTTAATTACCCCAGTAATGAAGAAACACACAAAGAAAACAATATGATTATCTCTTTTTAAGGATTAAATGTGTATCCTAAGAACTTGTTTTTGTGTGTTTCAGATGTGTTGTTGCTTTTGCTTTCTTGTTCATGTTTCAGAATTAGAATAAGGAGACTCATCCAAAGTAGCGACTAAGAACACCAATGCCAAACATGATTTTCTCAAAAGAGGCTAGGGTACACCGCTGAAGTCCCAGTGGGGGGTTCACCTAGCTCTTCCACTCTGAACCAAAATAAATTGTTCCAATAGTGGGAGATAGTTTGAACACGAGTGACTAGCACCACCTTGAAGAAGTTCCCTATTCCGTTCTAGGAAAATCTAGGGGGCAAGCCGGTGGAAGGAGGTGAATTCCAACATCACCAGACTGAATTGGGGGTCGGTGATGAAATCCAACCTCCCAATGTTTATAATGATACGTGTGAATGTGTGTGATTCTTTTTATATTTTGAAATAGAAAGTGATGCATCAACCAACATTCATGACTACTTTCCTACAATGCCTAAAAAGAACATTTCATTTTTAGACAAATGCATCTATAACTAGTCTATATGATTTTAATGCACTCTCCTATTTTGTGATGAAAACAACCACTGATTGGGCCACATGCAAGCAAACCAAAACACAATGGCCTAGCACGCTGGAGACTAGGGCGGACCTTACAGGAAGAGGTCCGTTGTTCCTAGCAACGCCTAGAGAAAATCTAAAAGAAACCTAGGAAATGCAAAATGCAATTTTTATTTCTCTTTTTCTTTCATTTTCCCTAATTAATCTATGTTTATGCTTGTTGTTTCTGGAAATCAAATGCAAAATATAAAATCAGATAAATATCGAGAAGGGGTACCAACCTTGAATCTCGCTCAGATGACAGAAATTTTACCCTCTGTTGCACTTCTCTGTTGGTCGCTGTTGATCGGAAGCGACTTATGGTCATTGTTGGCAGGAGTGGCTAAGGATTTTGGCAATTGTAGATCAGAGCGGCTGATTTTTTACCGTTGTAGCTCAGAGCGGCCAAACCTACACACAAAAATAATTTAGTTTCTAGGAAGAAAATGAAAAATTAGTGGAGGTCCCACCATGATCACCATCTATAGCGACCCTGGGATGCATGCACCGCTTTACTCTACTTGCAATATTATACCAAAATGAAAATGAAAGACCATGAAATGCATATAACATGAAAATAACAAAGAGAGATCCTTTTATTGATATTGAAACCCGGTTACATATCGATCCCTCTAAGGGATACCCATTTCGATACAATGAATTACAAGTGGGTAAGATGTCCCCTTGCAAGGGGTGGTGCGCTTTTAAAGGCTTCCCGGTTCCACACACGAAAATGTATGAGGGCTTATAGATGCCTCCTTCTCCAAGTCTAATTTTTGGAGGGATATTTGTGCTTTTGAATGTTTCTAATCTATCTAATGAACCTGTAGTCCTATGATCATGAAAACAACAGCACACGCTTAGCTTTCTAAGATTGCCTCCCCGAATGAGGTTGTTAGCAATAAATCTGACAATAAAAGGAAATATGCTCAATGATAATAAATGCAATGAAACTAGTGCTATGAAAGCAAATAAATGAAGCAAAATGGATCTTATGCTAATGATGTGAAATATAAAGAAATAATAATAAGAGAAACTAACACCTAAACCCTAGACTAGGTTTGCGGGCCACTATCTAGGACAGTGACCACTAAGATGAAATCCCTCTCTATTGATCCAAATACTATGGGCTTAAGTTGCTACTAATGTTAAATGATTACCATATGTGTATGGATTATTACCTCTCAGTTGGCTAGCACTTCGTTGCTCCTCAAGGGTGCTCAGATCTACTCTCCAATCTGATAGGGCTTCATTGTGTATGCTCTCCAAGAAAAATCTCTCTCAAAGAAGTCTGCTAAAAGATCATCCTTGGTCTCATAATTGATTATCATGGATCTCCTTGGTGCTCTTAGGCTTGCACCTTTTAAAGTGTGTGAAACCCTAGGTCTATGTTCAGAACCCTAGGATTGAATCCCTCATGTGCACTGGATGTTAGCATGAGAAATTGCCTTTTTTTGTGCTTTGGAGGTCAGTTAACTGAAGTCTAAATTTGGACTTGAGTCTCCCATGTGAACTAGTCGTTAGCATGAGAAGTTTTGTCTTTGTCTATGTTTGAAGGCCAGTTAATTGAAGTCTAACTTTGGACTTGAGTCTCCCATGTGAACTGGTCATTAGCATGAGAATTTTTGTCTTTGTCTATGTTTGAAGGTCAGTTAAATGAATTCTAACTTTTGAATTGAGTCTCCCATGTAAATTGGTCATTAGCATGAGAAGTTTTGCCTTTGTCTATGTTTGAAGGCTAGTTAACTGAAGTCTAACTTTGGACTCGAGTCTCCCATGTGAAGTGGTTGTGAGGGGAATGCAAAGTTGTCCCCACTCACTTTATTGCATGCAAACTGCCACTTCCACCCCTGATTAGGCTTGTTTGTCGATAAAATGCTTTTTATGACTTAGCCGCTATCGTATGTAGTGACTAAGATTTGGTCATTGTCGTCTACAGTGGCTAAGGTCTGGCCACTCTCAGCTTGAGTGGCCAGGATCTAGCCACTCTGGTTTATAGCGGCTAAGCTTGGATGGGTTAAAACTACCATTTTGAGTGGTTAGGACCACTTATTGCTCTTGTAAAGGTCCAAAATTGGACATATGGTCTTCAGATGTGCTCATATGAGTGGTTTCCTAAACATGACATGTTTTAGGTGTCTACACTTGCTTGAAGTTAGAATTTGATAAGAAGACTTGAAAATAGAAGAAGCTATCCAAATCTAAAATATTTGAAGATTACCTTTTATGACAAAAAGGCATAAATATTTCTCCAATTCTACAATAGAAAGGAGAATATTACTAGAGAAGAACAAGCCACCAAACCCTAGGATCGTGAAATAAAGTTTGAGATCACTTTTTGGTGGATTTTTTTGGAAAATCTAACAAAAGTTGCATAACTCTATCTAAAGAAACAAGCTTGATCTACATCCTCTACAACAACTAGTAATGCAAGTAGATTCATTAATTGGATTACTTATCAAATTTGTTAAAGCACCTTATATTGGATCAAAGTTGCAAAGAGGAAAATTTAATTATAGTCTTCAAAAGTGCAAAAAGAGAAAATTTCCTTTAAGTATCAACTGCCTATCTTCTACTTTGAAGAGAAAAAGAAGACTAGATACTACAACTGTGTTTGTAGTGAAATTTGCAAGAGTTCATTCCAGATTGATGCTTGAAAGGTTGTAGTGGAATTTTTAAGTGCATTAGTGGAGAAATAAGGTGAGATTATTGTTACCCTTAAAAGTGCATCTATTAAGAACTATACTATTTGATTTTTTAACTAGTTATTCTCAATTATTTTGTGTTTTTAAAATCACAAAAACTAGCACAAAATATGCAACACTTTCATGGCCAAAATAAGCCACCATTACAAGTAAAAATGTGGAGAAAAAATCACTATTGAATTCCTTAAAGGAAGCCTCAAATCAAGACCTTGGAAGTCTCAACATTCAAGGAGAGTGTAAGGGTTTCATTTCAGTATAGTGTGCAGGAATCCTTATTCAAAAATAGCATTTCATTAGCTTGGATTTGTTATAATCACAATGACATTGAGAGGGGGGGTGAATCAGTGTGTTCTTTAAAAACTTAAAAGCAATTTAGACTTTTAAATAAACTACAGCAGATTAAAATAGAAATAATAAAAGTACTAAGAGCATCACACATAACACGACATTTTAACGAGGTTCACCGATGTGGCTACTCCTCAAAAATACTGCTTGGACTACCATCCAAATCCAGTCAAATGCAAAGCTACAACTTTACATAATCATTCACCAGCACCAACTGGTAAGAGGCACCAACCTCTAAATTTTATCTGCTACAACAGAATGGAGCACCAACTCCAATTTTTCCAGCTCCAACTGGAAAGAGGCACCAACCCCTTTTACCAAGCTACAACTTGGAGATAGTAATAAAAATTGCAGAATTAAACTGTCACCTCAATTTGCACGATCTGTTGTTTTTCTTGCGTTCTGCTGCTTGTCGGCATTCGACTGCTGCTATGAAAAATGATTCACACTTTTTCAACCACTCCTCTATATCTCTCCGCGTTCTCTGCTGCAACTTCACAGAAATATTACTTCTACAGCCAGCACACTGTCATTTCACACTCGAAACATGACTTCTGCATACCGCGTTCTTATCTTCTCTTTGCACCACTCACTCTGCTGCACCTTCCATGAAATCTCACTTCTACCATCTACGTATTTTTGCCTCGGACTTTAAACACGTCGTCTGCATATCGCTCTCTTTGTTCTCGATCAGTCGATACGCACTCACTCACTATCTCATCGCTGCGATCTCTTTTCTTTAACTCCAAAGAACTATCACCGACTTACACTCTGCTGCACATGAACTTCATTCGCATATATCGCATCACGCCCACACTTCAACCTTGCAACAGTCCCGCCTTTTTATAGAAGAGAATATCCCATCAAAACATTCTCAAACACGTCGGCTGCAACCCTAATTAGGTCAACATGAAACCCTAGAATTTTTCGGTTGCTTAACCTTGCTTTGTCAACAGGAAACCCTAATTGATCCGTTGCAAAACCCTAGCAACGTCGGCTTTGAAAACAAGCCGGTGAACTACTTTAATTTAATTTTAAAATATTAATTTAAATTTTAAATAAATAAATAAAATTTAAACTGGATATTTAAAATTAAATATCTTCATCATCGGAGCACCTTTTTCAACAAAACGAAGAGCTAACTTGGGTTTTAAGAAAAACCCATTTCAAAACTGCTGACCATGGATTTAAACAAAACCTATAATTTAGTCTGCCTTGGTTTTCACAAAAACCCTTCCGCTCTTTGACATCAATGACAACATCAACACTTGAGCAAGGGCAATGTACCCAAGGTACCCAAAATTGCCAACAATCTCCCCCTTTGTCATTGATGGCAACCCTTTACTAAAAACACATCTTCAAGAGCCAAAACTGAAATCAATCTCTTTGAAGTTTTGCTCCCCCTGACTTGAAGCTTTCCTCTTCACTTGAAGCTCTCCCCCTTACTCATATCTCTCCCCCTTTGTCATCAATGGCAAAGGGCCACCTTTGGGGCTCGGAACTAAGAATGAGCCTCTTAGCTTAGTCCCTCCCCCACCTCCTGATGAGGTGATTAATTCTGGGGTGGGAGTAAAACTCCCATTAGGCACTGATCAACATCAACGTCTATAACTTCCTTGTCGGGTCTTCTCTTGAACTCTTTGACCATATTCTTGTTCCTGTCATTGTTCTGATCCTTGGACCTGATCATGCCACTGTTCCTGTTCCTATATCCTGGAATTTCAACTCTGCACTGTCTGACAATGTGACTTTTATTGTTGCACTTATAACAAGTAATAGTGTTGTTTCTTTTAGGCATACCTGTTCTTTGAATCCACATGTTCTGACTAAGCCAGTTCTGACTAAACCTATTTTGACCAAGCCTGTTAGTGTGATGTTCTTTTGTTTTAAATGAAACTCTGGTCTGTTTACCCTTCTGACATGAAGCACACATACTATTTGCAGGTTTTTTAATGATTGGAATATCTCTCACTACTTGTTTAGCGCTAATTCTTACCAGATTATCAAAACTTATGTGTCCAAGCCTCTTATGCCACAACCAGTTCTCTTCTTCTTGTCCCATGAAGCACATACCTTCTGAAAACTCTGAGAGTGTGTACAGATTGCCAGACGTCCTTGAGCCGGTTGCTATTAATTTCCTGCTGTTTATTTTTCTGACTTCACAACCATGCTTCTTGAAAACTACTTCATGTCCTTTGTCACAGATTTGACTCACACTCAATAGATTATGTTTCAAACCATCCACATATAAAACTTCCTCTGACTTGATCTTTCCTTCACTAATTTTGACCGTTCCTTTACCTATTATTTTGGCTCCGTCATTGTTGCCGAATTTTATAGAACCACCCTCATACTTTTGTAGATTTTCGAATTTCTGTTTGTCACCTGTCATATGACTTGAGCAACCACTATCAAGAATCCAAGGAACATGTTTATTCTGAGCTCTAAAAGTTGTCTGCACTATTAAAGAATCTTGTTCTTTCCTGAGCTGTTCTTTTTGTTTCCATTCTGTTTTAACTGTGGTATTGGGTTCTAGCTGTGACTTCCCCTTTTTAGAATTTTGCACATATCCTTCAGTATAAATTCTATTTTGTTTTGCTCTATACGGTTGAAATCTGCTTTCATGAGGTTGATATGAAACAGACATACTACGACAATTTCTGGCAATATGACCAAAGTTGTGACACTTAAAACACTCTACTGCATAACTCATTAAAGGAGCAAACGCATTTCTACTAGTGAAACTTCTTGGACCTACGTTGTATTTGCAGTCAACAATTTTATGCCCATAAACATTACACTTGAAACAAAAACCATAGAAATAATGATTAAACCTGAAAGATGGTCTTGGCCAGGTTGTTGCTGGAGCCTTGGATCTTCTATTCTTTTGATGTGTGACCTTAGTAAAGCCATCATTGTCAGCTGCTATTTCAGGTCTGGCATTATATCTTTCTTTTGCTTGTACTTTCGATTGTTCTTGTCTTTGTTCTTTTCACTTTCAACATTGCTTGTTTTTGGTTCAGTTGATGATTCTCCTTTAGTAAAGCCGAGACCAAATTTGATGCCTGTGGATCTTTGATCGCTCAGAATTTTGTCCAGTTTCATCGAGCTTTCTTCACGTTTTAGATGACAGTTGATTTTTCGATCCAGCTCTTGTATTTGTATTCGGAGACTCACATTTTCTTCTTCCAATTTGCTGCAGTGGTCTATCTTCATGGAAACCTGTATTTCCAGATCTTCAGACATTTTCTTGTATTCTTCAGTCTGTGTTTTTAAACTGGCAATAATGTTGTTTGCATCCTTAAGTTTCCTTGACAATTTTTCATTCTTCTTTTTCTCCGATTCCCATTTCGTAAGAGCAGACACTAGCTCACCCTCTAAATCAACTTCAGCCTCAACTTCTTCAACTTCAGAGTTCATCCCCTCTATGTTCTCTGATTCGTCTATTTCAAACGCCATAAAAAGAGCCTCACCTGTTCCTTCTTCGAGTCTTCACTGGAGCTCGTCCTCTGAAGATTCTACATTTTGGGAGATAAAGCTTTTCTTATTAAACTTACCTTTTCTGAAATTTGATTTCTTCCTCCATTCTCCTCTTTCTTGATGTTGAGTTTCTTCACCTTTGTTTTTGTCATTGAAAGGACATTTGGTAGCAAAGTGTCCAATGCCTCCACATCTGAAACATTTAAGAGGTAGCATTCCTTTGTATTTTCCTTTTCCTTTCTTCAGCTTTCTTACAAAATTTGCTTCCATTATATCTGAATCATTTTCTTCTTCAGATTCATGTTTTGTGCTTTTGCCTTTTTGAGCTTTGAAGGCTGCTTCTCTATCTGTGGGATTAGACTTTCCTATTCTCATTTCAAAAGCAGTCAAGGACCCATGCATCTCATCCATACTAAAATGATTTAAGTCTTTGGCTTCTTCTATGGCAGAGACTTTAGAATCAAATCTAGGAGGAAGTGATCTCAATACCTTTTTCACAATAGCAGCATCGGTTAATTCTTCGCCAAGACCTCTGATTGAATTTGTGATCCCATTGACTCTTTGCATGAAAGTCTCTATGTTCTCATCATTGTCCATCTTTAAAGATTCGTATTGAGCTCGGTGTGCTTGAAGTTTAGCCTCCTTGATCCTGTCATCTCCTTCATGAATTTTCTCTAGTTTATCCCAGATCTCTTTTGCTGATTCACAACTTATGACTTTGACTAGCTCATTGTCAATTAGTCCACACATAATAGCATTTCTTGCTTTTGAATCATATTCAAATGCCTTTTTACCTATAGTGTCTGTTGGAGCGGTGGCAGGAGCTTTGTAACCATTGACTACCGCACCCCAGATGTCAAAGCCCAACGCACTGAGATAAGTCTGCATTCTAATTTTCCAGAATGCATAGTTTGTCCCATCAAACATTGGCACTTTGTTCGAAGAGAATCCTTCACCACTTGCCATTGTGTAAATTCCAAGATCACCTTAGCTGTTTAAGCCTCTTCAGGTACTTGGCTCTGATACCAATTGTTATAATCACAATGACACTGAGAGGGGGGGTGAATCAGTGTGTTCTTTAAAAACTTAAAAGCAATTTAGACTTTTAAATAAACTGCAGTAGATTAAAACAGAAATAATAAAAGTACTAAGAGCATCACACATAACACGGCATTTTAACGAGGTTCACCGATGTGGCTACTCCTCAAAAAGACTGCTTGGACTACCATCCAAATCCGAGTCAAATGCAAAGCTACAACTTTACATAATCATTCACCAGCACCAACTGGTAAGAGGCACCAACCTCTAAATTTTATCTGCTACAACAGAATGGAGCACCAACTCCAATTTTTCCAGCTCCAACTGGAAAGAGGCACCAACCCCTTTTACCAAGCTACAACTTGGAGATAGTAATAAAAATTGTAGAATTAAACTGTCACCTCAATTTGCACGATCTGCTATTTTTCTTGCGTTCTGCTGCTTGTCGGCATTCGACTGCTGCTGTGAAAAATGATTCGCACTTTTTCAACCACTCCTCTATATCTCTCCGCGTTCTCTGCTGCAACTTCACAGAAATATTACTTCTACAGCCAGCACACTGTCATTTCACACTCGGAACATGACTTCTGCATACCGCGTTCTTATCTTCTCTTTGCACCACTCACTCTGCTGCACCTTCCATGAAATCTCACTTCTACCATCTACGTATTTTTGCCTCGGACTTTAAACACGTCGTCTGCATATCGCTCTCTTTGTTCTCGATCAGTCGATACGCACTCACTCACTATCTCATCGCTGCGATCTCTTTTCTTTAACTCCAAAGAACTATCACCGACTTACACTCTGCTGCACACGAACTTCATTCGCATATATCGCATCACGCCCACACTTCAACCTTGCAATAGTCCCGCCTTTTTATAGAAGAGAATATCCCATCAAAACATTCTCAAACACGTCGGCTGCAACCCTAATTAGGTCAACATGAAACCCTAGAATTTTTCGGTTGCTTAACCTTGCTTTGTCAATAGGAAACCCTAATTGATCCGTTGCAAAACCCTAGCAACGTCGGCTTTGAAAACAAGCCGGTGAACGACTTTAATTTAATTTTAAAATATTAATTTAAATTTTAAATAAATAAATAAAATTTAAACTGGATATTTAAAATTAAATATCTTCATCATCGGAGCACCTTTTTCAACAAAACGAAGAGCTAACTTGGGTTTTAAGAAAAACCCATTTCAAAACTGCTGACCATGGATTTAAACAAAACCTATAATTTAGTCTGCCTTGGTTTTCACAAAAACCCTTCCGCTCTTTGACATCAATGACAACATCAACACTTGAGCAAGGGCAATGTACCCAAGGTACCCAAAATTGCCAACAGGGATTGACTATCATCCAAAGAAGAAGAAGCAAGAAGTATTACATAAAAATTCTTCATTTTGGTGCAAGATCTATCTATTACAAAAGCACCTCTTTTATCCCTTTGAAAGGATAAAAGTATTACTATTTACAAGGGGTAATAAGGACGTTATACCCAATAGATTTTTGGCAAGAGGAAGGAGCCACCAAAGGGCTCACACGTCCATGAATCAAGATGTTTAAAAACATCATATTCCTCCATAAAATCTAGCCCTATAAGTAGTATGTCACCTGCAACAGTGGAGCCGTTGAAAGTATCACTTGTGTCTACGTAGAAAAAATGGTAGCATTCAGTGAAATATTGTCTACGTAAAAGGCCAAGAAAAAGGGCTACCTATTGGTTGTTACAAATAGCACTATCTTTTAAGCACTAAATAAGGGCACAAACTGGCACTAGAACAAGCTACGAATCCTAAAAATAGGTGAAGAGAAAGGAGCTATACCTAAGACATCCATTGAAACAAATATCCACAAAAAAAGGAGCTCGAACCATGGAGTAATCTAGTTGTAGCCATATTTCATCCTCACCAAGACAACATGCAAAATGAAGTTTACATCTCAAGAAACATAGCAATATCACATAAAATGCAAAGATAAAGGAAGAATTAGGGTTGCAAGCTCATATTTGAAGCGTTATAAAGAAGGCTTACATGCACAAGCCTTGAGTTCTATTTGGCAAAAAAACTCTAAGCATCCCAACATTCATGAAGATCCAAGCGCTCACCTAAAATGGAGTTACATACGTTTAGAGGGAGTTAAGAATCTTTGGAGGTTACCACCAACCTCATCATTACCAAAGGTATGTTGAAGACACCTACCTTGTAACACTTCAAGTGATAGAACGAAGTTCATCCTATTTAAGGTGCTTATCCTAGAAAAGGAGATAGAACGAAGTCAAACAAAGTCAAGCATTTATGCATTGAATCTCACTTGGAGAAAAAGGATAATTCAATCCATACACCATTCAAAGGTGTAAGAGAAGCATCTAAATGTTTTCAAAAAACCAAAAAACTAGTGCTTGCATTTGGAGGATCTTTGTCATAATAAAAACACATTTCAAGGATTTTTCGATGCCATTTGCAGAAGAGGAGTGTCAACCTAAGAGGAAACTAGCATCAGTCAAAGAGGTATATGAATTACCATAAGCGCTACACTCCAAAAAGCTACGAATCATACAACTTACAACATTGAAGGATTATTAAGGTAAAGGTTTATTTTATTATTTTCTTGCTTTAAACCTAAGGTTTTTGGAGTTATAAGGGTACATTACATCTACTATTGCAATATTCAGCATTAGTAATTTATTAAGCAAGAATATTTTAAAATTATTAATATTTGCAAAAGGTAACAAAGGAGGAATAAGGGTAATTACTAAAATTAAAATTAATTGCAAATATTATTTTCTAATTTTTCCAAATTTTGGAGTTTTAAGGAATACAACATTAAATTAAAGATTGAAAATTAGAAAACATTAAAAATCAACCAAAAGGGGTATTTAAAGAGGTTTATTAAATATTTTCAAAGTTTGGAATTTTTATAATAGTGTTGTCTCAAAAATACTTAAATGAGGTAAAATAAATCCAACATCAAAACCTCTTCAAAAATTGAAATAGTGCTTAGTTCAATAGGAGTAATAAGGAGATAAAAAAGTTGATTTTTGTGTTTACAAAATTTTACAAAATCAACCCAAAATTGAACTAAATTTTACAAAAATCACTATATTGATCATATATCCTATCCAAAACATCCTAGGGAGTCATAAGTCATTCTATAAAACTTGGTAATAATAGCATCCATCAAAAATTACCAAGTTCTAAATTCATTGGATAGATGTAAGCTTTCTACAAAACCTAAAAAATTATTAGATTTGTGAATTCTCATCATTAGGAAGACATAAGGAAGTCCACAAAATCTAAGGTTTGATAAAGGGAATTCAATGGCATCCAACAAATTCTTCCTAACTGAATCCCAACTACTCAAGGGAAAACAAAGAAACCTGCCACAGGTGATACCGAGATTCTAAAATTTGAGGAAAATGATTCAAAAGACCTAATGATCACAATATTTGCTATCACTTATGAAATACAACCTTATACCAGTTCAGAAAAAACATCTACTGAAGCTTGGACAAGCTTAGAGAAAATATTTGAAGGAAATAATAAATCCACCATTCTTCATCTTCAAACTCAACTACATTCCTTGAAAATGAGCAGTGGGTAAAGCATAGATCTATTTATAAGGAAGGTATCAGATATTAATGGAAAATTGTTAACCCTTGTATAAGAGCCTAAATATGAACTTACTCAAGTAACGATGAGAGCACTTCCAAACAACTATACGAATTTGGTCACATATTTACAAATCCTAAGTAAAGATAATTCTTTTGATGACTTAGTCAATATCCTTTAGGAATTTGAGGTGGAACACACTATGAAATATGAGATGATAAACACTACATTGGCATCAAAATATAATCCACAAGGAAATATTGCTTCATCAGCAAAAGGATGGAGAACATGATATTTTAAGATATGCAAAGTGAAAGGTAATAACACTAGTTATTGCAGGTACAATCCCAAAAACCAGAATCAAAGAAATCATATAAACAATGGGAATAAATTTCAACCATGATAATATCAAAGTAATTCTCATCAGTAGAAATTTTAGCGACCAACCAATTATCCTCAATTAGAGTATCGAAGGTGGAATCAAAAAGGACACCTGGTTAAGAGGATAGAAGAAATTGAAGAACAAGAGGAACACGCAGAAGATTATAAGGTGAAATATTTGTCAGCGGATGTAACACATTATAGAGACACTAACCATTTTCTTGAATAGGTTACAAATAATCCATAGGAAGAGTACAAAGTTCAAGATGAAGAAGAAGATCCATATTGAAGACTAAAGTCTTCAATACCCAAATAATGTAATACAGGGGGTGTTAGAGTTAGATTCTATTACATTATTTGGATCACGTAGATGTACCTTTATAGGTACATACATAGGACATTAAATTACTTTAGAGGGAAGTTATTTAGTTACTTTATTCAATGTAATAAATGCATAAGTTTCAATGTGCAAGTTGTAAATGTGCAAGGTGTCCCTTGTATAGCTAGGTAGAGTGTTGTCCAAGGAATCTATCTTCCATTATAAAAGGACCTCATTGTAAGAGATTGATAAGATAGTAGGTAGTAGTAGAATTATTGTGTAACTCCATTAGTGATGGAGTACAATGTAGTCATGTATCTTCTTGCATGGAGTGTCCATTTCCTCCATAGTAACATTGTATTCATTTCCATCATTTCTATTTATAGCATATTTTTGCAATCTCATAAATTTACTCTCTCATATTTTTGCATCTTGTGATTGCCATCTCCCATTGTGATCTACCTCAAAAGCTAA
This sequence comes from Wollemia nobilis, assembly GCA_028583015.1. Taxonomy (NCBI): domain Eukaryota; kingdom Viridiplantae; phylum Streptophyta; class Pinopsida; order Araucariales; family Araucariaceae; genus Wollemia; species Wollemia nobilis. The sequence continues at coordinate 1,807,576 of JAQPPZ010005362.1, read as the reverse complement.
CACTAATGGGTTTCCAACATCATATTTAATATTATAAATATGATCCTTTTATGCCTATTGTTAATGAAGTTTTAAAAAACTTAGAACCCTTGCTTCCCAAGTTCAACCATTAGATCATAGACCTCACTTTGGCACTAGAAACTCTATATTATTACAACCACAATTGCCTTTTTTTCCAATAGACTAAATATGGGTCCTTAATAAGAGCTTGTATAGCCTTAGAAAGTGTTGCACTAATAAATATTTTAGCCTATATTTGAACCTTAGCTTTACACCCATCATAACCTTTAAGTAAATTAATACAATGTTGAATAGATATACCTCAAAAATTAATCCATCTATCATTCTCTTTTGACCTCTCTTCCTCACACTAAATTACTCTCAATCCCTAAATGCACTCTTGATCATTGATCAAGGAAACATTAATCAAGACTATATTCACACAAGATCTTCTATTATAAAAAATTATTAGTTGTACACCTCAACCGAATAAAACTTAACTTACTAAATTGTGACTCATCATCTTGCCTTCAATTATGCCATATAAACTAGGAAGACTCATAAAATTTTGAATAAGACCTAAGAAAATTAATATACCAAAGTTTTTTCTTCACATTACCTATTTATTGAACTTGTTTTCAATAATATATACAAAAGAAGAATGTCAACTTCTATATTTATTAGATTCAACCATGTCAAAATCACTTAAAAGGATCAAATCAGAAACAAGTAAGGTAGTCCCAATCCATTCCCATAATTTTATATGTTCAACAATTAAAGAGGTAGCATAAATACTAGATAATCCTGTTACATGCCCTTTGATAGAGACAATAGCCCTAAATATTCTATGGCAAGGATTTTTCTAAAGCAAATCTGTAGGTCATATTTAGGAGACTACTTATATGGAAACCTTTGTAGGTCATATGATTGATCTTGGACTTTACCAAGGCTAAGCAATGGTTTTAACCACTCAAATAGGGTAGTCTAGTCCTATGCAGCTTTAGCTACTGATGTCATCAGTAGCTGCGATTGCAGCCATCGACGAGAGTGGCTAGGAACTAATTATGCCTAACAATAGCAACTAAGGGCAACTTGCCCCTAGCTACACTAAGTGAGAATGGTTAGCCCTATAACAAACTCGGGCTAGCAAAGCTGAGTGAAATCTATTGTGCCTAAGGGATTCATGAATGGTCGAATCTTTTGAATTCATCCTCTCAACTACCTAGACATAACTAATTCTTTATCTTGGCTTCCCTATGAAGCCAAGGCAAGGGGATTGGGTGTCTATAAAAGACCCCAAATTTTTATTGCAAATCCTGTTCAATTCATGCACCTATGCCATAGCGAAGATCTATCGAATCGAGGAGTGAATCAAAATCCCTTTGAGGTGTAACAGAGCTCTATTCAATTGGAGAATGACACATGTTTGCTTATCAATGGTGGATGCCCTAGCTTGAGACCAAATTCACTATTCAAGAGTCCAATTGAAATGTATTGATGTCGAATTCAACTGTAAAATTGTGTGCCAAGATGCAAGTAACCCTTGAACATCAATTATGCAGTAAATCAAGCAATATCATATCGAGATTTAGAGAGTAGAGTACTCAGCCTATGGTTATTATTTTTGATAGCAACCCACAGGCTTAGCCATCAAATTTGATAGTGACTAGCAGAGCTAGCTACTCTATTTGATAGCGACTAGGATATGATTTAGTATTTTCTATATTTTAGCCATTGATTTCCTATTCTCAACATGTATTTAGCTTTATCTAGCATAGATTAGTTATATTTAATACATTTACATGGTTCATTTCTAGTTTTATAAGAATATTTATATTCATTTATGTATTTCATGCATTTCATCTTACCTTTAAGTTTTAGCTTTCTTTATTGCATTTTCTTTGAAACTAGCCTCATCTTGAGAGGCATCATGTGCTACTGATATATCTTGTAGTTTCTTTGTGTGTAGGTGATAGATTCATTCAAGGGTCCAAGAGCATCATCGAGTTCATATTCCTTGACATCAAATAAGGAGACAACTAGTAAGCCCTCTTATAAGTAAAATAGTGGATGTGTGAAGATCATTTGAGTGCATCTCTCCCCGTTGAGGGGCTATAATATTTGTAACAATTGTATCAAATTGAGGGATTCCCTAAGAGGGAAATATTGTAATCAAACTCCTTGTGATTAATAAAGAGCACCCCATTTTAATCATATTTATCTTGCAATGATTACATGCTTTCATTGTTTCAATTTGGTATATATTGCAAATAGATTAGATGCATGATTTTCAATATTTACAAGTGGTGATCATGGCTAGACCTACCCATTTTATTGGTTGTTTAATTATATTTTTTTGTTTTTTCTTATTGTAGGTACAACTTCTCTAAGCAAAAGTGGCCAGAAAAACATCAATGTCAGCAACTAGCATCGCAGTCATCCTGATCCTCATCATCCAACAAAAAACATAGACAAAAAATAGTCAACAGCCTATTTCTTCATCGGATGTGGATCCACCTATAAGTGATCATATTCCATTTATTTATTTCTTGCTTCTTCTTTATTTTTGAAAGTAAATAGGGTTAAGTAATTCACATAGAAAAGGTTAAAGGATAAATCAATCATTTATTTTCTATGTTTCTGCTAGTTTTTGTTGGGAACAACTTTCTTTGCTAGCCACCCTAGAATCTAGTAGCTAGAATTCTAGTTGCTATTGTATCTAGTGGTCATGACTATGCACCACTAATTGCAGTAGTGCTACTATTTATATTGGTTGTAGTTTTTCTTTCTTGGGGCTTGATAAAAGGTCGATTCATGTTAATATGTATTGAATTTTTTTTACTATTAAATTTCATTTACATGCTACATTTTTTGAAAATAAAACGCTATTTATTTGCATGTAGTTAAAAATCAATGTATTCTATTTTATGCATTGCACTTTCATTCCAAGTAAAATGAACCAATCACACACCACGATCCATGAATAAATATCAGTGGCGTTGGGCTCTCACATCCAACCCACTGATCAATACCAATGGTGGAAGTTATTACCACTCGGTTGGCTTGTCTAACATTGTATCTTCATTACCCATTCATGGCCAAGGTTGATTCAAGAATTGTCCTATCTATAGAAAATTGCATATATTCCTCTTTGGAGGGGTGTTTCACTAATCATAGTGTGCTAGGTGAGAATTGGTAGTACCTATGCTCTCTGATCGGGTATGGATTTCATATCCATATTTTGGTGGGTAGATAGCCTAGATGTCATTACCGGGTTTTTCGCTGTGAGTATATAGGTGAAAGTTTTAAATAATCTAAGAATTATATCAACTATTGCAAAAATTATAAGAGTTCATATTGGATTCACAACAAATAAAAACACACGAAACAAGTTTTAGGAAACACAAAAAAAACTTAAAAGAGATAATCACCTTGTTTACTTTGTTTGTCTTAAAACTTACACAAAATATAATTTCATAAGCTTATGGTCACCACATGGGGTTGTTCTTGATCCATGGCCGAGGCGGTATCCAATGCACCAAAGGGCCTAGAACACCCTAGAGGCAACACACATACCCCTAACATACCTGAAAAAAATTTAGGTAGACTTAGAGGGGATAACTCCACACATAGGGATTCTCATCGAGAAACCCAAACTAGAAGACCAAATCTAGGTTCTTATCGTGACCCGAATGAGGGGGTGTCAAGACCCCAATATTCACATGATATTCATGGATAAAATCCACCCAATGAGGGGCAATATAGAAGGGGTTTACTAATATCATACCCGAAAGATCTTTAAATTGCTCTGAGCAGGGAGGATATTTGATAGATCTTCATAGTATCAAAGTAGAAAGTATGCCTCCTGATCGAACATGGAGACTGCACCAAATTGATCACCTAGGACAAGCTCCTGGTAGGTTATCACATAGGGCTACCTCTACTACTCCTTCTCCCTTAGAGAGTGCGCATAGTGAAGATATAGTGCGACATACTTATGCCCAAGGTAAATGTTCCAAATGCTCATGCAGTACAAATGCCCCATCCACATATGCAAACATAGAACAAAGAGTTAACCACAATACCAATGTAACCTCTATATATGGAGGAAATAATGTAGTGGATAATTTCGTCATAACTCATACTGCTAGGACTCCTTACACAGAGTTACAAATCCAAATATCCAACATGAAATACAAGCAAATCAAATGCGTAGGCTTTGTGTAGTCTAAAGAGAACAATTGCTCCAAGATCAATTGGAGGATTTGTGAGCTGAAGGTGAGAAATTAGATAACCTATAACAAGAAGATGTAGATAGAAAAATGTTACTTCATTAGCATGTGTATCAACACTATCTAAGACAGCAATGCATCCTTGACCAAAAGGAGCATGAAGAGCGATCAAATAGATTAGTTCAAATTAACCTACTTTCAACTAGTGAGTATGGAGAGCAACATAATACAAGGCATGTTGCTTCACATCCTGAGCTTCCCACTAGATAGGTAGAGCACCATTCTCATCATAATTCACATCATGCATCTAGGCAACACCAACATCAAGCACTAAATCTACCTGAGCAATATAGGTTGGAAGAGTCAGAGTCGAATGATCAGGATTAGTAGTATCCTGAACCACCCTTAGTAGATATGGCCAATGAATACAATCGACCACCTCGATCTCAAAGGGACTTATTGAAGAACACAAGCTTATACTAAGAGGGAGGGTGAACAATATTAGACCACTTTTTACTTTTCCTTCCCAATAAATATTATGCAATGTAAAGATAAAAATATCAACAGTAATAAAGCAATGCACAAATAACCACACACAATAGAGACACCAATTTAATGTGGTTCACCCATTGTGGGCTACTCCATGGAGAAAATATTTCACTAAAATTTTCTCAATCAATCTCTTGGGAATCCTTTCCCTATTACAATGTTTATGGACCTCTGTATAAAGGAGACACAAATCCCCTAATCAAGTTCGTGGATCTCTATCCATAGGAGAACTCCTTTCTCCTTAGATATGATTGGTGATATTCTAGAATAACTATTGCCCACACTGCTCTAGCTAATGGATCTCTATCCATTGAAGACACATGTCCTCACTGCCCTAGCTAATGGATCTACCCCAAACTTTAACTCTATGTTTGAACAAATAAACTCAGCTAGATTTGCACCAAACCTTAACTCAAGGTTTGAACAAATCAATCAATCAACTCTTCTCTCAAGTCTTCTCAAAGACTTATCTCAAATATGCCTTATAAGCTTCCACAAAAGCTCACACTAATCTATCCACAAGTCCTCTCTAGAACTTGTCCAAATATGCTCAACAAGTCCTCACTAGAACTTGTCCAACTCTGCTCTCAATATGTATTGTAAGCTTCCACAAAAGCTCACACAAATATGTCCACAAGTCCTCTCTAGAACTTGTCCAAATCTGCTCAACAAGTCCTCACTAGAACTTGTCCAATCTCATAGAAACACAAGGATAATTATTAGAGACTCAATATGTTTCACATTAATCACAATGCTCAATCACTTTCAATCACTCTTTTAGAAATATATAGAGAATTGTTAGAGACTCAATATGCTTCACATTCACCTCAATGCTCAATCACTTTCACTCACTCTTTTAGAAACATATAGAGAATTTTTAGAGACTCAATATGCTTCACACTCACAAACTCTCAATCACTTTCAATATTTCTTTTATTACATAAACATATAGAGAATTGTTAGAGACTCAATATGCTTCACATTCACCTACACTCAACCTCTCTCTCAAATCAATTCAGAATATAGAACAATTTGTTTCATATAACTTGAGCTATCACTTCACGCATCCACTTGACTAGGTTCAACCAACTCTACTCAATCAATCACTCAATGAAATAATCATTGCTCACAAATCCTAGTCCAAACATATGAACACTCACTCAAATGTTTCCAACAATGCTTATCAACCAATCTCACATAAAAATGATACTCATGTTCTTTGCAAAACCTAGTTCAAGTTTTTCACTCAACTTAATCACTTCAAAAACAATGCTTATAAAACAAGGTTTTATCAACAACACTCAATTCCAGAAAACCTTGAAGCATTAATTAAAAACACACTCAACAATGCTTAACCAAACAATCATTTTCACTCCAAATTTTCATTAACAACTTTCAAAAATCACTCACTAGGAAGAATATGCCCATACCTTTTTTTGGATGTAAATTTACCTTTATAAAAATCTATCTCAATCACAATTTTCTGCTTTCCAATTCCAATGGTTAGACACAACAATATCACTTCAACACTTTCTCAAAAATATTCTGTAGACACAAAATAATCACAACTCAATTTAAGCCTTATTGCTTCCTTTTAAAAATAACACTCATCATACCATACATGAAAATACTTTCTTTGGTGGTAGCACCCAGTGTTGTAGGTGAGTTGGAGAGGAGAGGGCAATCCTCCAAGGGAGGTCCCAGGTTCAAATCTCCACCCTACCAAAAAGCTGAATTAGGTATCTAAAATCCAATTGATAATGTTGGTACGGGTAGGGTCGGGTGCGACCCCGGGTGACTTTGACGGTGTAGAACCCCCTGTTCGTGGTCTCTCAAACCAAGGCGGCTCCACAAGGGGTTTTTCGCTTAAAAAAAAATACTTTCTTTGATACACCTTATAAACTCCAACTTAAAATAATATCCAACACTTCACAAACACCTTACAATTATTTCCAACCATTAAAGCAAATGACATCAAAAATTTAATTTGCATAACCCTTATAACTCCCCATGCAACCTTATAAACCAAATATAATGCAAAAATTAATTTTTAATTTCTCAACAACCACTTCTGAAATTTTTGGTGCCTAAATTCTAATGCATACCTTGATTTATCCAAAAAGTAGTTTCGACATGATTCGATCTATCGTCTCCCTAAGGCCTAAGAGCCTTAGCACTTGGGAGCCCACCGAGTGGGCTATAGTACCCACGTGAAGGAAAAAACTTCCTCCACCTTATGCCTCGTGCGCCTTTTGTCTTCTTCAAAGTCCACTACTCTCTCTACTTCGTTGTAGCACACATCGCAAGAAATTCACATTAATTTTCAAATGAATGCATGGTAACTTCTAAGGTGTGTGGATCCCACTTTTTATACATGATTTGATTTTTCTCCCACGTCGACACTTTTAGTAATTCGAATTAAAATTGGAATTATGATTTTAATAACCCACCTTTGCGGGACAAATGAAAAATTCCATGACTTTGCTCAAGAAAGTTAGATGATAGATTGCAAGAAATATCAGAAATATTTTTAAGCATTTATGAATAACAAGGCAACTTGATGATAACAAGAAATTTATTAGACGTTTTTTGCAGGACTGCCCAAACTACCGAACTTGTTTCGGCCATATCTCACTCATCCGGACTCGAATTGAGCTAAAATTTTGAGGTTAGATGCCTAAAAAACCCTAGAACGTCTCCACAAATTTTCATATCATTTGGAGCAACATAGATCCTAGCGCATTTCTATGTGTGAACGAGATATTTGGCAAGTGACTATGCAAGGGTTTCATCTAGGTTGAGTGCAAGCAGCTCCAGAGGTTGGTTTTTAGGGCCTTATGGCCCTAGTGGCCAATATTTTTCTAGTTTATGCTCAATATTTTAGTATGAAATGTTGTAGGGGATCCAATATGGGTTAGAAATTTATCTTTCAATAGATCATAATGTGAACTTGTGTGACAACGACTTCCAATTTGCTGCACAAAAGAAAAGTGAAAACCATACCTTTCCACGGTGTCTAGGGCAAGGATTAAAGATATCACAAAACAAGTTTCAAGCAGTTGATTAAAAATGGCTCATATCTCAAGTGAATCTGGTGCTAAGGTGCACCCACAAAATAATTCTACTATGAAAACCCCTGTCAAGGGTAAGAATTTTGAAGACTCAGTCCCAAAAATGAATTTTAGGGATGCCCTTCATGATGGACAACCTCAGCCCAATGCTAATGTCAATCTTAGGGCTTCCCATAAACCTTTAAGAATGCCTAATATTGATCCCAGGAAAATGGAGTCAGGATGTCTTAAAGCAGTTGATGGAACTCCTATTTTTAAGCTTGATATAGATAACATTCAGACTGGCATTGAAGATTTGGAAAAAAGAGGACTAATTTGTCGGTTCGTGGGTTTTCGTCCGAGTCTATCTGCTTTCAAAGTCTGGGCTGCAAAAAGCTAGAAAACTAAAGGTGAGTTACAAATATCTATTTATCCAAATGGTTATTTTCTTGTTTTATTTGCTAATAATGAAGATAGAGAGAAAAATTTTCAAGGGGGTCCTTGGTTTTTTGGAAGGGCAGGGCTTTTCATGAAGCCTTGGCATACTAAATTTAAAGCCGAAGAAGAGATGCCTTCTATTGCTCCCGTGCGGGTTAGACTCTTTGGCCTCCCTATTGAATTTTGGAATCCTATTTTTTTCTTCAATTGGAAACTCTTTAGGAACTTTTATGATGACTGCTGATTGTACTCAAAATTTTGAACATATTATTTATGCTCGGATTTGTGTTTTAATTGATTTTGACAAACCCCTACGTAAAAATATCACATTACAATTTGGGGAAGACACTTGGGAGCAAGTAGTGGACTATGAAAACATTCTTTTTCATTGTAGAATTTGCCATGAATATGGTCATTTGGCCAGTGCTTGCCCAAATAAAATTCTTGATCAAAAGAAAGAAGATATAAACTTAGCAGGTTTCCAAATACCTAAGAAGAAGAACACTCAGAAAAAACCAGTTATGAAGGATCAATCAAAGTCATCTGCTAATATGTTTGAAATCCTTTCCACAAATGATGTCCCAAGTGAGGAAGAGGAAATAATGGAAACTAAAATCTTAGAAACACAATTTAAATATGAAGGGAAGAACTCAGAGACAAACCAACAAATCAAAGGTTTTCAACAGAAAAAAAAAGGAGAAAATTTACACAAGAAAAATAATATTTCAAATGTCAAAACTTTAAATAATGCAGGTCCCAATATAGAATCTATTGAACCATTTAGTAAAATTTTGGCTATGTACGAGCATTCTTCAAGGTTAGAAGCCATCTCAGATTCAATTGGAATAAGTCAAGAAACAGGGAAAAAAAAATTGAAGATGGATTCTAATCAAAAAGTAGGTCGCAAGACCAATCAATATCATATGGTAAAATAAGGTGAAAAGCTTGTAGAGGAAGGTAAGATTAATGCCCTTCCCAACATTTTTAGCCCTGGTATTAATGAATATCATCACATGGAATATTAGAGGTCTCAAAGGGAGTCTTTCAAATCAAAATGAAATTAGAAGAATGATTCAGATAAATCATCCACATCTTGTTTTCCTTCAAGAAACTAAGATGTTAATGGAGGATATGGACTTAATTGCCAATAAAATTTGGCCAGCTGGAAAAGTGGTTTCCCTTAGTTCCCAAGGGACTTCGGGTGGCATTGCTTGTCTTTGGGATCCAAAAGAGGTAGTTATTCACCATATGGTTGGTAGTTGGGGTTTATTGGCTATAGCTATTCAAAGTAGACATTCCAACCAGATTATGCTCTGCATTACTGTTTATGCTCCTACTTCTTTGGAGGAAAAAAGAAGACAGTGGAAGGATATTACTCATATTATCTCTCATTTTCCTAAAGCTTGGATCTTGATCGGAGGAGATTTCAATACCATCCTCTCTCTAGATGAGAAAAGGGGGGAAATAGAAATTTGGACAAAAGCACTAACCTCATGAGCGAATATATTGCAAACCTCCATCTTGTGGATATCCAACCAGATAATGGCCTTATGACTTGGTCTAACAGAAGGCAAGGCTTAGCTTGTATAAGGGAGAGATTGGATAGGTTTTTGCTCTCTGAAAATTTCTTAATCCATGGTCACATTCCTAAAGTGAAGACTCTTAATAATGTTGGTTCGGATCATTGACAAGTCATGGTGGAAATGTGGAAAACCAATGTGAGTTTCTCTCCTTTTCGTTTTCAATTAATGTGGCTTAGAGACATTTCCTTCAGACCTCATGTGTAACAATGGTGGAAGGAAGGTAAACCTAGGCATGGGACTAAGATGTTTTGTTTTTCCAAAAGACTGCAATACATTAAATCCAAAATTAAGACTTGGAACTAGAATGAGTTTGGGGATGTTCATTAAAAAAAAAATGAAGTTATTGCTCATCTTGAAAATTTGAATAAGAAAATCCATTTAGATGACCTCATAGAGAAGAGAAGTGCAGATGAAATTAAGCTCACAACTCATTTAGAGGAATGGGAAAAAAGAGAAGAAATCTTATGGAAGAAAAAATCTAGAATTCAATGGCTCAAAGAAGGAGATCGAAACACAAATTTTTTCAACAAATATCTTCTAGCTCGAACATCTCACAACTTTATTTCTTCCTTAAAATCAGATTTTGGAGATTTTTTTTATACTTGGGATGACATGAACTCTATTGTTGTTGATTACTTGTCCAATCTTTTTGTTGCTACTCCCCTTGACTCGGCTTCACAATATAATTTTCTTCAAGCAATCCCTTCTCTTATCACTTTTGAGGAGAACTCTATTTTGATTGCTCCTGTTACTATCAATGAGCTTCAACAAGTATTTTTTAAATGTAAAAAGGAAAACCCCAGGTCCTGATGGTTTTCCTATTGAGTTCTACAAAGAGTTATGGGATATCCTTCATGTTGATTTATTAGAGGTGGTGGAAGAAGCCATGAAAGCCAAAGAAATTTTGAAGGTTATCAATAAAACTTATATTACTCTTGTTCCAAAAGCTCAAGAGGTTGATCATATCTCAGCTTTTAGACCTATTGCTTTATGTAATGTTCTTCTCAAAATCATTACTAAAATCATGGAAGAAAGGTTGAAGCCTCTTTTGCATAATATTATTGTAGATTAAAAATACACGCCAAACAAAAATAAATAAAATCACAATGACGGAGTACAGAATAGTTGCACAAAACAAACGATTTCTATTAATCGATGGAGTTTAAAAACTCCTTTTTGAATACAACTGGGCCTGTAACCCTTTATTTGTGATACACAATTACAAGTTATGTTAGGGTTCTCCGAAACCCTAGCTGGCACAAATAGTGGCGCTTTCGAAGAATGTATCTTCAATCCCAACAGAGTGAGTGGGCTTTGTTGTATCCCTTGCTTGGACCACTCCAGCTTAATCAGCTGCCATCAATAAACTGGATCTGTTATCAAAAACCTGCACACATTAACACTATCAAGGAGTTAGAAATTAATGAGAGGGCTCCACTGCGTGAGCCCTCAGAAACAATCTAAAACCCTAGAAAAATGAAATGCGGGAATTCAATAACAGATCAATAGAAGAAAAGAGGTTACTTGCTTTAAACTAATTTATACTGTTCTCTGTTAACGGCTAGACCGGCGACACCTGGAGTAATGTGGTGTCAGAATCGGTGGAAGGCGCCTGGTGCACTCGTTGAACGCCCGTGTCGGATTAAGGATTGGAGGGTGAGTGTGGGTGGGTAAGCGGGACTTGGTAACAATGGGCACTTGGTGAAGGGTAAAGCCGTGGGCACTTGCGACAAGAATGGGAGATTCTGCGAGTTGCGAAGGAATGGCGAGAGCGACGAGAAGCGACGATGGATGCGACGAAAGGGTAGCAGAAGAGAGGAGATAGCAGTAGAAGAATTAGAATCAAAAATAGAAGATAGCAAAAGACATAGGGTTTGAGCCATCAAAGTGACTCAATTTATAATCTACTCTTAGGGCACACTTTAGGGTTTTAACGACACTTTGAACGTGTGGCTAAGATTAAAGTGGATCTAAGGGTAGAGAATAAATCTTGGTTGTGAAATGGATTAAGATGGATGGACGGATGAGATTAAATGAAGGATGGACGACTCCGATTAAATCACTTAAACTATTATTTAAATATATATATTAAAATATTAAAATATATATATAAATATTAATTTAAATAAATTTGGGGATGAAAAATGGCGGGAAAGGTGAAATTGGGCCAAATAATGGCGGGAAGGTGGATGACCGACACGTGGCTGACAGGAAGGTATAGATGACTTGCAAGTGGCTGGATTTTGGTGTCTCCAGATGCCCCTTTTGAGTTGCTTTGTGTGAAGACACAATGCGGCACAAAAACTTAGGACACCTGAAAAGTTGGATCGGACGCAACTCTCTCTCAAGACTAAAGCACAACTTTGAAGACCAAAGAATAAAAGAATATTTAAAATTTATCAGCTTACCCCCTCAATTGGCGAGCGAGAATGGTTCTCACGAGCCAATTGGAAGAAATTGGAAGAAAATGAACCGTTTTTGCCCCAACGGTGAAAAAGGGGTTGGTGTATGAACCATCTATTTATGTCCCAACAGAAAAGGGGTTGGTGTACAAACCAGAAAATAATATGATTGAAGACGATATGAGTGATGTGAAAGATGAACCGTTTTACGCCCAACGGTTAGAAAGGGATTTTTGCCAAATTTTAAATTCCATGATCATGTAAGATGAATTCTACTATTAGGAAAGTTAAAAATTGATAACGGATGCCCCAACTCCTGTGGGTGAATCCATATTGTTGATGAAATTGCCTTGTTGGCGCCATTGATATGCGGAGAGATGCATTAAAGAGTCCGAACTTGAGAGATGCTCCTAGTGAGTGTATGGATAATTCCTCGGGTCAGAACCAATCAACCTAGGTAGCCTTAATCTCTAGCAAGACTCAAAATAATGATGATATTGAAGATTGTCCACGTTTAAGGCCCCATGAACTAGGCCATCAATGACAAGCTGTTGAGCAAATTAATCTTGGTATGAGGTCACTTGAAAAGTAGGATACCCAAAATTGATTTCCAATTTTCAAGCAGTGAAATAATTGATGATGATAAATGGTAAGTGTCCTTATGGTGGTTTAATCCTCTTACCGAATTGCATGGATGCAAATTGTTGCAATCGCCAAGGTGATAGAATATACCACTAGATACGAGGTTTACTTTAATTTAATTTGGCAAAAATATGCATGATGAAAGAAGAATGAATGAAATTGACGATAGATCAGAAGAATTGATGAATGTTGTTAATTTTGTGAAGGTTTTGAATGTTTTAAACCCAATTTGTAAATCAATGATGAATGATGCGCTTTTTGAGCAAAATGACAAAATTTGTTTCCAAAGCTGTTGTAACCTTCACAAAATGTTTTATTATGATAAGAAGAATGGATGGATGCAATTTGATGAAATTTGGAGGAGGTAAGCTTCAATTTTGTAAGTTTTGTTCTTTTATTCAATCCGACACCAAACGCGGTATGCATTTGGAGGTGGCGAAACGCCCGTCGGTGTTTGAATGCATCATGAAATGCCCCACTAGCTGAATGCGCCATGAAATGCCCACTACATTTAGGGCGCCAAAACAGCTATTTAAACAGTTTCAGCGAGAATTTCGCTCATTTGTGCGTTCGAGCTTGAGAGAAGTGCGTCTGAGGGAGTGGAATGAAGTGAAGTGAAGTGAAAGGTTGTGTGGGAGAGTGAAGCACACGGGAGCTATGGCGGAGATGGGAGCGGACGCGCCAGTGCAGCCAGCTGAGGTATTTGTTTATTTAAGCAAGTACTTTTATTTGTTTTTTTTTGGAAAAAATTTGTAACCAATTTTTGTTTTGTTGTTTTGCAGCTTAGGGTGTTAGAGGCACGACACCGATTCTCCCCTATCATTTCGGGGATGAGGAGGTCATTGTCCCAGGAATGCGGGAGATATTGGAAGCGATAGGGCTAGCGGAGGCAGCCGGTTGGAGGTAGTTCGGGCGGATGAGGGGTACCTCTCGGCTTTGGCCGAGAGGTGGGATCCAGATCGGGGGACGTTCCGGCTCCGGCTGGAGAGATGACGGTGACGCTTGAGGATGTATACCGCATCCTCAAGGTGCCCGTGGAGGGCGGGTGGAGGTTGGACGAGATAGGGCCACAGAGATGGCCAAGTTATTTGGGGATGATTGGAGGGAGATCCGGACGGAGAGCGGGGGATTCCTTACTTGGCCATGTATACGGCCAAGGAGTTGGTAGCGGTGGAGGCTCTGATGATGTTCGTATTGGCCAACATTGTGGCCCCGAACAGCATCGGGTGCGGGTTTCCATGGAACCTGATGGGTGTAGTGAGCGAGATGCTCACTAATAGGGTAGTGTATGCATGGGCGCCTGCTTTATTGGCGCGGGTGTACGGGAGTTGTATGAGGTTCGAAGACGGGGCCGGAAGGGCCTAGGCTGCGGTTTGGTTCTCCGGTCTTGGGGTGGGAGCACTTGAGTGGCCCGACCGGAGGGGTTGCCATGTGCTTACTGGGACATGAGCCGGGCTTATGGTAGGAGATGGCCAGTGGCGGAGGAGAGACAGTCGAGCCGCCTCGTGAGATCGGGGCAATGGTATAGGAGTTTATGGGCGGACTTGACAGATGCCCAAGTCATTTGGAGGCCCTGGCGGGAGGCGAGGTGGATCGGTGATGGAGAGCATCTGAGACGGGTGCGATAGGCTAGATGGGTAGTGGGTCGGGGCCACAGCGAGGCGGAGTACATACGGATGTCTCGAGTGCTCCGCCGGGTCGGATTGAGACGGGATGTCCCCGGTGAGCCGGTGCGCTACCGGAGGCACGGATCGAGAGGGATTTGTCGTGTGTCGAGCCATGGAGGGAGGCGAAGAGGACGATGAGGACATGGAGATCCTCGACGTGGACGACGTTGGGGTAAGCTGAGTATGCGGCATGGATGGCCGCGAGCCGAGGTGGGAGCCACCATTGGTGGCTGTTGGAGCTGGAGAGGACGAGGGAACCGTAGAGGTTCCCAAGCGCAGGGAGGGTCCCCGCCTTCGATCTGACAGTCGAAGGCGAAAGGGGAAGATGGTGCGGCAGGCATCGGGGAGCGGAGATGACGAGGAGGATGATGGCGAGGGCCTAGGAGAGGCCGTGGGAGAGACTAGGGAGGTACCCCCTAGCGGGCACGAGGATGATCTGGCGCAGCTGCGGCGAAATAGCGAGCGTGATGCTATGCTAGCTGTTCGGGATGAGAGGATAGCTCGGCTAGAGCAACAGGTTGCATAGCAGGATGCCCTGATAGCTATTCAAGAGGAGAGGATGGCCCCGGATGCGGGCGGACTTGGATGGAGCGACTAGGGTGCCCCGGGATGACGGGGTGACGAGACTCCGAGGCGAGCTAGCGGAGCGGAGCGACGACACGGGATAGACATATCTAGACTTAGGTCTAGGACTCGTTATATTGAGGCTCTGGAGGACACATTGTTTAGGCATCACATTGTGTTGCTTGATCCTCCATCCTCCTCTGTCTCTAGGCGTAGTGAGTCTAGGCACACCACTAGGTCTAGGGCTCCTACTAGGTCACAGGGATCCTCTTTTGATGGTTAGCTTAGTGCTTAGATGCACTCTTTATGAGCCTTGGTGCTCTATTGTATTTTGTAGCCTTTTGGCATTCATTGTACGTTTTGATCTTTATACATATATATACATGGCTTTTATTTATTAGTGTTTTACTTTCTTTTGTGTGAATGCCTATGTTTTTGTGATGCATGTTTTTATATGTTTTAAGGCATATGTGATGGAATGGAATGCAAAGTTATAGATGATTAATGCGAGACTAAGTAAATGAAATATGCACTAAGAAGCACTCATACTTTTAGATAGTTAGATTTAGCCATGTTATCATAATTGTTTAATCTGGGGCACCGAACTTGGTGGCTTGTGAATGGATGACGTATGGAATGACATGAATATGGAAGAAGATATGGAGGTTGATATGGAAGAAAATATGGAGGAAGACTGTTTTACAAAGACTCAAACATGCTAGTGGTATCAAACAAACTTACTAATTCTGCCTAATTCAACTAGGACCAAATGTGTGTGCATGTGAGTTCATTAACCAAATTAGAAGCATGGTAGTGACTCTAGGCAATCAAAAACCTGTGTGTGTGCAAGTGTGTTCATTAACCTCATCTTGCATAAATTAGGTAACCTTGTTATGGAGAAGACCCCAAAGCTAGTTTGTCCGTATGAGCATTCAGAGGTCTCTCTTTGAGGAGAGACATGTCGCCACGCAATGAGTATACTCCTTTGCCGAGTCAAGCGTCTATAGCCCGGTGAAGGTTAACTCCATAGTCCATGTTGTTTTTGACCTTTGTAAGCCTTGGGGATGACTACCTATCCGTCTTTGGACAAGTAGTACGATCCTTACAACTTATTTGGGATCAGTGGTGTGTGAAAAATGTTCATTTCCTTAGAGCTTTGGGGAATCGGATTCTCAGCCGAAGTATGATGAGAATTTTACCCTATCCTTACTACTCTGTTTATATTTATATTTTGTGATTGCTTGTGATAGTGGTAAGAACCACTGTTTTATGGACTATGTTTGCATGATAGGACAAACGAGGATTACCCTTTTCACTTCGAGGCACAACCCAAGGATGGTGTTATCTCTCTTTGACACAAGATGTTTTTAAGATGTGAAAATGTGATAGGTTCAAGACCGCTTTTGAAATCATTTCCCAATACTCAAGATTTTATTTAGTGTAATTTGTGATATGGCCCTAGAGAACTTTGACATGCATTTCGAAGTTTGCTTAAAACACTGAAAACATTTTGGCAATGTAAATATGTGCAAATGGAAAATGGATGTACGAATGACAATTCGGTTTGATGGATTTTATGAAGGTGCCCTGATTAAGGCAACATGACTTTTGCTTGACCAAATTTTATATCCAAAAGATAGAATGGTCTCTAACATGATATGCAACTATGGCTGAAAATGAAATGTTATGGTTTTCAATGAGATGTATGCACATGAAATGCAATGTTTTTGAATGAGATGTATGCAACTAACAATGAAATGCAAATTCTTTTATTTTATTTGTTTTTTTTTTTACAAGCCATGTATATATGTACATATAAAATTCAAACTATGCGTAGAATGCCCTCAAGTGTATAACATTAAGTGGTTCGGGTTCTTCCTCTCCCTCTAAACTGGCAAGTCTATAAGTTCCATTACCCACTCTTTCGGTGACCATATATGGACCTAACCAATTAGCCGCGAATTTATCTCGAAGATGCGGCAATGCATTGGTGTTTTGTTGATTCTCTTTAAGGACAAGATCTCCTACTTGAAATTCTCTTAGATGAACTTTGGCATTGTAAGCACGTTTCAATCGGTCTTGATAAACTCGCAAATGCTCTAAAGCATTGATTCATTTTTCATCTATGAGTGTGAGTTGATCAAGACGTGCTTGTCTAGCAGTATCATCATCGATAAATTCCTGCAAAGAAATTCGCAAGGAAGGGATCTCGAGCTCAAGAGGCATGATTGCTTGAGCTCCATAGACCAAAGAAAATGGCGTTGCCCCAATGGGAGTTCGATGCTTGTTACGTAAGCCCATAATGCCAAGGGGATTTGTGTATGCCAATCTTTATGATTTTCTTTAACAAGTTTCTTAAGAATAGCAATTATGGTCTTATTGGAAGCTTCGAGCTTGTCCATTGGCTTGTGGGTAGTAAGGAGTTGAGAAACTATGTTGGATATTGTACTTTTCGCAAAGAGCTCGAACATCCTTATTCTTAAAAGACTTACCGTTTATTAGAAATGATTTTAGAGGGAATACCAAAACGACAAATGATATGGTGAAGTATGAACTCCACAATTCTAGGACCTGTCGTTCTGGTTAGAGGAATAGCTTCAACCCACTTTGTGAAGTATTCGGTGGTTGTAATGATGAAAGTATGTTGTCTGAAGAGGCGGGTGAAATCTTGCCAATTAAATCGAGACCCCATTGTGAGAAGGGCCAAAGGCTTTGGATGGGCTGTAAAGCTTGTGATGGTATATGGATTAAATTAGCGTGTTCTTGACACTTTTTACATTGTTTAACATATTTGCAACAATCTTGTTCCATAGTGGGCCAATAATACCCCATACGTAAAATACGCTTCGCAATGGCCATTCCACTAAAATGACCACCACAAGTACCATCATGGGCTTCGACAATAGCTCTATGTGTTTCACTGCTTCTAGGCAGCGGAGGAGTACTCCATATCCACGTTTATACAACACATCCCCCAAAAGAACAAAAGAGCTGCCTTTTGCTTAAAGCGGCGGCGGGCGATTCGAGACAAATCGGATGGAAGTGTTCCAAACTTGAGGAAGGCTACTATCTCACTAGACCAAGGCTCATATGGATCCGAATGGATAAAGCAAACATCTTTTTCATCTTTAGACTCGGCACGGACAATTGCGGACTTAGAGATTGTGGAAATGATTAGGGGTTGTACCTCTCCAAGGGAGTCCTTTGGAATCAATGATCCAAGAGAGGCCATGGCATCCGCAAATCTATTAGTCGAGCGAGGCAAACTAGTGATCTCATACCAATCAAACTTAGAGAGCAACTTCATTGCTACATCATGATAAAGCTTAATGGTAGGTTCTTTGGCTTGGTATTCTCCTGTAATTTGTTTAACCACGAGTTGAGAATCCCCAAATATCCGAATACGCTTAATGCTCATAGCTATGGCTGATTGAAGACCTAAAATTAAGGCTTCATACTCTATTGTATTATTGGTGCATTGGAAGTCTAGTTTGAATGATAAAGGGATGGGAATCCCTTGAGGTGTATGAAATACAACTCCAGCACCCTGACCTTTCGCACACTTAGAGCCATCAAAGAATAGCGTGATGTCAACATCTTCCTCAGGAATGATGTCCTCTTCTTGTTCAGTGATAGCAAATACCGAATCATCTGGGAGCTCAATAATCAAAGGATGATCACTAGGTAGCGGAGCTTCCGCAAGTTGATCGGCTATAACTTGACCTTTAACAGATTTTTGGCTAATGAATTCAAGATCGAATTCGGTAAGCAACATTATCCATTTAGCGGTACGAGTGTTATTATAAGTGCGAGACATCATATAACGAGAGGGTTTTCTCTAGCTATGACATATGTTGTATGGCTAAGCATATAATGACGAAGTTTCTTAGTGGCAAAAACCACTGCTAAGCACAACTTTTCCACATAAGCATATCGGGTTTCATAGCTTACCAATGTTCAGCTAATATAATAGATAGCTTGCTCACGATTTTTTTCATTCTTTTGTGCAAGCATTGTCCCTAAGGCAAAGTCCGTTCTTGAGATATAAAGGTTGAAAGGGACCACTGGACGAGGCGGAGCTAAGACCGGCGGAGATGCTAAGTACTGCTTGATGTCATCAAAGGCTTTCTGACATTCATCAGTCCATGAAAATTGTACCCCCTTTTGTAGTAGGTGGCAAAATGGCCTACATTTATCAGAAAGTTGTGCAATAAAGCGACGGATTGAATTAATCTTTCCTTGCAAACTACGCAACTCCTTCAAATTAGTTGGGGGACACATTTCCATAATGGCTTTGACCTTGTTTGGGTCCACCTCAATACCTCGTTTAGAGATAATAAAACCTAGGAGTTTGCATGAGGTAACACCAAAGACACATTTCTTAGGGTTCAACCTTACTTTATGCTCTAGAAGTCTATCAAAAACTTTTTCCAATACATCAAAATGCTCTTGTCGAGTTTTAGATTTTGCCAATAAATCATCCACATAATCTTCGATAATCTTATGCATATAATCGTGGAAAATATAAGTCATGGCTCGTTGATAGGTTGCACCTGCGTTCTTAAGGCCAAAGGGCATCACCCTGTAACAAAAAGTTCCCCAAGGTGTAGTAAATGTTGTTTTGTGTTGATCTTCAGGGTTTATTCGAATGCGGTTGTATCCTGAAAACCCATCCATGAGCGAAAGCATTTCATGACCAGCACCGGTGTCGACAAGAGTATCAATGTTTGGAAGAGGAAAGTCATCCTTAGGACACGCTTTATTTAGATCTCGAAAATCGGTGCAAACACGTATCCCACCGTTAGGCTTACGAACGGGTACCATGTTAGAAAGCCACTCGGGATAATCAATCGGGACGACAAATTTAACATCCAGAAGTTTAGAATCTCCGATTTAACTAGGAGGGCCACAGTAGGATGCATTTTCCTAAGTTTCTGTTTGAGAGGTTTAGCATCTTTTTGTAAGGTGAGGTTATGGACAACCAAATTAGGGTCTAGGCCTGGCATGTCTTTGTAAGACCATGCAAATATCTCCTTCTTCCGCTTGAGTAGAGCAATCATTTGCTCTTGTTCCTCTGATGATAGACTTTTAGCCAGTTTCACAATTTGGGTGCCATCTTGGTATGGACTAAGGTCTACATCGATAGTTTCTTCAATAGACATGTGGGAACCTTCCTCAAGCTGATGGGGAGTAGGGATCAGATTTATGTCATCTAAAATGTCATCAAGCTCCTGTGCCTTGCTCTCATCTATGTCTGGCTGGAAGACCTCTGGCTTAGAAGATGAAGGTGAATGTGGAGGTGAAGGAGGAATGTAGTTGGCGGAAGCCCTTAACAATTCCTCGGAAAGGATGAACTCTGAAATAGATGGAGGGGATGAAATCCGATCCATGTCAATCAAGCTTGGGTTGATCGGGATTGGCTTATCCGGATCATATGGATTATGGAGCGGGGTGAATAAGTCTTCAAAATTCATTGTCGACTTATGGAAGAAAGGATGGCGGAATGGAAGGAAAACCGGTGAAGACCTCGGAAGACCTGAAGTGCAAAACAACATAGTTTTCGGTTTTTTTTTTTTTTTGTTTTTTTTTTTTGTAGTGGTGAAAACCACTATTACACACATACATAAAGCAATAAAGTATTTTTTTTTTTTTTTTTTTTTTTGGAATTTTTATTTTTTTTTTTGGTAGTGGTGAAAACCACTATTTTAGTATATACATATAATACAAGTTTGGATTATGGCTTATGGATGTGGCGGAGGGGTGGTTCACCTCGTTCTTGTGGAAGAAGCAAGTGAAAGATGGCCTCTTGGAGAGGGAACAATTGGAGATAAAACTCGTCTTGTTTAGTGAGGGGGAACAATGGGCGCCGACTCTTCTTGAATTCATCACCATTTGACATGACGTCAAATTCTTCATAGGCTTCATCTTCGGATTCGTCGGGGTGGAGGATTTCTTCTTTCGAATTAAGATTAATGCTTTGAAAAGCTCGTTCAAAAGAAGAAAGGGATGGAAGTGGTTGGTAGCCCAGACCAAAACGCTCGGTGGGTCTACGGTATGGCATATCGATGCGTTCGGTTACCCCTTGCTCGTATCGACCTAGGCCAAATTGCTGCCAATTATGTCCGTGGAAATAGCGAGAGGGAAAACCCTCCATCCTTTCGATATTGGCGAGAATGGATGCTTGGGTTCTAGTATGGTGGTAGGACTAGAAGATGACTCTATTCCCCCATATACAAAATTAATGGAATTTGGCATAGAACCCATGTTATAAACCGATCCAATGGATAAATGTTGGTCATGTGGACGACCAAAATCTTTAACTGTTTGCACATTGAACGGTGTGATGTGGACATCTTGGATGGCATACTCACCAATACTGCATCAGTGAGATGAACCTTGAATTGGGAGGGAGATGGACTTGATGATGGAATAGAAGAATGTGGGATAGAAGAATTGGAAGGATTTGGTTGGGTTGATGCTTCACTAACTTGTGAAACATCCGCTGGTGATGGTTGGGAAGATGGAGGAATAATAGGTGATGTTGAAGAAGGTGTAGAAGAAGGGGGTAATGACGTGGAAAGAGATGATTGGTCATGGCCACATGTGCATGTGGTCACTGATGAAGAAGAAGGAAGATTAGTTGATGAAGAAAGTGGTGAATGAGATGGAATAGCGGAAGAGGAAGATGGTTGCGATATGATGGGTGGCTCCTCAGGAATGGGAGCTTTAGAAGAAGATGGTATAGAAGAAATAGATGGGGTCAAGAAAAGATGAGTGGATGGCAACACAATCTCATAAGGATTTGAGACATAGTTGCAATGTTTGAAGGGTTCCGTGTCAGCAGGTACACAATGAACTTGTCCCTCATATACATACTTGAGACATTGATGCGGTATAGAAGGGACACATCTCATCTCCCTAAGCCAAGGCCGTCCAAGCAATACATTGTATGCCATGGTCCCTTCCAAGATGTGAAACAAGGTATGCAAAGTTCGGGCCCCTACCTCAATGGGCAAGATAACCGTGCCAACCGTGGAAGATAAAGCATCATTGAATGCTTTAAGAGTAAAAGTCGACTTTGTGATAAGGGATGGCGACAACTTTAGATGACTCAACGCCGATGTTGTAATGATATTGATTGAGGAACCGGTGTCAATTAAGACTCTCTTGAATGGCTTGTTATCGATCTTGGCCATGATATGTAGTGGAGTATCTATACTTTCCGTTGACATAGGTTTGATTTCAAAATCATAGAAAGTGATGGAGGGCTCCATGCATGTTTGAATACTCCCCACAAAGTTGTTGAAGGCATTAGTATCTTGAGTTTGAAGCTCGATTGACTTTAATATTTCCATTAATGCCTCTTTATGCGGAGGAGATTGTTGAATGAGGTCATAGATCGATAACTTGCAGAAGCCATTTTTAAGGTGGTAGTTAACTGGCTACTCAATGACATGATGGGTCGTTGGCGTTGAGTAGAATGATTTAGCGGTTGTTGAGAAGTACTAGCACGTCGTTGGGTCACTATTACTGAGGTGGTTGGGGGTTTGTACAGGTGGTTGTGGTTCGGCATGATTTGGTTGGTTCACCCTTTGACCCCGGTTTACTACGTTAATAGTACCCACAAAACCTTGGTATTGTTGTACATGGTTGACTTGATTAGGAGGAGTTACAGAGTTACTCCCCATGAAGTTGTTGGAGCTTCCTCCCGATGTGGAAGGGGTGTTTGAAATATACCAAGATTTTGATTTTGTTGGGCTAAGGGGCTATCCAATTTAATGGCTCCAATCTCAATAAGATCTTGGATCACATGTTTGAAAGTTGTACAATTATTGATATCGTGCCCATTTTGCCTATGATAAGGACAAAATAGGTACTCCTTGTAATACTTCCCCCTTCTAGATGGGTCTAAAGGTTTAAACTCAGGTAAAGTTAATTGATTTGTGCTATATAACTTGTTGAATATGACCGCATATGGTTCATCTAAAGGTGTGAATTGTCGCTTGGGACGATTGTTTTGCCAAGGTCGAGTTTCCATGGTTGGCTCAGTATTGGGAGCTGGTTGAGTAGGGGCGGGTACCGCATGATAAGCAATTGGTTGCGGTTGACTTTGCATTACTTGTTGTTGTTGAGCCATTACGGGCTGACTCGCCACCACTTGATTAACTTGGTTAACATTTGAGGTTGTACTAGCCTGTGTTTGTTTGTTTTGGCCATAATTATTATTTCGTTGTTGGCCCTTTTGTTGCCATTCTTTTCTACGGGGTTTTAAAACACCCTCTTGGACTTTAATGTCTTCTATGATACTTGCTTGGGCCAAAGCCTCTTCAAAAGTCTTGTATTGTTGTAATTGGAGTAACCAAGAGATAGGTTTTAGACAACTCCGGGTGAACATTTTGGTTAACTCCTCCATTGGTAGGGAGAATGGCAGTTTATTAATGATAGCCCTCCAACGGTTTCCAAAGTCATAAACAGTCTCATCGTCATGTTGCTTGAGCTTGTATAAGTCGGACAATGAGACTCTCTTTTGTACATTCAGGGAGAATCGTTCTAAAAATAGATTAATCAATTGCTCGTAAGCATAAATGCTATGGTGAGCTAAATGATTGTACCACTGTACAACATCTCCTCCTAATGTATGAGGAAAAGTTCTGAGCATAAGAGCATCATTATTTTGGATTCTAAAGCAAGCATGCATGAATGAGCTCACATGTTCATGAGGATCCTCGGTTCCTCGAAATTTGTCAAACTTCGGTAATGTGAAATCGGTCGGATATGGTGGTGAAGGTACCGAAGGATGAATTGGTTGATTGATCAATGACCTTAGCGTAGGTTTCTGACTAGATGAGCCAGGCATGTTGAGCATAAGGTTGTCAATCTGTTGTTGCATAGCATGGAGTCGAGAATCTTCATTAAAATTTTGACTTGTTTGATGATTATGATGGATGTAATGGAAGAGTGGAAAATTGATGAGATGGGATGAAATTGCCTGGATTAGGCGGTGTGGAATGGACAGGTTGTTGGTATGGATGATACCGGAAAGAAGGTGATTGGTGTAGATGATGAACTGGACTAGGTTGGGAGAAAGGTGGGGTAGGAATGGACACCACGAAGATTGGGGTACCAGGTGGGGCTGAGCTAATAAAAGCTGGTTGAGTAGAAATTGGTTGAGGTGTAGGATTTACTACGACGGGTGGTTGAGCATTTTGTTTTGTTGTTGCAAAATCAATTTGTCGAGATACTCCTTAACCTTATTAATCTCTAACCCAAGGGAGGTGGGATGATTGGATGAAGGTGGAGGGCGGTTGCCATGGTAGTCACGGAGGCGCATAGCGGGGGCAATGAAGGTGGCTGAAGTAGGCGGTACAGGAAGGAACGATGTCTGTCCCGGGTAGGGTGAAACCATAAATGGTTTGGGAAGAAGAGGGTTGAAATTGGTTATGGCTAGAGGAGTTTCCACCAACTTCATAAAGAGAATTGGTGTACAACCGGGTACATGGAGGAGAAGGTGGTCGGGAAGACACTACATTTGTCTCCAAAGGAGAACAATTGAGCATCCGGGAAGATGTTGGAGATGAAGCCGGCTGAGCGAGATACCACATTAGCCTCAAAAAAGGGTTAGTGTAGACCAGAGTGAAACCAGCGGGTATGGTTGATGCAATATCCTGTTGAAAAATAGAATCTTGCATAGGGGAATCTTGGATTGGCTCAAGGACATAGCCAGTGCCATCTCTTAAGTGAGTTTGCACTTGGGCCATATCAATGTGGGTAATATGACGGGAATTGTCTTCCTCCATGGGCATGGCCATGTGATAGACGATAGAAGGACGTGAAAGACCCGGGCGAACTTTGCTGAAATTCACTAGGATAAGTGGCCATGTTGGTGGTGGGGATGTTCGTGAATTTCCCATTTGATTATTTAGATTTAACATTTTAGATTGATTCCTTGTTAAGACCATGGAGCAATAAATCTAAACAAATTCAGAAAAGAAGAATGCAAAGCTAGAATGATAAATTTACACTAAAGAAATTATCGAAAACAGTCACAACCTAGGTTTCAACCAATGTGTCTTACCTGCGGTTAATTAATTATTTTCTGATCTTAATCTGTAGTAAATTTTAAGTGTCCGGTTTATGAGTTTTGCATGTGATCTAATCTTGAATTATTCACAAAAAAAGGTAAAAACTATGGCTAGGAAAGGACAACGAGATTCTTCTTGGTGATGAAATCCGACAAGTTTGCTCGGGGGTGACCTATGGTGTCTAAGGCGAGAAGTTTAATGGATGGAGATGAATTCCACCGTCACTAAACTTCAAGCAATACAGTGATGAAATCCGGATATTCTTGTTTTAAATGCAATATGAAAATGCAATGAATTTTTTTTTTTAAATGTTTTAGTTATCTAATGTGTACATACAAGGCTATAAATCAAAAGTTCTAATGATCTAAGCAAGAGGCTACGAAAACATGTCATTTCCTCCGAAGAAGTGGAGTACACCGTTTAAAACCCCCCGCCTACCAATGATATCGGATATCAAAGGAGCAACCGGAAGGTTCGTCCACTTCTCTCTGGAATCACCCAATGGCAGGAGTACTATTGACATCCAATCAATAGTCCTACTTAGATAATTAAAACAAATAATTCGTAGCTATTCTAATATGCAGCTAGGTATGCAAATTTTTTTTTTTAATGCAAGCAACAATCAATAATGCAATGCAAAGAAAAATGTAATTAAAAATAACTGTTCTTTTCAGATTACTTAGTTTTTGTTCATTTTAAAGTAATGATCTGAAAAAGAAACAAAATACAGCAGAAAAACCAAAAACGTAAAAAGTACGACACTTACTTGGAAGCCTACGCTTTTTGTAAAGCGACTTCAAACGCCCAGGGAGTGCACGGTGAAAGCACCTCTGCGTTTCGTATTGGACTTCCAGACGCCCCTCTGCGTCTGCTGCGTTTTTTCAAGCTCGAAACCTAGTTCGTTGGAGCAACGAATTTCACGATTTTGGAACCTCAAAATAAAACAGAAAACAAGAGCAGATTAGTAAAGCAAGTATTAAAAATATGAAACCCTAGGGGGTCCCAGTGATCGCCATTTGTAGATTAAAAATACACGCCAAACAAAAATAAAAAATCACAATGAAGTACGAGAATAGTTGCACAAAACAAACGATTTCTATTAATCGATGGAGTTTAAAAACTCCTTTTTGAATACAACTGGGGCTGTAACCCTTTATTTGTGATACACGATTACAAGTTATGCTAGGGTTCTCCGAAACCCTAGGCGGCACAAATGGTGGCGCTTCGAAGAATGTATCTTCAATCCCAAACGAGTGAGTGGGCTTTGTTGTATCCCTTGCTTGGACCACTCCGACTTAATCAGTTGCCATCAATAAACCGGATCTGCTATCAAAACCTGCACACATTAACACTATCAAGGAGTTAGAAATTAATAAGAGGGCTCCCCTTGTGTGAGCCCTCGAAACAATCTAAAACCCTAGAAAAATGGAATGCGGAATTCAATAACAGATCAATACATAAAATAGGTTACTTGCTTTAAACTAATTTATACTATTCTCTGTTAGCGAGCTAGACCAGGCGACACAGGAAGTAATGTTGTTGTCAGAATAGGCTATGGAAGGCGCCCTGGTGCACTCGTTGAACGCCCGCATGCTTCGGATTAACGGATTCGGACGTCGGTTGAGTCGTGGTGTGTGGTAACGCCGTGCTGGGACTTGGTAACGCCCGTGGGGTAATCGCCGTGGGCACTTGGTGAAGGGGTAACTGCCGTGGGCACTTGCGACAAGGAATGGGAGATTCTCGAGAATGCTGCGAAGGAATGGCGGCGAAGCGGCGATGAAGAGCGATGGATGCGGCGAAAGGGTAGCGAGAAGAGAGGAGATAGCGGTAGAAGAATTAGAATCAAAGAGATAGAAGTAGCAAAAGACATAGGGTTTGAGCCATCAAAGTGACTCAATTTATAATCCACTCTTAGGGCACACTTTAGGGTTTTAACGACACTTTGAACGTGTGGCTAAGATTAAAGTGGATCCAAGGGTAGAGAATAAATCTGGGTTGTGGAATGGATTAAGATGGATGGACGGATGAGATTAAATGAAGGATGGACGGCTCAGATTAAATCACTTAAACTATTATTTAAATATATATATTAAAATATTAAAATATATATATAAATATTAATTTAAATAAATTTGGGGATGAAAAATGGCGGGAAAGGTGAAATTGGGCCAAATAATGGCGGGGGAGGGCCAAATAAGGCGGAAAGTGTGGATTTGGGCCAAATAATGGCGGGAAGGTGGATGACTGACACGTGGCTGACAGGAAGGTATAGATGACTTGCAAGTGGCTGGATTTTGGTGTCTACAATTATTTCCCCAGAGCAAGAGGGTTATGTGGAAGGATGTTAAATAGTAGATGAGATAGTTCTTGCTCAGGAAGCCATCCATTCCATGGATATGCAAAATTCTCCTTCCATGTTCATTCGGTTAAACTTATCCAAAGCTTATGACCAGAGTGGATTGGCACTTCCTTATCAAAGTTTTGAGGCAATTTGGTTTCCCTCTAAGGATTGGATGGATTGGATTATGGGATGTATCTCTTCATTTTCCTACTTAGTTCTTATCAATGGCAGGCCTTCTCGGTCTTTCCCAGCTTCCGGAGGTATTAGGCAAGGTGACCCGTTATCCCCTTATTTATTCATCATTCTTGTTGAATGCTTGGGTAGGACTATAACCAAAAAGAGGGAAAAAAAACCCATGAGGGAGTTACCATTGCTCATGGAGCTAGACCTATCTCTCATATTCAATTTGTGGATGACTCTACTATTTTAGGTAAAGCTACAGTTAAGGAAGCTTCTAATATTAAGCAAATCATTAGTTATTTTTCTAAGGCTACTGGGCAGTTGATCAATGAACACAAATCTAAAGTTATTTTCTTTCACTACTCTGCTAGACAGGAATCCATGGTATTGGATAAGCTAAAATATAAGAAGACCTCTCTTCCAATCACTTATTTAGGTATTCCCATAAATATTCAAAGGCAAAAAAATAAATATTGGAATTGGTTGTTGGACAAAGTCAAGAAGAAAATTGGAAAGTGGACCAACAAGTGGCTTTCTTATGGGGGTAGAATCACCTTGGTAAAATTAGTCCTTCAAGCTATTCCTATTTATGTTTCTTCCATTTTGAATATTCCAAAGGTTGTTCTTCGAGAATTGGATCAAATCAGTCATCGTTTCCTTTGGAGTGGTACTAAGGAGAAAATAAAATGGGCCTTGGTGAAATGGGATACTTTATGTCTTCCTAAGAGTGAAGGGGGATTAGGTTTATGGTCTTCAATTAATAACAACAAAGCTTTAGCTACTAAATTATATTGGAGGATGTTGCATAACCCCAATGCTCTTTGGGCCAATAATCTCCATGCTAAATATCTTGAGAACAAAAGTCCTGAAGACCTTGTTCGCTATCAACTTCCTTCCAAAGGTTCTCCCATTTTAGCAGTTCTTAATACTGGTGAGGATTTGATTAAGAAAAAATTATTTTGGATCTTTCATAATGGTCAACATGCAAATTTTTAGACAAATTCTTGGGATGGTCACAAGCCTTTGATAACTCAGTTTCCTGATTGGATTCCTTGGA
Source organism: Wollemia nobilis (assembly GCA_028583015.1). Lineage (NCBI taxonomy): Eukaryota > Viridiplantae > Streptophyta > Pinopsida > Araucariales > Araucariaceae > Wollemia > Wollemia nobilis. Next base: position 1,778,789 of record JAQPPZ010005362.1, on the reverse strand, counting down.
TGGAGGAGCTTCACCGAGCTAATTGGATAAAGGTGGCTAATTACTGTTGGTACCATACTAGTAATTCAAAGGTTGGTAGATATTGGATCCCTATTGAGGACTGGCCTATTCAAATCCCAGAAAGGCAAAGACAAGATACCCAAGGCATCCTTCATATGAGATCCCTCTCTTGGTCCCATGAAAAATATTGTTTTGGATGGAACAACACTACTAAGGGTGAGTATTCAGTTACTCAAGGTTATTTGACCTTATGCCATAATAATCCCAACCATTCTTTTGACATATTTTCTCAATTGTGGGCTCAAAATCTCTGGCCTAAGGTGAGGTTCTTTAATTGGCTTTTATTGCATCGTAGGGTGCTTACTGGTGAGCAACTTATGAAGTGTGGTTTTCATGGCCCTTTTAGATGTGAAATGTGTGAAGAGAATGTAGAAAATATCAACCATATTTTTATTGAGTGTACTTTAGCCTCTGAGATGTGGAGGAGAATGGCCACTTTACTTGGCTTACAGTGGTCCAATTTTTTTACTTTTGAACAGCTTTGGATGGATTGGCCTAATCAGGAGGGTGTTGATCATTTTATTAGGCAGTTAGTTTGGATGGGTTCTACCATCATTCTTTGGAATATTTGGAATGAAAGGAACAACCGAATTTTTAATCAAGATAGGAAGGATATTCACTATATTTGGCAAAAAACCATAGCCAACTTAGTTGAATCAGTCCATCATCTCCTTAATCACCCCCAAAACTCCCACCAAATATGGGATCAAGTGATGCAAATATTGAAGATTAAACCTTCTAAGGGCAACCATCTTAAATGGAATGTGAGTATTAGTAAATTGGATAGGAATAGAAATTGGCAACCTCCTCCTAAGGATTTTGGAAAAGTCAATACTGATGGAGCCTCTAGAGGGAACCCTGGAAAAGCCAATGTGGGAGGAATTGGTAGACTTTCAGATGGCTCCCTGGTTTTTACTTTTGCTGATAATTTGGGTATTCTTTCCAATAACCTTGCTGAGGGGTATGGTATCCTCAGAGGTCTTCGGGAGGCTACTAAGGTTGGATGAAAAATGTGTTAGTTGAGTATAACTCTCAACTTATGATTAATATCTTGAAAAATCCTTCTAATAATCATAAGGTGGATTGGAGAATAAAAAGAATTATTGAGAAGATTTAGTTAATCCAGATGGGATTTTTGAAAGTTGATTACAATCATGTGGTCAGAGATCAAAACAAGAGTGTTGATGCTTTAGCTAATTGGGATTTGGACAAATGTGATCTTACTTGTTATGGCCACCCTCCTATATGGTGGGCTTCTCAAATTAGGTAAGATCTTCTTTCTATCATTTCTTTGGATGGCTCCAGTTCTGAAGGTACCTAGTTTCTTCTTGTTTTTTTTTTGCTTCTCTTTGGTTCATTCAATTTTTTTTAGTAGCTCATTCTATTCTTTAGTTTGTTTCCTCTGTTGATTCTTGCCTTAATAGTCTTATGGTCTAGATAGGTCTTTGTTTTGTTCTTTTTTATTTCTTTTTTCCTTTTTGTTTTTTTTGTTTAGTTTTTTAAGGTGGGTGGGTTTTTTATTTTTTTTTTGTTTTTGTGTTCTTTATGTTGTTTTTTGTTGTTCTTGTGTTTTTGTTGTTTTGTTTTTTTATGTTTTTTGTTATTGTTCTTGTGTTTTTTTTCGTTCTTGTTCTTGGGTTTCTCTTTGTTTGTGTTATTTTGTGTTTTTATGGGTGAGTGTTTTCTATATTTTTTGTTTTTTTTTATTGTCTATTGTTGGTTGTTTTTTATTTTTATTTTTGTTTTATTTTTTAATTTTTAAGGTTTTGATTGTGTTTATTTTTCTTGTTTTTTTTGGGTTATGTCTTTGTAGTGTTCTGTTGTTTTTGTCTTGTTTGTGTTTTGTTATGTGTTTCTTGTGTTTTTTCTATGTGGTTTGTGTTGTGGTTTCTTTTATCTTATTGTGCGTGTTTGGTTGTGCTTTTGTTTTTGACACACTCAAGGAGCATGTTTTTTATTTTATTTTATTATTTTTGTTGTTATTTGCTTATTTTTAATTGGGTTTGTGTGTTTGTTTTCTCCTTGAGTGTGTCAAAGGTGGTAGGCCAAGTCCGAGTCCTGGGCATTTTTGGTGGAATGGATACCCCTGCCTCCTTGGGTCTTACCCGAAAGTGGCATCCCTTTTGGGATGTTTTCCACAAATTAAAAAGAGAAAAAAGAAAAATACATGGTAGACAATACCCACTCTCAACATAGGTTGAAGATAGAGAACACATTCCTCTATATTCCCCAAGGTGTATGGCGAAACCTGCCAATCATTGTTTGAATCCACATTATCCAAATGCAAAAGGGAATATCATTTCTAAGATGAATGGGGTATACCCTATCATAGCACACAATAGACGTACCTTACAAGGACACTGGTCATGGTTGGTGCTAGCCAACAGTTGCTATCCCATGCGATATCATTGCTAGAAGTGGTAATATGCTTACAAGAAGCATTATGCAACCTCATCACTAACAGAGATAACACACTTATTAAAAGTACTACTTGACATTGTCACTAACAGTGATGAACACGCTTATAAGGAGCACTGCGCGACATCATCGCTAAAAATGATGAACAAATTACAAGGAGAACTATGTGACATCATCGCTAACAGTGAAAAAATATGCTATAAGGATCATTACATGAAATAGTTGCTAACATATACAAACTCAGCCAATACATGTGGTTCTACTCTAACATCAAGCACAATCGAACACAACATCTTAGAAAATGGTTAGGTAGGACAACAAACTGCTTTCCATGGAGGGAGGATTGGCAAACTAAAACAAAGCAACTCAATCTACTCCACCAAAATAAATAAACCAACTAGAGGCACACATAGATAAGAAGTTCTCTTGACCTGGCATAGACAAACGTCTATCCTGCACAACTTACAAATAAGAGGTGATTCTTAGCAAACAACTAGGTTTATTCATTTGAATCATGAAAAACAAGGTTTATGCAATCCACCAACCTGAAATCCTTTGAAGTCATCAAGGTTCTTCCCTTTTTAGGGATGGCCTTTATATTGCGTGATTGTGAGTTCCAGTCTCTTCCTCAAGCTTCCTAGAGATCCTCTGTTCTTTTCCAGTGAGAGTGATCTAAAAACTCCATTTTTTTAGGATTTTCCTCCTTCCATAAGGGATCACATTCCCTTCAATTATCCCACCGCCTCATTAATGTGCTCCTCTACCAAACGTAACTCTTATCCCATGTTTACCCGCAACAAAGAGATATTATATCCTTTTATTTAAGTCATTTACCCACATTTTTGTAGGCGTAAAACACCCTGACATCAGTGGCATGAAGTTTCTAGTTCTTCGCTCAACTCAGCCAACTAAGAACTCTTTCTTTATTTAACAATATTAAAACAAGATATTTTGGGTAGTTTCCCATGAAATAAAATCAACATTGTTGTTTAAAGTAAACAAATATTTTATTATCATTTTATTAAAGAAATAAAACAACTAATAATGATATTTACTTTATCATCTAAAAATAATGGTTAGTTTCTATTTATAATGAAACTCATTCATCATTTAAATAGTCCATTATTCCTTTTTTGAAGTTATATTATCATTTACATTAAAGTATATACTCTATCAAATGAAATATATTGGTATTTAAAATACAAACTTCATTAATTTTTAAATGAACCTTTCTATCATTTAAAATTAAGCATTTATAAATTTTAAATGAAACTTACTATATTTTAAAATAAAATATTTATAAATTTTAAATGAAACTTACTATCATTTAAAATAAAATATTTACTTTATCACACTATTTGCCTAAACATACAAGGAGTTATGAAGACAACCTATCTATCCATACTTCCCAAATCATTGAGACAAATAGTGATGAAGTAAAAGACAATCAAGCATGTGCAACAGAAAAAGAGAGAAATATTTCTATCAATTTAATCACCTGTCTCAGTCTCTAGAAGTTACGATAGCTACTAGGCTATCAATATGGGCTCAAGGTGGCTAGCTATTGATGATTATCCCCTTATCGAATGCATACCTATATGAATGTATCCATCAATGTTATCTTCGAGTTGCTTTATCATAATTTCCCCAACCTCGAGTACCCTCGCCTTTGGTGTATGACCCAACTTCTTCCACTTATGAGTGTACTTGTTCCTACACATTGGCAATTTTTTAGTAGTATCATGCTCTTCAATATCTACTAACATCGTATAGTTTCTTAATTGCATAAAATCAAGTATTAAAGAACCATAAATTAATACATTATTTTTGTGTCACAAGGTCCATTAGGGAGGGTCATGACATCCTCCCACACTAGGACTAAATATTATCCTAGTGTTTTCTAGTTATATACAATCACAACCATAAGTAAAAAGTAAATTATTACATTTTAGAGATATTCAAACAAAAAGGAAAAATATTTTTGCATATCTATCATCTTCTCCCAAGTGGCATTCCTTTTAGAGAAATGGTCCCATTTGACCTTACATTGCTCAAGAGTCTGATTTCGCATAGTCTTACTCAAGAATATTTACTAGCAATACTTCAATTGCATCTGCATTTGCCATTTGCAAATTAGAAACATCCCACACATGTTTAGGGTCAGCAATATATTTTCTAATCAAATATATGTAGAAAGTGTCATGGATTTTTGAAATATTAGGAGGTAAATCAAGTCAGTATGCAACTGAACTAATTTTTTCAGTGATTTCAAAGGGTCCTACAAATCATGGATCCAATTTTATGGACTTGATCATATTTTTCAGTGGTTTGACCCTTAGGAACACTTTTTCTCCCACAGAGTACTCCCTTGGAGTTCCCTTTAAATAAACATAACTCTTTTGCCTATCAACAGCTTCCTTGAGTCTTTGCCTAATTACCTTAAACTGGTATTTCATTTCTCTGACCATTTCTGGTCCAATCACAACTCTATCCTCTAGGTTATCCCATGAAAATTGTGTTCTACACTTTCATCTATACACAACATCGAAAGGTGCCATTCCCAAAGATGAGTGATACCTATTGTTGTAGGTGAATTCTACCAAAGGTAGGTAGTCTTCTCAATGAGACTTATGATCCATGCAGTACATGCAGAGCATATCTTCTAGTACTTGGTTTACCCACTTTGTATGATTGTCTATCTCAGGGTGGCATGCCGAACTCATGTTCAACTTCATGCCTATTTCCTGATGAAGGGCTTTCCAAAAATTAGAAGTAAACTTGAAATCCCTGTTCAAGATTATTACCTCAAGAAACCCATGCAATCATAATACTTCCTTGGAAAATATATTAGCCATCACCTGAGCATCGTCCTTGGTGCTCCCAGGTATAAATAATTTCATAAAATAAAGTCCCATTCCCTTAATTTACAAAACAAACCAATTTCATATTTATTTTTTAAATTAAATCCAACTACTTTAATCCATAAATAAACCCTTTTCTTTTCATTTCATAAATTAAATTCCCATACCCTTAATTTACAAAACAAACCAATTTCATATTTATTTATTAAATTAAAGCCAACTACTTTAATCCATAAATAAACCCTTTTCTTTTCATTTCATAAAATAAAGTCCCATACCCTTAATTTACAAAACAAACCAATTTCATATTTATAAGGTCATATGTTCTTCTCTTACATTAATCAAATAAATCCCTATCTGATTAATTACAAAGTCATATGGTCTACTTTTCCATTAACCAAATAATTCCATATTAATTAATCATAAGGTCTCTTTACATTAATCAAATACTTCAATATCCAATTAATTATAAAGTCTCTCTAGATTAATCAAATAATTCATCATCCGATTAATTATAAAGTATCATTGAAATGAGCATGAGTCCAACGACTTCTAACATGAAGCCATACTTTAAGTAACTATCTGCCTGATGACTTAAGAAACACCCATTTCTGCCACAAGAGGGTAGTCTCACTAGCGCTAGACCATAATGGACACAACAAGTTACTCAACACAGGGTGTAAAATAAAAGTACACGATGGACGACACCCACCCTCAACATAATTTGAAGATAGACGATCCATTTCTCTATATTCCCTAAGATGTATAGTGAAACCCACCAATCGTGGTCTGACTCCCCGTCAACTAGTTTTAAAGGGGAAATTACTTTCTAAGATGAAGGGGGGTTTACCCTATCATAGCACATGATAGACATACCTTACAAGGGTACTGGTCACGATTGGTACCATCCAACAGTTGCTATCCCACGTGACATCATCGCTAGAAATGGTAATATGCTTCCAAGAAGTATTACATGACCTCATTGCTAACAGAGATAACACACTTACTAAAAGTACTACACGACATCATCGCTAGTAGTAATAAACACACTTAAAATGAGCACTACACGACATCATTGCTAACAACAACAAACACATTACAAGGAGCACTTTACGACATCATCGCTAATAGTGACAAACATGCTACAAGGATCACTCTATGATATCATCGCTAACAGTGATAAACTCAGTCAACACAGGTGGTTAGACTCTAACATAAAGCACATTCAAACACAACATCCTAGAAAATAGTTAGGGAGGACAAAAAATTGCTTTCTCCATGGAGGGAGGATTGGCAAACTAAATTAAAGTAACCTGGTCTACTCCACCAACAGAAATAAACCAACTAGATGTGCACAAAGATAAGAAGTTCTCTTGAGTTAGCATGGACAAATGTACAACCCACACTACTTACAAAGAGGAGGTGATTCCTAGCCAACAACTAGGATTATTCATTTGAACCATGAAAAATAAGGTTTATGCAATCTACCAACTTGAAGTCCTCCAAAATTAGCAATGTTCTTCCCTTCGTATTGTGTGACTGTGAGTTCTAGTCTCTTCCTCAAGCTTCACAGAGCTCCTCTATTCTTTTCCAGTGAGAGCTCTCTCCCATCAACTCCATTTTTTTTAGAATTTTCCTCCTTCTTCCATAAGGGACCGCGTTCCTTTCAATGATCCCACTGGCTCATAAATGCACTTCTCTACAAAACATAACTCCTATCCCATATTTACCCACCACATGGAGATATTATATCATTTCCTTTAAGTCATTCGCCCACATTTTGGTAGGTGTGAAACTCCCTAACATCAGTGGCATGAAGTTTCCAGTTCTTCACTCAACTTAGCCGACTAAGATCTCTTTATTTATTTAATAATATTAAAATGAGATCTCTTGGGTAGTTTCCCATGAAATAAAATTAGCATTGTTGTTTAAATTAATCAAATCTTTTATTATCATTTTATTAAATAAATAAAACAACTAATAATGATATTTACTTTATCATCTAAAAATAATGGTTAGTTTCTATTTATAATGAAACTCATTCATCATTTAAATAGTCCATTATTTCCTTTTTTGAAGTTATATTATCATTTACATTAGAGCATCTACTCTATCAAATGAAATATATTGGTATTTAAAATACAAAATTCATTAATTTTTAAATGAACCTTTCTATCATTTAAAATTAAGCATTTATAAATTTTAAATGAAACTTACTATATTTATAAATAAAACATTTATAAAATTTAAATGAAACTTACTATCATTTAAAATAAAACATTTACTTTATCACACTATTTTCCTAAACATACAAGGAGTTATGAAGACAACCTATTTATCCATACTTCCCAAATAATTGAGACAAATAGTGTTGAAGTAAAATACAATCAAGCATGTGCAACAGACAAAGAGGGGAATCTTTCCACCAATTTAGTCACCTATCTCAGCCTCTAGAACTTACAATAGCTACTAGTCTATCAATCTAGGGCTCAATATGGCTAGCTATTGACGATTATCTACTTACAAAATGAATATCTATATGAAGCTATCCATCAATGTTACCCTCGAGTTACCTTATCATCATTTCCCCAACCTCAAGTACCCTCACCTTTGGTGGATGACCCAAATTCTTCCACTTACGAGTGTACCTGATCCTACACATTGGCAATTTGTAAGTAGTATCATGCTCTTCAATATCTACTAACATCGCATAACTACTTAATTGCACAAAATCGGGTATTAAAGCTCCATCAATTAATACATTGTTTTTTGTGTCACAAGATCCATTAGGGAGGGTCATGAGATAAGGTATCCTTGTTAGGAATGGAAGTAACTTCATGGCTACAAATCCAAATAAAACCATTATGGAGTGGTAACAGAGGATCAAGAAAGATAATTGAAATAGAAATCTTATAATAAAGGAGAGATCATCAGAGGAGGTAAACGAACAAGATGGAACAATTAAAATGGGTATAAGTGCGATTAGAACATAATTTTTTTTTTATAAAAAATTTGGTATAACAAGGAATGGAAAAATATTTAAAATGTTGAACACCTCAAACCTGACCTATAAAATTTCCTACCAGGGGTGGTCAACATAGCTTGAGGAATTTCAAGTCCCACATTCTAAGGGTGTTCCTCATTAACTGAAGGATAATGAAGAAGAGGTCTAACTGTTACCAAAGTAGACTTGATAGAATGATATAATAAAAGGAGATAAATGTGAATATTCAAAAGAGAAATGTTTGATAATCTTAAGCTATAGAGGGATTGATATTGAAGTTTCCAAACAAACTGGTGGATAGATATATGCTAAGAATGAACAATTGTCTAATTGTAAAATTCATTGGAGCTAAGATCCAACTTTAAGACTAGAAAAGTGGACTAATTTTATATGAAAACCAAAGGGTTATTTAGAAATATCTACACTATCTAAAGGATTATTTTTGGTACCCTTCTTGGCCTAGTAAGACTAGCAAAAAATTGTTGGATGACCCATGGTCAATGGGTAAAGCTAGAGTTTTCATGAGAAAATGAAGACCTATCTTCGACCATAACATGAAAAATATTAATGTGGTACCTCCTTGGATAAAAATTTTAGTCCTTCCTTAGCAGTTCTAGGATTATGATGTCTTGATAGGTATTGTAAGCTTAGTGGAACATTTTTCTAGCCTTCGATTTATCAACTAAACATAGAAAAATAATTAGCTTTGATTGAATTTGTTTACTCATAGATATGGGTAAGAAGCTACCATCCTCCATTAAATTACCATCCAAGTTTAGAATTTTTTATTAGATGACTTAATATGATATTGAACCTTTCATATGCTATAATTGCTCAAAATAGGACATCTCATGATCAAAAACACATAAGGAGCAAAATGGAAAAAAACTTATGGTTGATGGAATGGAGAGTGGAAATATTGTTGAAGTATAATACATTATTTGGTACATGCTAATGTACTTCCTTAGGTACATAATTATAAATATTAGATTAGGTATGTGTCCTCAATTAGAGTGTTAGTAAATATTTCATGTAATATAATAATATGCAGGAAGAATTGCACAAGTGTCATGTATTTAAGTGTACAAGTATTATGAGTGTAAATGTGCACAAGTGTCCATTATGTAAGAGTGCACATGTGTCCTTAGAATAGGGAAGTTAGGAGTTTCAAAGAAGAGTGAAGGTCAAGAGTGCCCCATATCAAGAGTCACATTCTATTATATATTTGTGACTAAGCATTGTAAAGAGAGAGAAGAGAGATCGAAGGTGTATTGCACATAACATGCATTAGTAGACCTTTGTTCATATCATTTTTAGTATTTTCATGAGCATTTTCAAGTGACTATTTTATGAGTTATTTTTTAGTTATATTTGTGTAAGCTATTGTAATTATTGGATATTTTATACTATAACTTTATATTTTATTTTGTGGTTATTTGCATTGAATATTGAGCATCAAAAGCTAATAGTGGTATCAGAGCTACAACAAGTTTTTTCTTGCACAATTTTTTTTTTAAGTTGCAAAAACTCTAAGGACATTTCCACTGGTTAAGGAGAAACCAGTGAAGTTGAGGATATTACCACTAGATAACCAAAACCAACGAAGATAAGTATTTTCATTGGATAAGGAGAAACCAGTGATTTTGAAGATATTACCTCTAGATAAGAAAAACCAAAGAAGATAGTATTTCCATTGTGTTGAAGAAAAACTAGTGAAGGCAAGAAATTAATACCACTAGGTTGAAGGACAACCAATGAAGAGAAAAGATTCAATATTTGAAAATTTTAGATAGATTGAGTTTACCTATTCCAATAATAAATTCATAATAGAAGGTAAACTACAATATAGTTTTTACCACTAGATTGAAAATAACAAGTGAAATTAAGTGATTTCAAAAATTTTGAATATTTGGATGTATTTTATTATTGTCTAATTTTTTGTTGCAAAAAATTAATTCTCAAAAGTTGAGAAGCTTCCTACAATGGATAGAGAAGAACTTTGCCTTCGATTGCTTGAAAGTCTATGTGTTTTCCTCATGCAGGAATTGGTTTTGGAACTACAACAAAAGAGTAGACTGGAAGATTAAGGAGACCTAAGAGAAAGGTCCCATTGAAGATTGAAGATTGGAAAATTGAATAAAGAGGAGACCCAAGAAATAGGTCCCATAAGAGATTAGATAATTGAATATTGAGGAGATCCAAGAAAGAGATCCCATAGGAGATGGGAGAATTAGAAAAATATGAGACCCAAGAGAAGAGATCCTATAATAGATTGAAAAGAGAAGAAAGAAAGAGGTTAGAGAAGCTCTATTGGAGAATTGGAGAAATAGGAGACCCAAGATAAGAGGTCCCATAACAAACTGAAAAGAGGAGAAAGAAAGAGGTAAGAGAAGTCCTATTGGAAAATCGGAGAAGTGGCCATTGAAGAATTTTTTGAAGAAAGTTCAAGTTAGAATATTGAAGAAAGAAGAAGCTCCTAAAATAATGTAATCACATAAAATTTTGGATAATCATCACTATCCGATGATAAGCCCATAAGGATTTGTGAAACTGATTGAAGGAGGAAATATTTGGCAAGAAGTTTGTCAAATTTTGAGAAGGATTTTTGAAGACTTCAAGACATAGAGAATCTTGAAGAATAGGCCAGCAAAGAAGGTCAAAGTAAAATATTGAAATCAACAATATTTGAGAGGAGATTTTAGAGATTGAAGAGGCCACCAATTGACATTTTTGTAAGAAACCATTAAATTTTTAGAAGGTTTAAATTTAAGGAGAAAGAGCAGAATTTTTGGACAACATTTGAAAGTATTTTGGGCAGCATTTGGAGGAGATAGTAGAGCTTCAAATTTTAGTATTTTTAGACAGAAAATTGAAGATGAAGACAACAAATTTTGAGTAGAATTTAAAGTAGGAGAAGAGCTGCAAATTTTAGAAATTTTAGACAGCAAGGTGAAGGAGAAAACAACATAATTTTTTTTTGAGTAATACTTCTTATACACATCCACCATGGGTATTGAACCCAGGTCTCATCACCGATAATGCAAGTTGTGTCCTTGTCGATAGAGCATTTTTGGGCAGTGTTTTGAGGATAAATAAGATTTGTAAATTTTAGAGTTTTTTGATAGCAAATTGAAAGAAGAAAAGGAAGATTTTGGATAGCATTTAGAGAAGAAGAAAAGCTGTAAATTTAAAGTTTTGGACAACAAGTTTTGGATAGAAAAAAAGTGAGCAATTTCAACAAGAAAGTAAGCTAAAAAGGAAGAAAAAAAAGGTTTGCAAAAGAGGTATTAAAAGTGCATCTTATTTAAGCATTTGTCAAAGTTTTTATACTAAGTTTGCAAGCACTGCTTTCAAGGTTTTAAAACACAACAAAAGAGGCATTGAGGTTTATGTATTAAAGTTAAGGAAGAAATCATCTTTATTACCATCAAAACTGTATCAAGTTGCAAAAAATTACATGTTAACTGGATTGTAAAATATTATCTTCAAGCTAGAAAAGGAGCAAAATATCAAAGGAATATAGCAAATATAGTATAGTGCAAAAAATTGTAGAATAGAGCATTGAATGAAGGAAGAGAAGTAAAGGAAGAACCACCAACTAAAGGAGAGGAGCCACCGAACTTGAAGAAGAGCCATCAAGCTTGAGGAAGAACCACCATGCAAGGGAGAAGAGACATCGATATTGAGGAAGATCCATTGAGTTTGAAAGGAGGAGCCACCACAAGGAGATAGAGTGTAACCGAAGAAGACAAAGTACTGTTTGAAAGCCACCACAAGAAGATAGAACATTGTAGCAAGGAGATAGATCATTGTTTGAGCCATGGAGAAGTGTATTATTTGTAGTAGCCTTTGAAGGAAACACAATCACCATTCAGAGGAAACCAAACTTCCATTTACATTATAATTTGTGCCAAGATTGAATGCTACCTGAAAGGAGTTGAAGGGATTTTGGAAGGAGTCTAAGAGACACAGATAAATAGCCATAAGGGAGGTTGAAAATATAGTTTTACAACAACTGTGTAGCAAGGAGGAATAAAAAGAGAGTATTGTAAGAGCAATAGTCAAAGTTTTGCAATATTAGTTTGAAACACTTTGGATAGAAGAGCCATCATTCAAAAAATGCTTGCAAAAGACTATTCGTGGTATTTTTGGTGAAAGGAATAGATTAGTTATGGTTAGGTTGGAGAACACCATTTGGAGTTGAAAATACCAAGTGCCACATGTCATAATGGAAGGAGGAGCACCAACCACCTTCATGGGAGAATGAAACATCTCTTACATACCATAAATGCATGGGAGCCAAGTCTCATATGATAGGCATTCAATACGCTTGAAGAGAAGGAGTTGAGTGTGTTAGTTTGTGGAAGATTCATTAGGAAGCACAATTTTTGAAAGTTGAACATTGAGTGACTCTACAATTTTCATGTGCCTCATAAGGGAGGTAATAAATTCAAGTTAAGTTTAATTTATGGAGGTAATAAATTCAAGTTAAGTTTAATTTATGCAAAGGTTTAGAAGTAATAAGGCGTGTTTGAGTTAATTTTTTCTAAGGTTAAGGTTAATTAATCTAATTAATCATAGATTAAATAAACTATTGAGAGATAAGACATCAAATTAGAGAATAAATACCTTAGAATTCTTATTAAAATATTTTAAAATGTTTTGAAGAATTTTGCAGGTTGAATTACAAGTTTTGTGATTATTCTATCCAATTTTGCAATTTAAATTATAATATTTTCAAATAATTTAAGTTTGGAGAAATAAGTTTTCTACATCAATTATAAATATTAAATTTGCAAATATCATTTTTTAAACTGCTAAATTTCTATTTAGGAAGGCATAAGGAAAAAATGAATTTTGAAATTTAGAATCATACACTCAAAACTTGGGAGATACAAGGCATTCAACATCAAATTGTTTTTCTAAAATTTTAAATTTGTTATTCAAGAATCTATGAGATATAAATTAGTCAACTACAAATATTTTTGAAATTTATAAACTAGAAATAATTATCTAGGGAGCTATAAGGTAGGCTACATTAAAGTAAATTGATGGAGATATTGTTAAGAGGGACTTATCAAAATAGAAAACATTGTGGAAGAATTCTAAATCAAAATATTCTTCATAATTCTTACCAACATTAGAAGATAATATCAAATAGTGATAACCATATGGTTCAAAAAGATAAAGATCTTTGGTACATAGATTCCGGTACTAGTCATCATATGACAAGCAATCTACAATGGTTTGATTGTCTAGAAGTGAAAGATAACTTTGGGTTGAAAATTGTAGATGGCAAAACCTATTTTGTGCATGGAAGTGGGTGTGTGACACCTAGTACATATTTTTTAAACTTTTTGTTACATAATGTGATGTATATTCCTAGATTAACATCAAGTCTCATTTTAGTGGCCAAATTGGTAGAAAGCAAAAGTATGATTGAGTTTAAATATATAAATGGATTCAATATGTGTCTCATTAAAAATCAAAATGAAATAGAAGCTACAAGATCAATTATTAAATGGATTATATTCTTTAGAATCAATTGGATTATCTCAAAATATTTTTTTTGTTCAAAATAACACTATTGAATATTTTGAAAGATAAATTACAAGAAGTGAGAATCAAGAATCACTCTACCATAGAAAATGTTGGGTCAATCCAAAATTCAATATGATGAAAAAGATGAGAGGACAAAAACAGGTTGCATTTCAAAGCCATTTATAAATCAAACAAGAAAAGGATTAAGACAATCAAAAGGAAGAAGAATCATATCAAGGTTCAATCCATTACAAAGTTAGATCAAGATGAAGATTGTATTGAAGACAAAAGCCTTAAATAACCAAATAATGTAATACAGGGGGTGTTGGAGTATATTAGATTATATGGTACATGCTAATGTACCATCTTGGGTATATCATTGTAAATATTAGATTAGGTGTGTGTCCTAGATTAGAGTGTGAGTAAATATTTTGCGTAATGTAATAATGTGCAAGAAATGCACAAGTGTCATGTATTTAAGTGTGCAAGTATTATGAGTGTAAATGTTGACAAGTGTCCATTGTGTAAGAGTGCACATGTATCCTTAGAATAGGGAAGTGAAGAGTTTCAAAGAAGAGTGAAGGTCAAGAGTGCTCCATATCAAGAGTCACATTCTATTATATATTTGTGACTGAACATTGTAAAGAGAGAGCAGAGAGGTTGAAAGTGCATTGCACATAGCATGCATTCGTAGACCTTTTTTTTTTTTGGTAGATAAGATACTATAGCATTAATACCAAGTTTTACAAAGTTGACCCAAAACCTTTTACAAAAATCAGCCCAGGGCTGTTGATGAACATATCCTTACTAAGGATCCTATATATGTAAAATCTACATGCCGCCAAAGCCATTACATCCGGTAAGGCACATAGCCTGTTATCAAAAGGAAACTTCCCATAAAAAATTTTGGGTATACCCTAATAAAACACACATGCATCATAATTATAAAAAATAAATAGACACGGATCCCTTCCTTGAGACAATGGAGAAACAAAAAGTTGTAGACACACATAGCAGAGTACTGAAAAAACTCCCACAAGCTCTGTATTGATAGTTACTCTTAATAATTCTTTGGTAATTGCTTTTTTCTGTATATGACATGCTTTGGTACCACATACTATCTTGGCCAATCAACCTTGGAGAAGTGAACCTGTTGGCTATATTTATGGCGGTGGCTATCTGGTGGTCCACGTGGCTTTGGTTCGAAGTCTTATATTTTCGTTTCTTTCCTTCCCTGTGATTATCAATCGACCTCAAATTACTAATATGACTAGGAGCCATGTTATCTAACATGTGACTATCCCCATTAGTCTTTGTGGTATTTCCAAGCAACATCCATGAAGACTGATAGCTCAGATAATTTTTATTGTGATTCCAATTCAAAAAAGAGATGGGAATACTCCTAGCCTTCAAACTTACAGTGCCTTTTTTGTTGGTAAATTTGACTATCATTCTTTTTGAATAAGCTCAACTTCACTTGGGAAACCGTGTTCCCATTTGAAAATTCTATCACCATCGACACCCAAATTGGCTAGCTTATCAGCAATTTTGTTAGCTTCTCGAAAGACATGTTGGGCTTTTCTCTCCTGTCTTCCCTGGAAAAGGATCCTAGCCTCTTCAACAATTGTTTTAATCCTCCAAGGAGGTGTTTTCCAATTATTTAGGAGATTTATAACATGCATAGAGTCTCCTTCTATGATAAAATTGCCTTCTAAGTCTTGAGTCATTTGAAGGCCTCTCCACATAGCTTTAGCTTCAGCTTCGTTGTTTGTCCTTGTTCCCAAATATTTAGAAAACACAAGCATCATATTCCCATTATGATCTCGCACAATGCCACCAGCACCTACTCTGCCAGGATTTTCCTTAGCTGCTCCATCAAAATTAAGCTTAAACCAACTCGTAGGAGGTGGAGACCACTTAACATTGGCTCTGGGGTTGACTACCCTAGGCACAGACTCATCTAACAAGGTTAAGCTTAAATATTGAGCAATCGTGGTCTCCTTCAGATGAGGTTTATAGCTATCAAAAAGGATAAGGTTCACATTCTCATTGGCAAAGGATATGATCCTAGCAATGATAGTTTGATGATCATGGATAGACTCATTAAAGACTCTATGGTTCCTTTCTAACCACACCTGCCAAAGATAGTGATTGAGATAAATTTTCCACATGTATCTATTCAATATTTTCATGAGTATTTTCAAGTGACTATTTTATGAGTTATTTCTGAATTATATTTATGTAAACTATTGTTATTATTAGATATTTTATATTGCAACTTTATATTTGATTATGTGGTTATTTGCATCTAGTATTGAGCATCAAAAGCTAACAAAAATATTAATCTCCAAAAAAAACAAGTATAGGATCAATCCACTATAGAAGATACTCATGTACCATTAGAGGACCAAAAACATCAAGAAGAGGATAAATAATATAGACAAGATATGGTGAATACAACTCAAAAGTATTCAAAGGAGAATTCCTAGATGGAGAAAAAAAATTAAAGCATAAAGAAGAAAGAGGAGGGAGATGAACCAAAAGACTCTAGGATTGAGGATCAAGTTGAGACAATAAGATTTACAAAGGAACCATAGGAATATCAACATGCCAAGGTAGAACTCACTTCTAATACTGTTAAATATTCTTTAATTATTTCAAGCAAGGTTCCTAATATTGAAAATGAAATAGAAGAAACTCCTTTGAGCTTGATAGCAAAATTAAAATAAAAAGGAGTAAATCTTGAGGAAGAACCAAACATAAGAATCACAAGAAACACTAAGAAGGTTGCAGATGTAGGAAAATATTCTAAAAATATAGCCAAAATGCTCACTCTAGCTGAGACTACGAGAAGAGAGATTGTTAAGAACCTATAAAATGATGCACACATATTAATCAAGATCACTAGTAGATTGAAGTCCACCAAAAAAATGGAAATGAAAATAATTTCTTGGAATGTTAGGGGCATGAAAAATCCTAACAAACAAAGGTTAGTTAAGGTTTTAAGGAAGGATAACCAAATTTATATACTCTTACTTCAAGAAAAAATATTGACTCTCAAACCTTTGATTCTACAAAGAATTGCATTTAGAGAAAATGAAATCGTACAAAAGTGAATGCTAGGGGATATTTAGGAGGAATTATGATCCTTTGGAATATTGATTTATTTTATGGAAAGAGAAAATATCTATGGAGAGACAGAAAAATCAAGGAATAACATTGGAGGTACTATGGAATATTGTGGAGCTATGAAGAATAGTGTGGTTGAGAGCGTTGGATCTAATAAAGGTACTATGGAAGGTTGTGGTGATATACAAAATAATGTGGCTAAGAGTGCTAATATCATATGGTAAAAGAAGGTGAAAAGCTTGTAGAGGAAGGTAAGATTAATGCCCTTCCCAACTTTTTTAGCCCTGGTATTAATGAAGATCATCACTTGGAATATTAGAGGACTCAAAGGGAGTCTTTCAAAACAAAATGAAATTAGAAGAATGATTTAGATAAATCATCCACATCTTGTTTTCCTTCAAGAAACAAAGATGTCAATGGAGGATATGGACTTAATTGCCAGTAAAATTTGGCCAGTTGGAAAAGTGGTTTCCCTCAGTTCCCAAGGGACTTCGGGTGGCATTGCTTGTCTTTGGGACCCAAAAGAGGTAGTTATTCACCATATGGTTGGTAGTTGGGGTTTATTGGCTATAGCTATTCAAAGTAGACATTCCAACTAGATTATGCTCTGCATTACTGTTTATGCTCCGACTTCTTTGGAGGAAAAAAGAAGACAATGGAAGGATATTACTCATATTATCTCTCATTTTCCTAAAGCTTGGATCTTGATCGGAGGAGATTTCAATACCATCCTCTCTCTGGATGAGAAAAGGGGGGAAATAGAAATTTGGACAAAAGCACTGACCTCATGAGCGAATATATTGCAAACCTCCATCTTGTGGATATCCAACTAGATAATGGCCTTATGACTTGGTCTAACAGAAGGCAAGGCTTAGCTTGTATAATGGAGAGATTGGATAGGTTTTTGCTCTCTGAAAATTTCTTAATCCATGGTCACATTCCTAAAGTGAAGACTCTTAATAATGTTGGTTCGAATCATTGGCCAATCATGGTGGAAATGTGGAAAACCAATGTGAGTTTCTCTCCTTTTTATTTTCAATTAATGTGGCTTAGAGACATTTCCTTCAGACCTCGTGTGCAACAATGGTGGAAGGAAGGTAAACCTAGGCATGGGACTAAGATGTTCTATTTTGCCAAAAGACTGCAATACATTAAATCCAAAATCAAGACTTGGAACTGGAAAGAGTTTGGGGATGTTCATAAAAAAAAACATGAAGTTATTGCTCATCTTGAAAATTTGAATAAGAAAATCCATTTAGATGGCCTCACAGAGAAGAGAAGTGCGAGATGAAATTAAACTCACAACTCAGTTAGAGGAATGGGAAAAAAGAGAAGAAATCTTATGGAAGCAAAAATCTAGAATTCAATGGCTCAAAGAAGGAGATCGAAACACAAATTTCTTCCACAAATCTCTTCTAGCTCGAAGATCTCACAACTTTATTTCTTCCTTAAAATCAGATTTTGGAGATGTTGTTTATACTTGGGATGGCATGAACTCTATTGTTGTTGATTACTTTTCCAATATTTTTGCTTCTACTCCTCTTGACTCGACTTCTCAACAAAATGTTCTTCAAGCAATCCCTTCTCTTATCACTTATGAGGAGAACTCTATTTTGACTGCTCCTGTTACTATCAATGAGCTTCAACAAGTAGTTTTTAAAATGCAAAAAGGAAAACCCCAGGTCTCGATGGTTTTCCCATTGAGTTCTACCAAGAGTTCTGGGATATCCTTCATGTTGATTTATTAGAGGTGGTGGAAGAAGCCAGGAAAGCCAAAGAAATTTTGAAGGTTATCAATAAAACTTATATTACTCTTGTTCCAAAAGCTCAAGAGGTTGATCATATCTCAGCTTTTAGACCTATTGCTTTATGTAATGTTCTTCTCAAAATCATTACTAAAATCATGGCAAAAAGTTTGAAGCCTCTTTTGCATAATATTATTTCCCCAGAGCAAGGGGGTTATGTGGAAGGACGTCAAATAGTAGATGAGATAGTTCTTGCTCAGGAAGCCATCCATTCCATGGATATGCAAAATTCTCCTTCCATGTTCATTCGGTTAGACTTATCCAAAGCTTATGACAGAGTGGATTGGCACTTCCTTATCAAAGTTTTGAGGCAATTTGGTTTCTCTAAGGATTGGATGGATTGGATTATGGGATGTATCTCTTCAGTTTCCTACTTAGTTCTTATCAATGGCAGGCCTTCTCAGTCATTCCCGACTTCCAGAGGTATTAGGCAAGGTGACCCGCTATCCCCTTATTTATTCATCATTCTTGTTGAATGCTTGGGTAGGACTATAACCAAAAATAGGGAAAACAAAACCCTTGAGGGAGTTACCATTGCTCATGGAGCTAGACCTATCTCTCATCTTCAATTTGTGGATGACTCTACTCTTTTAGGTAAAGCTACAATTAAGGAAGCTTCTAATATTAAGCAAATCATTAGCTATTTTTCTAAGGCTACTGGGCAGTTGATCAATGAAGACAAATCTAAAGTTATTTTCTTTCACTGCTCTGCTAGAAAGGAATCCATGGTCTTGGATAAATTAAGATATAAGAAGACCTCTCTTCCAATCACTTATTTAGGTATTCCCATAAATATTCAAAGGCAGAAAAATAAAGATTGGAATTGGTTGTTGGACAAAGTCAAGAAGAAAATTGGAAAGTGGACCAACAAGTGGCTTTCTTCTGGGGGTAGAATCACCTTGGTAAAATCAGTCCTTCAAGCTATTCCTATTTATGTTTCTTCCATTTTGAATATCCCAAAGGTTGTTCTTCGAGAATTGGATCAAATCAGTCATCGTTTCCTTTGGAGTGGTACTAAGGAGAAAATAAAATGGGCCTTGGTGAAATGGGATACTTTATGTCTTCCTAAGAGTGAAGGGGGGTTAGGATTCCGGTCTTCAATTAATAACAACAAAGCTTTAGCTGCTAAATTATATTGGAGGATGTTGCATAACCCCAATGCTCTTTGGGCCAATAATCTCCGTGCTAAATATGTTGAGAACAAAAGTCCTGAAGACCTTGTTCGCTATCAACTTCCTACCAAAGGTTCTCCCATTTTAGCAGTTCTTAAGACTGGTGAGGATTTGATAAAGAAAAAATTATTTTGGATCATTCATAATGGTCAACATGCAAATTTTTGGATAGATTCTTGGGATGGTCACAAGCCTTTGATAACTCAGTTTCCCGATTGGAGGCCTTGGATGGAGGAGCTTCACCGAGCTAATTGGATAAAGGTGGCTAATTACTGTCGGTACCATACTAGTAATTCAAAGGTTGGTAGATATTGGATCCCTATTGAGGACTGGCCTATTCAAATCCCAGAAAGGCAAAGACAAGATATCCAAGGCATCCTTCATATGAGATCCCTCTCTTGGTCCCATGAAAAATATTGTTTTGGATGGAACAACACTACTAAGGGTGAGTATTCAGTTGCTCAAGGTTATTTGACCTTATGCCATAATAATCCCAACCATTCTTCCGACATATTTTCTCGATTGTGGGCTCAAAAGCTCTGGCCTAAGGTGAGGTTCTTTAATTGGCTTTTATTGCATCGTAGGGTGCTTATTGGTGAGCAACTTATGAAGCGTGGTTTTCATGGCCCTTTTAGATGTGAAATGTGTGAAGAGAATGTAGAAAATATCAACCATATTTTTATTGAGTGTACTTTAGCCTCTGAGCTATGGAGGAGAATGGCCACTTTACTTGGCTTATAGTGGTCCAATTTTTTTACTTTTGAACAGCTTTGGAGGGATTGGCCTAATCAAGAGGGTGTTGATCATTTTATTAGGGAGTTAGTTTGGATGGGTTCTACCATTCTTCTTTGGAATATTTGGAATGAAAGGAACAACCAAATTTTTAATCAAGATAGGAAGGATATTCACTATATTTGGCAAAATACCATAGCCAACTTAGTTGAATCAGTCCATCAACTCCTTAATCACCCCCAAAACTCCCACCAAAGATGGGATCAAGTGATGCAAATATTGAAGATTAAATCTTCTAAGGGCAACCAACTTAAAGGGAATGTGAGTATTAGTAAGATGGATAGGACTAGAAATTGGCAACCTCCTCCTAAGGATTTTGGAAAAGTCAATACTGATGGAGCCTCTAGAGGGAACCCTGGAAAAGCCGGTGTGGGAGGAATTGGTAGACTTTCGGATGGCTCCCTGGTTTTTACTTTTGCTAAGAATTTGGGTATTCTTTCCAATAACCTTGCTGAGGGGTATGGTATCCTGAGAGGCCTTCAGGAGGCTACTAAGGTTGGATGGGAAAAGGTGTTAGTTGAGTCTAACTCTCAACTTATGATTAATCTCTTGAAGACTCCTTCTAAGAATCATAAGGTGGATTGGAGAATAAAAAGAATTATTGAGAAGATTCAGTTAATCCAGATGGGATTTTTGAAAGTTGATTACAATCATGTGGTTAGAGATCAAAACAAGAGTGTTGATGCTTTAGCTAATTGGGCTTTGGACAAAGGTGATCTTACTTGTTATGGCCACCCTCCTATATGGTGGGCTTCTCAAATTAGGGAAGCTCTTCTTTCTATCATTTCTTTGGATGGCTCCAGTTCGAAGGTACCTAGTTTCTTCTTGTTTTTTTTTTTTGCTTCTCTTTGGTTCATTCAGTTTTTTTTAGTTCCCTAGCTCATTCTATTCTTTATTTTGTTTCCTCTGTTGATTCTTGCCTTAATAGTCTTCTGGTCTAGATAGGTCATTGTTTTGTTCAATTTTTTTTCTTTTTTCTTTTTTGTTTTTTTTTTGTTTAGTTTTTTAAGGTGGGTGGGTTCTTTTGTTTTGTTTTGTTTTTGTGTTCTTTGTGTTGTTTTTTGTTGTTCTTGTGTTTTTGTTGTTTTGTTTTTTTTTTATGTTTTTTGTTATTGTTCTTGTGTTTTTTTCGTTCTTGTTCTTGGGTTTCTCTTTGTTTGTGTTATTTCGTGTTTTTATGTGTGAGTGTTTTCTATGTTTTTTGTTTTTGTTTATTGTCTGTTGTTGGTTGTTTTTTATTTTTATTTTTATTTTATTTTATTTTTTAGGTTTTGGTTGTGTTTATTTTTCATGTTTTTTTTGGGTTATGTCTTTGTAGTGTTCTGTTGTTTTTGTCTTGTTTGTGTTTTGTTATGTGGTTCTTGTGTTTTTCTATGTGGTTTGTGTTGTGGTTTCTTTTATCTTATTGTGCGTGTTTGGTTGTGCTTTTGTTTTTGACACACTCAAGGAGCATGTTTTTTATTTTATTTTATTATTTTTGTTGTTATTTACTTATTTTTAAATTGGTTTTGTGTGTTTGTTTGCTCCTTGAGTATGTCAAAGGTGGTAGGCTAGGTCCGAGTCCTGGGCGTTTTTGGCGGAATGGATACCCCTGCCTCCTTGGGTCTTACCCGAAAGTGGCATCCCTTTTGGGATGTTTTCCACACAAAAAAAAAAAAAATAACCCACCTTTGGGTTAAAACATTAATATAAATTAACTTTATAATTAATATTAAAACTAATTAATAATTAATTTACATAACTTAGGTTAAGTAAATTAAATTATAAATTAATTTATAATAAAAATTATATTAATTAATTTATAATTAATTTAAAACCTCCTTTTATAATATTATAAAAATATTATAATATTATTTACTTGGGCATCTTCTTTTGCACTTTGGTCCACATCTAATCTCCTGAAACCGGGCTATCTTTTGCACATATTGGAGAACCTAAAACTGATGTTGCCCATTGAACGCTACCGATCAGTGTTGAAAGCTTGACATCAATGACCACTCACTCTTGACATCAATGACAACTTATCTACTCAAAATGTCCAACAATATCCCCCTTTGTCATTGATGGCAACCCAAATTCTTTTTACCAAACACTTGACCTTTTTCTTGTTCTACTCCCCCTGGGACATTGCTCCCCCTGACTCAATGCTCTCTTCTTAAACCAAATATCTCCCCCTTACTCAAATCTCTCCCCCTTTGACATCAATGGCAAAGGGTCACCTTTGGGGCTCGGGGCTAAGAATGAGTCTCTTAGCTTAGCCCCTCCCCCACCTCCTCTTGAGGTGGTTAATTCTGGGGTGGGAGTATTTCTACTCCCAGCAAGCACTCGGTCTTTACCTTTATCCTCTTTCCTTCTCATCTGATCCTTCTGATTTCTTTGATTGTTCCTATTTTCATGTTTGATTCTGGAATGTCTGCTCTACACCACTTTGTTGTATGTCCATCATTATTGCATTTATAACACTTAATGCTATTATTCCTTGGAGGTGCAAATATCTTGGGATTTCTCTTGGTGAAGCCATATCCTTTTCTATCATGAACCCTACAATTCATTGCCTTGTGACCAAACTGATTACATGAGTAGCAATACCCATGGAAAAGTTGTCTGTTCCTGAAATTCCCATTTTCTTGTCTTTCATGTGTCCTGCATTGTGAAGCCATGTGCCCAAATATGTGACATGAGAAACATCATCCATTGAAACTTCCTTGTCTTGACCTCATTGGTCTCTTAGTCTCTCTTAACCTATTCTAATTGTTGTTCCATCTATTTCTTCTTTGTGCATTGTTCCTTTCCTTGTTGAACTTTCTATTGTCCAACTCATCCTCAGAAGTCTCACTTTCTCTTACATATCTTCTGAAGTTTCTTCTTCTTCAGAACTTGAGGTTGACTCTTCTTCTTGTTTCTTTTGAGCTTGTTCAAAACCAAGACCTATTTTGTTTGTTGACCTTCTTTGTACCTTGATCATTTTATCCACAATATTTGAACTCTTTCCAAACTTGTGTAGCTTATCCTTGGATTTTTCTAAATCTTCCCTTAGTAGAGCTACTTCTTGTTCTAACCTTTCACATTCTAAGACCTTTGCTTCTAACTTATCCTTGAACTTCTTTGTCTTAGCCATTGACTTGTTTAGATCCTCTATAAGCTTTCCTCTTTCTTCATCACATTCTTGAAATTGAATCTCAAGTTGAGAGTTTTGCTTTCTTACCTTCTTTAAAGTTTTAAGAGCATAGATAAGCTCTCCCTCAAGATCAACTCCTCCTTTTTCTGATTCTTCCTCTATTTGTTTGCCTTTGTCTACATCTTCATTTTCTTTTGACTTGTCTTCTATAGGCTCACCTTCTTCTTCTTCTAGTGCCATTAGAATATTCTCTTCTGGTCCTTCAAGTGCATCCTCATATTCATCATCATTGAAACTGAAACCATCCCTTGTACAACTATCTTCAAGATGTCCAAAATTACCACATCTAAAACACTTGAGAATTATTGGTGACCTTTTCTTGACTTCTTTTTCTTCAATCAAAAATAGGACTTCATCTTTATCATTATCTGAAAAACTATTATCACTATCACTTGAGTACTTACTTGCCTTGTCTGCATAGTAGCTCCTCTTTTGTCTTTGAAAGAACTTCTTTCCTTGTCTACCTTGTCCATCCTTGCCTTTCTTTTGGTACCTATATTTTTTTGATTCCCTATTCCTGTGATCCTATTTTTCTTCATCATTGTTATTTTTAGCTTCTTGACAATCAGTTGCATAGTGACCATACTTTCCACAATTGAAACATCTAACAGATTTTGCATCTTTAAATCTTCTTGAATCTTTATTCCTTCTACCATAATTTGCTTCTTCATCACTGGATGACTCATTGCTCGATTCTGACTTCTTACCCTTTGTCTTCTTAATTGCTTTGAAGGTTGCTTCCTTCCAAATATTAGGTTCCTCTTTTGTTCTCAACTCAAATGTTGTAAGAATACCAAGTAACATATCTCTTGTCAAAGAATCACCATATTTTGATTCTTCTATAGCAGAAATATTTTCACTAAATATTTTTGGAAGAGATCTTAAGACCTTATCACAAACATCTGATTCTTCAACCTTAAGTCCAAGTCCTTGCATGGCATTAACAACCTCATCTACTCGAAGTAGATAAGTACTAATATTTTCCTCATCCTTCATTCTTAACTCTTCAAATTGTCCTTTGAGATTTTGTATCTTTGCCTTCTTGACACCTTTATCTCCTTCATATATACTTTGCAACTTATCCCAAATTCCTTTTGCATATTTACAATGCATAACTTTTATGGACTCTATTCTATGCAAACCTCTCAAAATTGCATTCATTGCTTTTGAATTGTAATGTTGTAGAAGCTTACCTTCCTTATCTGTAGGTGGATCAACTGGTGGTATGTATCCATTTTCAACTACTTCCCAAATTTCATTGCCAAGTGCCATCAGGTGAATCTTCATTCTCATACTCCAATATATATAATCACTTCCATCAAATATTGGTGTTGAATTAGAAGACACATTATTAGAATCCATTGTGTTCTTGAAATACTTTTCCTTCAAGTTGTTAAACTCTTTCGAAGGAACCTACTCTGATACCAATTGAAGAACACAAGCTTATACTGAGAGGGGGTGAATAATATAAGACCACTTTTTACTTTTCCTTCCCAATCAATATTATGCAATGTAAATATAGCAATATCAATAATAGTAATCAAAGCAATGCATAAATCACCACACACAATAGAGACACCAATTTAACGTGGTTCACCCAATGTGGGCTACTCCACGGAGAAAATATTTCACTAAAATTTTCTCAATCAATCTCTTGGGAATCCTTTCCCTATTACAATGTTTATGGATCTCTATCCAAAGGAGACACCAATCCCCTAATCAAGTTTCATGGATCTCTATCCATAGGAGAACTCCTTTCTCCTTAGCTCTAACTGGTGATCTTCTAGAAGAATTGTTGCCCCCACTACTCTGGCTAATGGATCTCTATCCATTGAAGACACCTATCCTCACTACCCTAGCTAATGGATCTCTATCCATTGGATACTATCATCCTCTATACTCTATCACCTTCAAAGATCTATCTCAAATCTATACTAAACATAGTCCTTCGGTCTAGCATAAATCTGCTCAATCTCTATCTCTGGTCTAGCACAAACCTATCCTCAAATATGCACCAAATTCTATCCTTGAATCTGTACTAAACATAGTCCTTTGGTCTAGCATAAATCTATCCTCAATATCTATCCTCTGATCTACACTAAACATAGTCCTTCGATCTAGCACAAATCTATCCTCAATATCTATCCTCAAGCCTTAACTCAAAGCTTGAATTAATCACAAATCAACTCTATTGGATCTGCCCCAAACCTTAACTCAAGGTTTGAACAAATCAATCAATCAACTCTACTCTCAAGTCTTCTCAAAGACTTATCTCAAATCTACCTTGTAAGCTTCCACAAAATCTCACACTAATCTATCCACAAGTCCTCTCTAGAACTTGTCCAAATCTGCTCAACAAGTCCTCACTAGAACTTGTCCAACTCTGCTCTCAATCTGTATTGTAAGCTTCCACACAAATCTATCCAAAGTCCTCTCTAGAACTTGTCCAAATCTGCTCAACAAGTCCTCACTAGAACTTGTCCAATCTCATAGAAACATAAGGAGAATTTTTAGAGACTCAATATGTTTCACATTCATCACAATGCTCAATCACTTTCAATCACTCTTTTAGAAACATATAGAGAATTTTTAGAGACTCAATATGCTTCACACTCATCACAATGCTCAATCACTTTCAATCACTCTTTTAGAAACATATAGAGAATTGTTAGAGACTCAATATGCTTCACACTCACCTCAATGCTCAATCACTTTCAATCTCTCTTTTATTATAGAAACATATAGAGAATTGTTAGAGACTCAATATGCTTCACATTCACCTACACTCAACCTCTCTCTCAAATCAATTCAGAATATAGAACAATTTGTTTCATAGAACTTGAGCTATCACTTCACACATCCACTTGACTAGGCTCAACCAACTCTACTCAATCAATCACTCAATGAAATAATCCTTGCTCACAAATCCTAGTCCAAACATATGAACACTCACTCAAATATTTCCAACAATGCTTATCAACCAATCTCACATAACAATGATACTCATGTTCTTTGCAAACCCTAGTTCAAGTTCTTCACTCAACTTAATCACTTCAACAACAATGCTTATAAAACAAGGTTTTATCAACAACTCTCAATTCCAGAAAACCTTGAAGCATTAATTAAAAACACACTCAACAATGCTTAACCAAACAATCCTTTTCACTCCAAATTTTCATTCACAACTTTCAACAATCACTCACTAGGAAGAATATGCCCATACCTTTTGTTGGATGTAAAGGTACCTTTAGAAAAACCTGTCTCAATCACAATTTCCTTCTTTCCAATTCCAATGGTTAGACACAACAATATCACTTCAACACTTTCTCAAAAATATTCCTTAGACACAAAATAATCACAACTCAATTTATGCCTTATTACTTCCTTTTAAAAATAACACTCATCATACCATACATGAAAAATAATTTCTTTGATACACCTTATAAACTCCAACTTAAAATAATATCCAACACTTCACAAACACCTTACAACTCTTTCCAACCATTAAAGCAAATGACATCAAAAAATTTAATTTGCATAACCCTTATAACTCCCCATGCAACCTTATAAACCAAATATAATGCAAAAATTAATTTTTAATTTTTCAACAACCACTTCCAAAATTTTCGGTGCCTAAATTCCAATGCATACCTTGCTTTCCCCAAAAAGGGGTTTCGGCATGATTCGATCCACCGTCTCCCTAAGGCCTAAGCGCCTTAGCGCTTGGGAGCCCACCATGTGGGCTATAGTCCCCACATGAAGGAAAAAGCACTTCCTCCACCTTATGCCTCGTGCACCTTTTGACTTCTTCAAAGTCCACTACTCTCTCCACTTCATTGTAGCACGCGTCGCAAGCAATTCACATTAATTTTTGAATGAAGGCATGGTAAGTTCTAAGGTGGGTGGATCCCCCTTTTTATACATGATTTGATTTTTCTCCCACATCGACGCTTTTAGTAATTCGAATTAAAATTTGAATTATGATTTTAATAACCCACCTTTGGGTTAAAACATTAATATAAATTAACTTTATAATTAATATTAAAACTAATTAATAATTAATTTACATAACTTAGGTTAAGTAAATTAAATTATAAATTAATTTATAATAAAAATTATATTAATTAATTTATAATTAATTTAAAACCTCCTTTTATAATATTATAAAAATATTATAATATTATTTACTTGGGCATCTTCTTTTGCACTTTGGTCCACATCTGATCTCCTGAAATCGGGCTATCTTTTGCACATATTGGAGAACCTAAAACTGATGTTGCCCACTGAAGCTGCCACTAATTGGTGCTGAAAGCTTGACATCAATGACCACTCACTCTTGACATCAATGACAACTTATCTACTCAAAATGTCCAACACTTACCCTCACTTGCACCCCAAAGATCCCTTTGGGAGGAAGAGGTCATCTCTTCTCAAGCCTACAAAGTGCTTACTGAGATTCAAATATCTCGAGAAATAGGATACAGTTGGCTAAAAACCAATCTTAAGAAAGACTCATAATCAACCCTTGTGTTCAACAATACCAAGTTCAACATATCTGAAACATTTCAAGATGCCTAGATTGGACAAGTTCAAGGGTGAAGAAGATGCACAGGAACATGTAACAAGTTTCATGAACTCATGTTTCCAACTGTAAAATAATGATACCTTGATGTTAAGAACGTTCATTGTCACCCTTTTAGGTACAACCATTGAATGGTATAATAAATTACCTATGCACAACATCACCAACTTTGAATAACTGGTGAATGCTTTTCTTGAACGCTTCTCATTTGGTTTCAAGAATAAAAATAATATTTTTGATATGGCCAACCTACGATAATATGAAGATGAGCTAGTGATAGATTATGGGAATAGATGGAGAAAATAAATGGTAAATTTACAATTCTCTATTCCCACCACAGAACTCGCCCAAATGTTCACAAAAAGTTGTGTCAAGCACATATCATTGTTGCTTTAGCTATAGCAATATACGATATTTGAGGAGGCTTTGGCACAAGCCAAAGTAACTGAGGATATCAAATTACAATAAGGAGACCTAAATATTTGAACCAAGAAAGAATGGAACAATAAGAACATGTGTAATCAAAAATATTAGGCCAAGCCAATGCCTATCAATCAATTCATGTTGAATGTTCCTAAGGGGGATATGATCTAAAAATGACAAAATTATCACACTCAACCACCCCCAACACAATAGAAATCAGGGCAAGGATAGACAACGTCACCCACCTCACCATTTTACATTATTATCTGAATATTTGGCATCTATATTCAACCAATTACGTGAGGCTAAGGCTCTAAAATTACCAAAAGTTCAGTTGCTAGACCCTAATTACCCTAAGTCAAACGGATATAGGGAAGATCACTATTTTCCTTACCATAGATAGAAAGGACATGACATCGAAGTGTGCCACGAGTTCAGACATGTGGTGCAAAACATGATTGATCAAGATGAGCTACAAATTGACAACCCTTTAGCACTCAATAATCAGAACATGGAAATCCCCAAATATCCTCCACCAAATCATGGGGTTCAAGTCAACCAAATTCATATATATCCTCCTATAGAGGGATTTGTTTGCACGATTAATGTGGTTACTAGGAATAAGAGATAAAATTAACTGGAGCCACATGTAGCTCCCATTCGTATTCTAGCTATACCTCAATAAATGCCAATGTAAAGCCCATTTCCATGCCTAATAGCAAGACCAGTGGTTACAATCAGGAATAGACTCACTCAAAGACTTCAAATAGCCTCGACAAAGTTATCAATATATGAGCTCATCCAATAGTCTCCTAGGTATTGGGAGACATTAATGGAAATTATGAGATCCATAGAGCTCCATCCCTAAGATCCCAATGCATTCAAAAATTTTATGGGGCATGTTTAGTAGTGTAGAGAGCTAGTGATCACCTTCCATGATCATGAAATAAATAAAGTATCAGCTAGCATAGCATATTTGCCATTACTCATAATTGCTTGTATAAATCAAATCATGTTCAAGCGATTATTGATTGATATAGGGTCATAGATCAATATTATAACAACAAGTGCATTAGGACACATTAGCATCCCTCAGTCACACATTGTAGCATCCAAATTCATTTTATGAGCTTTCAATGATGCATTGTGTTTGACTATCAATACCATTGTGCTTCCTATCCAAGTAGGGTTGAAGACTATATTAGTATCATGTCATGTGCTTGAAGGTAGCATGCAATATAGCATCCTCCTTGGTAGACCCTGGATTCAAGACATGAAGTGCATTCCTTCGATCCTTCATCAATGTATTAAGTATGCTCATGAAGGAAACATTCATGTCGTCCCTTCAGACAAAGAGCCCTTCAAATATCAACCAAGTTGAAAATCCTAGAGAATTCATCTTACCTTCAACCCATCTGGATCTAATACCGACATTGCCTACTAAGCATCTACATAAAAATGCCAAAGTAGTGCGAGCTAATCCTTCTATGTCAGTACTACCATCAAAGCCTAAACTGACACCAGGTTTTGACAAATCATCTTCGTTGACAAATCTAAAACAAGGACAAAATCTAAAGGCACCCATGGTTGATGATCTTAAAGTCATCCCCCATGTCTCTACGATAGATATTCCTTACTCCCATGGGAGAAGAAGAGTTGCCTAACCTAATGGAGGAATTACCTCAATGTGCATCCCCTGCCTCATCATCAGGATCATCTGCTCCTCAAGTGATGATACATTTAGTCAACCTAGGACTCACAAATTATTTATTGTAGAACATGACCTTCACACCCATATTAGAATATGCAAGACTTGGGGAGACCCTGCATCCACTTGTTTCCTATTTATATGGTGGTTCCTATGGGTATACCTCCCAATTAGATAAGTTTTATTTATGGAGGCTTCGATAAAACCTCCAATCATTCTCTGAAATATCATCAATATGATAGCCTATTCACAAGTAATATCTACTACTTGTTGAACCCTAAGTATGCTCTACATTACTTTGACTATTATCATTGGTAAGGCAATGGTTTGGGCTCAATGATTAGGGTTGCATAATGCCTTACCAACTACAATATCAATTGTCTTTTGATAGGTTTGGATTAGGCTATTATATTCACATTTTGAATGAGCTTTTAGTTGATTTCCTACAATATCTAATTTTGGGTTTCGAGGAGGATATTGACTGGAATATATACACCTACCCTAATCCCTCGTGCTTATGGAGGGACCATCACATAATTACAATGGTAGCTATAGATCCACCCTTGGTGTATCATGAAAATATTTCTATGGAGGCTACCTCAAAAATAATTCTAGGAATTCATTGGGTCATTAGAAATAATGAATATGTCGATGACATTGGCATTAAAACCTAGAGGCCTAGTATAACTATAGAACCTGAATCAGGATTCGTTTCTGAAGAATGTGAATTAGAATCCATCCCAGAAGGAGGTACACCATAATACATTTCTAAATAAGACGAGAGCGAGTATGTCTTTGATGATGATGAATATGAATATGGGACAAA
Source organism: Wollemia nobilis (assembly GCA_028583015.1). Classification (NCBI taxonomy): domain Eukaryota; kingdom Viridiplantae; phylum Streptophyta; class Pinopsida; order Araucariales; family Araucariaceae; genus Wollemia; species Wollemia nobilis. The sequence goes on along the minus strand of JAQPPZ010005362.1, from coordinate 1,747,290 downwards.
AATGGCCTACCTAGACCCTCAACATTTACATCATCTTAGGCCACCCATTGATATAAAATAAATATATCGTACAACCTTCCCAGGTCCTCAAATTCTAAGGCAACCAATGAATTTGAAAGAAATTTATAACATGGTCTTCCTTGGTCCTCCAAATGTAATATAGTTGTTTCCCCTAGAGGATCCAATTGTTGTGTATATTCCTCGAGTAGACCCTATTATCACCATTCTCCTTAGCCACATATTGAACATGGGGAGAAACCCAGAAGTAGCAAGCCTCACCTATGTGGTCCTGGAGATTTCATTCCATCCATCAACATGATATCCATCGATATGACCACTCCACTCCATAATCCATCTAACCCTTCAAAACCTTTGCACCTCAATCCTGAGGTCATTGATTTCGATCGTGTTAATTCACCCCTAGAGCTTGAATATTTCTTACCTAATGAAGAAATGTTGTAACAATTCCATTTTACACTAGAATATGCCCATGATTTCTATCATGTTGAGGCCAATCCTAATTTTGTGGAACCTTTAAACCCAACAAATGACATCCATATGATCCCTACACCTCATCAGCTTGAGCAGGGATCGCATATGTCAATAGAGGAGACTTTCAAAGTGGATATAAGTGAAGACCCCGCAAATCCAAAAAAAATTAAATTTAGAGAAATATTATCTCCTAAGGAGTGCTCCAACCTCATTCCTCTATTGAAATAGAGACCTGATCTCTTTGATTGGGCCTACAAGGACATGCCAGGTCTAGATACAAAATTGGTTACATTGGACCCCACTAAAAAGTCAATCAAGCAAAAAATCAGGAAAATGCATCCAACCATCACCTTGATGGTAAAATATGAATTACAAAAGTTGTTGGATGTAGAGTTCATTATTCCCATCGACTATCTAGAATGGGTATCAAACATGGTACTCATAGGAAAACCTTATGGAAGAATTCGCATTTGCATGGATTTTAGGGACCTCAATAAGGCAACACCCAAAGATTCAAATCCTTTACCTAATATCGATGCTCTTGTAGATGCAACTACAAGTCACGAAATTCTCTCACTCATGGATGATTTTTTTGGTTATAAATAGATTTGGATTAAACTCGAAGATCAGCACAAAACCACCTTTACCACTCCATGGGGAACATTTTGCTACAAATTTATGCCATTCGACCTTAAAAACACTAGTGCCACATATCATTGGGCTATGACATATATCTTTCATGACTATATGCACAAAATACTAGAAGACTACATTGATGACTTACTGGTAAAGTCATTGTTTTGAGAAGAGCACATCAAGGTCCTTAGAAAATTCTTCGATCGCTATAGAGCACAATGTTAGGTTGAATCCCAAGAAATGCATCTTTGGTGTTGGGATTCATTTTTTCTAAACGAGGGATCGAAGTAGACCCAGTGAAGGTAAAATCTATACTAGAAATGTGTCCCTTCATAAACATCAAGGAGCTAAGAAGCCTACAGGGCAAAGTAGCATCCATAAAGCACTTCATTGCGCAACTATTAAATAAATATTGACCCATGAATCGACTACTACACAAGGGGGTCCCATTTAACTGGGATGAAGAATTCAAAAAATCCTTCATTGAAATCAAGAAATACCTAGCATCATCGCTAGTACTAGCTCCACCAAGATCGGATGTGCCATTTTTGTTGTATATATCCACCATGGACTTTGCACTGGAAACTATGCTAGCCCAAAAGAACATGCAAGACAAAGAGCAGGCGATATACTACATCAACTATACATTGGTTAGTTAAGATCTATGATATGTATACGTAGAAAAGTTGTGCTTAGCAGTGGTCTTTGTAATTAAGAAGTTGCGCCATTATATGTTGAGTCATATGATGTATGTTATATTGAAACAAAATCCTTTGCAACACATGATGAGCATAACGTATCATAATACATGTACCGTAAAGTGGATCATGCTATTGATAGAATATGATCTAGAATTCATTAGCCAAAATTCAATCAAAGGATAGGTCACAGTTGATCAACTGGTAGAGGCACCTCTTCAAGATAATAAGCCTCTCATCATAGAGATTCTCAATTATGTAGTCTTTGCATTTTCGGAGTCACTAGAATCCGAAGAACCATACAATAAAGCTGATATGACTTTGTTCTTCGATGGTTCAAAGTGAGAGTAAGGGGGTGGCGTAGGGATTGTGTTTTTCATACCACAAGGTGCTCCAATGCCCTTGTTATTTAAACTCAACTTCCCTTACACCAATAACAATGTTAAATACGAGGCCCTAATCTTGGGTCTCCAAATAGTGCTCACCATGAAGATCAAAATGTGGATTATCTTTGGTGAATCCCTTCTCATAGTTAACCAAGTTAATGGAGTTTATCAGTGGAGGTATTCGATCCTAAAATTATATAAGGAACTTGTGGATACTTACTTAGCCCAACTGGAGTGGTATGACATCGAGGCAATCCCTCGTACATCAAATATATTTGCAAACACTATGGCATCTCTGGGATCCTTAATCCCTAAGAATCCATATATTAACTTTACTACCATCCATGTGAATATTCTCTCATAATCTGCGATGCTACATGAAGTGCAATACAATCAAGAATAAGTCCACATGATTCATATAGAATCAAACCATGAGTGGTTCTATAAAGCTAGAGACTTTCTTAAGAAGGTGCCCTTGGGATATTTGATCTCATAGGGTCCTACAGTGACTGGTACTACCATTCACCATAGGTTTATCTCCCAGTTTGCATTCGTACACATCGGATCACAGTTGGAACAAGTCATTTTTTTAGTTGAAGTTGTTGCTTATCAATATTGATTAACCTAATTACATGATTTCCTTAAGCTTGGAATAATATCATAGGGATTGTCACATACCATAAAAAGAGCATTCAAACAAAAAATAACCAAATATGTCTTGGTAGGAGATATCTTGTATCATCATGGCTACAATGGAATTTTTCTTTATTACCTTGAGCTCCAAGAATCGGCTTGGGTGATCTCACAAGATCATGGCAGTACATGCGATGACCATTTAAATGGCATGGCCATCATTAAGTGCATCCTTTGAATGGGTTACTATTGGCCCACTATGGAGAAGGATTGTTGTATGTATGTCAAGAAGTGTGTTAAATATCAACACCATGCTAATCTTATACACCTACCATCATAGGCCTTACAACCCATCCAAGTGGCTTGGCCATTTTCTTAGTGGGGTTTTTATCTAATTGGTAATATCTCTCCCTCATCATTTAGGTCGACACACATTTATCATAATGGCCATTGAGTATTTTCAAGTGGGTGGGGTCCTTGTCACAATATGGAGAATGTTTGGGAGTTCATACTTCACAATATCATTTATTATTTTGGGATCCCATCCAAAATAATCTTGGATAATGGAACTTCATTCAAGAACAAAATTGTAAGGGCTTTAACATCCAAGTATAATATTAATAGAGTTTTTCAACTCCTTATTATCCATAGGAAAATGGGCAAGTAAAGGCCTCGAACAAAATAGTTGTAGCCATCTAAAAGAAGACTGTACAAGAAAATCATAAAGATTGGCACAATTATTTACCTCTTGCATTATGGTCTTATAGAACTAGCATATGGATGCCCATTGGGGCAACCCTGTTTTCTTTGGTTTATGGCTTTGAGGCCATAATTCCCTTGTAATTAGATATTCCAATGTTATGTATCGCATTGAAAGAGTTCATAGATGATGACACTACGCGGAAAGCTTACCTGGATCAACTGATGCTTCTTGATAAAAATCGCATAAATACCCTTGAGCATCTCTGTGTTTACCAAGATCGCTTGAAAAGAGCTTATAATAACAAAGTCCACCAAAGAGACTTTAAAGTTGGAGATATTGTGCTAAAAGAAAACCAACACAACTCAAACCTGTCACTGCATCTATGAGATAAATTTGTGGCTAATTGGTTAGGTCCTTACATCATCTTAGAAAAGATTAGACCTGGTACCTATCACTTAACATCGCTAGAAGATGTTAAATACCTCGAACCTCTCAAAATCCTTCACCTAAAGATATTTCATACATAAAATCCAAAAATAAAATAAAAAATCATAAAACATCAAAATCCAAAAACAATTGAAAAATTTAAAATTCAAAAACATTCAAAAAATTTAAAATTCAAAAACAATTCAAAACATCAAAAACATAAAAACATTTGCATTTTACATTTCATCATATGCATTCATTTAATTGCATTGCATTTAGGTATTTTTATCCATTGCACTTGCATTAGGATAGGTTGTGCTTATAATTTTACAAATGGCACCACATTTATATGCCAATCATGCATCTTTACATCATCATCATTCATCCCCTGTGAGTAATTGTGTTTTTCAACACAATCCCATCAGTTGCTATAAGGAATATACTAGGGTTTTTAGTCATTCAACCACACCTAATGATCTCAAATTTTGTAGAAATCTATCTTCACTTTTGAAGATAAGTTCTAGTTTTGATAGTACCTTGAATACTTCAAAATCCTATCACAATTTAAATATTAATTATCCTAGTTTGAACAAGGAAGGATGAACACTACAAAGTGATCCTAGTCACCTTAAGTGAAAGGTTTTTACTTGCTCATATTGTGATGTGCATGGTCTAGAATGTTGATCATTGACAAAAGGACAAGTTCTCCCCTACCCAAGAAATCCCTTGCTTTCACACAAAAATAAGCAAATTCCCAAATCAAAGCAAAAAGCAAATCCCTTGCTAAAACAAAAATGCAAAATAAATAGTGATTTTCATCACTAAGCATGAGCAAGTATCCCAATAAATCAAAAGAAAATAAGGGGGTGAAGATCTTGAATCCTTGGAATGGTCAGTACTCAAAAACCATTAAGTGATCCCCATTATAACAATGGGTGAATGAATCCTTCCTAGAAATGGGGTAGTTCTAAGCAATTTACAAATGAGCTAGCTTTATGTGGCATGTATTACCTAGTAGTCTAATCCAACTATGTCCAACCTTAGTATCATGATGAACATTTGATGATCCTCACTACAACAATGGACTGAATGAATCCCACCTGGCAATGAGGTAGTCTTATGTCTCATCTAATACATGCATTTACACACACATGGATAATGAATATCTTGGTCTTCATAACAAAAGCTTTTATCTTTTAAGAGTCTTGTTTAGTCATTATACAACTTTTGATTAATAAACTAGGGTGTTTGAGTCTCCTGGAAAACCTCAAAAATCCCTTATAGCAACAAATCATATCATCAATCAATCACCATTTTCCTTATGAGGTTTTGTTTATTAATGGATGTTCATGAAATAGGATAGATACTAGATGGATATCAGCAATGATATTTAGATAACCATTGACTATTTTGTGCATATGTTTTAATTTACAAAAGCTTATAGAGAAAACCCATACATATCACGTCATCTCATTCCACATATGGATGCTTAAATGATTATTTTTTATGATAAGATTTATTATTTTCATTCATGATTTTCCTACATTTTGTGGTGTCATTGAGTAGTTTGTTAAACACATATTAGCTTCATTCATTATGTTTTAAGTGATTAAAGCATACAGGTTAATTTGCATTCAATCATCCTCATGTAATTAATGCATATTTTACATACATCATTGTATCCATATATGCATACATAGTAGTGCACCTACACATTTAGATCATAGCATCTAAGCATACATCTATCATCTAGCTCATGCATGTCATTAGGCATTACATCCATTTTCATACATATAAAATCAACAAAAATCAAATAATACAAAATTTCAACTATGCATTCGCATCCATTGTACTCTATGGGGTGACTTCCATGCAATCCATAGGGAGCTCCATGGGGATGAGGTATTCATTTCTTTTCTTCTATGAAATATCATAAAAAAAAATTAAACATAACAAAAAAATCAAATAACAATAAAAATATCAAGTGCACCTTGTATCTAGTTATGTACCCTATACACTTGGCAATTGCAACGACTTGCACTCTATGCAATCCAACAAGATGAGTAAATTACCATAAGTCCATTTGAACCAAATTCTTCATGGACAAATTGAAATGTCTTTACTTAAATTCCAAAGAAGGCCATGGTGGCTGGACTGCTCCAAGGAAACGAGTATTTATTTCCTTTCTTCTATGAAATCTCATCAAAAATCTAAAAAAATCAAATAAAATCAAAATTTCAATTGAGCCTCATATCTAGTTATTTGCTCTATACACTTGGTGGTTGCAACGACTTGTGCTCCATGAAATCTAGTAGGATGAGTAAATTACCATAAGGCCTTTTGACCCAAATTATTCATTGTTGAATTGAAATGTCTTCACTTCAATCCCCAAGAAGGCCATGGTGGTTGGATTGCTCCCTGGGAACAAAGTATTCATTTCTTTTCTTCTATGAATTTTTTATCAAATCATCTAACATAGTGATTCACTATAAGCTTAAATTGAATTTATATCATCTTGATTTCCTAAGAAGGCCAAGGTGTCTAAACTACTCCACGGGATAGAGGTGTACAATTACTATTAATGGTTAAAATCATAGTTATAATAAGATATGCTTTACAATAAATGTAAACATCTTGAACTGTCCAAATCAGTCATCATGGTCAAGCAACTCGTTGCTTTTATCACTTGCCATTTTCCTCATAGACTCATTGCTTGAGGGGGTAGTAATAATAACAACATTCATAATCCAAATCAATACTTGAAAACTTAATCTTGTGAATTACGTTCGTCTTATGAATCATTGCTAACAACTATCTCAAGCTTACCCTTCTGCTAGGGAAAAAATAGACATAATGAACTAAATATTTGATAATATATTCTTCGGTCGTTATCGTTTGAACAATTTGTTCCAATTTCATGCAAATCACGTCAAAAGCTTTACCCAATTTAAGCTTTCCATTTCATTGGAAGCAATGATTCTGATATGTGTGCCTTTATATGATTGGGACATCTAACATTGACCAAATCAATGAACATCAACAAACCTATAATATGATTGTAGGTTATCTATTTTTGCTCAGCGTTGTGTTTTCCTACAACGCATATCAAAAAGGGGTATCTATAGACACCTAAAATATATCATGTTTAGGAGACTACTCATATGGACACCTTTGCAGGTCATATGATTGAACTTGGACTTTGCCAAGACTAAGTAGTGGTTTTAAGTATTCAAATAGGGTAGTCTAGTCCTATGCAACTTTAGTCGATGATGTCATCAACAGCTGCGATCGTAGTCATCAATGATCATAGCAACTAGGAGCTAGTCACACATATCAATAGTGGCTAAGGGCAACTTACCCCTAGTCACACTGAGTGAGAGCAACTAGCCCTGTAACAAACTCGAGCTAGCAAAGTTGAGTGAAATATATTGCGCCTAACAAATTCTTGAACGGTTGGGAGGTCGAAGCTTCTGGATGCATCCTCTCAACTTTCTGGATGTAACTGCTTCTTGATCTTGGCTTCCCTATGAAGCCAAGGCAAGGGAATTAGGTGTCTATAAAAGACTCCAAATTTTGATTGAAAATCTTGTTCAATTCATGCACCTATGCCATAGCAAAGCTCTATTGGATCAAAGAGTGAATCAACATCCCTTTAAGGTGTAGTGGAGCCCTATCCAATTGGATAATGACACATATTTACTTAGCAATGGTGTATTCCCTGGCTTGAGACCAAATTCACTGTTCAAGAGTTAAATCAAGATAGATTGACACTAAATTCAATCGTAAAACCATGTGCCAAGATGCAAGCAACCCTTGAACATCAATTACATAGAAAAACGAGCAATATCAGATCGAGATTCAGAGAGTAGAGCACTCGCCCCACGGCTATTGTTTTTTATAGTGACCCGAAGGCTTAGCCATCAAATTTGATAGTGGCTAGCAAAGCCAACTGCTCTATTTGATAGCGGCTAGGATTTGATTTAGTATTTTCTGCATTTTAGCCATAGATTTCCTATTTTTAGCATGTATTTAGCTTTATCTAGCATAGATTAGTTATCTTTACAACATTTTCATGGTTCATTCTTAGTTTTATAAGCATCTTTACATTCCTTTGTGTATTTCATGCATTTCATCTTACCTTTAAGTTTTAGCTTTCTTTCTTGCATTTACTTTGAAACTAGCCTCATCTTGAGAGGCATCATGTGCTACTGATGTCTCGTAGTTTCTTTGTGTGTAGGTGAAGGATTCATTCAAGGGTTTAAGAGCATCATCAAGATCATATTCCTTGACATAAAATAAGGAGGCAGCTAATAAGCCCTCTTATAAGAAAAATAGTGGATGTGTGAAGATCATTTGAGTGTATCTCTCCCCGTTGAGGGGCTACAATATTTGTAACAATTGTATCAAATTGAGGGATTTCCTAAGAGGGAAAGATAGTAATCAAACTCCTTGTGATTAATAAAGCGCACCTCATTTTAATCATGTTTTTCTTGCAATGATTACATGCTCTCATTATTTCAATTTGGTATATATTGCAAATAGATTAGATGCATGATTTTCACTGTTTACAAAATCATTAAACTCTTTAACTAAAATGGAAGACAAAATGGTTCCTCCACTCCCCTCATAATGGAAGATATCCAACCAAAAACCTTCCTTTCATATAGTTTTAAGGAAATATTTAGTTTCTGGAAAGAACATTTCACTTCTTATAAGAAGGGATATCTTGACTATGCTTTCTCATAACATACACAATCATGTATTTTCTATCTCTAAGGGTTAACCCTCTAACATTACAAGACATTATTTTAAGACTCATATTAAATCAATAGAGAAATTGGGTTTCCTAACTAAAATTCCAAAGTAATTCTCAAGCAAAATTTCATTCCTAGGATGAAATGGCATGATCTCAATAGGTTAAATACCTTAACTTTCTAGTAGGAGACCTAAGTTTGAATCTTGTTAGGAGATACATGCATAACTGCCAAGTTGTTGTAAAACCACTATGTGGTTAGGATGTAATTCAACTTGGGCCTATTTCAATCTCATACAACTATTAAAAAGTTCTTACCTAGGCCTATTTGGATATTTGAAATTGGCTTTAAATATGCCCTTACCCTTCATAAGCATATGCATAGAGAAAATTTAATTTGTTATCATTGTAAGGAGCACCTGTATTTCTATATTGAGTCTTGGAAAATCTAAGAAAAGAGGACAAGGATTTTGTATGTTTCCTCTAAACATATCTCCACTCATTTGATAATATTACATCCCTAAAGGATTGAGGTCTACATAAATTAACTTGTTGTATCCAAGCCAAAATAAACCATGGCCAAGGAAACATGTGCCTCATGCCTACAAGCCTTAGTCAAGTTCTTTGTTGTCTTAGCCCTATTTATACTAGGCTCACTAATATTCATACCAGCATCCTTGAAATCATTCTAAACTAAGACTAAAATTAAATATTTATTTAATACCAAAAATACACACTAAAGGATTGTAAACCAAAAGCATTACCCTAGATGCCTTAAGTATTCTATGCCAAAGGACCCATAAATGGTATGACAACTTTTAAACCATTTTTCTAAGAATTGAATAAATTACGCTGCTTAGGAGCATTACTAAGGACTCCGGTCCTAATACCTTTGTTTGAGTAGTCTCTAGCTAAATATCTTACCTCCATTAACAAGCATTGAGAAAATTCCAATAAAATGACCTTCTATTCACACTCATAATTAGGACCTAGAAGCCAAATTGACTATGAGAGTTCACCATCAAGATCCATCTCCACATAAGTGTTTGGATGGACCTTGAAGATCAAAATTTTTCCTACTCCTTCTTGGACCATATAACCCAGCGTGTTTGGATGGACCTTGAAGATCAAAATTTTTCCTACTCCTTCTTGGACCATATAACCCAACCAAGAGTTTCAACATTATCTTTCAAATAGAACTAAAGAACAAGTTCAACAAATGGAACTCTACCCAAAGTGGGAACTTCACCTTTAGGAGAATTTCTCAATGAAAATCAAATGATTAGGTCTCCAAATAGCAAACCTATCCACAAATCACTCATATACCAAATTGTAATACTACCATTATAGCCTCTTTTAAACTGAACTAGCAAGCAACATGCCTTTTTACTAACCCCTACATTTGCTTAAGCAACCATCCTCTGGCTTCCCACTTAATTCTTGCTCACTTATAAAATCCATGCCTTACTTAAACCCTTGTAAAAAAATCATAGATCCTAAAGACAATCTCACTAGATAATAAAAATTCAAGGGCTTTATGTTTTCAATGAGAACTTTAAATATAATCTCTATTGAAAGCTAGTCCTTAATGCTCCCTTTACTTCCGCTTCTAGAACTAGCCATATCAATTATCATACTATGAGAATATACCTCTTTGATACTTTTCTAACCATAAACAAGTCAGGAACCATACCACCTATTCCAACTTTCTCAGGTTCTAAAGTTTATGAATTATCAAATGATAAAGATATTGGATGAAGATGAAAATTTAATCCTTTAGTCAACAGTGAAGAAACCCACCACAAGTCAAAACACCAATAATTTATTAAAAAAAAAACTCACTTGATTTACATGTTAAAATTGAAAAACCTATAAACATGATATATTATAGGGTGCTAAAGCCAAAGACCTACCCCAGACCTACCCCTGGGAATGCTACACCCCCTAGGAAACCCTGCAAAAATGGAACCAAGAATCTATTAAGCAAGATGAGACAAAAACAACGATAAAGTTTCAAAACTAGACAAGAGAGGAAGGACTACACCAATGATGAAAGAAACACTTCCCATTAATATTTCACCGAATAATAGCCCCTGAGCAGGTTATGCATCGTTTAGTGTTTACCTTCATGTTACACCCCCTTAACACTTGATCCATCTGTGTGCATAAGCCGAGTACCAACACACCCTTCAACCTCACCATGAGGGTCATTTACTGTGTTTAAGACCCATATCTCAATGAACAACTTTTGAGACAATAAAAAATACCTAATAAATATGGGTTAAGATTAAAAGAAACCAAAAGAAGAATAACCATGCACATAAAATTCAACACATTATCCAAATTCTACAAAGAACTCTAAAAAAAACTTTAAATTTTTTCTTAATAAACACTTGTCCTTGTATTTATACAATTATATCAACGCAATAACTATGATTAAAAATACACATCATTATATTTTTACTAAAAATCATTGTCTTTTTGTTTAATAATAGTGTAAATATTCAACTTTCAAGAATTAGGTGGATTGGTAAGTGTTAATTTGGTTGGACATTTACCAAGAAGAGAACTACGTTCAAACCTTGGGGAAAGCTTGTTGCAAATATAGTAGTCTAATCTAAATCCTTTGAATGCATGTCAGCCTAAGGACCATGGTACGAATCCCGAGCACCCACATCAGGCTATAAAACAATTAGGTGAAATAGGTTTGGTGGATGCAGCACCTGTGGTTTGAATCTTGCACTTGCCAACTACTAAAAATAGTGGTTGTAACGAAAGCAAAAAATAATTATAATAATGTAAATATTCACACAAAATGACATGTATTTAATGTATGCCTTCGTAGGACAGTTGGTTTTTGGGACATGATCTTGAGACAAATGGGAGATCTAGTGTTTGAACCACCTCTGTGCACTTTTGGAAGGGTAATTGGTTTTCGGGACATGGTCCCAAGATGAACGTGAGGTCTAGTGATCAAACCATCTTGTGCTTTCTTTGCAGACATAAAAAATATACTATGGAGGCCTTAAAAATATACTATGGAGGCCTTAGGGGTATACTCGGATCCTTTCACCCGCTAAGGTTTGTCTTGAGTGGACAACACAATGGTTAGGGCTTTGGCTTCTCTGGAAGGAAGGATAATTGGTTTTCGGAACATGATCTCGAGATGAACGTAAGGTCTAGTGTTCAAACCATTCTTGTGCTCTCTTTGTAGACATAAAAAATTCCACCATGGAGGCCTTACGGGTATACCTGAATCCTTTCACCCACGAAGGTTTGTCTTAAGTGGACAACACAATGGTTACGATTTTGGATTCTCTTCGAAAGGTCCAAGGTTCAAACTCTGACATGTATGTGTACCTTGTTGATAAATTTGATAAGCTTAACTTTTAACCTTATGAGGGATCATGATTAAAATAAAAATGCTTAACCTTACATTAGTTACAAAACCTTTTTAACCAATAAAAAAATTAACATGTATTAAATATTTTTTTAACTTATTTATAGAATTAAACTAATTATGTCGATAGGCGCCCTACAATGGCAGCCAATAGCCACGCCAAACAATATTAATATTTTATTAAAAAATCTGACATTAAAAAAATTATCAGCCAACATTAAAGATTACAGTTGATTTAAAATATTTAAAAAATATTTAATAATAGATGGACGCCTCGACATTGATAACTCTCGACGTATATAAATATATATATTTTACATATCTAAGCTAGTTATACAACCTTGGGAGGCACCTATCTCATAAGGACTGTACCTTGCATTCAAATAAGTCTCTATCAATCCATATCTCATAAGGACTGACCGTACATTTCATTCAAATACAAGTCTCTATCAATCCATATCCATCTCTTTTTGTGACACCACTAAATATGGTAGTGTCCTTTAGAATTAGATACTAAATTGAAAATCTATCGGTTTCTTGATTAAAATGTTAATACTATTCAAGGCACGAGGATCTAGAAGATATTTGTAATGCCTCCATTACAAATTTTATATTATCCACTATAATGACGTTTGAATATTTTCAATTCGTAATTTTGGTTTTAGCTTACTCATGTCCTTGGCTTTTTATGATTGAAAAAAAATAATATAAGAAAAAATGTTAACCATGAGATTCCAGTTAAAATGACGTTTCTTTATCAAATCACTGCCCTCTTTAACATATTGAAACCAAGACTACAAGCATTTGTCCCATTGGAAAACCTAAGTTAACCCATGATTTGAAAAATGGATAAATAAGATTTTTATGAGGTAAAAGCTGTGGTAGAATAAGATATAATTTTAGTGAAGATAAATTTTTTTATATAATTGGACGTATGAGATTGAAACTTTTAAGATTTGTTATAATTACTAAATTTTAATTTGGTTTTTAATAAGTTGGTCATTTTAATTATAATAATAAAATATTATGTTTGTTGTTGACTTTGATTAAATGATATTTCTATTGTATATATATATTTTTTAAATTTTTTTTATTAAATGTATTATTGACCTTTCTTTTTGTAATCAATTTTTTGACATTATTGTTTTTTAAACTTTAAATTTTATTAAGAAAAAGATCAACATTGATTGGTTAAATTATTTGTTACCTAATTTCCTTCTTTGCAAATATGTTTATATGATAAAGTATGTTTCTCCAATAATAATTAATGAACATTAAAAATAATGTTATTTTTTATCTCATTTTCATATTCATTTTTTTATAACATTATTGATCATTTGTGAATCCCCTTCAACTGAAATAAGTTTCCATCCTTTTTCTAATACAATTTTAATCCATATAAGAAGTGCTCTAGCCTGTAAAGAGAATTTTACATTTTTTCTTTGAAAGTAACATTGTCTTCATCAACTTTTTTGAATGTAAAGGCCTAACTTTTAATTAATTTAAAAATACAAGTCTTTACAACCAAAAAAATAGGTGGATAGGCACACCCCAATATGTAGTCACACTAACTCAGGTGGAGTTAGGCAACGTTACTCAAAACAATAAAAACAGGGTTAAACCCGTCACCAACCACAACACCAAAAAGCATGCATTAAATCATGTCAATCATGGAGGTATGCTCACGAGGTGAATGTCCATCACCCACCAGATGCTAACAACCGATATTAGAAGGAATGGAAATGAGCCACCCATCCTCCCCAGGCGTGCCAACATTATCACTTGTACCAGAACCATCAATGCCATCAGAGACAAGATCGAGAAGGTTGTATAGAAGGCACTCGGATGACCGTACATGGGGCATTACCCCAGTGTTGCATAAGAGCGCGAAGATGCTCCACCTCTATATGAACTTTCTCCACTTGAACTGAAATCTGGAGCCAAAAATCAGAGTAAACTGTGCACTTATCAGCAATTGAAAATTCATCTGAACTATGTTGCTGAGAAAAGAGAATTTTGTTACGAGTTTTCCAAATATGAAAGAGCACACTGATGCGAAGAATGTTCCACACTTCCAACAAGGGCAAGGAAAAATCTGGTGGGTCGCCAAGCAAAACATGATGCCAGGTGAATGAACTGGCCATATGAGGCCGAAAGAAGGTCTCAAGCCAATCCCAGGCCATTCGAGCTTTCCTGCATTGCCAAAAAAGATGAAGTGGGTCCTCTGGAGCACCACAAAAATGATAGGAAGGATTCTCTATTCCAAGGTAGTTTAATCTTTGTCCAAGAGGAAGACCATAGGATAAGAGGCTCCAAGCAAAGAAAGCCTGTTTGGGTTCAATATATCCTGCCCAAGCCATTTTAAATCTTAGACTCCAACGAGTTTGAGTGGAAAGAAGATCCCACCGAGCATTGAGTCTTTGAACCATAGGGACATTGGGAGTAAGCCAAGCATACCCTAACTTAGGTTTGTAAGTAAGAAGTGGGGTTTTCTTAAACCATCCCCAATCAGACCACCAAGGCTTTTGAGAATGTCTACAGATCATGGGCCAAAGGGAAAAGGGGATACAATCCAAAATAATGTCATAAGTAATCTTATCATCTGGCCGCAGACCAAACAATCTCCTGAAATCATCCCATGGGATCCAATCCCTGGAATATCTCAAAAAAATTCTGCCACTATTGAAATCCCTTTCCTGAAGAACCGTTGAGCATGAATCCATTGCACGGAAGCAAGAGGGGAACCTTGAAGAGTAATAAAAGGTGACCACCAAACATTATAAGTGGAAATAGAAGCACCTTTCTGATGCCCATCCCCTAGCCAACTCAACCAGGGCTTAATTTTCTCCCAAGCCCTCCATATGCTCTGAATGACAAAAGAGCCTTGAATTTTAACTGGGATAGGAGCAACCAGGAGGGATTGAAAATTCATGCCTTTCCAAGCCTTCCTGCCAAGAGGTAAACCAGTGGAGATGCAATGTCGAATGAGAACTTTCCAAGCTTCAGAACCACTTAAGGCTCGAAGAATCCATTTAGCAGATAAAGCAAAACCTTGTCTTTGACAATCATGCAATCCCATACCTCCTGATTTTTTGGGAAGACAACAGATTTCCCAGGCAACTCTATGAAACCCTCGTTTATGTGATGAGTTAGCCCAAAGAAAATCCCTTAAAAGCTTTTCCAACTTTTTATAGCAGGCTTGAGAAGGGACCCAACAAGATGAATAGTACACATGAGTAGAAGCAATAATTTTGGAACACACCTGAAACTTACCAGCTAGAGTAAGTTTTTTGGTGATCCAAAAGGAAATTTTTTTCTCTACTTTTTGTAAAACATAATTCCACAAGACAGCAGGGGAACTCTGGAAAGCAAATGGGATGCCAAGGAATTTAAACATCTCCCCTGGTTGGATCCAATGCCACTGGAAGCTTTCAAGCCAGCTTGGAAGGTCCAAAGAGGATTGCCTATAGCATGAGGTCTTCCTCCATTGAATGCTAGATCTTGATGCATTGCAAAAAATATCCAGACAATCTAGAGCCTGTTTGATAGAGCGTTCATCCTCATGAAGAGTCAAAAAAGAATCATCTGCAAAATATCCATTTATAAGTTGAGAAGATTCTCCAGGTAAAGAAATACCCCTAATATTACCTTGACTCACTTGGTTAGCAAGAAGGTATCCAAAAGCTTCAGTTGCCAATATGAAAAGAGAAGGAGCCAAAGGACAACCCTGTCTGACAGATCTGAACAATCCAATTGATTCAGACTGACAATTGTTCAAAGTAAGCACAACTGAAGCATCCACAAAAAGCATACTAACCGAGCTCAAGAAATGTGGCCCAAAACCAAGAGCTTGAAGCATGGTAAGGATGAAATTCCATTCAATCCTATCATAGGCTTTCTCAAAATCAATCTTGATGAAAAGAGTATTTTTTTGAGTGGCTCTAGCCCATTCCATGCCCTCCCAAACAACAATTACATTATCCAAAATATATCTGCTCTGCACAAACCCAGTTTGCTCAGGATGAATAATAAGTGGCAACAGAGGTCTAAGGCGTAAGGCCAAAGCCTTAGCAATAATTTTGTAACTCACATTGAGTAAAGTAATAGGCCTCCAGTTGGTGAGCACTTCTGGATCCCCTACTTAGGGATGAATTTAATATTGCCCTTATTAATTATAGAACCTAAAGAGCCAAAAGCCATTGCTTCCTGATAAACATACAATAAATCTGGGCCAACCATGTCCCAATACTCCTTATAAAATTCACAAGGAAATCCATCTAATCCTGGAGCTTTATCATTGGCCATCCTGGATAGGGCTTCAACAAGATCATCCAATGACAAAGGATGCTCACAAGCTTCCTTTTGAAGAGTTGAAAGCTTCTCAGGAACAACTGCACAACAAGCTTGAATTGTAGCCTGTCGTTCAGGAGTTAACTCCTGAGAAGCAAAAACTTTTTGATAATGCTTGACAAAAACTTTAATAATATTAGGAAGTGAAGTCCAATGAACCCCTGCATCCTGAATAGCATTGAATTGAATGGATTGTCTCAAGGGCTTTATTTTTTGAAAAAAATCTTTTGAAACCCTATCACCAATTTTTAGCCAGTGAAGTCGAGCACGAAGTTGAGCTCCCCTTGCTTCATAAAGCTCAATTTTTTAAGCTCATGCCTAAGACTTGCAACTTGGGCTTGAAGAATAGAGCTTAGAGGGCTCACTTCTAGTCTAACAGAAGCGCGAGCTAGTTCAGCTTTAAGGGTTGCATTAGAGATTCATCTCCGCTTGGCAACTTCAACTCCTAAATTCTTGAGAAGAACAATTGTTCTGGAGATAGCTTCATTCCACCAAGAAATTCTACCATGAATTCTAGTTGGTCTAGGAACTAGATTCCAAATCCTATGAATATGAGCAGACATAGCTTGATGTTTCAAAAAAGAAACATTTAGATAAAACTGAGACTTGAACTGATGAGGCGGAGGTGGAGAACAAGAGATGGAAAACACAATGGGAGCATGATCAAAAAGGGTGGTATCAGGAACAATTGAAACAAAGGGTAGAGAAGCCGACAAGCGATGGAAATGAAAATGAGAATGTTCAGATAGCATAGCTCTATCAAGCCACTTCAAAATACGGGCATTGCCAGCTTGAAATTTGGACCAGGTATACCACATAGACTCAAGAAAATCAGAGGGTATAAAGCAGGAATTAGGGTCACTCAACCCAAGCTTATTTTTGAAAAAAACCATGCTTCCCGCTCACCAATATTCCAACGCATAGGGAGCAAGCCAAGTTTGTCAATCGATTTCTCCACCATATTGAAATCACCACACACCACCCAAACCACTTCAGGCAGGGAAAGAGCAAGCCATCACCATAAAGCACACCTTTTCGATGCATTATTAGAAGCATATACATTAATCAAACCAAAAGGGATACCACCAACTTCAAAAAGAGTCCAAACTGCTTGATTTGAGGGGTCCACCCCCCATGTGACAAGATGAGAATGCCATCTAGGAGAAATGAAAGTGATAGCTCCTCCTCTACCAGGAGTATGATGGGAACAAAAAAACTTACTTGTCGACCATAAAAAGGTACAAGTACTATCCAAAATGAAGTCAACAACCTTAACTTCTTGCAAACACAAAAAATCCAAACTACCATGCAAGCGAGCAACATTCTGAATCTCTCTACGGACCTGATATTTTTGGACTGGATCCGTCAGTCCTCTCACATTCCAAGACAAAAAAATCATTGCGGACGATCGAGGTTCATTCCCTCAGAAACATCTTTAGAATCTCCCAACTCTCCTAGGGAAGTGTATGAATTGTTGAGAAATCATTCATGATTTTCCCTAAGAAAGTCAGTCTGCCATCTCTTTTCTTGATGTAACCCCTCACGAGCTGGACTACGTGAACGACGGGACCTGGAGAATGACACATCCTCCGGTAATGCTTGCTTAAGAATGGAAGGAGCAAGATCATCGGGTGAAGAAGATACTAGAGGTGGTGAAACTCCATTTGAAGTAGGTACAGAAGGGGACCCTCCTGGTGCCGAGGGAGACAGCTGCACTGGAGCAGTTGGAGCCGAAAGGGCTGGCATGCGTGGTGCTGAAGGTTGTTGTACCGGAGGGTTGGAACTAGAACCTCCCTGCAACACCGACTGCTTAGGTGGATGGTTTTTCCTGTTTGTCACTGTAGTCCATTCATCTGGAGGATTCTTGGCTCCTAGAGCTGGAACTATCGGAGCAAGGGGAGGAACAACAACATTGCATGATTTGAACTTATCAGCCATAAGTGGACAATCTTTAATTTTGTGCTCTGCTGATTGACAATGGTAACAGGTGTTGGGCAAATTAATGTACACAACACGTTGTGTAAAAACCTTGTCACCAATCTTCAGGTCAATAGACTCAGTAAGGTCCTTGGAAAGATCGACTTTGACACACACACGCCTGTTAGGGCGGACATTATAGAATTTATTTGGTTCTAAGCAGACCACCTTCCCAAGGGTGGAAGCAATACTTTGCAAGAATGGCCAAAGGGTTATCGGAAGACCAGGGAACTCAACCCAAACAGGCACTTCCAGAGAAGCCTCATCATTGACAGAGAAATCTCTGGACCACTATTGAAAGATAAGCAAAGAGCTTCGGACATACCAGGGACCCCGACTAAAAACTTCTTGTGCATGTTGAGCATCAACAAAGCGAAAAAGAAAAAACCCCTTTGACAAATTTTGGATATTCTCTATCTTAATGCCATAAGGTTGCCAATACTGTTGAATCCAAGATCGGATCAAAGTATCATTCGGGATACGACCCAAGAAATATCCTATCAGGGTATGCTCTTCTAGCCACTTGCATGCATTATCAAACTCAATAACAAGAATTTCAACAACAAGATTGGCATTGTTACCTTGTGGAAAAATTTCAGCATGAACTTGCGAGACCTCTTCCCTGGCACAATTCCTTGCTCCGGTAGCTTCAACATAAGTTGAAGCTACCGGCTGTGCGGCAGCCATGAAACAGACGAAGGTGGATTCTCAGCTCCTAGGGTTTTCTCAGCTCCTAGGGTTTTTTTGGTCTTTTCAATTTTATGTGTCTTCATCAACTTTTCCTAAATTTTCTATCAATTATATAATTGAATATATTTTTTTAATAAGTTATGTGCGGTTTCTATTGGGGGGCACTCCCATTACAAAAACAAAATATTACATTGCTCTCATTACATTTCTAAGAAGTTAATTAAAGCATATCCAACTTTATCTTTCTATCAGAGATATTCTTCATTTACACTTCCATCAAAAATATTCTTCATCTTCCTCAAACTGCTAACTTTCCACAATCAACTCCTTTTATATCAAATGCCTTCAAATTTTTAAATTATGTCTAGATAAAATTCAACACTATGAATGGCTAAAATATTTATTGCCCAACTTCTATATCCAAAAATATCTTGTCTATAACAACCTCACAATTTCTTAATATATTTTTTTAGGGTTTTTATTCATTCCCCTAATATTTCAAGATATTATTTTCATTGTTATTTTTTAAATTATTTGTGGGTTTAACCCCACTTATTATTAACACTTGTGATATTTGCTTTTGTTTTCCCATATCAATATCCCTTTGTGTTTATTTTTCTTTGTTTTTGCTTCTTAGGTCTTCCTATTTTTTTTCATTCTCAGAAACACTTTCATCTTCATCAATCTCTTCAATCTTCTCACACTGCTCATAGTAAGACTTATCATCTTTAGGTTTACCTTGTTCTAAAGGATCTGAAGTGCAAGGAATAACCTCAAAAGCACACTCTTCTTTATATTTCCCTAGAGACCCTAAAGTGCAAGGATGCTCTTCTATAGCAATTATCTTCTTATTCTGCCCTAAAAAATCTAAATTGTTATAGGTTTCCTCCAACATCACTTCTATATTATTCTGATCTTGAAACCTTAAATTGCAAGGGATAACATCTTCACCACTTTCACTTTTATTACCTGAAGAGGATTCTATACTACTTGAGGAAAAATAAGATGATTTACTTGGAATAAACTTGACCTTTTTTGCTATCTTTGTTTTGGGCTTTATCTCCACATCTTCTTTTGCACCTTTAATTCCTTCTAAACTTGCCAATTGATATTGTCGATAGGATTTCTTTACCTCTTATTTTGGAGTGGAATATCCTTGATCTGATCTTGCTTCTATTATTAAATGATTTCCTTGCTTCATCTTGAAGTTTATCTCATGGCTATAATTTCTTATCTCTTTCTTCATATTTTTTACTTTGCAAACTCTTACCATCTGTCCAATCTCAAAATAATTGTGGTAACGAAATGTAATATTTTCATAATCTACTTGTTGATCTCATTCTATTTATTTAGATTTAATCTTAATGGATTATGGCAAAGGTTTTGAAATATCCATAGCAACACATATTCAAGTATATGTAGCATGCTTTTGCTCCTTAGTTTTTTGTCCTTCCTTGATGAATTCCTCTAGGGTATTTTCAATATTTTTTAAAACATCCTTGTTTATAAGTTGATATTGAAGTCCAAAAAGCCTAACCCACACTGGAAACTTCTTAAAAGTTTCTATCTCAACTAAAAAATTTTCATTCCATGGTTTTAAATAAAGTGCATCTCTTCCCATAAACCATGGGTCACCAACCATTATTTTATCCCTAATTTCTGAATTGGAAAAGATGATAAGGAAAAAATATTTAGGAAGAAAATTCATAGAATAATTTGAATTCAATCCCCACTTCCACTTGATCCAATTTTGAATCTCCAAAAATCTTGGCCATAATCTATGAAACTTATATATTAGCCCTCTAATTTTAAAAACCAATATATCATGTTCAATCATCTCATCCTTGATACTTACTTTCGGTGTACCATCTGCTACCTGGATCGAACTTTCCATGTATTTGCTCTTTCACTTATCTCTAGCTTGGGCCTTCATCCTTACAACAAGGGCATCTTGATTTCTAGCTAGGGTATCCTGACATCCCATTAGGGCTTTCAAAAATGACATTATTTCCATAATAGCTAATGGGGCTTGATCTTGGCTTACACTCCCTCTCTTCTTGCACTCACTTTTGCTCCCATATTGCATTCTCTTTTGCCTCACACTTACTCCTAGTTTACACTCCCTCGCTTAAAATTGCCTATGTGTCTTCTCTTTATTGGTGTTCCTTCGATTCAACATTTTTTTGAAAATAATGTTCTATACATTCATGGATGCACTCTAGATGAACCTATCACTCTTTCGCCATGATTGAATCTTGGCTTGCACTCCCTCTTATTTTACACTCCCTTTTGGTTAGCACTCTCTTCTACCTCACACTCTCTCCTGCCTTGCACTCACTCCCAACTTGTACTCCCTCTTGGTTCACAGTTTCCCTTGACTATTCTTTTTCTTGGCGTTCCTTGGCTTCAATTTTTTTTGGAAATAATGTTCCACACATTTATGGTAAGTATTTGAAGCATTGATGCACTCTGAATGAACTTGTCACTCTTCTGCCATGATTGAATCTCTACTCACACTCCCTCTCTAATATCATTGGATCTGGGCTTGCACACTCGCTCCCAGCTTGTGCTTGCTTGCTGCTACACTTACTCCCAGCTTGCGCTTGCCCTCACTTTTGGCTCACTTACTCGCACTCGCTTTTGGCTACACTTACTCCCAGACCATGCTTGCACTTACTCTTGGCTCGCCCTTGCACTCGTTGCTGCCCTTACTCCCAATTGCGCTCATACTTTCAATGAGTTTACACATGTTTTTATGAGGGGTTAATTATATAATTGAATGTTATGAAGTTAAAAATTTTTAATTTATTCTTTAAATTTAAAATATATCAAATCATTATCTTCATTAACTTTTCTAAAATTTTCTTTCGAAAACATTATTAAGTAATAGTATGTTTGAAGTTAAAAATTTTTAATTCATTTTTAAAATTTGAAATATATTAAATCATTATTTAAAATAAAATTAAGTATACATTTAATTAATTAAATATTGGTTTAAATATTTCTAATTCTTTTTTTAAATTTAAAATATATTAAATCATAACTTTAATTAACTTAACATTTTTTTCAATTACATCATTGCTGTCGAATATTATATCATCACCACATATTGGTATTGAAAGAGCCCTACCCATATTACGTCATCACTCATTTGAAAAAAAATATTTATGCTAGCTTTTGAGAATATATGCAATGGGAGAGATCTAACACAGGTCCTAATAAGATGTAGAAAATATGATATAAAATAATTTCGCAATATGACTGATGTAATTTAATTCAAAGCTTCAATGGGTTGCATCTATGAGGGTTGTCCTTTCTCTTTTTAAATTTTATCCTTCTTCTAGACATGCTCTATTTGTCTTACTTCTTTATTTTGATTTTTCTAAATCACTTGAACCCATCATATTATCCTTATCTAATATTGTATCATGGTTATTGGCCCTTATTCAATAATTTTTAAACCAACATGTGTACTGTAGCATAAAATTGGATAAGATATACCTCTTTATGTATTTTGAAATAAGGTACTAATATTACTTTGGGTTATGACTAGTAACCAATAACATTGAGTTTACGTTAGGAGTTATTACATCATATTCCACGTAAAATGGCATGTGGTATAACCACCCATCATAGGGTCTACACATGCACTATAGAAGGATAGTTCAAATTTTGTTTAGAGGTTTGTTATGCCAAAATTAGGAATTCTATGTATTTAAATATCTACTATTTCATAAATCAAATAATCAAAGCATTGAGTTTTAGCATGTCGTATCATAGCAGGTAGAAGGAATATTCATGCATTTGTTTTATCCTTTTGTTGTTTAGATCCAAAGAAGCTTAGGGAGTACTTTATTGAAAATAAAATTAAAGGGTAAATAACCATATCAAAAATTAATTAAGGTTAATCTCAAAATAAGAGGTAACCATATTATTTACAAAGTAAATTCCACAAATAATACAATTTGGAGAAACCTCAAAAAAAATATTATTATCATCTTGCTCAGACAACTAGGGCCTACCAAGATTTACTTGTTGGCCATTTGATAGTTTTAATTTTATACATGAAGTTCTAATGAGATTGGCACATTTATATATATTCTAGAGCAAAAAGACTTTTCACTAGTTTTAGAATGTATTCTATGTTGAAGGAACATATTTTTGATACACAAGTTTCATGTTTGATAAAAATAACAAATCACTCTAAAACAAGCAATAAAAAGAGGTGCACTAATTGACTCAAGTCAAGGAAATATACAATAAAATTTCACAAGTCTTGGCCCAAGACACTTAGGTCAATTCATCAACAAAATCAAAATATTATACAATGTCCCATTCCTACATAAACCAACTCAATTTATTAAGTGATTAAGCAACTAACGTAGGTATAAAAATGTTCCATAAAACGTCTTACTCAAAGGCCATCTAACCACTTGGATGAGTTACAAAATTCAAATAGAGTACATCGAACAAGCTTAGGTCTTTCTTATTGTTATATAAATATGAAAAATTTAAGGCCCAAGGAACTAGATGCATAGGCAAAGGAACATGAGGAGTATAAGTTCTATCCATCAAAAGGCCTATTCAATTATCCAACACATTTTGTGAAGATGCTTATTATAGCCTATAAAAATAAGTTCACTCCTTTTGGCTAATGAAAGCAAAAAATGAGAAGCATATAAAATTTTATAAGGTTTAGAATTTTATAGAGAATATTCCTTAGAGGAATAGGGTTCCCTCTAGTTATTATTATTTTTCTTGAGGAGACAAGAATTTTCTCATAATTTGAGGCATCAATTGAATCATGAGTATAGGCTTATATATACTCATAAAAAAGAGTTTTTTGAAGTTGATTTAGCGAGACATAAATATTCAAACTTTGTGAACATTTATTATGGCTAATGGAGCATTGAATTTTTTATTGTCTAATTTCCAACTATTGAAGGGGAATAAATATGTTATGTGGAATACCAAACTCAAAACACAAGTTATGTTTGAATAAGTATGGTAAGTTGTAGATGGAACCAATATCCTTCCTACTATAAAAGGTAAAGCTCAAACAAAGCTTGACAAAGTAGATAGAAAGACAAGGTTAATCATCATGTTTGGAGTAGTGTATGAAGTACAAGCATACATTTGAGATTCAATCATGGCCAAAGATGCATGGAAGAAGCTACAAACAATATTTAAATAAAAGAATCAAAATAAAATTATATTTCTCTAGAGCTAGATCCATTGCTTGAATATTAAGAGTGTAGAGAAAATTGAATCTTTCATGATAAGAATTTCTAAATTTAGGAGCATCACTACAAGCACTGGGAGAAAGGATATTTAATGAAATATTAGTTTCAATTATTTTAAGATATCTTCCTTGTCAACACAATGTATTTATGACAACAAAATATCACTAAACAAACACCAAGCGTTGAAAAATTGGTGAACCTACTTCAAGAGGTAGAGGTCTCACATATAAGACAAGAAGTAGAGCAAATAATTCTTACAAATCAAAATGGGAAGCAACCATTCAAAAATTTCATAAGACCTTAATAGTGTTTCCAATAGATAAATAATTCTCAAGGATCAAACATAGAAATGATTCTCAAAGAAATATTTTTCACACACAAAAGATGTGTGAAATTTGTGGTAGAAGTGGCCACATAGTGAAGGAATGTTGGCATAATTTATTTACAAATGGATCTCCTTCACAAGAGATGAACCAACAACAAGATAGGTCATCATCAAACAAGAAAAATCAAATTTGAGGCTATAGCAAAATATTGTAGCCAAACAAAACCAAGTTGACGAAGAAGAAGGAAAATATCATGCAAAAGAAGAAGAACATGTTTTTATTGTACAATTATAATTGATATAGCACAATAATGTTTGGTATGACTCTGAAGCAACCAAGCAAATGATAGATCAAGAAAACAAGATGAGTGATCAAATTCAAATGAATGATATTCAAGCACCTAAAATTGAAAAGTTGCATTCTAAATGTGGTTCTTCTCCATCATTAAAGGAACTTGAAACAAAAAATTACAAAGATATGAGGAATAAATGCATTAGGAATTTAAGATTCAACCTTTGATAGCACACTAAATAAAGTTTGAATACAACATTTCAACAAACAATGTCTTCTTTAGATGAATAATGCCAAGACAAAGAAGAAGTAGAAGGTGATTGATATCACTACATCAAGTGATGATAAAAACACAAAATGAAGATAGGTCAGCATGGAAGATATGACAACACAAAATAAATATTGGTGACCAATCCATCCATATCATCCAAATTATTATATAGAAAATAATGCATCATTATATTTCTCTAAGCTAAGGAACCAACAAGAGGGAATATTTTTGAGATACAAAGGCAACCATGACAAGTGCAAGCCATGGGATACCTTTAAGGCAAAGAAGTTAAATACCTATTGAAATGAAGACGATATGTTCAAAGTTAATACTTTTTACACTCATTTTTATAGGTATAAAAAAAACATTTGTAGGATGAATGGCCTATTGTGAGAAGAGATTTGAAGAAGCATGACATAGCTTATAAACTCAATATTAATAAAATAATATTATCTATTTTTGCAGATCATAAAAAAGATATCCATACATAATTATCAAAGCTCAGGATCTTATAAAACTCTTGTCAAGGAGTGTACCAACACTACAAGCAATCAAGATACTAAATGATAAGATGCATTGTGATATCATCAAAATAGACAACATAATATGAAATAAAGTGAGAATTATAAGACAATGTTAACAGCTATTGGGACCTAATTGTTCAACTATAAAAGCTATTGAGTACTTGATAGCTTGTTATATTCTTGTTCAAGGAAAATTTGTGGTAACTATGGGATCATTCAAGGGGATGAAACAAGTATGTAAAATTGCTAAATATTGTATCTAGATATACATCCTATTTATCATATCAAAGAACTTATGATAAAAGGAGAACTTTCCAGGAATCTAAACTTGATCATGATAGAAGAAATAAAAAGAACAAGAAGGTGAAGAAGTCATATTCAACCTTCTTTCCTTCACATGCAAGACAAAAATTGGTGACCAATCAATTCAATGGTTGACACAGGATGCATGGTAGCACATACTTCACATGAAGCTATTGGAGGAGGCATATATTTCATGCATTGATTTATATAGGTATTAAATAAGTATATGTAATAAATGTATTTTTGGAGTGCAAGATCAGTGGAACCCAACACTCCTAAGTATCATAGTAGAAAGTCTACATTGAGGAGGAGAACTAATCTCTCAAATATATAGATTCTAGAATCATACTAAAAATAATTTTTGGTCATAAACTAGAGATAAAGCTATGACTATGATATAATAAGGGTAGGTATATTAGGATTTATTACATCATAGTCCATATGAAATTGCATGTGGTATAACCATCCATCACAAGGACTATGCATGCACTATAGGACAAGGGTAGTTGCAAGTTTAGTTAGAGGTTTGCTATGCCAAAATTGGGTATTATATGTATTTAAATATCTACAATTGCATAATGTAAATCATCAAAGCATTGAGTTCTAATAGTTGATACATTTTTATTATAATTAGATACTAGTTTCCTAATTTTACCATATTGTGTCATGTCATACCAAATATTATATCAACTTTGACATTATTGTCTACAATATCAACATATGTATGTTACATGATTATTCGCCACTCTATATAATATATTTTCCAATATCTTAAAGTTTGTTTTTGGAGTTTGTAGTGCAATAATATAACTTCCTCTATACTTAAGCATGTTATGGCATGGTCAACTCATTTGTAATCAAGTATACCATTACATCTAGGATCTTAACTAGACCATCCCATACATATCTGTAAACATTCACCTAAAATAAAACGTCTCTCAAGACATTTTCATATTAGTATTTCATTGAATAAGATAGAATCTTTTATTGATTGAATTAATGCTAAAATATGTGAATTACATGCCAAAATAAAAAATTATAAATCTTTTATGTTGTATTTGTCATCGCCTTCAACAAAATACACTAGTGGTCTAACATCATGAAATAATTCATATTCTATATTGATTTTATTAATTGTGAAAGTTTGGCATAGTGCATGAATGTGTAAGTTTTAAAAATTTATGTTAATGAACACGGAATTTTGGGCTTTTGCTACTCTCATGTTGTGTCAAGTTCCATACTAATAAGTAATACACTAGGAAAAATTCATCAATTTACATAAACTATGTAACAAATATTTATACATTTACATTTTCTATATCACAAAATTATTTTTTATATTGAAAATGTAGTTTGCAAACAATAAGTTTATAAAATAAGAGTATCAATTGTCTACACTACTTGCACTATCTAAAGCAAAATTGTGAATAAGACCAATATCAAAAGACCCCATAGAGAACAAAAAATAAAATTACATAGGCTTAAAGAAATCCATGAGCTCAAGCTTATTCATAATGTTTAACAATTAAACACCTATAAAGGTCAAATGAAGAACATAATCAAAATCAAATCTACCTTCAAATTGTTGCTTCATTTCCTCGAGCATACTGGTGTTGACCCTCATATAAGATCCAATGGCTAACAAGAGAATCTAATATCTTTTTCTAGCCTCCTCATTTCCAATTTTCAACTCCTTAAGATCTTTAGTCAATACATCAACCCAAAAATTATAGTTAAAATAAAGTTGATGAATTTGAACTACGCAAGAAATACTATCTTCATGAAATATGTTATAACATCTAACATATTAAATGTGGGTAAAAATTATCTACCTAAAAGTTTCAAACTCTTGTCAAACTAAGAGGAAGCACTACCTAAAAGTTTCAAACTCTTGTCAAACTAAGAGGAAGCACCTAATAAACCATCCTTCCATCTAATTTTTTTACCAAAATACTAGATAATGCCTTTATATGTATCCTAAATTTCTCTAGAAAATTAACATAACTAGAAAATGTGCTTGATTATTTAGGGCCTTCTATACATAACACACTTATCATAAAAAATATCAAATATTTAAATTCACAATTATCCAAGGTAGTAGCTTATTAACTATAGAAGAATCAACTTTCTAGATTATTAGACTAAGGAATATCTAATATTCTTCCAAAAAGTAAATCCTCCAACTATCATTGAGATTAGAAGAAATACTAATAGGAGATACAATAAAATTGTATAGTGTCTTGAACAAAGTAGATTTAATATTTCTCCCATTAAACCAATTCTAACTTTTCATGTTATACACTAAAGAAATAGACATCATAACCTATGATTCTATAGATATCAAACTTAGATCTGAACTATAGAATTTTTATACCAATTAGTATGGTCAAACTATCTTCTAGATCATCCCAAGACTTCTCTTTCAAATAAATAATATTCTAAATGCTCATAAACCAATTAATATCTTTCTTAGCATAACTTTTTCCCTTCAACTGAGAAGTCAAACTTAATAGATGGTCATTACAAAGAACTAATTTATTCCACCAAATGAAGGAAGTGATAAATATTAATCCTTACCTTGAAATAAACCATCCCATGAAATAAGTGAAACCAATTTTTTTAAGGCCTTCCAAATACCTTTGATTGACAGGTACCATCCGATTAAAAATAATTGTGTATTGACAATTAAAAAAGAAGAAGAATAGAATGTTAAGCTCCCAAATGATGCTCATTTTTAATGTGATGAAGGAAAATCACTTACATGGCTTATTTTCAATAAAAATAACTATCATCCATTTAAAAAATAAACTATTTGAACCCAATGATCTATAAAACCCAATCCTTCAATTTTTGGCTTAAATGCATTGAGTCCAAGGAATAAAATCTCTTGTTTTTAAACCATCTCATTTCCTTCATGAAAAACTTCTAACCATCCTAGTGATTTTGTATTACTAAATCTTACAAGGAATCCAACATGACAAATAAAATACATGGGTAACAATAAAAACTTATTCTACAATTTGAATTCTTTGAGCAAGTGATAAATATCATGTCACCCAATTATCCAACCTTTTTTAAATATAGGCAAAAACCATTTCTGCAAATTAACAAGAGAAAAATTAAACCTAAGGCAATGCTTAAATATATGATAGCATCCACATGCTTAAATCGTCTTCGTTGCTTAGAAACCCAATCATCCTTGGTATTATCCTAAACTAATATAAATTGTGTCTTAGTTGGGGATAAAATTTCCTGCAACAAAACCATCAAGAACAACCAAGGTGTTCTCAATATTTTCATTTTCATTCACAAAAATAAGTTTGAGTCATCATCAAAATGAGAATTTATATCAGACATCTTATCTAGAAGAGTGATTTTCTGAATTATGTTGAGTTTAATGGTATTCTCAAAATATAACAAGGGCATCAGTTGTAATGTCATATAATATGGATGATAAAGGATAGCCTTATCTACTAGAGCATTGAAAATATAGTGGATTTGACAAAGAATCATTGACAACTACTCTAGAAAAGACATCAAAAAAATAAAAGAAAGCTTATGTCTAAACTTTGGTCCAAATCCTAACCTCTCCAACATCTAAATAATGAAAGGTCATCATATTATGTCATAAACCTTATTAAATTCAAATTCAACAAAGATTGCATCTTGCCCAACCTCAGTTGCCCAATCTAAAATTTCCATGCCATAACTAGATAACCCAAAATATATCTATGTATTACAAAACCTGTTTATTCAATGCTTATAACCTATTGATCCATAGACTTATCCTGCATGCTAAATCCATATACAATATTTTATGCTCAATATTTAATAAGGTAATAGACCTCCAACCCAAAACTCTATCCCTATTACTACTTTAGGATGAATTCCATTAGTAATTGGTTAATAACACTAACAAAATATCATAATCTATCTTCCTCTTTATACATCATAAAAAATTCCATCCAATTAGATTCCACATTTCTTGACAAAACTCAACATGCTACCCATCAAGACTAGGGGACTTGTCTTTAGTCATAGAGAAAAGTGCATCAATTATCTCTTAAATGAAAAGAGGACTATCTAACAAAACCCTATGTTCCTCAAAAAGTTTACTATGAATACAATTATCATAAAAATAAAAAATTAAAGGGTTAAGAGACTTATAGTCCTCTTTAATAAGATTCTAACAATGGGAAAGAAAAACCTATGCAATATGATCAGCATCAACTAACAAGTTTCCAACATCATCTTTAATATTAGAAATATGATCATTTTATTCTTATTGATAATGAAGTTTTAAAAATTTTAGAACCCTTGTTTCCCAAATCCAAGTTCAACCATTGGATCCTATACCTCACTTTGGCACTAGAAACTCTATATTATTCCAACCAAAATAGCTTGAATTTTGTCATTATTGCCTTTTTTCAATAGACTAAAGATGGGTCCTTAATAAGAGCTTGTCTAGCCTTAGCAAGTGATGCATTAATAAATATTTTAGCCTATATTTGAACCTTAGATTTACACCTATTATAACCCTTAAGTAAATTAACACAATTTTGAATAACTTTAGCCTGAAAATCAATCCACCTATCATTCTCTTTTGGTCTTTCTTACTCACACTAAACTACTCTCAATCCCTAAATGCATTCTTGATCACTTATCAAGGAAATATTCATCAAGACTATATTCACACAAGACCTTATGTTCTAAAAATTATTAGTTGTACACCTCAACTGAATCAAACCTAACTTACTAAAGTGTGATTCATCATCTTGCCTTCAATTATGCCATATAAACTAGGAAGACTTGTAAAATTTTGATGAAGACCTATCATTATACCAAAGTTATTTCTTCACATTACCTATTTATTGAACTTATTTTCAATAAGATATACAAAATAAGAATACCAACTTCTATATTTATTATATTCAACCATGTCAAAATCACCTAAAAGGATCCAATCAACAACAAGTAAGGTAGTCCCAATCCATTCCCATAATTGTGTATGTTCAACAACTAAAGAGGTAGCATAAAGACTAGAAAATCCTGTTACATGCCCTTTGATAGAGACAATAGCCCAAAAATAGTCTATGACAAGGATTTTTCTAAAGCAAATCATTGAAATTTTTAACCAAAATGGAAGACAAAAAAGGTTTCTCCACTCCCCTCATAATGGGAGATATCCAACCAAAAACCTTCCTTTCATATAGTTTGAAGGAAAATATTTAGTTTCTGGAAAAAACATTTCACTTCTTATAAGAAAAGGATATCTTGACTAGGCTTTATAATAGCATACACAATCATGTATTTTCTATCTCTAAGGGTTAACCCTCTAACATTCCAAGATATTATTTTAAGACTCATATTAAATCAATAGAGAAATTGGGTTTCCTAACTAAAATTACAAAGTAATTCTCAAGTAAATTTTCATTCCTAGGATGAAATGGCATGATATCAATAGGTTAAATACTTCAAATTTCTAGTAGGAGATCTAAGTTTGAATCTTGTTAGGAGATACATGCATAGCTGCCAAGTTGTTGTAAAACCACTATGTAATTAAGATGTAATTCAAGTTGGGCCTATTTCACTCTCATACAACTATTAAAAAGTTCTTGCCTAGGCCTATTTGGATATTTGAAATTGTATTTATATATGCACTTACCCTTCATAAGCATATGCATAGAGCAAATTTAATTTGTTGTCATTGTAAGGGAGACCT
This sequence comes from Wollemia nobilis, assembly GCA_028583015.1. Lineage (NCBI taxonomy): Eukaryota > Viridiplantae > Streptophyta > Pinopsida > Araucariales > Araucariaceae > Wollemia > Wollemia nobilis. Next base: position 1,715,466 of record JAQPPZ010005362.1, on the reverse strand, counting down.
GTATTTCTATATTGAGTCTTGGAAGATCTAAGGAAAGAGGACAAATATTTTGTATGTTTTTTGTAAACATGCCTCCTCTCATATGATAATATTACATCCCTAAGGATTGAGGCCTACATAAATTAACCTATTGTATCCAAGCCAGATTGAACCATGGCCAAGGAAACATGTACCTCATGCCTACAAGCCTTAGTCAAGTTCTTTGTTGTCTTAATCCTATTCATAGTAGGCTCAATAATATTCATACCAACATCCTTGAGACCATTCTAAACTAAGACTAAAATTAAAGATTCTTTTAAATGTCAAAAACACACACTAAAATATTGTAAACCAAAAAAATTACCCTAGATGCCTTAAGTATTATATGCCAAAGGACCCATAAATGACATAACTTTTAAACAATTTTTCTAAGAATTCAATAAATTATACTACTTATGAGCATTACTAAGGAATTTGGCCCTAATACCTTTGTTTGAATAGTCTCTAGCTAAATATCTTACCTCACAGTACCATAAACAAGCATTGAGAAAATTACAATAAATGACCTTCTATTCACACTCATAATTAGGACCTAGAAATCAAATTGACTGTTCACCATCAAGATCCATCTCCACATAAGTGTGTGGGTGGACCTTGAAGATCAAAATTTGTCCTACTCATTCTTCGACCATATAACCCAGCCAAGAGTTTCAACATTATCTTTCAAATAGGACTAAAGAACAAGTTCAACAAATGGAACTCTACCCAAAGTTGGAACTTCATCTTTAGAGGACTTTCTCAATAAAAATCAAATGTTAGGGTTTCCAAATAGCAAACATGTCCAGAAATTACTCATATACCAAATTGTAATACTACCATTATAGCCTCTTCTAAACTAAACTAACAAGCAAAATGCCCTTTTACTAACCCCTACATTTGCTTAAGCAACCATCTTCTGGCTTCCCACTTAATTCTTGCTCACTTATAAAATATATGCTCTACTTGAACCCCTGTAAATAAAATCATATATCCTAAAGATAATCTCATTAGGTAATAAAAATTCAAGGACTTTATCTTTCCAGTGAGAACTTTAAGGATGGTCTCTATTGAAAGTTAGTCTTTAATGCTCCCCTTTGCTTCCACTTCTACCATAAATGCTAGTAATTATTTTGAAACTAGCCATATCAATCATCACACCATGGGAATATACCTCTTTGGTACCTTTTCTAACCATAAACAAATCAGGAATCATACCACCTATATCAACTTTCTCAAGTTCTAAAGTTTATAAATTATCAATTAATGAAGATATTATATGAAGAGGGAAATTTAAGTCCTGGAATACCAAATTTATATATTGGATGAGGAGGGAAATTTAAGTCCTATAATACCAAATTTAATCAACAGTGAAAAACTCACAACAAATCAAAACACCAATAACTTTTCCAACAAAAAAAAAAAAAAAAAACCTCAATAAACACCAAGGCACTTGATTAACATGTAAAGATTGAAAAACCTATAAACATAATAGATTATAAGAGACTAAAGCCAAAGACCTACCCTGTTATAGAGAGGAATGTTACATCCCTAGGAAACCCTACAAAAATAAAACCAAGAATCTATTAGGCAAGATGAGACAAAAACAACGATAAAGTTTCAAAACTAGACAAGAGAGGAAGGACTACACACTTGCCACTAATATTTCACCTAATAATAGCCCTTGAGCATGCATTGTTGAGTGTTTACCTTCATGTTATACCCCTTAACACTTATACATATGTGCATAAGCCTCTGGCTACCAACACATTCTTCAACCTCACCATGAGGGTCATTTATTGTGTTTAAGACACATATCTTAATGGAACAACTTCTGAGACAATAAAAATTACTACTAAATATGTGTCGAGATTAAAAGAAACCAAAAGAAGAATAACCATGCACAAAATATTCAACACAAAAGAAATAATAATCACTTGTTCTCCTAAATGTTTTTTAATCTTAATAAACACTTGTCATTATATCTATACAATTATATCAACGCAATAACTATGATTAAAAATGCACATCATTATATTCTTACTAAAAATCATTGTCTTCGTATTTATACAATTATACATCACAATGTGTAATAATACTTTAAATATTTAATTTCTAAGGGTTAGTGGATTGGTAAGTGTTATTTTGGTTGAGCACTTACCAAAAAAGACTCAGGTTCAAACCTTAGGGGAAAGCCTTTTGCAAAGGTAGTAGTTTGATTTGAATTCTTTGAGTATCCATTAGATTAATGACGACGGTACAAATCCCGAGCACCCGGTGGTCTATTTCACGTCGGACTATAAAACATCGAAGTGCAATAGGTTTGGTGGGTGCAGTCCTTGTGGTCCATTTCACATTGGGCTATAAAACAACAAAGTGCAATAGGTTTGGTGGATGCAGCCTTTGTGTTTTGAACCCTACGCCTGCTAGCTAGTAAAAAAATTAGTTGTAACCTTAGTTATCAAGTTCGATTTCGTGTTCAAATTTGACATTCTTAAAATTCCAAAGAAATGTCATATTTAAAAATTCGAAATAAAATTTGATATAAAATTCAAAATATGTATATATATGAACTTATGTATACACAACAATTTTTGTGGATTAAATATAAAATCAATATTGTATAATACATTATCTTGCACTAATTAAAAATAAAAATAACAATAATAAACGATAGTCCTTCATTGAAAATGTTTGATTTAGTGAATTAAAATAATAATAAAAAAGTAATAATAAAATTGGATGTCTTCTGCAATACAATTGGGTTTCATTTCACATCGTATAAAACACGCATAAAATTTCATTAAAATATTATTATTTTTTATATATAATTTCTATTCTTATTTAAAAACTCTCGATCAAATTTCATAAAAATATTATTATTTTTTTATATATAATTTGTATTATTTGTTCTCAAAACTTCATTGCGTTTGATCTTCAACACGAAAGCAAACAATAAGTGTGCTTATCAAAAGCTAAAACTACAAATTAACATAGCAAGTTGCACACATTTCTGAGAACCAAAAAAATCCTTGCTGAGCTTTTTTTCCCTTATCCATTCAATTTTTTTCCATGTTTGTTCACAGTTTTTTCTTTCTGCATGTATTTCCACTCAATTTTTTCCCATACCCGATTTAAGATTTGTTCACTGTTTTTCCTTTCTACATTCACCCAAATTTAAGGTATTAAATTCCACGAAGTTAAAATTTCATATTAAAAATTATGAATTTGATAACTAAGGTTGTAACTAACTCTCCTATCAAGGAAAATAAAAAATACTATACAAAATGACATGTATTCAATGTCCGCCTCTTAAAAATAGTGGTTGTGACCAAACTCTCCTATCAAGCAACAAAAAAATAGTGGTAAATATTCACACAAAATGACATGTATTCAATGTCTGCTTCCTAAAAATAGTGGTTGTAAAAAAAATACTGTAAATATTCACACAAAATGACATGTATTCAATGTCTGCCTCCGTAGCACACAGTTGGTTTCGGGACATGGCCCTAAGATAAATTGGAGGTCCAGTGTTCAAAACACCTCCTGTTGGAGACCTTAAGGGTATAGCTGGATCATTTCACCCACAAAGGTTTAAGGTTTGTACTTTTTATGCTCTCTTTGCATACACATAAAAAATCCACTATGGAGGCTTTAGGGGTATACCCGAATCCTTTCACCCACAAAGGTTTGTCTTAAATGGACAACAATATTCAATGTTTGCCTCCTAAAAATAGTGGTTGTAACCAACTCTCCTATCAAGCAAAAAACAATATTGTAAATATTCACACAAAATGACATGTATTCAATGTCTTAGCACAGTTGGTTTTCAAGACATGACCCTAAGATAAATGGGACGTCCAATGTTCAAACCACCTCTTGTGCACCTTTGGAAGGACAATCGGTTTTCAGGAAATCTAGTGTTCAAATCACTCTTGTGCTCTCTTTGCAGACACACAAAATCTACTATGAAGGCCTTAAGGATATACCTGGATCCTTTCACCCACAAAGGTTTGTCTTAAGTGAACAACACTCTTGTGCTCTCTTTGCAAACACATAAAAAATCTATTGTAAAGGCCTTAGGGGTATACCCGGATCCTTTCACCCACAAAGGTTTGTCTTAAATGCACAACACAATGACTAGGGATTTGGGATGATCAGGTTCAAACGATGACATATATCATGTACGTGTTCTTTGTTGATAAGCTTAACCTTCAGCTTTATAAAAAAATATGGTTGAAATAAAAATGCTTATCCCTACATATTGATTGTAAAAAAAATTAACCAATAAAAAAATAACATGTATTAAATATTTTTGAACTTATTTATAGACTTAAACTAATTGTATAACCTTAGGAGGCACCTATCTTATAACGACTGGCCGTACCTGGCATTCAAATACAAGTCTCTATCAATCCATATCCATCTCTTTTTTATGACACCACTAAATATGGTAGTGTCCTTTAGAATTAGATATTAAATTGAAAATTTATCTGTTTTCTTAAAAGTATTGGTTATGATGTTAATACTATTCAAGGCACAAAGATCTAGAAGATATTTGTAATGCCTCCATACTTTATATCATTGATTTTATACAAATTTTATATTGTCCACTATAATGACGTTTGAATTTTTCCCTTTTCCTAATTTTGGCTTTAGCTTACTCATGTCCTTGGCTTTTTATGATTGAAAAATAAAAACCGTCAACCATGAGATACCAGTTAAAATGACGTTTCTTTATCAAACCACTGCCTATTGGTTGTAATCAACTATCCTAGTTTACTAACTAACAATTCTTATAATCAATTATTTATTTTTTAAATAGTGGTTGTAACCAATTTTCTTATATAATTAAAAAAAAATATATATATATTAAAACATTTACTCATTGAAAAATCTAAGTTAGTCATTATTTATAGAATGGATGAATAAGATTATTATAAGGTAAAAGCTATGGTAGAATAAGATATAATTTTAATGAATAAGATTTTTATAAGGTAAAAACTATGGTAGAATAAGATATAATTTTAGTGAAGATGAATTTTTTATATAATTACATGTATGGGATGAAACTTTTAAGATTTGTTATAATTACTAGATTTTATTTGATTTTTAATAAATTGTTATTTTAAATCATAATAATAAAATATTATGCTTGTTGTTGACTTTGATTAAATGATATTTTTATTATATAGTTTTCAATTTCTTTTCTATTAAATGTATTATTGATCTTTTTCTTTGTAATCAACTTTTTGACATTATTTTATTGGATCAATTGCTTTTTAAACTTTAAATTTTATTAAGACAAAGATCAATGGTTAAATTATTTTTTACCTAATTTACTTCTTTGCAAATATGTTTATATGTTAAAGGATGTTATATGTTTCTTCAATAATAATTAATGAACATTAAGAATAAAGTTATTTTTTATCTCATTTCTATATTCTTTTTTTTATAATATTATTGATAATTTGTGAATCCACTTCAACTGAAATAAGTTTCCATCCTTTTTTTAATACAAATTTAATCCATGCAAGAAGTGCTTAAGCTGTAAAGAGAATTTTTCATTTATTCTTTTAAAGTAACATTGTCTTCAACAACTTTTCCTAAATTTTATGTCAATTATATAATTTTTTTTTAAGTTGGTAAAAATTTATTGAATCAATAAAACCATACAAGAAATAGAGAATCCCAATAACTCTTACAAGGGCCAGAAGAAAGAGACCCCAAAACCACTGAACACCCGACCAAAAGACACCCAACAAATATCCGCAACAAGCAAATTAGCAAGATGACGAGAACAATCTAATTGGAGTTGATCTCAATCCCTAACATTCCAATCTTTGGAAAACTTAGAAACCCATTTTACCAAACAATCAGCCACACTATTCCATTCTCTGGGAATATGAACAAAGAAAATAAACTCCATATGCCTATAAATTTGAATGATCTACCAAGCCCTCGATAAATTTGAATGATCTGCCGAGCCACTAACGCCAATTGACATGATTAGAAATATTATGAGTCTAATAATAATCTAGGAGTCCTACTCAGAGATTATTATCTTTTGCCATCCCATAGCATAACCTTTTTTCAAAGCAAACCAGCGAGGGCCTCCATATAATTATTAGTTTGCTTCCCTGAGAAAATGAAAAGAGCTGCACCACTACTATCTCTCTCAACACCACCAATACCTGCATACCCAAGTTTCCCTCTCCAATAGAGCCATTAGTATTAATTATAATTGAACGTTATGAAGTTAATAACTTTTAATTTATTGTTTAAATAAAAAATATATCACATCATTATCTTTAACTTTTCCTAAATTGTCTTTAGGAAACATTATTAAATAATAGCATGTACCAAGTTAAACATTTTTAATTCATTTTTAAAATTTGAAATATATTAAATCATTATTTAAAATAAAATTAAGTATAATTTTAATTAATTAATTATTGGTTTAAATATTTTTAATCAATTTTTTAAATTTAAAATATATTAAATCATAACTTTAATTAATATAACATTTTTTCAATTACATCATTGTTGGATATTATATCATCCCCACATATTGGTATTGAAAGAACCCTACCCATATTACATCATCACTCATTAAAAAAACATTTCCTCACTCAACTTTTCCTAGATTTTCTTTCAAGCCATTGTTATATAATTAAATATTATTTAGTTGCCCAAAGATAGGATGGGTCTGTTCGTAGCAACCAAGTGTTTACCAATGGGCTGTTTTAGTTAGATTCCTTATCAATGGGTTGTTCTAGTTAGATTCCTTGACGGTCTCCTTGACTTCATCTTTACCCAACAGGGTAAGGTTTATTGAGGTTCCTAGCAACCAAAAATATTAAATATTATTAAGTTAAATATTTTTAATAAATTTTTAAAATTTAAAATAAAATTTCAACTCGACAAAATTTAAATATGAATCTCCTCCATAAAAATTGAGAAACTTAACCAATTAACCTAATGTTATTTCACTAATTAATATCATATTAAATTAAAATAATTTACAAACTTATTTTTTTACAAGAAATTAACATAATTTAAAACTTAAACTTACAATCAAAGTTGCATGGTTGTTTTATTTAAATCTAGAAGAGAAAACAAACTTCATAATAGATAGAATTTTTGTAATAATATATATATATATATATATATATATATATATATATATATATATATATATATATATATATAGTTATAGTTATTAAATTCTGCGAATATTTTGAATGAAATAATATAAGGACAACCTGGTATGTTAATAATATATATTTTTTTACGAAGGCTTATCACGTGCGGTTTGTGTTTTCCTTGGGAGGAGTTTGCAGAGACAAGGAGAATACTAACAAAAAAAAATTAATTTTATTAAAATTTAAAATCATGTAATTTATACGATGCGAAAGTTATTTAAATTATGTAATCTAAGGATATAAGGGATGAAGTTAGTTCACTCAGTACTCCAACATCAAATTGTATGCAGAAGTTTTATTATTTGTAATGATTTAATAAATCAAACAATTTAAGGACGAATACCCAATTTTTAAAATTTATTATTGTTACTTTATTTTTATTTCCCTAAATTGGAAATTGTTTTATATCTTATTAAAAAAATGTTATGTGCATACACCTAAGTTCATGCACATTTATAATATATCAAATTTTATGTCAAATTTTATTTCGAATTTTTAAATATGACGAATTTCTTTCAAACTTTAAAGAGTCGAATTCGAATACAAACTCGAACTTAAATCGAACTTGATAACTAAGTATATATATATATATATATATATATATATATATGGTGTTGAAAGACATGAATTTTGAATTGTTATTTAATAATATATAAATCGAACTTGATAACTAAGTATATATATATATATATATATATATATATATATATATATATATATATATATATATATATATATATATATGGTGTTGAAAGACATGAATTTTGAATTGTTATTTAATAATATATGTAACCAGTATCATCAAGTCATAAAAATTTATAAAAATAAAAACTATCAACTAAAACTTTTAAAATAGAATAAGATATCTTTAAGATGAATCATATCATCTATGAAATACATCAATGAAAAAATATTCCTATTGAGAACACAAGTTTTTTATGATCATGATATATTTTTGATAAGTTTATAGAGGATTTTGGATCCCTCCAAGTCAACTAATTGATGTGGGAGTATTCAGATGATTACAAGAAGGGTAACCGTTGCACGCCCACGTCTATAAAATACATGCTATTTGCATGGAAGGAGCGTAAGGAAAGGTCGAAGAGAAGTGAGAGAGGAAGAGAGAAAAAAATCGTTTGTGTAATAGTTAGGGAATGAAAATGAAAAGGGAAGAGAAAAGAGGTTTGAATAGAGAAAGACAAAACACAAGGAAAAACAATGAAAGTACAAAGAGAAGACCAAAGAATAGAGGTTCAAAAATTGTACTGATACATCTAGGAAGAAAAAAAATAGATAGCAATGCCAAGAAATTTAATAGAAGATCTAGGAGAGTGACCAAAGAAGAGATTTATCCGAGATGGTAGATGTAGAAGGAAAAAGATAAAGATGATACTATGTTTTGTACTAGTTGATTGATACATTGAATATTTAAAATTATTAGAAATAGTTTGTTGTAGAATTGCTACATGGGTGCATGCAGAATCACCGCTCTAGGAGAAGTGAAACATGGTTATTTTTCATGCCAAGTTGTCATGGAAGAGTGTGGAAGATCGATCAAATTCGGTCATTTTTTAGAGGAAACTATGGCAACTTCTATGTGAAGGAAGAACATGGTCTGTATGTAAGAATAGGGGTCTAATATCATTCACGAAGGAAAGTATTGACAAAATGTTTTTGGATCTAAATTGTTGGATGTCATTTAGGAATAAGTTCTACTATCCAAGTGAAATACAAAGAAGAATTGTTGTCATAAAAAGAGAGGGGCTAAGTGTCAATAGTATCATTCAAATTAAATAATCCCATCAATCAATCTATTGATGGCATACAACTAAGAAGAATATCATACAATACAAAGGATTGTACGATGCAGGTGATTGTATGATGATCATATTGTTGTGACTGTCGTACAACACACCCCAAATTTGAGGACCCGCCTTAAATTTTGGTGTTTATTTAAGATTTTGGGTTGCATTGAGTAGCCTCCTGACTTTACCATGGTCTTAGCAGTGGGTGGTTTGGTGTTTAATCTCATAGTTCTCATATAATGCCCTCACCAATGAAGTCATCCCTCATCATGTATCACCTTCCTAAGACCCACTTGGATTTGGGTGTTAGTGTTTGGTCGTTTGTCTTGAATGTTGGATTGATTGACCTTGTTGTATTCCCACTCAAATTGTGCACAAGTTTAGTCTCCATGGGGTTGTCCTAGAGCTTTATTATTGGGTTTAATCAAGTGACAAAAAAAAACTAGTCTCTTGTCATTGTTAAAATAAGAGACATAGTAAAATAAAAATAAAAATAATAAAACAATAAAATAATATAATGATAAAAATAAAGTAATAATATCAATAAAAATATAAAAAAAGTGTAAATAAAATGAATAAACGAAACATGTTGTGTTACCCTCTTTTTATATGCATGGTTGAAGTTGATTTGGGAACAATATTTTTTTATATATAGTTGTGTTTGAATTAGTTTTAAGATATTTTTCTATTGTAGGTTTAATTAAATCAATTTTGATATTAATCGTTTTATGTTTATTTTTCAGGACGTAAAGTCATGAGTATGATTTTCAAAGGCTAGTCTAGTGACAACGTGAGTAGACCACTGCTGACTTGGACATTAACCACATAGGACTTGTGAAGAGGATGGCTTATCCTACGGACCGACAATGCCAGACGTACGAGCCTTATTAATGTTACAAAAGTATACAATGACATGGTGACAATGCGGATCGATAACCATGATGGACCCTGCTAAGCGACATGGACCATGGACGTGGTGGATACTTGGATTAAAATGCAAACAAAGATGTGGACCTAGATGTAGACCTAGATGTAGACCTAGACCTAAGGCATATGCATGGGCATGATGATGTAAATTGCTAGATAAGGGCATTGTTTGATTTATAATAGAAGACATGAATGGATAATGTATAATGCACAAGGCATTGACCACGTTGTCAAATTGGTCGATAAGGACCATTAATACCTGTAAAGCTATCATTGTCTTTCGCACCACATCACCTATAGGAGAAGATACTAGCATCCAAATGCTTACATGTAATATTTGTGATCAGCGGGTTCGATGATGAAGATAAGCAACATAGAAAAAATATTGGGTGCAACTGTTGGGCGTATGTCGTACATATGAGGATCACCATAGCAATAAGACTTTCAGATGATAGGATTGTCTTGAATGTTAATTAGATAGTGAAAGGAAGAATTTGAAGTACAAAGCCATTTGCAGTTAGTGCTTGTCATGTTTTGATTGGCAAACTATATGATTCATCCATAGTTTCAATCTGAGCAGGAAGCCCGATCCTGTTACACACTTACTTAGTTGTACAGATGATAAACTAAAAATATACACTGATACCAAAAATCATGATGCCTCTGTTAAAATATTATGATGTGCACTATACCTTATTTTTGACATTTGTCATGTTTCTTGATACTTCATGTTTTCATATAGGCTTATGTCTATATATTGTACTCTTTTTATGTGTAACATATTTCATATTTTTCAATCCCAACACTTGGTATTAGAGTACAGGCGCTCTCCTACCCTGTATAAACCCTTGAAGGGGGATTTCCCTCTCATTTTTTTCCTCCATTTTTTTCTTCAAGCCTAGGGAGTATGCTCTCCATTTTTTAATGGATCAAAAACCAAACAACTTGAGAAAACTCATGGCTGCCCCTGAAGCTTCATTGCTTGGAGCCATGAGATGTTGAGGAGTAGAGTGAATTTTTTTAATGATTTTTTTTCTACTATAATTTTTTGCAGGTTGTGCATACGAAACGGTGCATGTGTTTTCCTGCGTTGAAACCCTTCGTCTTCAACAAATCGGGATTTGCTTCCAGAAGACTAGTTATATTCATAGGATCCATGGGACATGCCAAATATTATTTTTTGATCTCATTGTTGGTGTTTCAAAAAGGGATGTAGCCTACGTTGTTAATTATCGTGTTGAGGATAACACGTCCCACACACCCTGATATGAAGTTTAGAGCCTTCAATGCCCTGTGCATGATTTCACTAGAACTAGATCTATGGAGATTTATGAAGTTTAAAGGAGGAGTTCGTGGAAACATTGTCGTAGAATTCCTTTTATGTTTCTATGATGGAGAAAAATAATATTTAAGATTTTGCTTGGGGTGAATGTGTATCTAGTCATATTTTATGGTTCTTTCGATGGGCTAAAGATGTAATTCTGGCTTAAAAATTGTCATCCCGTCAGGCATTAAAGTGAGGATCTGATAGATCTCGAGTTAGGAGAGTCAGACCCCATTTCGACATCCACTTCGAGGATGGCTAGTACAATAGACATGGTTGCATTCCAGTTAGAGCTAGAGTTCCTCTCATGCCTGCATCACATATGCAGCAATAGATTGTAGGGGACAACTACTGTAATGTCCCTAATTTTTAATTATTAGGACTATACATAAAATATGGTGTGTTAATGTTTATGTGGCTTGGATAAGAAAAAAATAATAAATAAAATAAAAGAAAAGGGGTTATAAGGGTTAATGCCACATTAGGGAGTTATAAGGTTAATTTAGATATTTTATTAAAATAAAATAAAATATAATTCTCAATGGAGAATTAGGGTTTTGGGTAATAAAAGGAGGCTTGGGATTAATTCTACACATCCATTGTTATTGTAATTGATCTCTTTCTCTTGTATTTGGCTGTAAAGTCATTTGCAATTCTTTTGTGGAAGAAACCCTGCAAAAGTGAACTCTTGTGGACGAAAACCTGCAAGAGTAAAGCCTTGAGGACGGAAACCCTCTTGGTTTAGAGGCAGAGGATGAAAATCCTTTTGTCTTAGAGGAGCAAACTCATCCAGGGTTTGCATATGATTTTGTATTGATCAACATTTGTGGGCAGAGTTTCAACATTTCAGCCATTGAGGGCTTTATATTAGAAATTGATATCCAAATCAACATTCAAAATTTTTTGGAGGTATTTCATTTTCCATAGGCCAGATATTGTTGATTCGACTTTAGAATTGGATGGATAATTTCATGCCATTCATTTTGATAGGTTACATGACATGGTTTCATTAAGAAACGAAAGCATTATGGCATTTTGAAGTTCGTCTGCCAGTACAGATTTCTAATATTGTGCACACATGAATTTCAAGCTGCAGCAAATTTTGGACTTGTTCTTCATCAGTTATTATTTCTTGCATTTCAGAGACTTATGCAGTTCCCCATTGATCAAATTTATAGATATTTTTGGCTATTGATATTGATGATTTGAGGAGAAGACTTGCATAAGGGTTTCTTGCAAGGATTTTCAACTTGTTGGTGACGAAAACCACCTACAAGAACATCATATTCGAAGTTGAAATACACTCTTAGGGTGATTTTGGGTATTCTCATCTTATAGAGTGCATTGTGTATTGATGTTGTTGATTTTCAATGAGATTGGACAAGGGTTTGTGATGGAGACTCCAGATTCATCACCAAAAAATATAGTTCCCCTCTTCTCTATTATCACCAAAAAACAAATTACAACACTAGCCCGTAGGCGTAGTCTTTCTTTGAGCACTTGATCGGGAGCCTCCTCTTCGTGCCTGAACCTTCACCTCTTTTATCCTAACTAGCAACTGCCACCAGGTTAGCCATGAAAACATGCATTGATGAGTCGTCTGAACGTCTCTGACCTCTGGGTGCAGCAGTCGAGTGGCCGCCATGCTCAGCAAGCTTATCGGGCAAGAAATCATGCATTAATGAGGCCTTTGATCACCTCAAGAAACACCGTCTAGGAACGCGTGCCTTTTCGAATCGTGAACCAGCAGTATGTCATGATATCGCGACATTTTTCTTCCTCGTTGCCTTTCTCTTCTTTGGGTCGTGATATCGCGACATGTTGCGATATCGTGACATTTTTTTTCCTCGCTGCCTTTCTCTTCTTCGTGTCCCGATATCACGACATCTTTCCTTTTTGGCTCTTCTTTCTCCTTTTTGGTCATGAAATCGTGACATGTCGCGATATCGTGACATCTTTCCTTTCTGCTTCCTCCTCGCCTCTCGGGTCACGAAATCGTGACATGTCACGATATCGTGACATGTTGTGAAATCATGACATGTCGTGATATCGCGACATTTTTCCTTTCTGCTTCCTCCTCGCCTCTTTGGGTCGTGAAATCGTGACATGTCACAAAATCGTGACATGTCGCGATATCGCGGCATGTCACGAAATCGCGACATGTCACGATATCGCGACATTCTTCCTTTCTGCTTCCTTCTCACCTCTTTGGGTCATGAAATCGTGACATGTCATGATATCACGACAGCCTTGCTATTTGCTTTCTCTTATTTATTTCAGGTCGCGATATCATGACAGCTTTGCCTTTCGCTTTTGCTCTCTACTTCGGGTCACGAAATTGCGATAGTTTCCTTGCTTTCTTTCTACTCCTTCGGTCATGATTTCGCGACATGTCACGAAATCGTGACATTTTCTTCTCTGGCCTTTCCTGTCTTCTTTTGATCGCGATTTCGTGACATGTCACGATATCATGACATTTTCTTCGAACGCCCTCTCTCTCCTATTTCGATCGCGATTTCGCGACATGTCGCGAAATCGCGACATTTTTTCTCCGTGCCTTCTCTCTCCTTCCTAAGTCGCAAAAATTTGACATGTCGTGATATCGTGACACTTTTTCTCCTTGGCACCTTCTCTCGTCCTTTGGTCGCGAAAATGCGACATGTCGCGAAATCGTGACACTTTTCTCTCTTGCCCTTCTCTCTCCTTCCTGAGTCATGAAAATGTGACATGTCGCGATATCGCGACACTTTTCTCTATCGCGATATCACGACATCAAGGCAAACACTTAGAAATTTTTTTTGTTGATGCAAGATTGCTCTACTGCCACCGGATGCTCCTGCATCAGACACCCGAGGTGGATTGAGAAGTGTCCTTCACTTCTGTACTGTTGGAGGAAGACCCAGGCGGTCGACCTCTATTTTTGACAACCAAGTTGCATCTTCGATAGGCCTGCCCTTCCACTTGACCAGATATTCAGAATACTGCCTGTTCTTGGTACTTCTGCCTGCTCGAGTGTCTAGTATTTCCTCGATCTCGTCTGTTGCTAGAGTAGATGTTGGAATACTCCACAATTCTATACTTGGTGTCTCGCTACTACCTCCTTCATGATATTCTACCAAATCTGCAATGTTAAAAATAGGTGATATGTTAAGGCCACTTGGCAATTCCACTTCATACGCATTGCCTGAATCCCGTTTTCCTATAATTCGGCATGGTCCAAACTTCTTCATCTTCAGCTTGTTATAGGTTTTAGCAGGAAATATTTCTTTTCTCAGATGGACCATGACTTCATCTCCCACTGCGAATTCCTTGAACCGTCGCTTCTGGTCTGCCCTTGTCTTATATTGGTTATTCATGTTAGTAATGTGCTTCTTCACTTCTTCATGCACGCTCTTCAGATGCTCTGCAAAGTCCTCAGCCTCGGCATTGCACTTTTCCCCTGTATCCATCTTCCTCAACTCAGAAGCATTCCTTGGACTGCTCCCATATACTATCTGGAATGGAGATTTGTTAGTACTCCTATTGACAGAATTGTTGTATGCAAATTCTGCCTATGGCAAAACCAAATCCCATCCCGTGGGCTTATCTCCTATCAAGCATCTCAATAGATTTCCCAGACTTCTATTCACCACCTCCGTTTGGCCATCAGTCTATGGGTGGTATGCAGAACTGAATTTCAAATCTGTCTTCAATTTCTTCCACAAGGTCCTCCAAAAATACCCCACAAACTTGGTATCTCTGTCAGAAATGATACTCTTTGGTAGACCATGAAGTCGTACCACCTCTTTGAAAAATAAACCTGCAACGTGAACTGCGTCACTAGTTTTCTGGCAGGGGATAAAATGTGCCATCTTTGAAAACTTGTCAACCACCACAAATATGGAGTCATTTCCCCATTGTGTCCTTGGTAGACCAAGAACGAAATCCATGCTGACGTCCTCCCATGGTCTCTCTGGTACAGGTAATGGCTGATATAATCCAGTGTTTTGGCTCACACCTTTCGCCATCTGGCATACTCTACAACTTTGCACAAACCTCTTCACATCTTGTTGTAGTTGCGGCCAATAGTAGTTCTCACTAACCAGGGCAATGGTCTTATCCCGACCAAAATGTCCAGCCAGCCCTCCACTGTGTTTCTCCTTGACCAGATTTTCCCTCATTGAACTCCTTGGAATGCATAATTGACTTCCTCTAAACAACATTCCATCTTGGATCAGAAAATCCAACCACTTGGTCCTGTCCAAAGTAATAGGTGCCAAGCAAGCCTTCCAGGCTTCTGCAAAATCAGGATCTTCAGGGTACAAACCCTTCAGTTCATCAAATCCTACCACTTCCACCTTCATTTCTGTCAACAAACACTACCTTCTACTTAAGGCATCTGCAACTCTGTTTGACCTTCCACTCCTGTGCTTCAACACAAAGGTATAACTCTGTAGAAACTCAACCCACTTCAGGTGCCTCTGATTTAGCTTCCCTTGGCTATTAATATATTGTAAGGCTCGATGATCGAGTATATAGAACAAACTCTTTTGGCAACAAGTAATGTCGCCACTTCTTTAGAGCCTGAACTATAGCATAAAACTCTTGATCATAAACTGAATACTTCTTCCTAGCATCATTGAGTTTCTCACTAAAGTAAGCAATAGGTTTACCTTCTTGACTCAAAACAACTCCTATGGCACTACCACTAGCATCACAATCTACCTGAAATACCTTATTAAAATCTGGAAGTGCCAAAATAGGTTGCTCTGTAACCTTCTTCTTCAACATATCAAAGCTCTTATCTGCTCCTAAGGTCCACTTAAATTCTTTCTTATCCCCTCTCATTGTTTCTGTAAGGGGTGCACAAATACTGCTGAAATTCCTAATGAATTTCTTGTAAAAACTTGCTAGACCATGAAATGATCTTACCTCAGTCGTGCTTCTCGGAGTAGGCCATTCAATGATAGCTCTCACTTTTTTTGGGTCCATTTTTAGACCTTCGACTGAGATGACAAATCCCAGGTACACTAACTCCTTCACAAAATTACATTTCTTCAGATTAATTAACAACTGCTCCTCCCGCAGCTTCTCAAAAACCCTTCTGATATGCATCAGATGCTCTTCCAGGGTTCTGCTAAATATTAAAATATCATCCAAATAGACAATGACGAATTTGCCTAAAAATTCTTTCAATACCTCATTCATCAGTCGCATGAATGTGCTTGGTGCATTGGTTAGCCCAAATGGCATGACCAACCATTCATACAAACCCTCTCTGGTCTTGAAGGCTGTCTTCCACTCATCTCCTTCTCTGACATGAATCTGATGATAACCACTCTTCAGATCAATCTTTGTGAAGTACTTGGCTCCACTCAAACAGTCCATAATGTCATCCATCCTTGGCAATGGAAATCTATACTTTATGGTGATCTTGTTAATGGCTCGAGAGTCTGTACACATTCTCCACTCTCCATATTTCTTTGGTGCTAGTACTGCAGGTACTGCACATGGACTCAAGCTCTCCCGAATCAGTCCCTTCTCCAACAACTCTTGGACTTGCCTGTTCAGCTCTTCAGTTTCTGTAGGAGTCATTCTATGTGTTGCCTTATTGGGTAAACTAGATCCTGGTACCAAATCTATATGGTGACTGATCTTCCTCACTGGTGGTAAACCCTCAGGCACATTATCAGATATAATGTCTGGAAATTCTTCTAACAGTCCTAAGACTTCTACAGGGGTATCCTTGCATTCTTCCTTCCTAACTCTAGGAATTAATGCATAGCACATATGCTCATGCTTTAAACTATCCAAAAATCTTCCCCCTTCAACTAAACAGATTCTAGCGCTGCTACATACCTTTTCGCCCGCCTCCTTCAAGGGCTTCAGCTTATGGCGCACTCCATTCTTCGTCACTGAGTAAGTGTTGGCACGACCATCATGCACTACACACCGATCAAACTACCATGGCCTTCCCAACAACAAATGGCAAGCATCCATAGGCAGGATGTCACACAGGACCTCATCACAATAATTCCCAATATTAAATTTCATCGAGCATTGCTCACTGACCAAAGCCCTATGGTCCTTCTGTAACCACGCAATCCGATATGGATGCGGGTGTCTCCTCCTCTTTAACTGTAACTTAGTAACCATTTCTTCCGAGACCAAGTTATCAGTACTACCATTATCTATAATAATATTACAGACCTTACCCGAACTTTTGCACCTTGTGCGAAATAGGCTCCTCCTCTGGTCTGATCCTTTCTCCTCATTCAACAGGGTCCTCCTTGTGACCATAACTTCTCCTCTCTCTACCTCCTCAGAATGTTCTGATTCAGCACCTTCATCTGCTACAGCAGCTCTGGCAGGACCCTCAGGTCTCTTATTCGTCCTTTCTCGATGTTGTGGACACTCGTATGCTCGATGTCCTTCTTCGCCACAGTGGAAACAGGTTCCACGAAATCCTCCCCTTCCAAATCCATGTCCAGATCTACCTCTCCCTCTTGGGTAACCATTGTTATGATTACGAGGTTGGTAGGTGTTCCCCTCTTTCTGATCCTGGGTATTACTGGTTTCACCAGCCTTCTTCTGATCCTTATATTTTTCTCCACTGGTCCTTCCACCAGTTCTTCCACCATGACCTCTTCCTCTTTGCTTACCCTCAAACCGTCTATTCAGCTTCTCTTCGACTTTGAGGGCAAACTGATAAGCATCCTCAATGGTGCTCACCCTAACCAGACTCAACTCTTCTTGAATACTGGTTCTCAACCCATTGATGTAACGGGCCACCTTCTCCTTGTTAGCCTCTGAATGGCCAGTTCTGATGGAGATCTTATAAAACTCCTCTATGTATTCTTTGATAGTTTTGCTTGACTGTCTCAAACTCTGCATTTTCCTTAGCAGATCCAATTCGTAATCTACAGGAATAAACTATCTTTTCAACTTATCTACCATTCTATCCCATCTTGTTATTCTCTCCTTTCCTCTTCTATTTCTTTCCAGTTGTACTCCCTTCCACCAGATGCTGGCATGACCCTTCAGCTTGGTCTTAGCAAATCTGACCCGATCAGGATCTTCAACCTCCTCATATTCAAAGTATTCTTCCAGATCATTGATCCAATCAATCAACTCCTCTGGATCTAGATTTCTAGAATACGTAGAAACCTCCATCTTTGGTTTCTTTCCAATCTGGGAGATGGCTCTGTATAACCTGGCTTGTGCAGGATCTACAACCTCTTCTTCTTCCTCAAACTGGTCCTCTTCTTCATCAACTTCATCTTCACTTCCTTCTTCTCCTCTGGGTTCAAGCCCTCTACGCAGCTCCTCTTGCAGGGCCTGAACTTGCCTCTGCAAAGCTCTGAAATCTTCTGCTAGCACCATATTTCTTCCACCACCATGGTTTCTTCATGGAGGCATTCTTCTTCACTCTCTTCTCACAACCCTTCCATAGATCCTGGTGCAAACTGCCTCACTTTCGATGATCTGCTCACACACTCAGGAACTCCTACTCTGATACCACTTGATGGAGACCCCAGATTCACCACTAAAAAATCTAGATCCCCTCTTCTCTTTTATCACCAAAAACAAATTACAACACTAGCCCGCAGGCGTAGTCTTTCTTTGAGCACTTGATCGGGAGCCTCCCCCTTCATGCCTGAACCTTCACCTCTTTTATCCTAACTGGCAACTGCCATCGGGTCAGCCGCAAAAACATGCATTGATGAGTCGTCTGAACGTCTCTGACCTCTGGGCGCAGCATTCGAGTGGCCGCCATGCTCAACAAGCTTACCGAGCAAGAAATCATGCATTAATGAGGCCCTTGACCACCTCGAAAAACATCGTCTAGGAACACGTGCCTTTTCGAATCGTGAACCAGCAGTATGTCACGATATCGTGACATTTTTCTTCCTCGTTGCCTTTCTCTTCTTCGGGTCGTGATATCGTGACATGTCACGATATTGCAACATTTTTCTTCCTCACTGCCTTTCTCTTCTTCGAGTTGTGATATCGTGACATCTTTCCTTTCCGGCTCTTCTTTCTCCTTTTCGGTTGCAAAATCGTGACATGTCATGATATCATGACATCTTTCCTTTCTGCTTCCTCCTCGCCTCTCGGGTCATGAAATCGTGACATGTCACGATATCGCGACATTCTTCCTTTCTGCTTCCTTCTCGCCTCTTTGGGTCGCAAAATCGTGACATGTCACGATATCACGACAACTTTGCTCTCTGCTTTCTCTCTCTATTTCGGGTCACGAAATCATGACATGTCATGATATCATGATAGCTTTGCCTTCCGCTTTCGCTCTCTGCTTCGGGTCGCGAAATCATGACATGTCACGATATCGTGACAGTTTTCTTCCTTGCTTTCTTTCTGCTCCTTCTGTCGCGATTTCATGACATGTCACGAAATCACGACATTTTCTTCTCTGGCCTTTTCTGTCTTCTTTCGGTCGTGATTTCATGACATGTCGTGATTTCATGACATTTTCTTCGGACGCCCTCTCTCCCTTGTTTCGGTCATGATTTCGCGACATGTCACGAAATCGTGACATTTTTCTTTGTGCCTTCTCTCTCCTTCCCTAAGTCATGAAAATGCGACATGTCGCGATATCATGACACTTTTCCTCCTTGGCACCTTCTCTCATCCTTTGGTCATGAAAATGCGACATGTCATGATATCACGACACTTTTCTCTCTTGCGCCTTCTCTCATCTTTTGGTCGCAAAAATGCGACATGTCACGATATCGCGACACTTTTCTCTGTCATGATATCGTGACATCAAGGCAAACACTTAGAATTATTTTTTTGTTGATGCAAGATTGCTCTGCTGCCACCGGATGCTCCTGCATCAGTTTGAGCATGTTATTGGTTAAACTTCATCAATAAACCCCAGCAACCAGTTTTCAAGGGTTTTATGGACAGTTTCATGGCATTTTGGAGTCTTATTTTTTGTTTTCTGTATATTTCCAGCACATGATGTACATCATTTGGGTGGAGAAGTCCATAGTTTGAAGCTTATGATTAGAAATTTTATTTTTGTACCTATTGATAAGAACTCAGACTAAAATTCTAGATTTTAATAAAATTTGGGTACTTTAATTTTTGATCATTTCCTTTAGAGGGTTCATAGTTTATGGAGAGCCAAACTTTATCAATACCACTTTATGGAGAGCCAAACTTGCTCAAACCAATTCTCATTCAAAAACTTGGAAAATATCCCTCACAAACCCTCATTCTGTGGCTATATAGCCAAAAAACCCTAAAAATTGAAATGAGTCGGATGGGGCCCAAAATTGGGGTGCACATCCCTCTTACAATATACAAGCCAAAAATAAAGTTTCCAATCCTAACTCTAAATAAATTAGGAGATATTAACCTTAGAACAGCTCAAAAAGCATAAAAAAATAGGTAAGAAATTTTAAAACCTAATTTCGTGGCACTAGATGATGGAATTTGGCCCCGAAAACTAATTTTTTTGGACAAATAGGACTCTAAAGAGTCTTTTTTTTTAGAACTCTCCCAACTAGCTCCCTGTCAAATTTCACATAAATCGGAGCTACGGTTGAGAGGTTATGGCCCCGACAATTTCATTGGATGCTCCTGCATCAGTAGTGATATGTATGTATTATCTTGGCTCCAAATTTCATGTTGATTGGCTAAGTAGTTTGTAAGTTATAGCTTTTCAAAGTTTGTTGTTCATGTATTTTCTGCATATTTTCATACATAGTAACAATTAAAAAAAATTAAAATATCACACAAAACCCAAAACATTGCAAAAACACCAAATACAAAACATGGCAGCATACTACAAGTGGTATCAGAGCATAGGCTATTTTTGCCAGCCTATTTGGGTAGTCAATCATGGCACCATTGAGTAAAAAGGAGTTGGTTGAACGACTTATTAATGCAGAAGATAAACTTGGACAACCATCAAAGTCAAAAGATGCTCTTATCTACACTTTGGGAGAAGTAGAAGATTGCTTGCACATGATGGGTCAGTCACATTCTCAGTTGTTACAAGCAGCTAATTTTCCTTTGGTGATGTCTTTGGACAAGCCTGAATGGGTGAAACACACAGAAAAGGAGGTAAGACTTATGGTCACTTCTTGTTTGAGTGAAATTTTGAGTATTTCAGCACCTAAGGCACCTTATAGCGATGATGCATTGAGAAAGATAATGCAACTATTGGTTCACAGTTTCAAAGGATTGGGAAAAATCTCAAGTTCCCATTTTGCTAGGAGAGTTACCATACTTGAATTATTTGCAAAAGTTAGAATGGAAAACATCATGTTAGACTTGAACATGGATAGGTTGATTTACAAAATGTTTCACCATTTTATTGCTACAGCCAGAAAAGAGCATGCTGGAAGTGTTATTGCAGCCATGAGAGACATCATGATTTCAATCATAAACCAATGTGAGGAAAGTGATAAGTTTTTCCAGCCACTCATATCTATGTTAATGGACGTTTGGAGACATTATTTGGTTGCTTCACCTACAACACATGACTTGGTTAACAGTGTAGTTCAAGAGTGTGAAAAGAAATTGCAGCCCTTCTTGGTCATTGACGAGCACAGGGAAACAGGAGCTTCAGCATGTGCAAATAAAAATGAGGTGGTGAAAGAAAAGTCTAATGTTCAAAGAAAATATAAGGGGAAAACACAACAAAGAGCTATTAAAGAGTTACAGGTTTCGGAACACCAATACAAAAGCAAAAATCAGCTAAGGAAAGAGAATCGTTGCTTCAAATGTCAAGAAGCTTGGACTCTTGGTCACATATGTAGAAACAACAAACCTAAGGACTTAATGCAGCCAAGCCTACTGTCTCAAAAGGAAAAATATCATCAAGGGTCACATGTACAAGCTTTGAAGGGACAAAATACTGAAAAAGGTTCTCAAGTTTCTTGCCAAGCTGATCTAAGTACAACAAGCAAAGTAGATCTAACACTTGGTTTTTCAAACAATGTTGATGAGAATGCTAGTAATAATGCTTCTACTCATTTGAATGCTAAAGATCAAGTAGAGGGTGCTTATCAAGAAAATGCTGATCTAGTTGGGCAGCAATTGTCAGCCCATGAAAGCATCATCTGTACAAGTCTGACTCAATCAAAAGATAAGCTTGATGACAGTGTTGTTTCGCTTCTCTCAAAAGAAAAAACAGATTGCAGTCAAGCTATCGAGCAAATTCCTAGCACCTTGACTTCTAGACAAGGAATTGGAGTAGAGGAACAAGAGCAGTCAGATCTTTATTTTGAGAATAACATCTCCAATAAAAGTCCCAAATATCATCTTTGTGAAGATGCCACTGGTCAGCAGCTTTCTGAACAAAATATCATCTCTAATGAAGCATCTCAGCAAGCACTTCAGGAGCCAGAACGGTCAGATTTTCATTTTGAACATGAAAAGAGAATCTCCAATGGTCATAAACATCACCTTTATGAAGATGTCACTAGTATACAACCTTCTGAACAATATATCATCTTTAGTGAGGTATTTAAGCAAGCAGCGCAGCAGCAAGAGCAGCCATACTTTCTTTTCAATAATAATGAATGGACTAATATTGAAGAAATTTCCTATATCATGAGTATCTATCCCTTGAAAGATTTAATTCACATTCAGCCTAGTATTGTAAATATGGCAAATGCATTTTCAGTTTTGATGTCTAGCATTCCACCTACAGCCATGAGACACGTGGACATTATATGTTTTAAGTACTTAAGCAGAATTCAGTCCTCATATGTATTCGGTACAGTCACGGAACAACAGCATATAAGTTCATGCAAATTGGCCTTAGAGGAAGAAGTTGCACTTGAAAGAACGTTTGAAGAATTAGTGCATTGCCCTGCCATAAATAGAACTGCAGATCGTTTCAGATCCAAGCTTATTTTAATGAAAGTTAGGGAGTATGGATGCTTGCACAACACAAAGGCGGAGAAGATACTTCAGAAAGAAGCGTGTGTAGATCTTGATGTTGGGAAAATAAAGAATGGCTATTATCAAAAGGAAACAAAGTTTGTTGACTCAAAATTAGATTTCTCTTTCATTATGTCTACAGTTGCTGATCATTTCCTATGTAGTTCAGTTTCAAACAATGATGGTGGACTGAGTTTGGTCGATGTTGGAAGAATTGGGCAATTTTCACTCATTGCTATTCATGAAGTTCTTTTCTTGATATGCCTCATGACGAAATCAGACTTGCTATGCTCAGTGTTCAGTCATGTTTTTAGCAATTCCATCACTCTTTTACATGATACTCTTGTTGAGAATGATGTGGGAGTGATCCTAGGAGAATTGGGAAAAATTGGGAAGATTCATTTTATTACTGCTCACACCAAATCAGATTTGGTAAGAGCTATATCAGACCTGTTCTTGTTCAGTTTGGATGAACGTGGAGGCATAGGGCATCATGGAGACAGTTTAGAGATATCCCTGCATGAGCAAAATTCAGTTTGGAAAAGGCTTTTGGGCAACTTTGGCAAGATTATGTTGGTGAGAAGCAAAGGATTGATTGGCTTCTTACTTGGTTTGGATCTTTGTGCACACTTGAGACAGTCTTCACACAGCTTTGAGAAAGTCTCACTTGGGCAAGCTTTTTACAAGGCTGGTCTTAAAGAATCAGGCTTACTCCACATACAGTTTGAACTGGGCAGCGAAGAAACAGTTGGTTTCTCACTTGACTTGGATAAATGTGCACATTTGGGAAAGTTCCTATACAGGCCTGGTAAAGAATTATTGGAGCAGCATCACCAGGTGATCAAGAAGGTATGTAGATGGATTGGTGAAACTCTTGGTATCCTTCTTGACTTGGTAGAAACACATGGGTTAATAGATTTCACTTATGGCCATAAAAATAATGATAGTATGATTGCTGTACTTCCATTTCTCAGTCCATGTTTCGTGGATGCACTCACCACTATTATTGGTTTGGCCACATTTATGCATGATATGACTAATAGAGATGATGAGGGAAAAAGTTTAGATGTCTTTCTCACTGCTGTATTGAAGAAATCAGACCTGTTGAACTCACTTTTCAGTCACTCATCCATCATCATTGCTGGTTTATTAATACTCATACATGGTACAGCTGTAAGGAATGGTAGAGCACTTAGTTTGGATGCATTTTGGGAATATGAACAGACCTTTTTTGCTGCTGTAATCAGAAAATCAGAGTTGTTACATGTTCAGGATTGGTTGGGCAGCAAAGAATTAGCTGGGTTTTCACTTGGCTTGGATGTATGTGTACATTTGAGACAATTTCTATACAGCCTTGGTGAAGTATTATTTGGGCAGCGTACAGGTTTTGCATTCTTCTTTGGTAAGAAACCAAGTTTGGGACAGTTTGGGAAAATAATTTTGATGTTGTCCTTTGCATTCACCCTTGGATCAACACTGTGGCAGTATGGTAAGATTTTCTTGAAGTTAATTTGGGACCCTGGAATCATTCTTGGTTATGACTCTGAATTGATTTGATGGAGTTTGTGTTCGATTGCTTGAGGACAAGCAATCTCAGGGGGATGTATTGTAATGTCCCTAATTTTTAATTATTAGGATTATACATAAAATGTGGTGTGTTAATGTTTATGTGGCTCGGATAAGAAAAAAATAATAAATAAATAAAAAAAGAAATGGGGTTATAAGGGTTAACGCCACATTAGGGAGTTATAAGGTTAATTTAGCTATTTTATTAAAATAAAATAAAATATAATTCTCAATGGAGAATTAGGGTTTTGGCTAATAAAAGGAGGCTTGGGCTTCATTCTACACATCCATTGTTATTGTAATTGATCTCTTTCTCTTGTATTTGGTTGCAAAGTCATTTGCAATTCTTGTGTGGACGAAACCCTATAGAAGTGAACTCTTGTGGACGAAAACCTGCAAGAGTAAAGCCTTGAGGATGTAAACCTACAAGATGAGGACGGAAACCCTCTTGGTTTAGAGGCAGAGGACGAAAACCCTTTTGTCTCAAAGGGGCAAACTCATCCAGGGTTTGCATATGAGCTTGTATTGATCAACATTTGTGGGCAGAGTTTCAGCATTTCAGCCATTGAGGGCTTTATATCAGAAATTGATATCCAAATCAATATTCATTTTCGTTTTTACAGGTTACACGACATGGTTTCGTTAAGAAACGAAAGAGTTATGGCATTTTGAAGTTCGCCTGCCAGTCCAGATTTCTAATATCGCGCGCGCAGGAATTTCAAGCTGCAGCAAATTTTGGACCTGTTCTTCATCAGTTATTATTTCTTGCATTTCAGAGACTTATGCAGTTCCCCATTGATCAAATTTATAGATCTTTTTGGCTATTGATATTGATGATTTGAGGAGAAGACTTGCAGAAGGGTTTCTTGCAGGGATTTTCAGCTTGTTGGTGACGAAAACCACCTACACGAACATCATCTTCGGAGTTGAAAGACACTCTCAGGGTGATTCTAGGAATTCTCATGTCAGAGAGTGCATTGTGCATCAATGTTTTTGATTTTCAGCGAGATTGGACAAGGGTTTGAGCATGTTATTGGTTGAACTTCATCAATAAACCCCAACAACCAATTTTCAAGGGTTTTGTGGACAATTTTGTGGTCTTTTGGAGTCTTATTTTTTGTTGATCGTACAGTTCCATCACAGGCTATGCACTATTTGGGTGGAGAAGTCCATAGTTTGAAGCTTATGATTAGAAATTTGATTTTTGTACCTATTGATAAGAACTCAGACTGAAATTCAGATGATGAACATAAAAAATACTAGGGGGTTTGATGAGGAAAAAATACTTTGCTAGGGTTTGATGAAGAAAAACTGCTCTGCGATGATGGCACAACTTTCAGAGGAGGTATAAAAAATTGGAGGAATGTCATGATGGCATCAGGTCCGAAACAAAGAGTGCATGCTCATGATATGTTTTCATCTAAAAATGACTGGAAGGAACAGGATTTTTCGATGCATGTTGGGAACCGCTTGTTAAAGAACAATGGATGTTTGGAATGATGTGAAGCCAGACCAGTTCTAGTGGTTCAACTAGACTCAGTGGCAGAAGATATGGAGTATCTAACCAAACATGCTCTTATTAGAAATTTTTTGGGCATCCAAATTTCTCTCCCCTTTATGGAGGATTGGGTTAGGAAGACTTGGAATCTTGAAGGTGATGTGGAGGTGATGCTGAGTGTGAAAAACTATTTTATGGTGGTTTTATCTTGTATTGCAGATCGTAACAAAGCATTTGAAGGGGGCCCTTATTTCTATAACCAAGTGGGATTATTTCTTAAACCCTGGCATGTGGGTTTCAACCCATCAGAGGAGCGACCGTCGTGGGTTCCAGTATGGGTGTGGCTTCCATGGCTCCCGTTGGAATTTTGGAGAACTGATATCTTGCATAAGATTGCCCTTCTACTTGGGAAGCTGGTTGGACCGTCACAACAAAAAATGGATAAAAAGGTAATCTTTGTTGCTCGTATTTGTGTTGAAATTGACTTAAATAATCCTATTCCAGATTCTATTGAAATACAATTTGGATCAACTACATGGGTTCAAAAACTTGACTATGAAGCTCTTCCATTTTGTTTTTATATTTACCGTGAATATGGTCACCTAAAAAGAAAATGCCCTAAGTTTGTCCCACATATGGATTCAAATCCTGGGCCCTCTCGGTCTGGACAAAGTTTGGATAAAGAAAAAGCCCCGATAAAGGAAGGGGAATGGGATAAGGAAGGTTTTGTTCTAGTAAAAGCTTGAAACAGAGGACAAAGGGAAAACAAAGACATTAAGGATAGCCAACAAGATGCTCTACTCAACCGTTTTGAAATATTAGATGATCTTGATCAGTGCATGGAGATACCTGAAACGTCGCTACCTGATGCAAATATAACAAGGTCAAATCATATGTCTCTTCTTGAGGGGGAACTTAAGGAATCAGATCTAGGGGGTTTAAATGAAGAACAAATGGCTTTGGATCAGAGTATAGGGGACATGGTTGGGTCTAGTTCTATAAGGGAAACTATTTTGGAAAGTGGTACAGATTTAGTTATGCCCTCTCCTACTCAGGCACTGATGCAGTCATCCTTGGACTGCAAAACTCCTACAATGTTGGGATTGCAACAGAAAATAATTAAAAAATGTTTTTCGGATAAGAATATAAAGGTGGATTGGAAGAAGGACCGAGATAAAATTAAGTTAATTAGGGATACTTTGGTGGAGTCAGGCTTGGTGAGAACATTAGACTCCCATTTTTATAACCCCTAAAAATGATTATCCTCTCATGGAATGTAAGGGGGTTGAACAACATCCCCAGACAAAAAGCTGTTCATGATTTGGTTCGTGTGCATTCTACAAAAGTCATGTTTATTCAAGAGACTAAATTGGCTATTGATAGTATGTTCAATATTGCTCCCAAGTTGTGGAGAAGGGGGCAATGCCAATGTATTGGTGCATGTGGATATGTTGGTGGTATCGCTTGTTTATGGGATCCAGTTAAGATATCTCCTCTTACTTGGATTTCCAGCAGATGGTCTATTTTGATGGTCGGGCATGATAATGAATCTCGTGAAACCATCCTACTTACAAATGTGTATGCTCCTATTTATTACAATGGTAAAGTGAATTTGTAGGAGCACATTTGCTTTGTGAGAAGTTTGGTTCCCCTGTACCCATGGATTTTGGCTGGAGACTTCAACTCTATCACTTGTCTGGAGGAGAAACGTGGTGGGGTGGACCGTCTCGAGCCTTTTACTTCTGTATTTAGTGCTCATATCTAGGCCATAAACTTGGTTGAAATCAAGCTAGATAATGGGATATTTACTTGGCACAATAGAAGGTGTGGGGAAGCTTCCATCTCAGAGAGACTAGATAGATTTTTGATATCCAGTTTTTGGATGGGTAATAACAGAAGTGCTAGTTCTGTGATTCTAGAGGGTAGGGGATCTGATCATTGGCCTATCAAACTCTCTGCTTTGGATTTAGGGCTAAAAAATAATCCCTCTTTTAAGTTTCAACTTATATGGCTTCGTGATCCTAAGCTTCATGATTTCATGCGAGGCTGGTGGACCACTGGCGAACCTCCTCATGGCACTGCTATGTATTCCTTTATGAAGTGACTACAATTTGTAAAACATAAATTGAAGATATGGAATAGACTGAATTTTGGGAACCTTTCCTTGGCTAAGCTGGCAGCTCTTAGGAGGATGGAAGAAGCTTCAAGGAAGATTAGAGATCAAGGATTCATGAAGGAGCTTCTTGTTGAGGACTCTAAGGCTGCAAAAGACCTTGCTGAATGGGAACTGAGGGAAGAATTTTTTTGGAAACAAAAATCTCGAGTAGATTGGCTTCAGGAATGGGATAGGAACACAACCTTATTTTATAACTCAGTCAAGTCTCATCGTAATGGTAACCTGGTTACCTCTCTTGTGAATTCTTAGGGTGCCCTGCTCTCTTCTTTTAGGGATATTTTAGAAGAGACTAAGAGGTATTTTTCCTCTCTCTTCAATGAGGACTCCCTATCAGATGATGAGAATGAAAATATTATTCCAAAATGTATTCCAACAATTATTTCTAGAGAGATGAATGAGCACTTTATGGGTCCAATTTCCCTTTAGGAGTTGGCAAATGTTGTTTTCAAGATGAAAAAAGGAAAAGCCCCAGGTCTAGATGGATTCTCGATTGAGTTTTATCAAGAGTTTTGGGATTTAATCAAATTTGATCTTTTGGAGGTGGTCCATGAGTCCCAAAAGAACAAACAGATGCTAAGGGCCCTAAATGCTACCTTTGTGGTGATTATACCTAAAAAATAGGGAGCAAATTCCTTGGATATGTTCAAGCCTATTGCTTTCTGCAATGTTGTGTATAAGATCATCATAAAAATGATTGCTGAGAGGTTGAAGATATGGTTGAGCAAAATCATCTTTGAGGAGCAAGGAGGGTTTGTTGCTAGCTAAATTATTGCTACAAAATCTATTCACTTGATGGAAACTTCTAAGGAGAAAACTATGTTCATTAAGTTGGACATGGCCAAAGCCTATGATTGGGTCATATGGTCCTTTATTTAGAAAGTTCTTGCTGCTTTTGGATTTGAGGAGGAATGGATTAGATGGGTGATGAGCTGTGTCTCTTCTTCCTCATTCACTTTTCTTGTTAATAATGAGCCATCAGAGCTGTTTGATGCCTCAAGGGGATTGAGGCAAGGAGATCATTTATCTCCTTATTTGTTTATCATTATGGCGAAAGGGTTGGGAAGATTTCTCAAGTCTCAAGTCATGTAGGGTCTCATTCAAGGGTGGAAGTGGGATAGTAGTTTGCCACCTCTTTTCCACCTTCAATTTTTTGATGATACTACTTTGTTGGGAGTTGCCACTATCAGGGAATCTAGCAATATTAGACAGTCTCTTGAAATATATCTTAGTGCTTCTAGACAATTGATTAATGAGGACAAGTCTTCTATTTTCTTCTTCAACACCCCTCCTCTTATTCAAGCCAGGATTGCTCGCATTCTAAGATCCCAGGTTGGGACTCACCCCTTCATTTATCTTGGTATTCCAATTTCATCTCATCATCTACCTAGATCTTCTTGGCAGTCTATGCTTGATAAGTTTAGAAGGAAGGTGAATCACTATATTTTTAGATGGCTATCCACTGCAGGTAGAGTGTTGCTTTTAAAATCTGTTGTTCAAGCTTTACCCATTTATAGATGTTTTGTAAAAATAGCTCCCTCTCACTTAATAAAGGACATGGATGCTTTGTCAATATAATTTTTATGGTCTAGAAAACTTGATCAATCTAAATGGAGTTTGGTTAGGTGGGATTCTATATGTAGGCCGATGCAAGAGGGAGGCCTTGGGTTGCGACAGAAAACTCTTTTTGGATATGCTTTGGCTACAAAACTTTATTGGAGATGGTGTACCTCTCAAGATCAGATTTGGGCTAAAATATTATCTTGTAAATAGTTGAGAGGTATTTCTGAGGTCTGAGATCCCTAGAGTCGACTTGGTTGGGAAAGGTTTAGTTATCCGGGACACTCCAAAAGAGGAGCTAATTTAATCAAGCAGGGTTTGTTCTGGATTTGCAATCAGGGATAAAATGCTATTTTTTTGGGAGGATTCTTGGGATGGTCACCCTCCTATCTTGAATCAATATCCTAGGTTACATTCCTAAGAATTTTTTTCTTGGAAGCAGGCTGGTATCGTGTGGAGGAATTTAAAAAAATCTAGTCTTTTGGAAATATGGAGATGTATAGGTGGAAATATCTACAAGAATGGCCCCAAGGAGGACTGGCTAAGGACAGAGAGGTGCTTGCTCTTATTCTTACATGGAGGCATTGTTCTTCATTAAGGGGTAAAGATATTCTGGTTTGGAACCCTGATCCTAAGGGAACCTACTCGGTAGCCTATGGTTATCAGGTTCTTGATAAGCAAAAGTATGGGAGTCTTCCTATCACTTGGTGGAAAAAGGTGTGGAACAAATTTTCCTAGCCAAAATTTAACTTCTTTCTCTGGTTGGTAGCTCGTAACAAATGCCTCACTTGGGATAATGTGAGGAAGAGGGGATTTTAGGGTCCCTCTTTTTATGTCCTTTGTAGTAAGAATGAGGATGACTCTTCTCATTTATTTTTCCAATGCTCCTTTGCCAGAGATATTTGGCACAGTTGGTGGAGCGCTTGGAACCATCCATGTTTTCATGTGCTCTCCCTGGTGGAGTTTTGGAGTAGTCTGGGTAGACCTCCGGCCAAGGCCCCCTTCCTTCGGGTGGCTTGGAATTTGGGCCCTTCTTGCATCATCTGGAAAATTTGGCTTGAACAAAACCGATGCATATTTTAGGGTAGTTATTTTTTTGTTCAATAGATCTGGCAAAGGATCCTGTATATGGTTTAGGAAACCATCCATAGCAAATGTGATGTGGACCCTATTTTAGATTATAGGGAGGAGAAGGTACAACAAGCCCTTGGTCTCTTTGGTTATGGTGTGAACTCTTCTAGCCCTAGTAGGGTTCCTCAACTCAGCAAGAAGGTTAGGAGAGATGGTAGGTGGAGGCCACCTCCTAGAGGAGTTTTAAAAATTAATACTGATGGATCGTCCAGGGGTAATCCTAGCCATGCTGGCATTGGCGGTGTTGGGAGAGATTCTACTGGTGGTGTTAGTTTTTTCTTTTCCATTTATAAAGGTGTTCACTTCAAAATTTTTATGGAAGCTCTTACAATTATTGAGGCCTTGTGGAGGGGGTTTTATCTTGGTTGGCATAGGATTATCTGCGAGTCTGACCCTCAAATTGTGGTTAATATTTTAAACAGTAAAAGGGTGGAGGAAGTTAATTGGCAGTTGGCCTCTATAGCCATTCAGATTCTTAGAATGAGTGAAGAGTTCAAATTTATATCCTTTGTACACATTCCAATGGAATGGAATGTGGTTGCTGATTACCTAGCCAAAAGGACTTCTGAGCTGCTGGATCCTTGGAGTATCGATAATTGGGAGAGTCTTGTCTGGGGACTCTCAACGCCTGTGGGAGTTGATCCACAAGGATGTACAAACTTAATGTGGTTTGTTCTTGTTGTTTTTTCTAGGTGCCATTCTAGTCTAGTGGTTTTAGCCTCTTTGGCTATTTATTTGAGTCCTGGTTGGAAGCTCAGTTGTACTCTGTAATCCAAAATTTTTATCAATAAATTTTTACCCCTTTATTTAAAAAAAGAACTCAGATTGAAATTCTAGATTCC
The DNA here is from genome assembly GCA_028583015.1 of Wollemia nobilis. Classification (NCBI taxonomy): domain Eukaryota; kingdom Viridiplantae; phylum Streptophyta; class Pinopsida; order Araucariales; family Araucariaceae; genus Wollemia; species Wollemia nobilis. Next base: position 1,683,522 of record JAQPPZ010005362.1, on the reverse strand, counting down.
AATAAAATTTGGGTACTTTAATTTTTGATAATTTAATTTAAAGGGTTTGTAGTGATATGTATGTATTATCTTGGCCCCAAATTTCATGTTTATTTGCTAAGTAGTTTGTAAGTTATAGCTTTCTAAAGTTTGTTGTTCATGCATTTTATGCATATTTTCATACTTAGAAAAAATTAAAAAAAATCAGAATATCACACAAAACCCAAAACATTGCAAAACACCAAACACAGAACATGGCAGCATACTACAACTGCAGTGTAACGAAAAACTAAATTAAAGCTGCTTTCACCAATTTTTCACTCGATGTATATTTGTTTTCTTGTTTTTGCTCGCCTGTTTCAAACCCGCACCATGTGTTTATTATCACGAACCGTGAGTACCATTTAACCTTTTCTCACTTCTTAATGACTGCTCTAGATGAAGTAGGATCTAATTGACACCCATACATTTTGTTGCTCGATACCTCCAATGCATTGGGTGGGACCCACGAGTATTTTGTTACATTATTATTTTTTGCGATCGACAGAAGATGTTCCATGGCCTATGATGTCCACATTATTTTTTGTTTTTCATCATCTGAGGTTATTATTCATGCAGGGGAATGAAACCACATTACTGTAGATCCATATGCTATTCAACTACTTTTTGGTCACTTGATCATTGTTTGACATCATTTTCATCAACTGTTTTGTCTCCCCTCTCGATCATAGTAGCTTGCAAAGTCTGGCTGATGGTTATGGCATTGCTGGCAATAATGAAATGTTTTATGGGGGCAGGTTCGAACTCCGAGTGCATGGGATGCTTGGTGACATATTCAGTGTAAAATATCTAGCCAAGAACATGAATTCGGTGCAAAATATCTATCCCTTCTAGAGATACGGGCTGCAATAGTGGGAGATGACGTGAGCATGGATGTTTGCACTGCTAGGCTAACCTGTACCTAAGAGTGAATGTGAACGAGTCTGGATGAGAACTATTTAAAAATTGCTGAAGCATGGAGTTTCAAAAAAATGAGCATATTTTTTGTTTTTTGGCAGTCTTTCTATTGCTAAGACAAGCACTGATTATTATAGCAGAAGCAGAATGAATCATTTAGAGAAGTGTAGGTTTGGATTCAAAAATATGATATTTTTTCGTCGTCAATGATGTATTTTTTTCTTGTTCGAGTGAAAAATCGAAGGCCACGTCTTGAGTGCATAGGCATGCACTGACATTGGTAGTGCAATTGTCTTGTGCTCGTTAATTTTTTGAGTTATATTTTTAAATGTGGAAATTGAGCATTGTCAAGCGATATTTTATCTGTTTCTGGTGGCAACAAGATCATTGTTCTAGAGGAAGAGAAGGAGGATTTCATTTACATGAGGGATATTTATTTTAAAAATGATAGAGGAAAATTTTTCTATTAAAGTAGAGGGAACCACTTTACTTTTCAAATTGTATGGGGATTTGGGAGTCAGTACTCATGAAAATGGTCGAGCATTACTCTTATTGGGCATTGTTTTTTATCCCACATGGATAGTGGGATGGGTATTTTAATTTTCAGACATGCATTTCTAATTGGAAGGAATGTTTAATAACCTTAGCATGGTTCGACATGTGGTCAAGTTATCCTGTGATGACCACATAAAGCAAATTCTTAACATCGCCAACCAAAAATTTTAACGTGCCATTTTTATATTTTGCCTACATGGCCATGTTGTATTTTACACAAGATGAAGGCCCCATTTTCACCCAAATATAAGGGGTGTTTATAATCACCGGAAAGGTTTTTCCGAGACGGACACATTGGTGGTGTCCTATTTTTATTTTGAGGTTGTTCCATTTGCTATTTTTAGCCTCAAATATTGTTGTATCATGGAGTGCACTCTTGGTTGAACCCGACACTCCCAAGCAAATTGTATGTGATCCTAGTATCTAGTCACTTTCTCTATACACCTAGCGAATGCAGTGGCTAGTTACCCATGTATTTCGCTAGGATGAGGAGTTCACCATAAGGACACCTACTCTAGGGACTATAGACATAGACACCCTAGACTCTATCCAAGGACTTTTTCAGATCAACTTCTGAAGACTACATATGAAGGCATTTTAGAAGATTCTATTCTCTTCTTTATTCTTCTCCTCCACATTTGGATTCTATGGCTCATTTATATTGTATTTTTTAAGTGCATTTTTGGTAGAGACTAAAACTCATATATGGCTCATATTTTCTTTTGTATTAATGTGCATTTTTGACGGAGACCAACACCTTCTAGATTGAGTTTCAAAATGAAGGGGGATAATATTCATGGTGAACCGAGTTAGTGACCTACGAGAGACAACATAACTAGAGGATGACCTACAAAGGCAATAGACCCAGTAAAAGTGGCTGACCCTAAGGCACTTAGATGGTTGATCTAGAGGTAACAGATCTAAGGAAGTGTCTGACCCTGAGGCCACATATTGAAATGTATACACTATTGATCTAGATTATTCACAGTTGAAGAGCCAAGCACAAAGAGCACGAGCCTAAACCAAATCATGTAATAAATGAGGATGATAGGGTTCTTTTAGATAAGTCAACATTAAGGGGGAATGTTATCTAATGTTGACTTATTTTTTCTCTATAGTTAGGATAGTGCACATTAAGGGAGAATGTTAGAATATTATAATATGCACTATACCTTATTTTTGATATTTATCATGTTCCTAGACACTTGTCATGTTTTTCATATAGGCTTATACCTATATATTGTACACTTTTCATGTGTAACATATCTCATCTATTTTAGTCCCAAAATTTGAAACACCCTCAACGAGGCCAAAAAATAAAATTTGGCATGTCCCACGGATCCTATAAACATAATTGGTCTTCTACAAATGACTCCTGAGATTGTTTCACTTGGAGTATTTCAAAACAAGCCAAGGACTATTTTCCTTTGAGGATGGATGAGAAATTATGTTTTTTTCCACTTCTACCTTGTCTACTGCTTTCCCATATAATTTGGTGATCGAATTGATTACTGGATAACGACGGTAGTGATGTTAACCAACTCTTAGTAACACCTTTGATGGCAGAGAACTCGAGCACAACATGGGAAAATAAAACTCACAAGACAGTTGTTTTTTGCTTGGATTTGACATTTGCTTGAACTTCTCCTTGAGATCAGCCTTGTGCTGACTGTTGGTGATGCGAAAGTAGTAGTCCAGGTACTCTCTCTATTTGATAGCATTGGAAGGATTAGTAGTGCCAATGGCGAGAATGGTGGTAGGGCCATCTGCCCTATAGGTCTTCCTGAGTTTCTCTATGTTAAACATATTTCCTATCACAAGGTGCTACACACCTAGAATATGCACCAGTTGAAGAATACGTAATGGAAGGAAATCATCTGTGGCTGGTCGTGATTGGGTGTGAGCTGCAACTATGGTGGGAGCTTTGTCTTGTGTGGTGGCAAAAATCTCACACATGGCTGGGGAGATCTAGTGAATCAGAGAGAATTTGTGAATGGAGATCACTTGCCAAATATAACAGGAATGACAGCATTGGATGTCTCCACATGCAAAAAAATTTAGTGTTGTTGACATGTTTCAGAGATTAAGCGGGATCCTTGGGACGTCTAATGTGCATTATGTGCAATATTTGGTGGATGTGAGATACTGGCGAGCTTCATCTAAATCACTCTAGAATAGCATTGTGCTCCCAGTGTTTGTGTCCCACTTGGAGATATATTATTTATGCAGCCCAGTATGTATGGCATCCAGGTTCATTAGAATACCACTACAAAACCTATAGGTGGAGATGCAAAACAATTTCAGAGGTCATGTTAAGATTTGTAACAAGTGGATTAGCCCATATATGCTATGATATAGACCCTATGTTTGCTAGCAGTTTGCTTTCATAGTGGACCATGGTTCGGGGAAGGCGAGGAAAATTTCTCGTTAGTTGATGAATTTGGGCTACAAGAGGAGCTAATAAAAAAGATAAGAGGCATGAAGTAGACCATTGGAAGGCTTTTGGAAAATTATTTTTCACTATTTTTTCATGAGCTATGCTGTGTGATTTTATGCATCCTATTCAATGTGGGGCTTCCTTCGTGTTTTGCGGTGGAAGTGTGGTGTAGGCCATCTATGGCATTATGCCACTGTAGCATCGAAAATGATAGGGGACTGGAAGAGCATACCGACGTGGCGATAGAGGGTAAGGACATTAAGGGAAATGAGTTGGAGATGGCGCTCGACTACGATTGTGAAAATATGAGCGGTGCACTCATGGTTGAATTTGGTGACAATGATGGTGCTAAAATGAGAAAAATACTTGTAACTTCTCATCCCTAGTTGACACAGCGAGAGTAAGGAGAAATAGAAATTTACGTGACATGTTGTAGCTCACCTACATGAATAGAGAGCTATGCCATATTTTGTTTGTACCTATGTGTAGTGCCATTTTTCAACCCAAGTGATGCATTAACGATTTGTATTTGACCCCCACCTATGACCATCTAATTAGCTATTGGAGGTATCCATCTGTGCATCGAGGATTATGAGGAGAGGTAACCCCTCAAGGATCGGAGTAATACACACCGTGTTGAAATCGTGCTCAGAGAGCCCAATCGTAGCCCTTAATTTGATGACATTCCATTCGTGAAGCTTATGTGCACAAGGAGGAATAAATGTAGCTTTGGGAAATATGATTGAAGATGATTGGAGTATATACACAGTTCTTACCCTGTGTTGGCGACGTTGTGGAAGGAAATGGCAAAGTCCGTGATTTTATTTTACTAGAAAACATGAATAGGTGAAGGCAAAGTTTGTTTTTACTTGGGTTGTTGCAAAGTGCAGACGAGACCATGAAAGCAAAGACCTCATGGGGTCTGTTTCTGTTTCCACCTTCAACTATTGCTAATATTGAGGTCAATATGGATGCTCATTTTTTCTGTTGGGGGGATATTAAACTTTTAAAAAAAATATTTTTCATTGTATTTATAAAAAGTAAAGAAGACCATTATATATTGTAGTGGGTGGGGCATATAAAATTTTAGGCATACATTTCTACTTGGAAGTCATGTTATAGAACCTTGGTGTGGTTCGGTGTGTGGTACAGTGCTCACATAACAACCACATAAAGCAAATTCTTAACATCACCAACCAAATTTTAACATGTTATTTTAATATTGTTTACCCACATGGTCCTATATAATTTTCCCTGTGAGGAAAATTGAATTATTTTTTTTCCACCAGAGAGTGATATCGCCAGAGTGCAATGTTTATTTGCTGCCTAGAGAGACATGCTCCTATTTTTTCCAACAAATGGAGACCCCATTGAAAGTGGAACATAGGGGTATTTATAGTCATCGGAAAGGTTTTTCCAAGATGGACAAATTGGTGGTGTCCTATTTTCATTTTGAGGCTATTCCATTTACTATTTTTAGCCTCAAATATTGTTGTATCATGGAGTGCACTCTCGGTTAAACCCAACACTCCCAAGAAAATTGTATGTGATCCTAGTATCTAGTCACTTTCTCTATGCACCTAGCGAATGCAACGACTGGTTATCCATGTATTCTAGTAGGATGAGGAGATCACCATAATAAAACCTACTCTAGGGACTACAAAAATAGACACCCTAGACTCTATCCGAGGACTTTTCCAAATAAAATTCTAAAGACTACAGATGAAGACACTTTAGAAGATTCTATTCTCTTTTTTCTTCTTCTCCTCCACATTTGGATTCAATGGCTCATTTATATTGTATTTTTTAAGTGCATTTTCGGTAGAGACCAACACTCATATATCGCTCGTATTTTATTTTGTATTAAGGTTAATTTTCAGCAAATACCGACACCTTCTAGATTGAGTTTCACCATGAGGGGGGATGATATTCATGGTGAACCTAGTTAGTGACCTAAAAGATGTAATATACCTAGAGGATGACCTACAGAGACAAAAAATCCAATAGAAGTGGTTGACCCTAAGGCACTTAGACAGCTAACCCAGAGGCAATAGATCCAAGTAAGTGGCTGACCCTGAGGCAACAAATCGATATGTATACACTATTGATCTAGCATTATTCATAGTTAGAGAGCCAAGCACAAAGAGCATGAGCCTAGAAAAAATCATGTAATAAAGGAGGATGATAGGGTTCTTTTAGAGAAGTCAACATTAAGGGGGAATGTTATCTAATGTTGACTTATTTTTTTCTCTATAGTTAGGATAGTGCACATTAAGGGGGAATGTTAGAATATTATAATGTGCACTATACCTTATTTTTGACACTTGTCATGTTCCTTGACACTTGTCATGTTTTTCATATAGGCTTATGCCTATATATTGTACTCTTTTCATGTGTAACATATATCATATTTTTCAATCCCAATAGCCTCCAACGCCAACAATAACTAGAAGTTTAGTACAAAGGAGGAAATAGATATTGAGGAAAATGTTATTCGTTGCCTAAAAGTGCAATTGTGTTTAATATAATTGCAAATTTTAAGAAATTTTATTCCACCGAGTTGCATAGCGTCAGACTATTCTCTAGCAAAATGCTTAAAGAGAGATGGTGGGAATGGAAAAATAATAAATTATACATGGATGTAGCAGCATGTGGAAGTCTTGAATCATATACAGAAGATATATAATATATTGAAACACATCAAATACAACCTATCAAACCAAGACTTGGGAAATTTAATCCACCATTCAATAGGGCAAGAAGATCTCCATCTTGGATAGAAGAAGCACCTTCGCCTACTGAACAAATAAAAGTAAAACATGTTTTGCAATATGCGATGAATGTAGTAAGTGAAAATCATGATTTTGCACAAAGAGTACCTATTGTACTTTTAGAGAGTGGAGTGTTAGTTTCCCCTCAATTATTTATTGATATTGGTGCACGATAATTGAAAGTGTCCCAATGGAAAATATCGTGGTAGCTTGCTGGAGGTTTCGTATTCGAGTCCCATGTGATCGTGGTGGACGCACGGGAGTATACAAGACTTGTCATGACCCTCCCTAACTGACTTTATGGCACAAGAAAACAATATATTAACCTAAGATGTGGTGATACCTAGTTTGAACAATTGAACCAGCTATGTGATGTTTAGTTTATTTTTAAGGGTATGTTATCGCTAACATATTGCAAAGTGCACAGGATTAGATACACATATAGGTGGATCAGGTAAGGTTACCCACCAAAAATGAGGGTACAAAATATAAGGGGAAATGATGATTAAGGTACTCAAAGGTAAAATGGATAGATACCTTAATATAGGCATGCATTGAAGAAAGGGATAATCATAGATGGTTGATCTCCTTGAGCTTTAGTTGATAGCCTAGTAGCTATCGTAAAATATCTGGCTAAGATAGGTGATTGGATTGATGGAAAGACTCCCTCTTTGATTGCTTGTATAAATGTGTTTGCTCTATATTGCATCATAGCTTGAGTAGTTTGATGATTTATTTCCTATATAGGAACCACTGCAAGATGATTATATATTCATAAGGTTAATTGTCATATTGAAAATGAAAGCAAAGCATCCTCTTTGTGAAAGAAACTAAATTAAATTCATATGCTGAATTTAAATGCTTTTAAATTAATTAAATGAAGTTTAAGAGAATAATGATTGGCTCATTGGAGCTCGTTAGTAAAATTCATTTGCAATTAATTAATGAGTTTTCATTTAAATTAATTAAAAGTGTTGCGATTCATTTAAATTAATTAAAAGTGGTTATTTTAATGATAATAGAGAATTCATTAAAAGGTTTTAATTAATTAATGATAAATGAAATAGGATATTTCTTTTGAACAAAAGAATATATAGATATATTATAAATATATTTTAGTATTAAAAAAAAAGAGAAAAAATAAAATTTTATGATCCCTTTCCTACATGGTGCAACCTATGGAAAAGCCTACGATGCTATTTATTTTCCAAAGATGGAAAATATGGGAAGAATGCACAGAGGATAGAGGACGGGCATTGAAGGAAAAGAGGTTCAAGATGGGGGTACAAGCTTTGAGAGGGCGGCAGATGGACCACCTGGGCAGATGGGCATGTAAGGGGGAGAACGAAGGAAAGGAAAACAAAATGAAGAGAAGGAGGAAGAACGGAGGAACAAAGGAGAAGCGGGGAAAAGAAAGGAAACACACCAGGAGCGAGAAGGGAGGCAACAAACTTTATCAGAATTCCATATCAGTGGAGACCTATAGGTTGGGTTGTTCTAAGCTTAAACTATGGTTTTAAATTATATGTATTTATTGAAACCACCCTGTGTTGGTAAGCACTCTACGTTTGTTAAAACCACCCTATGTTGGGAAGCACTGTGTCTAGCTTGAAACCACCCTATGTTGGGAAGTGCTCTACATTTGTTGAAACCACCCTATGTTGGGAAGTGTTGTGTCTAGATTGAAATAACCTTGTGTTTGGAAGCGCTCTATGTTTGTTGAAACCATCCTGTATTTGGAAGTGTTGTGTCTAGCTTGAAACCACTATGTATTTGGAAGCGATGTGTTTAGCTTGAAACTGCTCTGTGTTCCTTTGGAAACTACCTTGCGCTATGAGAAAGCATTGTGTTTTGTTGGAGTTTTCCATGAGCAATATTGGATGCTCTATGTTCCTTTGGAAACCGCCTTGCGCTATGAGAAAACATTGTGTTTGGTTGGAGTTTGCCATGAGCAACGTTGGGTCCTCTATGTTCCTTTGGAAACTGCATTATTCTAGGAGAAAGCTCTATGCTTGGTTAGAGTCTGACATGAGCAACGTTGGGTGCTTTGTATTTTTTGGTACCACATTGTGCAAGTTGAACGTGACATTCGGTAAAGGAAACCACCTTAGGTTTTAGGAAGTGCAGGTTTAGGAAGAAACCAGTTAGCGTAAACAAGAGCGTTCCTAGTTCTAGTGCTTAGACATTGGGTTCACCATGGTTGTTCAACATGCCTTGGAAGGTGTTAGCGCTAACTGTAGGCCTTGCATTACGTAAGGGGTCATGTAGTGTGGTTTTAATTAAAGAACCTTTAGATTATATGAAGTTTTATGATAGGGTTTTAATTAAAAGAACCTTTGATTTATATGAGACATATATTAGGTTTTAATTAAAAGAACCTTTGATCTATATGAGACATATATTAGGTTTTAATTAAAATAATATTTGATTTATATGAGACATATATTAGGTTTTAATTAAAAGAACCTTTGATTTATATGAGACATATATTAGGTTTTTAATGAAAAAAAGAACCTTTGATTAATATGAGGTTTATATTATGGTTTTAATTAAAGGAACCTTTGATTTATATGGGATATGTAAATGTTAGGTTTTGATTAAAAGGAACCTTTTATTTTATGGAAAGATATTGAAGGTTTTAATTTAAATAGAACCCCTTGGATTAATGTTGATTATCTTAGGATTTTTAATGAAATGGGATGAGGATTTATTCGTGAATTGAAGTTACGAGGTTTCAATTTAGGGAATAAATGAATGAGTGTTTTAAAGGTTAAGGGTATGGGACTTTAATGCTTTAAGACATGAATGAATTTAATTTAAGTTAAACCTTGATCTAAGTGATAGCATGTTGGATGACTCTCCAAGGGGATTTGGGAGGTGAAAATAAAATTAAGGGTTCTTTTATGATGTCCATTATGCATTAGATGGTTAGAAACTTAATGGAATATTGTATAGTTGCAATTTGGTAAAGTAAATGAATATATGCATTTAAAGGCATGTCTATCCTGAACCATGAGTATCCTGATCCCCTACTACCCTCAAAGAACCAAAGGGAAGCAAGGAGAAGCAAGGAATTAAAATGGAAACAAAGAATAGGTATTTTTATCTTATGATGATTTACTTATGTTCAATAGACTAGAATTGTGGGGAGATATCCCCAATGCAGTTAATGTGATACCTTTTGAGTAGGAAAGGCTTATTATGCAAGAAATAATGAAGTAATTGTTATTGGGTTAATGAAAGTAATTTTACTATATTTCTGTATTTGGTTATATCATGTAGTAGATTCTATTTTAGTGTTAAGCTTGCTTTATTTTCTCTATTATTGTTTGATTTCTTTCTAATGTGGTAGCATCTAGACGTATTATTGTTTGATTGCTTGATGATAGGAAATATAGTGTAGAGTTTTAGAGTGAACTCAGAGGTAACCTAAGGGAATTGAGAACCACTTAGGGTGAACATAGGAGACCTAAGAGAATTGAGAACCCCTTAGGGAGATAGAGGACTAAGTGGTAAAGAGATTACATCAGAGTAAAGATAGCTCATCATGGAGACAAGATAGATAGTTTAACTCACGATACTTGTTTACATACCTACACATGGATTTGTGTATGGTATGGAGATGCGTGTATACCTTCGATGGATTGAGTGTGATAGGTCTAGCTCATCAAGGATATGGTGATGGGCCTGTTCACTTTGAAAAGGTAGTAGTAATCTGAATCCAAACAATGATAAGGGCGAGAACCAGAGTAATATTGGAGGTAATGTATTTTAATTAATTTTTTATGTAGCAATGCTATCATTGATAATTGGTTGATTATTTGTGTAGACCTTGCTAATTTCATTTTTCCTGAAGAATTTTTGTTGACTCTTAATTCCTGCGAATGAAATGATGCAATTTTTTTTTTGCAAAATTAGTTTTTGATACCTTTTGATAAAGTCTATGTGTGAGTTATTTCTTATGGTGGTTACCCTAGGCGTATAGCACATCATGCGACATGACGAGGCAACATAGATAATTCCAATGGTCCTAGTGAAGAGTGTTGGGTTGTCCATCACGATGAAGATCATACATAACAGAGGCACTGCATTTGATAGAGCAATATGAGAGCTCAGTGGCTAAAGGGTGGTCGAAATCCTTGCTTGGATAAGTCTCTTCCATGGCTACTACCGTGATGTAGGTTTATTCAACCATGTGGTACTCCATAACTTACAATTATGAAACATCTTGAGGGTAGAAATGGTCATGCATATAGTCTAAAATTTATAGCCTCTCTATTCATTATCCAACCTACATGTGATACGTTACGTAAGTCATAAGAAAATAGACAGTCATTGGAAGACGTTATGAGAAACATTAAAAAAGGGTGTTACGAGCTAAACACATGTAAATGAAAACCAAGAGTTGGGGAAGGGAAACAAAGCAAAAGAGTTTCCTCGAAAACTTAAAAAAAACCATAAAAATACATAAAAGAGGTTGGAAGTTTGGAGAAAAAATGGCATGAAGGAAGATTTGGGAGACTCCAAGCTGTTGCAAAATAGATTTTTGCACCTTGTAAAACAAAAAGAGAGGAGAAGGTTTTGAATATAAGATTTACTGCATATTTTTCCCTGCATGTATTGGTTTTATTGATGGTGTTTTATGCATGGATATGGTAGCACTGTTTAATGTATTTAATGCTTGCTTTCATTTCCCTTAGAAGCTTGCAATTGGTCTAACTTGAATCGTGTGGATGCAACTCCAACTAGACTGAGTTTTAATGTTCAAAATTTTCTTTGGTTTTGCAGGATAGGGTGACATGAATTTTTTATAGTAGCTAATTTTATTTCAATCTTCTGCATTTTCTTTCTGTTCTAGTGGTTTATTTTCTTTCTCTAACCTTACCCATTTTATTTTATTTACCTTTATTTTAATTCAAGCATTATCAAATACTCAAAATCCTAGGGTTATATTTTTGCACTAAAGTAAACAATAGGGTTTTGGAGTAATTATATTGTCCAAATAAATCATTTACAAGGCTAAATATTAAATTATTTGGATAAATTCAATCAAAGCACTTCCTAAGGTTTAAAAGGAATTTGCACTCCACAAGTTTCATTATTTTCAATTCTTTTTCACAAAATTTAGAACTCCACAAATTTTATCATGTTCAATTATGGTTAACAAAAGAAGATAAAAATTGCTTAACAATCTAGGATATAACCTGTTAACAATCCATGATTCAAATTGATTAAAAATTTGAGATAAAAAATGAATTAAAAATCAATGTTCAAAATTCATTCATCACATTTCAAGGGTTGTTATTTTGCACATTCGAAGATTAATCTTGACAAATTATTTAATACACACTTAGGGAGTAAATTTCACGAACAAAAAGAAATTTAATAAGGTATAAAACATGGAAAATCACCTTAACCACATGCCCTTTATTAACAATTACTTGCACCACTGAGGTACTTGGCACAAATTGAAACAATTTTCACATGCATTCAAAGCACATGTTTTAATTAAGATAACAAGAACCTTGGAGAGATTTTATAATTTCTTTGCAAGAGAGGATTTTCTAAAAATACCCTGACTATGAGTATGATTTAACAATCGGGAAAAATTATCACTCAATATAATTGACACTAGAAGAAGGGCCTAAATTGGTCATTTATTTGTTAATGTAAATTCTAAATTGTTCATTGTTACTTGAAAGGCTTATTTGAAGGTATTGGTCTTGACTAACAAGGTTTTACTGATAGGTGATCATATTCATTGATTGGAAATTTATTTAATTTATGATGAATTGATTCTAACCTTTTACAAATGGAGAATGTTCTTTATTGTTATGGTTTAATTGATGCATCTATTTTGGTTGATAAAATTATGATCTATATGTTAAACATTTGAAAATTGTTAGTCATCCTATGCTTCTTTGCAAGACTTTTGTTTGAATAGAAAAATTGGAACCAAAAGTTCAATGGTAGGAATTGCATCTTGGATAGGTGGTTATTGTAGTCCTTTAAACATTCTTGGAGTACCCCATCAAATACCTAAAGATGCTGAAGGATATTTATCCATGTTTAGGCATGATGGAGTGAGTACGACTGAGGAACATATTCAGGAATACAAAAGTACTATAGTTCATTTAAAAATTATGCATGAAGATATTGCTTGTAGAATATATCCAAGCACATTAGATGAGTTTGCTTATGATTGGTATATTAACTTACCTACAGTATTTATTACTTCTTGGGCTCAATTAGAAGCAACATTTCTCAACCATTTTAAATGAGTTGACCTAGTTATGCATGGATATGGTAGCACTATTTAATGTCTTTAATGCATGCTTTCATTTCCCTTAGAAGCTTGCACTTGGTCTAACTTGGATCATGTGGATGCAGCTCCAACTAGACTGAGTTTTAATGTTCAAAATTTTCTCTAGTTTTGCAGGATAGGGTGACATGAAATTTTTATAGTAGCTAATTTTCTTTCAATATTATGCATTTTATTTTTGTTCCAATGGTTTATTTTCTTTCTCTAACCTTACCCCTTTTATTTTCTTTACCTTTATTTTATTTCAAGCATTATCAAATACTCAAAATCCTAGGGTTATATTTTTGCACTAAAGTAAACAACAAGGTTTTGGAGTGATTATATTGTCCAAATAAATCATTTACAAGGCTAAATATTAAATTATTTGGATAAATTCAATCAAAGCATTTTATAAGGTTTAAAAGGAATTTTCACTCCACAGGTTTCATTATTTTAAAAATTGTTTCACAAATTCTAGCGCTCCACAAATTTTATCATGTTCAATTCTAGTTAACAAAAGAAGATAACATTTGTTTAACAATTTAGGATATAATCTGTTAACAATCCAAGATTGAAATTGATTAACAATTTGAGATAGAAAAATAAATCAAAAATCAATGTTCAAAATTCATTCATCACATTTAAAGGGTTGTTATTTTGCACATTTGAAGATTAATCTTGACATATTATTTAATACACACTTAGAAAGTAAATTTTACGAACAACAAGCAATTTAATAAGGCACAAAACATGGAAATCATCTTAACCATAGGCCCCTTGTTAACAATTACTTACACCATTGAGGTACTTGGCACAAATTGACACAATTATCACATGCATTCAAAGCACATGTTTTAATTAAGATAACAATTACTTGGCACAAATTGACACAATTATCACATGCATTCAAAGCACATGTTTTAATTAATATAACAAGAACCTTGGAGAGATTTTATAATGTCTTTGTAAGAGAGGGTATTCTAACAATACCCTGATTGTGAGTATGATTTTGCAATCGGGTAAAATTATCACTCAACACATATTTCATCTATACCAAGATGTTGGAGACTATACAATGAAATTGTTCATACAAGTGTATGATAGGTGATATTGTAGTATGAATTTTTGTTGCCTATGTCATTGTATGATAGGAAATATCATACTATTTTATTATAGGAATCATCAACTTTTGAAGAAGTTACAATTTGGGAATTTGCTTCATTTTGGTATCAAAACCAAAATATCTTTATGGATTGATACATGGTTAAGGAAATATAACACATTGAGGAAGATAAATACCATGAGGTTATCAAGCTATAGATATAGTTGATATGATGAGAGGAATCACTACATGGTAATATGCACTTGAAACTTCTCAAATAATGGGTGTTCAAGTAGAAGATATAAGTGAAACTGAAGAGAAGGAAGCAAACCGAATGAAAGCTTGTAATGAAGGAAAAGAAGGAGATCTAGAAGAAATATTAATTCAAACAATTACTAACATCGATAGGAAACCAAATTTAGAAACCCCATCATTTAATGGAATTTTAAGCCTTGAGGAACTCATTGATTGGATTGTATAGACAAATAAATATTTTGATTTTGAATCAGTAGAAGATCTTTATGGATTGATACGTGGCTAAGAAAATATAACACAATGAAGAAGATGAATACCATGAGTTTATCAAGATATAGATATAGTTGAGATGACAAGAGGAATTACTACATGGTTAGATGCACTTGAAAATTCTTAAAGAATGGGTGTTCAAGTAGAAGACATTGGTGTTCAAGTAGAAGACATAAGGGTTGTTTAGAAGAAATTAAAATCTTAATAAAAAGAAGATGAGAGTGAAAGAGTATATACAGAAATTCTATAAATTGACCATAATATCTAGTCATATTGAAGATGATGAGGATAAGATGACAAGATATATAAATAGACTAAAGTTGTCCATACAAGATGAAATTGGTTTACCTTATATCAGAACCATTGAAGAAGCATATCAATATGTGCTAAAAATAGAAAAATTTGTTGTATAGACAAAAAAATTATACAAGCAGAAGAGGATGATCCTCTCAAGGAAGATAACAATCCAACAATGATAGAGGGAAGCATCTGCAAGAAGGAGAAGTTAGTACTTCTCAAAGTGATTTCAGCCAATGTACTTGGAAAAAAGGTAAATTATCAAGAGGATGGGGTGGATTTAGTAGAGGAAGAGGATATGCTTTTACTAGCAAGTGTTATAGGTTCTTGGAAGAGGTACATAGAATATTTAAATGTCCTCAAGCCCAACAGACTAGTGGGTATGGAAATGAATCCCATAATTAAATTGTACAAGAAGATAAAAATAGTATTGCTTAACTGAAGCACATGGAAGAACTAGAATAAGGAGAATCCCTATTGATGGATAAAATATTATTGAAGCCAGTAAAGGAGATGCATGAACCTGAGCAAATAAGGAACCTATTTAGGATGATGTATAAATATGAATGGAAATATTGCAAGGTGATTATGAAAAATAGGAGTATAGATAATTTAGTGTGTATAGAGATGCTTGTGTTGAAGAAGATGGAATATCCACATCCATATAGAGTCTCATGGTTAAAAAAGAGGAATCAAAATTTTATAACTAAACAATGTATGGTAGATTTCCAAATTGGTTCTTACAAGAATGAGCTACTATGTGACGTTATGCCCATGGATGCTTGTCATGTCTTATTGTGTAGACCATGGAAGTTTGATAAAAAGCTAGTGCGTTATGGTAGGGTAAACACCTACACCATTGAGAAATATGGTAATAAGTATACATTAAGTCCATTGAAGAACAAAGGGAAAGAAGCGAAAAATATTCCTATAGTGTGTTTGGGTACAAAAAAATAACCCTTGAAGGGAATGAAGAATAAGGAATCATGTTTTGCTTTCATAATTGAACCACAAAAAAGAGATAGTGGATAATATGAATGAAACCCCACATGAGATGAATGATTTGTTGAAATAATATGCATAGATTATTTCAAAAGATGGGTTACCACTGATAATGAGCATGGGTCATCACATAGATTTTAGTCTTGGATCAAACTTACATGATAAGCCAACACCATTGGAGAAAGAAAAGAAAAATGTAGAAACAAGCAAGAGAATAAGCATGGGAAATAAATGTTGGTCTAGGTCACCAGTAACAGTGATGATGAAGATGATAGTGTAATAATTTTTGTTGTAGGTACAAGAAAATAAAAAGAGTAAAGAAGTGGTAAAGATATAGTAGAGGAAGATAAACCTCATTAGATCATTGATGGTTGTGATGAAGTCCATATTGCTAGATTTGATAGTGATAATGGCACTTCAAAGTATGATGAAGGACATTTTGATAGTGATGATAGAGATAAGAATAGAAATGAAGAGTTTGGGTTCTTTGAAAGGTACACCACATGTATTGGATCTAAGTTAATGAGGACAATGGGATATGTTGCCAAGGGGTTGGGAAGATATGGATAAGGTGTGAAAATATCCATAATATAAAAAATAATATCAAATAATAAATTCCTTGGATATATAAGTCAAGAAAGAAGCAATAAGACCAAATTTATAAAAAGAGAGTAGTACAAAGGATGAAGATCCTCAAATGGGTTGTTGTAGTTAGTGTGGAAGATTTAGACACGTTGCAACTAGGTGTTGGAGCCTATATTATTGTGAGAATTATGGAGGACATGATAACTCCAAAAGAAGATGTTGGCACCAAGAGAAGGTATCCAACACAATATGTGTTGATGGTGGTTGGATGGATGTGCTAAAATGGGAAATGGTGAAGAGAATGTTGAGTGCATTCTATATAAGGAGCTTTTATTCTTATAGGAAGACCAAGACATGACAATAAATTTAGCCTTGTGGAGACAACTAAGCTAAAATGGTAATAGCTTGGAAGAATAATTCATATTCATGAGCTGAATATCATAGAATATTCTCTTACCCGATGAGTATGATGCAAAAGCATTTGGATGATTACCATAAGGGTAACCATCGACTATGTATGTGTATAAAATACACATTATTTCATGGAAGGGGAGTCCAAGCAAGGAGATATGGGGGAGAATAAAGAGAGGAAGAGATAAAAAAAATCATTCACATAAAGGTTGGGAAGCATAAATAGAAAGGGAAGATAAAAGAGGTATGAAATAAAGGAGGACCAAACATAGTGGAAAATAGTAGAAGGATGAAGATAAGACCAAAGAATAGAGGTATGGAAACTAAATTGATATATCTAGAAAGAAAAGAAAATAGACAATGATGCTAAGAAATTTAATAGAGTCTAGGAGAATGACGAGAGAAGAGATTCATCTAAGATGCTAGATGCAAAAGGAAAAAGATGAAGATGATGCTATGTTTTGTACCAGTTAATTGATAATAAAAATACACACTTTAATTCCCTTTCTATACCATGTGATAATGTCAAATTTTTAAATTATTAGAAATATTTTGTTGTATAATTGTTGCATGGGTGCATGTAGGATCACCATTCTATGATAGAAGTGAACCACGACTACCATTTGTGCCAGACCATCATGCAAGAGTGTGGAAGATTGATCAAATTTGATCATTTTTAAGAGAAAATTCCAACATCTTCTTTACGAAGGAAGAATGTGGTTTGCATGTAAGAATGAAGGTCTAATGTCATCCATGAAGTAAGGTATTGAGTAATTTTATTTATGTACATGTGATTACCATACAAATGAGCAGTAAAGTCCCATGAAAGGAACAAGGACCTAAACTATTGGATGTCATTTAGGAAGAAGTTTTATCATCCAAGTGAAATCCAAAGAAGAATTATTGTCATGAAAGGAGAGGGGTTGAGTGTCAATAGTATCATTTAAATTAAAGAATCTCATTGTTCAATCTATTGATGTCATACAACTAATAAGGATATCATATAATGCAAAGGATCATACGATGCAAGTGATTGTAAGATGACTATATTTCCTCCATACCAAGATGTTGGACTATAAAATGAAATCGGTCATACAAGCGTATGATAGGTGACACTGTAGTATGGAGTTTTATTGCCTATATCATTGTATGATAGAAAATATCATATGGGTGTATGATAGAAATTATTGACAATTGAAGAAGTTGTAGGCTAGGCGTCTACATCATTAGCTATCAATCTACATAATAATAAAATTTGCATTTATTTATTATGAAAAATAAAATGCATTTCATACATAAATAAATTAAGAGTGGTCTTTATACTAAAGCACATGCTTAAGGAAAAAATAGAGTCAATACCACTAGTTGAAACACAAAGGAACAAAATTAATATATATATATATATATATATATATATATATATATATATATATATATATATATATATATCTTATTAAGACCAATTATCAACCATGACATAATTAACAATAAATAAGGGAACTATCCTAAATTACTATGCATTACAACCATCTACATGTATAGGTCCCAAGGGATACTTTATATGCCTTACAATTCCTTAGGAAGATAGTATAACCATAAGAAAACCTTAGGAAATTAAACCAATGAATGGACTAGACAAGAGATACAAGCCTAAACCACAGAGGAAATCCATGCCATAGCCATTTTAAGGCTTTATTATATACTAAACTAAGAAAACTTACCATATTCCACTAAACTAAGAATTATTACCAAACAAGGGATTATCTATTAACACTTTACATCCACTACTAAAACCAAAATAGTCATCTCCATGAATGTAATACAAAGAACCATGCAAATTTCAAAGAGATACTCCATTGACTATGATATAAATATCACTATTTCCTCAACCATTTTACTCATTTTTTTTTATTTCCAATTCATTCCCAAATGAATGCAATATTTACCAACCTACAATTCAAATAAAATTGAATACCAAGGAGAGAATTATTTAAGGTACAAGAATTAGGGTCATTAGATGTTATCAAACAAAAATCTAAATTGTATTGTCAAATATCAAGGAATCTATAACATCATATAATTTGGATTTTACCTCTTTACTAGAATATAAAGACTCCAATTTTTAGAAGAAATGAGTTATAGTCCATAGGTATTTGGTCATATATTTAGCCCGTTCCATTTACATGTTGAACATACCTTCAAGATCTTTTTCCAAAATGCACTTTCTATAAACAAACTTCCCCTTAAAATTCCCTAGTCTACTAACTTATCTACAACTAAAACAACTAATAAAAATAAAAATCCTAAGAATCTTTGAAATATCCACAACATTTGATTGCTACATACAAGCTATATTTAATGCTAGTAGACAAGAGAAATGACAAAAAAAGGTCTCAAAATGATAATTCAATGCCCAAATAAGACTAAAATCATTCTCATAAAACCTAAGGATAGGAGTTAAAACTTGTATATAGGGATATCAATTTCTAAATATGGGTATTTTATCCTCGATGAGGAACCATAAGATCTAAAAATTGTAAATGTAAAAATTCCAAGCACCATAATCTCTTGATGGGATCTCCCACTAAAAGTGTTTTGATTTGAAATTACTAGAAATCAAATCCAAAAATTCAAACCATCATTTTGTAACTACAATTGCAAACTAAGAAATAGATTATTAGTATTAAAAGAGAGAAAATAAATTACATTAGTTATTTTAGCATAGGGTATTAGTCACTCAATGTTGACTTTTAATTATAAGACTTAAAAATAAAATCATATGCCATTTCACTTATCAAACGTCATGCAAGAGAAGGATGTGAGCCTTCCTTATGATAAGTGAAATCATGACACTACCAAAGCATTATCATGTTGAAGGTGTATAAAAAAAACATCTATGTTAGAGATGTGAAGGAATGACCTATTTGAATGACCAACTATAATGGAATTTCTAATCAGTTAATAGATATTTAGTAGGATTGGATATGAATCTCATCAAATAATAAAACACATGGATAAACTAGACCTAACCAAATAAATCTACAACCTTATTACTATAGCATTACACATGAGTAAATCAAACTTGCAAGAATACTTCCAGGATGACAATGCCTTTCGTGTAATTAAATAAAAAATCAAACCTTTAATCATGCATCCTTATATAATCCCTTTTCATTACTATGAACATTGTGACTATATATGAAGGCATCATATTGTTTGCATTAACTCAATTTTATAAATTTAATAATATAATATTCTTATATTCAACCAAGATGGAATTACAAGTAACCAAAAATAATTAATTCATGTATTAGATATTTTGATCATGCACATGATAAATATTTTCACATAGGAGGGGTTCATCATCCTTAATAACCTATTTCTTCATGGTAATCAAAATATTCTTAAAATTAATAACGGTGATAGATAAAACACATTGAGATAAATCTTATAAAATCCTTTAAACTCTATTTTTTGCCTAATTAATCATTGGAAATAGTGGTATTACTATTATTTTTTGATAAAGGTAAGAAAAGGGTTTTGAAAGTGTCCCTTACCCTTTTACATAGAGGCTTGAAAGCCCAAAGACTAAATAGGAGATAAGAACACCACCTATTTAAATAATGTTGATAAAAATTAAAATGTAGTCCACTAGTTGGGACAAAGATAAAAACCTTCCATCATAACATAAGATTACCAACTAAAAATTTAGTATTTTTGAAAGGGCCCAAACCCTTTCACAAGCCTAAACTAGTCTATCTAGCCTTACAATTCATTTTTTTTTTAAACAATCCAATGAAATTACATTCTTTAGATGCCTCTTTGACATTTCTTCAAAAATTTAATAGTGACCTAAAAATTAGGTCTCTTATACATCATAGCTAGCTATCTCCAATAGACTAAGTTCTCATCTTTCCATAGTACCTCTATTAGATACAACATTCTCAGCTATATTGTTCTTAATAGCTCCTGTAAAGATGCACTATTTTTGGTGGAAAGAAGCAAAAGTTGAAGCAATGAACAAATGCAAATGAAACCTCCAATCAAAAAGTTTCGAGAAGAAAAAGGTGAAAGTCCTAGAAGACACAAAAAAATTTAAATGTCTTAAATTCAAAAGTTTATAAAAGCTCTGACCAAAGATGAAAGAAAAAAGTTTCAAAGCATGAAGTTTTGTGGTCAGATGATGAAAAGTCCTAAGGTCAAAATATGATCAAATATTTGATACTAGATGATGAGAAAATTTTTGAAGGTTGTAGCCACCCATGTTCCAAAACTATAGGGGACCAAATTTGTGTTAGGGGCTCTCACCCCTTAAACCCCCCATGGAGGGCCATTGGCCCCACATACCCCCAAGTCAAGGTCACAATATAGAACCCTACACATTATGCTAAGGTGTGCATTCTCCTAGGAAGTACAATCCTTTCTAGCAAAATAATATGGTATATCTTTAAAAAATTTAACAACATGAGAGCTACAATAGAAGCACCCACAATTCCAAAGCATTAAATGCAAAAATATTTTACACCAAGATTATAGGAATCCCCGAAAGGGGTAGATGACAATAATGGTAGTATCTACTCATCCAAATATTTATAACTATTTGGTATTTATGATTCTAGATCTAGAGACCCCAAGGAGACCAACAACTTAAATGATGGCATGACCCAAAACCCATAGCATCAATCATATTAAAATCTCTACATGATTTTTAGAGGGAAATCCTCCTCGTAATATATAAATAGTGGTAGTTTTAGCATTGTAAAGGATCAGTAAGTTTGTATAAGCTTTCCCTTAATTTCTCTTTGTATAGTAGTACACATATTTTTGAGTGGTCTTACGAGTAACTCGAACCCCCGCTCTTGGCATAATCTTTGTAATACTTTTTTATACATATATATATATATATATATATATATATATATATATATATATATATATATATATATATATATATATATATATATATATATATATATATATAAACCTAGGTCTACTCGCCTAGTTGTCAAAAACATAAATTCAAATTTTTGATTTATCCAAACATAAATATCATACATTGACATAAGCACACCCAACTTTGTATTAGTACTTAGGCATAAATATTCACACTTCGAGATCTTATACCACTGTAGATAGAATCTCAAGTGCTCGGTATTGGCCAATTTTCCGCTATAGACTGCCACTTATGAGACCCATCTTCTCCTTACTCAAGTTCTAGGCACTCGAAAAGGAGTTATCCTTCCAGGGCCCATATCACCTTGAAGGGTGGATGCATATTTCCCCATCTCATAACATGAAGGACTTAGATCTATGATCCCATTCTTGTCCTAATGGTCCACTGACCAAATTTTTATTTCATGATTAAACCTTTAGGCCCATGCTAGAGTTAGTGTAGCTATGCCAGTGCCTGATTATTGACCTTCTTCTAAGGTATTATCAGGGTCCATCAATACTTTGAATTTTGGACTAGGTGTCTCAGATCATACTTCCGTTGATGGTAATGCTACCTATACCATCTACCGTTGGACCTTCCAACCTCATGGACCATCTCTCTAGTCTTGCGTTCTATTGGAAATTCTGCAACTGGTTTATAATTCTTGTGAACCCTCACATACTACTTTGTATGAAAATATAGAATGATATCTCATTCCATTGTTCGTTACTCTTGATAGCATGGGATCCACCGATCCTTCTGGTAATTCTAGAGAATGGTTGTCCTCGATTCACAACAATTGCCACCTAAAAATTATCAAAGTTGGGTATTGACATATTTCTCGATGTTTTACTCCACCTTTCTTGATGGATTTCATTGTATTTGTGTCAATCTTCTTAATGACATGATTTTTTGAATAGCCTTTGGTTAAAGGTTAGATTATTTTTCATCTGGTCAACTCATCATAAGTATAATAGGATTATGAAATATTGTTGGATTATTAAAGGGTCTATAAATCACTCATGGAATTTCTTGCTTTCGAATAGTATAGCATAATGACAAAATTTTCTAAGAAATATAACAAATTTACAATTGAGTAGACATTTCTATAATAATATCTATCATAAATTTTAAAGACTTAAAAAAAAGATCACTTTGATTTTTCTATAGTATAAGAAGAACTATCCTTAAATAAATCTAAGTAATCCATAATTCCTAGTCCATATAAAACAAATTACTTGTAAGAATAATTCTAAATTTAATGAAGTTAATCTACAACATGTGGAATATAAAATTCTTATAATAATTTAAAGTTTTATTTAACCTATTTTGCTTTTCTCCCTAGATGTTTTTTTATTAGTATTTAACAACTAAATAAGGGAAAATTTATTCCACATTCTAAAAATTTCTATATAAATATTAAGCTATATTTTCTATATTGTAGACTAAGTTAATTTTTGTGATAAACTATACTCTTTTCAACAAGCACAGATTTCCTCAATTTCAAGATCACTTAATTTGAAAATAGGCTTCTAGAGCTTTGTTTTCATCATTTCCAAGGTAAAGATGGAGCATGGCAGCGTTTTCAAAGATTCTTTTCTACACAAGCTAGCCCACACCAAGATTATGATGATTTCTAAAAGTCAATAGCATATATAACACAAAATACATATTATTCGACTAATGCCTAGAAGTTTTCAACTGAGGTAGACAACTACAAAAACTTTTAAATCATTCATTGATAATAAAGATACATTTACATTGAAGTTATAACAAACGCCCTTAATGAAATAAACCTAATGAGAACATCATAGCTAAAACAAAATATTCAACTACAGTTTATATAAATATCCTCCCCGAGGTCAATATAAATTTCTTCTTTTTATTTATTTTTTTAAATTGTTTAATTGTCACTCATTTTCCATTATCGAAGGATATTTAAAAGACCAAAGTAAACTATGTTTAAATTTCATATTTACATTTAAATAATCTGGAGTAAACATCATTACCAAATTACTTATAAAATTAATATAAATAAGAGCTCTAATTATAGATATTATTTAATTAAATATTAATATTTTGACTAGATCAAGAAATTGATATAAAAAAGAATTAAGTTTTTTTTTTTAAGCAAAAAACCCTTTGCGAGGCCGCCTTGGTCTAAGAGACCATGAACAGGGGGTTCTACATCGTCAACATTATCAATTGGATTTTGGGTACCCAATTTAGCTTTTTGGTAGGGTGGAGATTCGAACCTGGGACCTCCCTTGGAGGATTGCCTTCTCCTCTCCAACTCACCTACAAAACCTGAGTGAAAAAAAAAAAAAAAATTAAGTTTTCTTTTCTAAAGAATTAATCATAAAGTTCCTCTAAAATTATTTATTATTTGAATGACTGATAAAATTTTGCTTTCTCCTATAGGAATACATTATCATGTTATTCGACCATGAGTCTAAAATAATTATTTGAAAGCTCTAATACTATAATATATTATTTTGGGTCCTTGGGATGCATCTAGCGATGACGATCATAATTTCCATCTCTCTGATTCAATAGTTGTTTTTTAATTAATGTTGACATGTTTATTATAATATTATGGTAGGGTTGAAACATTTAGAAAACTTATTAAATATTAGATTCATGCAAAACAATTGTGTAAAATTATTAAATCATTTATATAAGCAATGAAACAATTTAATAATGATTTAATGTCTTTTATCACTCTTGAAAAAATGAGTTTGCCAGTTGATGCAACAAAAAAGACCCGAAGATAGGAGGTAGTTGAAGCAAAGTTAGGTTTAAAACTATATCCATAAAAAAGACGTAAATTTATATCTTGTAAACACGTTGTTCCAAGTTGTGTTAAGCTCAAAATTTAATCCTTGGCTAATCCATAGTAGTATGAGTAAACAATAGATCAAAAGTGGATATTATAGTAATAGAAATTTCCAATAATTATTTTAGACTTATGGTCAAATAACATGATAATGTATTACTGTAGGAGATAAACAAACTTTTATCAGTCATTGAAATAATAAATAATTTTAGAGGAAATTTATGAATCTACATTGAGTCCTTCTATGGATATCAAGCCCTTACCCATATCTTTTGTGTGTGCTTACATTTATGTATTTTTGTTCTTATGTATATTGATGAGAAGAAGTGTTCATGTCAATGCATTATGACCAAAGTTGTTGTGTAGGGGGATATTATCTAATATTTGGTGCATCACCACCCCATTACCTTAGGTTTTTACTTTTTGCTATCTTTGCTTTTTATTTCTCTTGTCTTTTCCTCCAAAGTTTTTAGAGTAGGAAGTGTGTGCCCATGATCACATCTTATAAAGGTGTTGATCTTTATCAAAATATTGGAGGCCCCTGGCTAAGCCAAACCTCATTCTCTCAAGACTGACCCTATTATATCACTCCACATGAGGCATGTTGGAGAATATTATATTATTCGGTACATTCTAATATACACCTTGTAAATATTAGACTTGATATTCTCACAATGACACTAAGAGGGGGGGTGAATCAGTGTAGCTATTAAAATTCAAATCTACAGTATTTAAAACTAAAGCAAAGAGAACTTGAAAATAGGTAAAGCAATTTTCACAAGAGAGCACACCACAACACACAATATAACGAGGTTCACCAATTTGGCTACTCCTCAAAAATGACTGCTTGGACTCCAATCCAAATCCAGCCTGTGCAAAACACCAATTTTACAAACACTTTACCAAGCATCCACTGGAAGGAGCACCAACCCCTTAATTTTTTGCTACAACAGATAGGAGCACCAACCCCTAATACCAAGCACCAACTTGGACTACAATTCTGAGTTATTACAATGACATAAAAATGCCTTCACTATTTACATGACCCTGACTGGTCTGCAATTAAACAAACTCTACACACTCTCACGGCTCTGCTTATTTCTCTCTCGGTCCTCTTCTAACCCTCTTTACACAAAAAATTCACTCTTACAGTAGCAACCTGATCCTCTGCGTGACTGTCTTTTTATAACCCCTTTTTTCTCATCGAGACTCCTCGTCTTCTATGACTTTTGGAATCCCGCATGCAGTCGAATAACATTCTCTGACTGTTCGAATTCTTTTCTATGCGTGCATGCATTTTTCGATTCTACTTATGCGACTATTCAAATTCTTTTTCTATGCGTGCATGCATTTTTTTTATTCTTCTTATGCGACTGTTCGAATACTTTTTCTATGCGTGCATGCATTTTTTTATTCTTCTTATCCGATTGTTCGAATTCTTTTTCTATGCATGCATGTATAATTTTTTTCTTTTAATGTGTGCATGTATTTTTAACTGTCACTGCACTTGTAACCATTGCACTGACTCCAGTTAACTCTTCTAATTTTGGCTCCCTACTTTTTCTCTACCACTGCCCCTTTAACTACAGTTCTGTTCCAGTTAATTGTCAGTTAGCGTGCTATTGCCACCGTCGCGAAATCGTGACACTTCTGTCTCTTTCTGCCCTTCTCGCCTTTTACCCACGAAAATCAGACATGTCGCGAAATCACGACAGTTTTTGGCTCCTTGTCCACTTCTTCGCTTGCACCCGTGAAAATCAGACATGTCACGAAATCGTGACAGTTTTTGGCTCCTTGTCCACTTCTTCGCTTGCACCCACAAAAACCAGACATGTCACGAAATCGTGACACCTTTCGCTTCCTCGCACTCTTCTCTGCTTGCACTAGAGAAAACCTGACATGTCGCAAAATCGTGACATCTTTCGCTTCCGTACACTCTTCTTCGCAAACTCCAGCGAAAATCTGACATGTCACGAAATCGCGACATCTTTCTCTTTCGTACACTCTTCTTCGCAAACTCCAACGAAAATCTGACATGTCACGAAATCGTGACATCTTTCTCTTTCGTACACTCTTCTTCGCAAACTCCAACGAAAATCTGACATGTCACGAAATCGTGACATCTTTCTCTTCCGTACACTCTTCTTCGCAAACTCCAGCAAAAATATGACATGTCACGAAATCGCGACATCTTTCTCTTCCGTACACTCCTCTTCGCAAACTCCAATGAAAATCTGACATGTCGCGAAATCGTGACATATTTCTCTTCCGTACACTCTTCTTCGCAAACTCCAGCAAAAATCTGACATGTCACGAAATCATGACATCTTTCTCTTCCGTACACTCCTCTTCGAACTGCCAGTGAAAATCTGACATGTCACGAAATCGCGACATCTTTCTCTTCCGTACACTCTTCTTCACAACTCCAGCAAAAATCTGACATGTCGCGAAATCGCGACATCTTTCTCTTCCGTACACTCCTTCTTCGCAACTCCGTATCCATGTCATGAAATCGCGACATCTTTCTCTTCCTTGTGCCTTCTCTTTGACCCTGTCGCAAAATCGCGACACTTTTTCGTCCGTACCATCCTTCTTGCTACTTGTCACGAAATCGTGACACTTTTCCTTGAGAGCTCCTTCTCTCAAACATGTCGCGAAATCACGACACTTGTTCCACTTGGCTTTTTCTCTGCCAACATGTCACGAAATCGTGACAGTTTTCTTTTCTTTCTTCTTGACATGTCACGAAATCGTGACATCTTCTTTTCTAGCTTTTCACCATGTCACGATATCGTGACAGTTATCCTTGCGCTTTCTCTCTCTTCGGCCATGTCGCGAAATCATGACAATTTTGCTTGTGCCTTCTCTCTCCTCGACCATGTCATGAAATCATGACAGTTTTGCATGCATTTTCTCTCTCCTCTGTTATGTCATGAAATCACGATAGTTTGGCATGCATTTTATCTCTCCTCTGTTGTGTCACGAAATCGTGACAGTTTGGCATGCATTTTCTCTCTCCTCTGTTATGTCACGAAATCATGATAGTTTGGCATGCATTTTCTCTCTCCTTCGTTATGTCGCAAAATCGTGACAATTTTGCTTGCACCTTCTCTCTCCTCGGCCATGTCGCGAAATCGCGACAGAAAACATGTCGCGATATCGCGACAATTTTCTTACTTGTCTTTTTCTTTGATTTTTTGAATCTAGGCCACTTCTGTCTTCTTGGAAATTCACTGTACATGATCTGACTAACCTCTGAACTCCTATCCACTGCATCAATTGATCTATCTGTCTGTGTTGACAACAATGACAATACTTTTGCTGCACCTTGCTCAACAATCTCCCCCTTTGGAATTGTTGGCAACACTCATGCAATCTCTTGTAATTCTTCTCCCCCTTTGACAATAATACCAAAGGGCTGCTGCAGACTCCCCCTGAGTCTATGCACACCATTCTCAGACAAATATTGTTATAGTTAGCAAAAATCATAAATATAAGCAAAACTATAAACATAGGCATAAATGCTCCCCCTAAGAATGTGATCCCAAATGATAGTCAGTTCTTGGGAAATGTGACCACTCCCAACTTACTTCGAAGGTACTCAAAAACTTCCTTGGGCAATGGTTTTGTGAATATATCAGCTACCTGCTCTGTAGTTGGAACAAAATCCAATTTGACCTCTCCTTCTGCAACTTTATCCTTCAAGAAATGATACCGGATCGCAATATGTTTGGTTCTAGAATGCATAACCGGATTCTTGGATATGTTGATAGCACTAGTGTTATCACATTTAATTGAAATTGGCTCTTTGAAGTGAATACCAAGATCTTTCAATGTTTGTCTCATCCATAATATCTGTGTACAACATGTTGTTGCTGCAATGTATTCTGCCTCTGCTGTGGATAGAGAGACTGATTCTTGTTTCTTGTTGTGCCATGCTACCAGCCTGTCTCCAAGATAAAATGCTCCTCCACTGGTACTCTTTCTATCATCAATACATCCTGCCCAATCTGCATCGAATATGCAATCAGAGTGAAGTCTTTACCTTTTGGGTACCACAACCCATAATCCATAGTACCCTTGAGGTACCTAAAGATCCTCTTTACAGCTATCACATGAGTTTCTTTGGGACTAGCCTCGAAATCTTGCAACCATGCATACTGCCTGTAATATATCTGGTCTAGTGGTTGTTAAATACAGCAGGCTTCCAATCATAGACCTGTACATTGTTTGATCTACATCTGGAGATTTGTCATCCTTGCTCAACTTGCAGCCTATTGTCATGGGAGTGCTAACAGGTTTACTATCCTCCATTGTGAACTTTTTCAGCATTTCTTTCACATATTTAACTTGAGAAATAAAAATGCCCTTTTCATTTTGATTGACTTGCAGTCCTAGGAAATAAGAAAGTTCACCAATCATAGACATCTCAAATTCTTTCTTCATTTTAGTTGCTATGTCTTTGCAATATTCATCCATGCCACGCCAAATATTATATCATCTACATAAACAACAAGAACAATAAGATGGCCCTTCTCTATTTTGACATATAAATTGTTGTCCACCAAACCTTTCTTGAACCCTTGTTTAATAAGATAGTTATCCAGCCTTGCATACCATGCTCTGGGTGCCTGTTTCAAACCATATAACGCTTTCTTTAACCTGCAAACAAAATCTGGATTGTCACCGAGTTGGAAGCCATCTGGCTGTTCAATGTAAACCTCTTCTTCCAGTTTTCCATTCAAAAATGCTGATTTTACATCCATTTGATATACTTTGAAATTTTTATGGACTGCTAAAGCCAAAAACATTCTGATTGCCTCTAGTCTGGCTACTGGTGCAAAGGTTTCCTCAAAATCAATGCCTTCAACCCGAGCATAGCCTTTACAGACCAATCTTGCCTTATTTCTGACAACCTGTCCATCTTCATTTAATTTATTTCAAAAAATCCATTTAGTGTCGATTATGTTTTTATTTGTTGGCCGTGGTACTAATTCCCAGGTTTTGTTTTTCTCAATCTGATCTAGTTCTTCATTAATTGCCTTCATCCAACTTTCATCTGTGCTTGCTTCAGCAACATTTTTAGGTTCAATGTTGGATAACAGAGAATAGTTCCGCACTACTACTCTTCTTGTCTGAATACCATCTGTGGGGTCCCCAATAATCTGTTCACTGGGATGATTTTTTTGCCAGCTACCTGTTTTGAATTTCTTGTTTTCTTCTTCTTCTGAGTCAGTTTTTAAAACATCTGGATCAATTTTCTGATTCTCTTCTGTTTCCTTTTCTTCATCTCCTTCAATGACTTCTTCATAAATAGGGTAGTTTTCTTGATAAGTAATTTCTCGTTCTCTACCTTCATCAACTTTAACATCAGCACTCTCAACAATTTTCTTTAGCCTCTTGTTGTAACATGTGTAGGCTTTGCTTTTTGTTGAGTAACCAAGAAAAATACCTTCGTCAGCTCTATCTTCAAATTTATCGAGATTATCTTCAGTCCGTTTGATGTAGCACTTGCTGCCGAACACTTTGAAATATCTTGTTGTTGCCTTTCTGCCGAACCACAGCTCATAAGGTGTTTTGCTTTCATGCGACCTTAGCATGCACCTGTTTTGAATGTAAACTACAGTATGGACTGCCTCTTTCCAAAATCTGTCAGCTATTTTGTTCTCAGCCAACATTGTCCGTGCCATTTCCTGCACTGTCCTGTTCTTCCTTTCTACAACACCATTCTACTGAGGTGTCCTTGCTACTGAAAATTGTCTTTTGATCCCATATTTTTGATAGTATTCTACAAATTCTTCTGAAATAAACTCTCCTCCTCTGTCTGATCTTAGGCATTTAATTCTTTTTCCAGTTTGATTTTCAACCTATTTTTTAAAAAATTTGAACATCTCAAAGGCATCTGATTTAAGCTTTAAAAATAATACCCATGTCATCCTGGAGTAATCATCTATGAACAACATAAAGTATTTGTCACCGTTTATGCTTTGTGTTCTCATGGGTCCACACAAATCAGTATGAATTATCTCCAACGGTTTGCTGGTGAAGTATTCCTTTGATTTAAATGTGGATCTGGTTTGCTTTCCTTTTTGGCATGAAGCACAGATGCTATTTACTGGTTTGCCAATGGTTGGTATATCTCTTACTACCCTTTTTGAACTTATTTTTACCAGATTGTCAAAGCTAATATGACCGAGCCTCTTGTGCCACAACCAATTTTCATCTTCCTGTCCAATCAAGCATGTTCCTTCTGTAGTTTCTGAGAGAGTATATAGATTTCCAGAAGTCCTCGATCCAGTAGCTATCAGCTTCCCACTGTGTGCTTTTCTCACTTCACAGCCCTGCTTCTTAAAAATGACTTCATGACCTCTATCACAGATTTGACTTACACTCAGTAAGTTGTGCTTTAAACCAATCACAAACAGAACTTCCTTGGAATTGATCTTTCCATCACTTATCTTGACTGATCCTTTGCCAACTATCTTGGCTCCATCATTATTTCCAAACTTCACAGAGCCTCCTTCATATTTCTATAAATTTTCAAATTTTTGTTTATCTCCTGTCATGTGACTGGAACATCCACTATCCAATATCCATGGTGCTGATTTGTTCTGTGCTTTGAATGTTGTCTATACAATCAATGATTCCTTTTCTTCCTTGAGTTGCTCCTTTTCTTTCCATTCTGATTTGACTACAGTTTTGGTCACTTGTTTAGACTTTTCTTTGTCAGTGGCCTGTGCATGTTTTTCTAGGAATTTTTTGTTTTGCTTTAAACTGTTTGGTTGAGTTCTTCTTCCCTAAAATTTATTTGCTGCATATGTGCTTCTACAGTTTCTTGCAATGTGTCCAAAGTTATGACAGTTATAGCATTCTACAACATACTCCATCAAGGGTGAAAATGCATTTCTACTTGTGAAATTTCTTTGTCCTATATTATAAATGCAATCTGAAATCTTATGACCGTAAGTATTGCATTTAAAACAATAACCAGAAAAGAAATGATTAAACCTTGGAGTTGGTCTTTGCCAATTTGTAGTAGGAGTCACAAATTTTCTTCTCCTTTGATGTGTGACTTTTGTGAATCCCTCATTGTCAGCACTCTTCTCGTGCCTGGCATTGTTGCTTTCTTTAGCATGATTCAATTTTCTTTGGTCAATCTTGATCTTATCTTCTTTCTTTGCTGGTTCTGCAGTTATGGCTTTTGATCCACTTGAAGATTCTCCTTCGACAAACCCCAAGCCAAATTTGATGCCTATGGTCCTCTGACTATTTATGATTTTTTCAAGTTGTGCAGAACTTCCTTCAAGTTTGTGATAGCAACTCAATTTTTGATTCTGTTCTTCTAGCCGTATTCTTAAACCATCAATTTCTTCTTCCAGTTTGCTGCACTCATCTATTTTCATGGTTAATTTTACTTCAAGTTCTTCAGACATTTTCTTAAATTCCTCTGTCTGTATTTTCAAACTGTTTATTATGTCATTGGCATCCTCTAGTTTTCTTGAAAACTTTTTATTCTTTTTCCTTTCTACACTCAACTCTTCAAGTGCAGCAACCAACTCTCCTTCCAGATATACTTCAGCCTCATCCTTAAAGTTTTCATCACCTTCCTGATTTTCTTCTATTCTTTCTTCTTCAAGTGCCATGAACAGAGCTTCACCTGTTTCTTCTTCAAAATCCTCACCTGAGCTTTCTTCAGAAGAGCCGACATTCTTGGATATGAAGCTTTTCTTCTTGAAGTTGTTCTTTCTAAAATTTTGTTTCTTCTTCCAGTCACCTTTTTCTTGGTGTGACCCTTCACCATTTTTGGTTTTCTCATGCATTGGACATTTAGCCGCAAAGTGACCGACTCCTCCACAATTGAAGCACTTAAATGGTAACTTTCCTCTATACTTTCCTTTTCCCTTTGTAAGTTTTCGAACAAAGTTAGCTTCCGTTTCATCCTGTGTCTCTTCATCCTCAGATTCTTGTTCAGCTTTTATATTTTTGTGTGCTTTAAAAGTAGCTTCTCTGTCTATGGGCTTAGTTTGTCCTATTCTCATTTCGTATGTAGTCAAGGAACCATGCATCTCATCCATGCTAAAATTGTTTAGATCTTTTGCCTCTTCTATTGCAGAAACTTTAGAGTTAAATCTTTTGTGAAGAGTTCTGAGAACCTTTTTCATGACAACTGCATCTTCAATTTCTTCATCGAGTCCTCTGATTGCATTAATGATTCCATTGACTCTCAACATATAGGCCTCTATGTTCTCATCTTCATTCATTTGTAATGCTTCGAACTGAGCTCGATGAGTTTGCAGCTTGGCTTCCTTGATCTTGTTGTCTCCTTCATGGATGCTCTTCAGTTTATCCCACATGTCTTTTGTCGATTTATAGCTCATGACTCTTATCAGTTCACTGTCTACTAGCCCACACATTATGGCATTCTTTGCTTTGGAGTTATTCTCAAACTTTTTCTTCTCGGTAGTATCTGTTGGAGGAGTAGTGGGTGTTGTGTATCCACTTTCTACTGACTCCCAAATGTCGTATCCCAACGCACTCAGATATGTCTGCATCCTGAGTTTCTAGAATGTGTAATTAGTTCCATCGAACAAGGGAGCTTTGTTGGATGAGAATCCTTCACCACCTGCCATTGTGTTTCTTCCAAGATCACCTTAGTTGATTAAGCTTGTTCAAGAAACCTTGCTCTGATACCAATTGATATTCTCACAATGACACTGAGAGGGGGGGTGAATCAGTGTAGCTATTAAAATTCAAATCTACAGCATTTAAAACTGAAGCAAAGAGAACTTGAAAATAGGTAAAGCAATTTTCACAAGAGAGCACACCACAACACACAATATAACGAGGTTCACCAATTTGGCTACTCCTCAAAAATGATTGCTTGGACTCCAATCCAAATCCAGCCTATGCAAAACACCAATTTTACAAACACTTTACCAGCATCCACCTGGAAGGAGCACCAACCCCTTAATTTTTTGCTGCAACAGATAGGAGCACCAACCCCTAATACCAAGCACCAACTTGGACTGCAATTCTGATTTATTACAATGACATAAAAATGCCTTCACTGTTTACACATGCACTTCTACTGCAATTCTAATTCTATGCATGCATACATTTTTTGATTCTGACTTATGCGACTGTTCGAATTCTTTTTCTATGCGTGCATGTATTTTTTTGATTCTTCTTATCCGACTGTTCGAATTCTTTTTCTATGCGTGCATGTATTTTTTTTATTCTTCTTATCCGACTGTTCGAATACTTTTTCAATGCTTGCATGTATAATTTTTTTCTTTTAATGCGTGCATGTATTTTTAACTGTCACTACACTTGTAACCATCGCACTGACTCCAGTTAATGTTTCTAATTTTGGCTCCCTGCTTTTTCTCTACTACTGCCCCTTTAACTACAGTTCTGTTCCAGTTAACTGTCAGTTAGCGTGCTGTTGCCACCTGTCGTGAAAACGTGACACTTCTGTATTTTTTTTCCCTTCTCGCCTTTTACCCACAAAAATTAGACATGTTGCGAAATCATGACAATTTTTGGCTCCTTGTCCACTTCTTCGCTTGCACTCGCAAAAATTAGACATGTCGTGAAATCACAACAATTTTTTGCTCCTTGTCCACTTCTTTATTTGCACCCATGAAAATCAGATAAGTCACGAAATTGTGACATCTTTCGCTTCCTCGCACTCTGTTCTGCCTATACTAGCGAAAACTTGACATGTCACAAAATTGCGACATCTTTCGCTTCCGTACACTCTTCTTCACAAACTCTAGCAAAAATCTGACATGTAGAGAAATCGTGACATCTTTCTCTTTCGTACACTCTTCTTTGCAAACTCCAACGAAAATCTGACATGTCACGAAATCGTGACATCTTTCTCTTTTGTACACTCTTCTTCGCAAACTCTAGCGAAAATCTGACATGTCGCGAAATCGTGACATCTTTCTCTTTCGTACACTCTTCTTCGCAAACTCCAATGAAAATCTGACATTTCACGAAATCGTGACATATTTCTCTTTCATACACTCTTCTTCGCAAACTCTAGCGAAAATCTGACATGTCACGAAATCGCGACATCTTTCTCTTTCGTACACTCTTCTTTGCAAACTCTAACAAAAATCTGACATGTGAAATCGTGACATCTTTCTCTTTTGTACACTCTTCTTCACAAACTCCAGCGAAAATCTGACATGTCACGAAATCGTGACATCTTTCTCTTCCTTGTGCCTTCTCTTCGACCCTGTCACGAAATCGTGACACTTTTTCATCCGTACCATCCTTCTTGCTACTTGTCGTGAAATCGCAACACTTTTCCTTGAGAGCTCCTTCTCTCCTAACTTGTCACAAAATCGTGACAGTTGTTCCACTTGGCTTTTTCTCTGCTAACATGTCACGAAATCGTGACAGTTTTCTTTTCTTTCTGCTTGACATGTCACGAAATCGTGACATCTTCTTTTCTAGCTTTTCACCATGTCGCGATATCACGACAGTTATCCTTGCGCTTTCTCTCTCTTCGACCATGTCATGAAATCATGACAATTTTGCTTGCGCCTTCTCTCTCCTCAACCATGTCATGAAATCGTGACAGTTTGGCATGCATTTTCTCTCTCCTCCATTATGTCGCAAAATCATGATAGTTTGGCATGCATTTTCTCTCTCCTCTGTTGTGTCGTAAAATTGTGACATTTTGGCATGCATTTTCTCTCTCCTTCGTTATGTCACAAAATCGTGACAGTTTGGCATGCATTTTCTCTCTCCTCCGTTATGTCGCGAAATCATGACAGTTTGGCATGCATTTTCTCTCTCCTCCGTTATGTCACGAAATCGTGACAGAAAACATGTCGCGATATCGTGATAGTTTTCTTCCTTGTCTTTTTCTTTGATTTTTTGAATCTAGGCCACTTCTGTCTTCTCAAAAATTCACTATACACGATCTTACTGACCTCTGAATTCTTGTCCACTGCATCAACTAATCTATCTGTCTGTGTTGACAACAATGAGAATACTTTTGCTGCACCTTGCTCAACAAGACTCACATAAAGTATTAGATTAGAGTGTGAGTAATATTTTATGTAATGTAATAATATGTAGGAAATGTACAAGTGTCATGTGAGAAAGTGTACAAGTTTTATGTGTGTATATGTGCACAAGTGTCTTATATGTAAGTATGCATAATTGTTCTTAGTTTAGGGAGAGCTATGTGAAGAGTCATGTTCAAGTGTACATATAAGATAGATTCATGTGTATGCAAGTGTCAAGTAGAGAAGCCAAAAGTCATGAGACTTGGCATAAGGAAATGAAGAGTCAAATAACCAAAGAGTCATCCTACAATGGTTATATATTACTCCATAGTAAACATTGCCTACATTGTCTACACTATATACATAGTAAGCATAGAAAGCATTATAATTGTATAAGAGTTTTATGATATATTTGTAAAATAAAGAGGAATAATAAAGTTTGCATACATTTCAACAACTAATATTATAAGTTGTGCTATATGCTTTGTACATGTATGATTCAGGTTATTACATTCATATTGTTGTTTATTAATGAATGTTAGTTGATTTATTATAAGCCTTGATTTACATATTAGTTGGCTCATATTATTTTTTTTACATCAATATATTTGATATTGTGGAAATTATCCTATGATTTTACATTAATATTAAGGCTTCAAAAGCCATCAGTGGTATTAGAGCCATAATTTGACTATTTGATATTGATAGAAACCAGCTTAATAAGTGCACCCAAGGATTAGCAAAAGTTTAGGTTTGAAGAAATTTCCTAAAGTTAAAAATAACCACATAAAAAGATCTTTGGAAAATTGTAGAAGAAATTGAAGGAGAAGAATGAAGAGAAAATTTAGGATCTTTCCATAGTTTCAGAATAACTAGTGAAGACTAGGACTCATCTAGGATCTTTTCACTAGGTTGAAGGATAACCAATGAAGACAAGGACTCATATTGGGCGAATCAACTTGAAGACAATTGATTATCTAGGAAAATAGCCAAACCTAACATTGATATGAGATTTGTAGGGATGTAGATAAATTCTTGACAATTTATTTCTATCAACATTGAGAATAAAGTTGAACGATTTGGTATAATAAAGCTATCTTGATTGGAGCATCAAAGAAATCTATGTCACCTTGAAATTTAAGAATTAGAGTTCTTAGGTGTGACCTAAGACATTATTTTTAGCAAATATTAGTCATCAAAAGTGTGAGAAGCTTCCTACAATAGATAGAGAAGACTTTCATCTTCAAGTGCAAGAGAAGGCAAAAGGTGACACCGAGCAGATATTGATTCAAGTTGTAGTCTATTATAGTTTTAGGTCACAAATAAATTGACCTTGAAAAAAAAATATTTGTTTCTTGAAGGCAGACATTGAGAGAGATAGTTTCAGGTCTAAAAGGTAGACCTTGACAGAGAAAAGGATTCAAGTCTTGAAGATAGACCTTGACAAATGGCTTGACATTGTCAACCATATAAAATTTTTAGTAAATAAATTTTCAGAGAAGAGGCCATATAATCCCAATATTAAGAGAGAAAGGATTAATAAAAGGATTTAGGTATTGAAGATATCAATATTACAGGATTAAGACCCTTCAAAGAAGAGGCCATATAATCCCCATATTAAGAGAGAAAGGAGGCTTGAATATAGAGTTAGAGAAAAAGAGTCAAGAATAGAAGAATCAAAGAAATATGTTTATATATAGAGTCATAGAAAGAGGTTCAAGAATATTAGAGTTAGAGTAATAAGGCTCAAGGTATAAAAATCCCAAATTATATTGCAACCAATAGAATTGAAGCCATGTGAACATAGAAGGCAAGGGAAGAATTTTAGCGAAGAACCATCTAAAGGCAAAAAATTCCAATGTAAAGGTGAAGGTAGAACTTAGGTGAAGAGTCATCTAAAGGAAAAAATGCAAGCTTGATCCAATTAGTAATTGATTTTAAGCTTAAAGGAAGATAAAAGAACAACAAGGACAATATTTATGTAATCTATGTTGAAGGTGTAAGACATTTGGCTAGAGTAGGTACAAATTTAAGAATTAGTTATTCAGCTTGAGAAAATAAAGGAATAAGTTATTTTGTTTGTGATTAAGTGCAATGTAATATAGAATAACATAAGATTATAATTTGTAGGTTCAATTTTTCATTACAAAACTAAGAACCATCATGAGTATTGCATAAGCAATCAAAGTTGAGCAAGAAATGATCAATGGTATGTAAGATACAAGGTTA
This sequence comes from Wollemia nobilis, assembly GCA_028583015.1. Lineage (NCBI taxonomy): Eukaryota > Viridiplantae > Streptophyta > Pinopsida > Araucariales > Araucariaceae > Wollemia > Wollemia nobilis. The sequence goes on along the minus strand of JAQPPZ010005362.1, from coordinate 1,645,575 downwards.
AACCTAAAAGGAAAAGAGTGCAGTGGATTAGAAGTTGAAACAAGGAAAGAAATAGACTACTATTAGAGAATATTATATAATTTGGTATATGCTAATGTACCTCCTTAGTACAACCTTGTAAATATTAGATTAGGATTGCGTCTTAGATTAGAATGTGAGTAAATATTTTATGTAATATAATAATGTGTAAGAAATGTACAAGTATCATGTAAATGAGTGTGCAAGTGTTATGTGTGTAAATGTGCACAAGTGTCTCATATATAAGTGTGCACAAGTGTTCTTAGATTAGGAAGTATTATGTGAAGAGTCATGTCTAAGTGTGCATACAAGATATAGTTATATGTATGCAAGTTTCAACTAGAGAAACCAAGAGTCATGAGACTTGGCATAAGAAAAAGAAAGAGTCAAGTAACCAAAGAGCCATCCTACAATGGCTATATATTACTCCATAGTGTACATCACCTACATCATCATCTACATCATCACCTACATCACCACCTATATAGTATATATTGTCTACATTGTGAGCATTATTATTGTATTATTTGGTGATACATTTATAAGAGAAAGAGGAGTAATAAGGATCGCATACATTTGAGCAATTAATATTCTAAGTCTTGCTAAGTGCTTACATGTACAATTCATGTTATTTATACATTCATATTGTTGCTTTTTAGTGAATGTTATTTGATATATTATTATCCTTTATTTACATATTAATTGGCTCATATATTTTTGGTTACATTAATATTTTTATCATATGATATTGTGGCTATCATATATTTGATCTTGTGAATAATTATCCTATGACTTTACATTAATACTAAGGCTTCAAAATCCATCAAGTACAAGTTGAAGTAGCAAGGAATGTGAGAGATTCTTGTTGAAGTTAAACATAAAAGAGAAGTGATGCAATCATCCTTGAAGATCCATCATAGAAATAATTAATCTTTGAAAGTGAGTACAACAACAACCATCACCTAAGGCAGAAGTGCAATAGTCAATGTTGGAGAGCGAGCATAGTAGAAACCATCACCCAAGGTGAAAGTGCAATAGTCAAGGTTGGAGACCAAGTTCAACAACAACCATCACCTAAAGTGAAAGAACAATAGTCAAATCATGAGAATGAAGGCAAAATGTCAATCTAAGAAAAGTGAAATAGATAGCAAGTCAAGCTTTGTGTAGGCAAAATGCCAAGCTATGTGTGGTAGGAAAAGTGAAACCGTAGCAATCCAAGCTTCAGGTAGATGAAACATCAAGCTATGTATGATATGAAAAGTGAAAGCATAGAAAGCCAAGCTTTAGGTAAGTGAAACATCAAGCTACATGTAGGTAAAATGATAACCAATAAAGCAATAAGTAATAAGGGAGTTGAAGAGTTTAAGAAAACAGTGAGAATGAAATGCTAAGGTTGGTAGCATATAGTGGAAAGAAAAAATATCAAGGAAGAGGTCAAACATTGGTGAAATGGTAGTGAAGAATGTTAGCATCAGTTTGTAATGCTCATTGCATAGCAGAATGGCACAAGATTTGTTGAGCAAGGTGCAGCGACAATATTGTCATTGTTGTCAACACAGTCAGATAGATCGATTGATGCAGTGGACAGGAGTTCAGAGGTTACTCAGAGTATGTACAATGATGTTAAATGCTTATGAGGATGTTTAACCATATTTTCCAAGAAGACCAAAGTGGCGCATATGCTAAAGATAAAAGAGAAGCGAAAAAGCAAAGAGAAGAAAAAGTGTCGCGATATCGCGACATGTTGCATTTTCACGGTTGAAAGAAGAAAAGAGAAAAAAGTGTCACGATATCACGACATGTTGCATTTTCATGGGCCAAAGCAAAGAGAAAAAGCAAGGAGGAAAAAGTGTCACGATATCGCGACATGTTGCATTTTTGCGGACCAAAGCAAAGAGAAAGAGCAGAGAGAAAAAAGTGTCGCGATATCGCGACATGTTGCATTTTCGCGGTCCAAAGCGAAGAGAAAGAGCAAGGAGAAAAAAGTGTCGCGATATCGCGACATGTTGCATTTTCGTGGTCCAAAGCAAAGAGAAAGAGCAAGGAGAAAAAGTGTCGCGATATCGCGACATGTTGCATTTTCGCGGTCCAAAGCGAAGAGAAAGAGCAAGAAGAAAAAAGTGTCGCGATATCGTGACATGTTGCATTTTCGCGGTCCAAAGCAAAGAGAAAGTGCAAAGAAGAAAAAGTGTCACGATATCGTGACATGTCGCATTTTTGCGACTCAAAAAGGGCAGGCAGGCAGAGAAAGAAAAGTGTCACGATATCGCGACATGTCACATTTTTGCGACTCAAAAAGGGCATGCAGACAGAGAAACAAAAGTGTCGTGATATCGTGACATGTCGCATTTTCACGACTCAAAAAGGGCAGGCAAGCAGAGAAACAAAAGTGTCATGATATCGCGACATGTCACATTTTCGTGACTCAAAAAGGCAAGCAGGCAGAGAAACAAAAGTGTCATGATATCATGACATGTCACATTTTCGTGACTCAAAAATGAATAGTCATGACCGAGAAAATGAACAGTCATGAAGGAGAAAACGAACAGTCATCGAAGGAGAAAACAAATGCATGCACAAGGGAAAAGAAAACGAAAAGTCATGAAAGAGAAAATGAATAGTCATGCAAAGAGAAAATGAATAGACATGCAAAGAGAAAATGAATAGTCATGCAAAGAGAAAATGAACAGACAAGAAAACAAACCATGCAAGGAGAAAATGAACAGTCATGAAGGAGAAAATGAACAGTCATCGAAGGAGAAAACGAATAGTCATGACCGAGAAAACGAACAGTCATGGTAGGAGAACATGGTGTCAATTATTTGCATGTGACGTGTTTGACGAAATGCCTTCTCAAAATAAACAAAAGGAGTTACATAAAGAAGTAGTTACAATTGACAAGTGGCGTATGAGAATATGAAAGGAGTTACAACTGGAGTTACAAAGAGAAAGGATGGTTATAAAAGGAGTGTTGCTTGGAGAATTTAACGTGTGGATTTTATCTTGCGAAGAGAGCGAGAGGCGAGCGAGAAGGGTGTGTGTTGTGTGAATTGTGAGCAATGTTGAGTAAGCAATAGACCAGTTAGGGTCTTGTAAAAGTGAAGGCATTTTTATGTCAATCTTCTAGTTTCAAAATTGAAGTCCAAGTTGGTGCTTGGCATCAGGGGTTGGTGCTCCTTCCAGTTGGTGCTGGTAAATCAGGGGTTGGTGCTCCTTCCAGTGGGTGCTGGTAAATTGATTGTAAAGTTGGTGCTTTGCAAAGGTTGGATTTGGATGGGAGTCCAAAAAGTCATTTTTGAGGAGTAGCCAAATCGGTGAACCTCGGTACATCTTGTGTTGTGTGATGCTCTCTTGTTATACTTGCTTTATTTGGTTTTAAGTTTTCATTGTTTTGGCTTTAAGAGTTGAAGATTTAAGTTATAAAGAGCTACACCGATTCACCCCCCTCTCAGTGTCATTGTGAGACTAACAATTGGTATCAGAGTGAGGTTCCTGAACAAGCTTAACCGGCTAGGGTGATCTTGGAAGTGACACAATGGCAGGTGGTGAAGGCTTCTCATCAAACAAAGCACCATTGTTGGATGAAACTAATTACACATTTTGGAGACTCAGGATGCAGACATATCTTTGTGCTTTGGGATACAACATTTGGGATTTAGTAGATAGTGGATACACAATACCCACCACTTCTCCAACCGATGTTGCCGGTAAGAAATTGTTTGAGAATAACTCAAAAGCAAAGAATGCTATCATGTGCGGATTAGTGGACAGTGAACTAGTAAAAATTATGAGTTGTAAAATGGCAAAAGAAATATGGGACAAACTGAGGAGCATTCATGAAGGAGACGATAAGATCAAGGAGGCTAAGTTACAAACACATCGAGCTCAGTTCAAAGTATTAAAGATGAATGACGATGAGAACATAGAGGCATATATGCTGAGAGTTAATGAAGTCATTAATGCGATTAGAGGACTCGACGAGGAAATCGAAGATTCTGTCATCGTGAAAAAGGTATTAAGATCTCTTCCCCAAAGATTTGATTCTAAAGTTTCAGCTATAGAAGAAGCTAAAGATCTAAATTCTTTTAGTATGGATGAGATGCATGGTTCTTTGACTGCATATGAGATGAGAATAGGAAAATCTAAACCCACAGATAGAGAAGCTAGTTTTAAAGCCCATAAAAATATGAAAGCAAAACAAGAATCCGAGGAAGAAGAGACATCAGATGAAATGGAAGCAAACTTTGTTCGAAAACTAAAAAGGGGAAAAGGAAAATACAGAGGAAAGTTACCGTTTAAATGTTTCAATTGTGGAGGCATTGGGCATTTTGCAGTTAAATGTCCACTTAATGAGAAGAACAAAATTGATGAAGGATCGCACCAAGAAAGAAGTGACTGGAAGAACAAAACAAATTTTAGAAAAGACAACTTCAAGAAGAAAAGTTTCATCTCCAAGAATGTCAGTTCATCAGAAGACAACTGCGGTGAGGATTCTGAAAAGGAAACAGGTGAAGCTCTTTTCATGGCACTCAAAGAAGAAAAAATAGAAAAATAACAGGAATGTGATGAAGAAGAAATTGATGCAAAAGTAAATTTGAAAGAGGAACTAATTGCAGCTCTGGATGAATTGAAGATAGAAAGAAAAAAGAATAAGAAAATTTCAAGAAAGCTTGAGGATGCAAATGAAATCATAACCAGTTTGAAAGTACAGATAGAAGAATCCAAGAAAATATCTGAAGATCTCGAAGTGCAAATAACCATAAAAATAGATTATTGCAGCAAGCTAGAAGAAGAGACTGTTGGTTTAAGGATGCAGATAGAAGAGATGAATCGTAAAATTAGTTGTTATCACAAACGTGAAGAAAGTTCTATGAAGCTAGATAAGATCATAAATAACCAAAGGACTACAGGCGTCAAATTTGGTTTGGGCTTTGATGAAGGAGAATCATCAAATGGATCAAAGAATGAAGATAAGAAACAGATTGATCAAGAAAAATTGACTCATGCAAAAGAAAGCAATAATGCAAGGCACGAAAGGAGAATTGACAATGATGGATTCACCAATGTCACACATCAAGGAAGAAGAAGATTTATGACTCCTACGACAACATGGCAAAGACCATCACCCAGGTTCAATCATCTCTTTTCTGGTTACTATTTTAAATGCAATGGTTATGGACATAAGATTTCAGATTGCAAGTATAATGTAGGACCAAGGAATTTTACCAAGTAGAAATGTTTTTTCACCTTTGATGGATTATGCAGTAGAATGTTATAACTGTCATAATTTTGGGCACATTGCAAGAAATTGTCAAAGTACATTTGCATCAAATCAATTTTAGGGAAGAAAATTTCAACCAAATGGAATGAGACAAAATAGAAAAGTTCCCAAAAAACATGCACAAGCTACTGAAAAAGAAAATTCAAAACAAGAGCCCAAAACTATAATCAAACCAGAGTGGAGAAAGAAAGAAGAAAGGAAATCGTGTCTCCTTGGATTGAAGGAGACTACTCCTCTATTGCACTAAGCAACTCTAGGTAGCACATCCTCAGGGGGAGCAATCTTAAAGTTTTATTTTAATGCTCCTATGTATTTGTTTGGTTATTTGAGGATGAAAGGCAAGTAGTCGGGGGAGTTGTCGTATAGTTGTCAAAGTGTGTTTCAGTTCATGTAGTTGTTTGTGGAGGTACCGTGAAGGGTGGTGATTAAATTGAGAGTTGTCACCATTTGTAGTATTGCTATATGTCAGTGTTGTACTTTTGATGGTTCTTACTACCATTGTTCAAAGTTATGGTATCCGAAAGGTAAGGACTTCACCCTTATTGCGTATTCAGATGCAGATTGGGTAGGATGTGTAGGTGACAGAAAGAGTACCAGTGGAGGTGCATTCTATCTTGGAGACAGGTTGGTCGCGTGGCACAGTAAGAAACAAGAGTCAGTCTCCTTATCCACAGTAGAGGCAGAATATATTGTAGCGACAACGTGTTGTACACATAATCCGGTTATGCATTCTCGCACAAAACATATTGCTATCCGGTATCACTTTTTGAAGGAGAAAGTTGCGAAAGGTGAGGTTAAGTTGGATTTTGTTCCAACAACAGAGCAAGTAGCGGATATCTTCACAAAACCATTGCCCAAGGAAGTCTTTGAGTACCTTCGCAATAAATTGGGAGTGGTCACGCTTCCCAAGAATTGACTAGCTATCGGGACCACATTCTTAGGGGGAGCATTTGTGTATTTGTTTATCTTTTTGCTCATGTTTGTGATTTTTGCTAAGTGTAATAATTTTTGCTTGAGAATGTTGTGCATGGACTCAGGGGGAGTTTGCAGTAGCCCTTTGATATTGTTGTCAAAGGGGGAGAAGAGTTACAGGAAATTGCACGTGTGTTGCCAACAATTCCAAAGGGGGAGATTGTTGAGCAAGGTGCAACGACAATATTGTCATTGTTGTCAACATAGTCAGATAGATCGGTTGATGCAATGGATAGGAGTTCAGAGGTTACTCAGAGTATGTACAGTGATGTTAAATGCTTATGAGGATGTTTAACCATATTTTCCAAGAAGATCAAAGTGGCCCATATGCTAAAGATAAAAGAGAAGCAAAAAAGCAAAGAGAAGAAAAAATGTTGCATTTTCGCGGTCGAAAAAGCAAAGAGGAAAAAGTGTCGCGATATCGCGACATGTTGCATTTTCACGGCCAAAGAAAAGAGAAAATGCAAGGAGGAAAAAGTGTCGCGATATCGCGACATGTTGCATTTTCATGGACCAAAGCAAAGAGAAAGAGCAAGGAGAAAAAGTGTCGCGATATCGTGACATGTTGCATTTTCACGGGCCAAAGCAAAGAGAAAGAGCAAGGAGAAAAAGTGTCACGATATCACGACATGTTGCATTTTTGCGGTCCAAAGCAAAGAGAAAGAGCAAGGAGAAAAAATGTCATGATATCGCGACATGTTGCATTTTCACGGTCCAAAGCAAAGAGAAAGAGCAAGGAGAAAAAGTGTCGCGATATCGTGACATGTTGCATTTTTGCGGTCCAAAGCAAAGAGAAAAAGCAAGGAAGAAAAAGTGTCACGATATCGTGACATGTCGCATTTTCACGACTCAAAAAGGATAGGCAGGCAGAGAAACAAAAGTGTCATGATATCACGACATGTCGCATTTTTGCGACTCAAAAAGGGCAGGCAAGTAGAGAAACAAAAGTGTCACGATATCGTGACATGTCGCATTTTTACGACTCAAAAAGGGTAGGCAGATAGAGAAACAAAAGTGTCACGATATCGCGACATGTCGCATTTTTGCGACTCAAAAAGGGTAGGCAGGCAGAGAAACAAAAGTGTCACGATATCGCGACATGTCACATTTTTGTGACTCAAAAATGAACAGTCATGACCGAGAAAATGAACAGTCATGAAGGAGAAAATGAACAGTCATCGAAGGAGAAAACAAATGCATGCACAAGGGAAAAGAAAACGAACAGTCATGAAAGAGAAAATGAATAGTCATAGTCATGCAAAGAGAAAACGAACAGACATGCAAAGAGAAAATGAACAGTCATGCAAAGAGAAAATGAACAGACATGCAAAGAGAAAACGAACAGTCATGCAAGGAGAAAATGAACAGTCATGAAGGAGAAAATGAACAGTCATCGAAGGAGAAAACAAACAGTCATGACCGAGAAAATGAACAGTCATGGTAGGAGAACATGGTGTCAATTATTTGCATGTGACGTGTTTGACGAAATGCCTTCTCAAAATAAACAAAAGGAGTTACATAAAGAAGTAGTTACAATTGACAAGTGGCGTATGAGAATATGAAAGAAGGAGTTACAACTGGAGTTACAAAGAGAAAGGATGGTTATAAAAGGAGTGTTGCTTGGAGAATTTGAAGTGTGGATTTTATCTTGCGAAGAGAGCGAGAGGAGAGCGAGAAGGGTGTGTGTTGTGTGAATTGTGAGCAATGTTGGGTAAGCAATAGACCAGTCAAGGTCTTGTAAAAGTGAAGGCATTTTTATGTCAATATTCTAGTTTCAAAATTGAAGTCCAAGTTGGTGCTTGGCATCAGGGGTTGGTGCTCCTTCCAGTTGGTGCTGGTAAATCAGGGGTTGGTGCTCCTTCCAGTGGGTGCTGGTAAATTGATTGTAAAGTTGGTGCTTTGCAAAGGCTAGATTTGGATGGGAGTCCAAAAAATCATTTTTGAGGAGTAGCCAAATCGGTGAACCTCGGTACATCTTGTGTTGTGTGATGCTCTCTTGTTATACTTGCTTTATTTGGTTTTAAGTTTTCATTGTTTTGGCTTTAAGAGTTGAAGATTTAAGTTATAAAGAGCTACACCGATTCACCCCCCCTCTCAGTGTCATTGTGAGACTAATAAGATTCTCATTGCCACTTTACCAAAGTAATACTATATTGGCAGGCATCAAGTTGAAATATTCTAATTGTATTGCATGGAGAAACATGTTAATGATTACTGCACATTAAAATACTTCACATGAGTTTATCAAAGAGCAACATTTGCAATGCAAGATCATGGGATATAAGTGCCAAAGTTGGATTGAAAAGATAAATAATTTTTAGGGTTTCATTTATTCTAAGGTTTATTTTTAGTAGGAGCAATAATATTTTAATTTATTTATTTTTGGAATGATAAGCATTGATTAGTTTAATTGGAGTTATATGCTATTTATATTTAATTAAGAGTGGAGTGTTAAGGTATAAGAATTAGTTTATTTTTAAAGCTTTTCAAAAGTTTTTTTTATTCTTTGAAAATATTGAAAAATAAATATTTGCAAATCTAGTTATTTGGGAGTTAAAAGGGTTTCAACATCAAATTTAGTAAAAGTTAAATTTAAAAAACTTATTTTTTTAGTTTCTAAAGTATTAGGGAGACAAGGATTTCTACTTCACAATTTTTTTAAATTTAGAGAGTTTGAATTATTTGAATCTAGGAGCTATATGGTAGTCTACATCAAAGGAAATGTTTTTCTTAGTATTGTTTGCATATCATGGAAGAAATGTTTGAGAATGCATTCAATAATGTAGATATAGCAAATAAACTAAAAGGTTATTTTCAAATAATGATAGATTATATTGATAGGGAAGAGAAATCAATAAGATTATAAAATAACCAAGAAGACATATCATTGGATCTTGCTATTAAAAACACTTATTATAAAAGTTCATCAATCTCAAAATTAGAAACTACTAAAATTATTGAAGATCTACAACTTGTCTACAAGAAAAATAATGATAGAATAGCTTTGGTTATACAAAAGTGGTTATGCTATTTTATCAAGAAAATAGATGAACTTGAAGCTCTAAGAATGATGAATGAAGTAAAAATATCTTCAAAATATATTTATTGCAATAAAATTGGTCATGAAAAAGCAAATTGTTGGAATCTTTATCCATGTAAGTACTGTGGAAGAAAAATTCATTCATCTATTTCCTACTATTACAAGGGGAATAATTATAGAATATTTGAAAAAGCATTAATACTCAAATTAGATTGTCTATTTCAAATACTCATTTCTAAAGCATCTTCTAACAATGAATTCAAGTGTGAAATTTTTGAAGTACAAGAAGGAAAATCATTTAGAGAAAAAGGAAAGATAAAATGGGTCAAACATGATTAATTGTATCTTATAAGATAATTATATCATGTGTTACAAGGCCACTTGTATATTGAATATCATCTGAAGGATGAAGATCTAGATTGAAGACAAGTCTTCAATAACCAAATAATGTAATACAAGGGGGTGTTGGAGAATATTACATTATTTGGTACATGCTAATGTACACCTTGTAAATATTAGACTAGATTCAAGTATTAGATTAGAGTGTGAGTAGTATTTTATGTAATGTAATAATGTGTAGAAAATGCACAAGTGTCATGTGAGCAAGTGTTATATGTGTATGTGTGCACAAGTGTCTTATATGTAAGTGTGCACAAGTGTTCTTATATTAGGGAGTGCTATGTGAAGAGTCATGTCCAAGTGTGCATACAAGATAGAGTCATGTGTATGCAAGTTTCAAGTAGAGAATCCAAGAGTCATGAGACTTGGCATAAGTAAAGGAAGAGTCAAGTAACCAAAGAGTCATCCTACAATGGCTATATATTACTCCATCGTGAACATCATCTACATCGCCTACATTGTCTATATAATGAACATATAAACCATTATCATTGTATGAGAGTTTTATGATACATTTGAAAGATAAAGGGATAAGAAAGTCTGCATACATTTGAGCAATTAATATTGTAATTTGCGCTTCATGCGTTGTACATGCATGATTCAAGCTCTTACATTCATATTGTTGTTTATTAATAAATGGCATTTGATTTATTATAAGCCTTGATTTACATATTATTTGTCTCATATTATTATATTTACATCAATATATTTTATCTTGTGGAAATTAGCCTAAGTTTACATTAATAATAAAGCTTCAAAAGCCATCAAGGCATGATCTACCCCATATGTCTGTTCCACCCCATGTCTGACGATGAGGATAATATGAGAAGATAAAAATTTAATGGCACACCTAGTGGAATCCCATTGATTTATCATTGGTCCTACAATAACAAGAACAAGTTAGGCTTAGGCTTGATGAGGGTCTCTACCTATTTTGCTTGTTGACACATTCAAACTCACTTGGCAACTTTGCTCAAATAAAATACCAAATTGAGATTTTGATGAAGACCTCAGTCTATTTTATTTTAGAGAAAATGTTGTATTCACCTGGTGACTTAGATCAAGCCAAATAACCTAAAGGACTATTGGAATCCCACCACTAGATCTTCATGTCAAATCATGGATGCTTCCTTCCTTGTGATATTTTTAGCATAGAGAAAAAGAATCCACTTTTGGCCTCTAATGCCACTAGATGTATGGGATCACATTTCAACATCCACAATTCTGACCTTGCAATACTATACTATTGAAGGTCTATAAACCCTGAGGGAACATCTACAAGATATGGTCTGCTTGTACCAATTGTACAATATTATTAAGTAAAACATGGCTTTGAGGATCCTAGTGACATCATTAAGAGAAAAAGATTATAAGGGGTATGAATCTCTTTCTCTTCACTCAATTTTTGAATGGGACCATATTGCTACCCTATTCATAGATGAATTTAGATAAAGAGAGCAATCCATTTTAACTATCCATATCATTACTTCCCAACCTTCTCTCACTCAAAAAAATTACTTTTACCCAAATGACAATAATCTAGAATTAAGAAGAACAGTGCATGGAGGCAGAGGGAGTAGTGTTGTATAGGATTTAAAATAGGTTCAATGATCAGATGGGCTAAGGGATAGTAGAGGTAGTGGATCCCACTTCCTTTGAATTTTTCAAGCAAACAAGCATCCCTTCTAAACCAAAAATGAAGAGTCATTCCTCTCCAAAGATATGAAAGAGGAAAAGGATATGAGTTGGAGGTGGAAGATACATTCCAATTGGATCAATAAGAGAAATGGATCCAACATCGATACAAGTCCTACTTCACCAAGAATATTTCTCATCCCTAGTGCCAATACATTTACACCAAGGGGTTACTCAATAGTTCTAGTTCCTTGAGGGTAGGAACTTTTTCCCAAGGAACTAGAAAAAGAGAAAGAAAATAACTTGAGTAGCAAGTGGAGGGCCTCATTTGACTCCATACCCAATGAATAATACATCCTACTTTATCCATGTATATATGTACTATATGTAATATATGGGAGTAGCCCTAGTTTTATAAGATTGCAGAAGTCTAACAACTACATATATGTAAGCTTGCAGGTTGACTATTGAAAATACCACATTTGATTCTATTTCAATAATGGCATATTTTCTTGACTCTACACCCAATGGACTAGACACTAATTTTTGGGTTTCTTATCTTTAGTAGGCTAAAGAACCCCTATGAATCACAATAACTATAGTGAATTCTCACTACATGCAAAAGATGCATCATTTTTGGTGACAAGAAGCAAAATTTGAAGTGATAGACAAATGTAGATAAAAACTCTAATTAAAAAGTTATGAGAAATGGAAGGTGAAAGTCCCAAAATGCATAAGAAAATTTAAATGTATGAAAGTTAGAAATTTATAAAAGCTTTGACCAAATATGAAAGGCAAAAGTTTGAATGCATGAAGTTTCATGGTTAGATGATGAAAATTCCTAAGGTTGAAAGATGATAAAAGCTCCAATTCCAAGTGGTTAAGAGACTTCCAAAGGCTAAAACCACCCATATACCAAAAATATAGGAGAAAAAAATTTCCATTTGACTCACCCCTAAAACCCCCATAGACGGCCACAAGCCCCCCACATCCCTAGTCAGAGTTGCAACCTTGGACCCTGCACATTATGTTGAGGTGTGCAGTCTTATAGGAAGTACAATCATTTCCTATAAAAGAATATGATATATCTATTAGAAAGGATAGCAACAACATGGGAACCATAGTAGAAGCACCCACAAATATGAAATATTAAATGCAAAAAATTTTACACCCAGATTATGAGAATCCTCAAAAGGGGTAGATGGTAATAATGGTAGTAGCTCATCTAGAGATTTACAACCATTTGGTATTTATGATTCTATATCTAGATACCTTACGCAAACAAACAACTTAAATGAATATATGACCTGAAACCCATCACAACAATCATCTTAATATTTTCATGAGTTTTGGAGGAAAATCCTCCTCCTTGTAATCTATAAATAGTGGTAGTCTTAGCATTGTAAAGGATTTACAATTTTGTATAAGCATTTTCTTCATTTACCTTTGTATAGAAGTATGTAGATTTTTGAGTAGTCTTGAGGGAAACTAGAACCCCCAATCCTAGCTTAATATTTGTAATACTATTTTTCATGCATATACACACATATATATATATTAGAGGCCTATGCATCTACTTTGAGTCTATATATAGATCGCATGCCCTGACCTATCTCTTTTGTGTGTGTATGTGCTTGCATTTTTATATTTATGTGTTTATGTATGTTGAGAAGATGAAGTATTCGTGTTGGAACATTACAGTTAGAGTTGTTATAGAGGGATATTATCCGATATTTGGTGCATAACCATCCTATTAGACTAGTTTTTTTCCTTTCCACAATCTCTTTTTTTTCTCTCTTTCCCTTTTCCCCATAAGTTGTTAGAGTAGGAAGTGTGCACCCAAGATCACATCTTCTAAAGGAATCAAAATTTTTCAAAGTCCTAGAGGCCCTCAAATGAGGTTAATCTCATACTCTTGGGACTAGCTCTATTTTTTTGCTCCATGTGAGGCACAATTTTCCCCATCCATCTGGTCCACTAAATGTCCAACAACCAAGACAATAAGAGAAGATAATAGTTTAATAAAGAATTTTATGGAATATCATTGATTTATCATTGGTCTTTCAATCACAAGAAAAATATAGGCTTAGTCTTGGTGAGGGTATCTACCTATTTTTTTGTTATGAAAATATTCAAACTCACTTGAAAAATCTGCTCAAATGAACATTCAAAACAAGACACTATGGACACTAGATTGAGGTTTTGATGAATATCTTAGTCTATCTCCTTTTAGAGTAAATGTTGTATTCACCTAGTGACTCTTCTCAACCCAAATAACCCAAAGTACTGTGGTAATCCCACCACCATATTTATATGCCAACATATGAATATTTCTTTCCTCAATAGATTTTTAGCATGGAGCAAAAGAAGTACCTTGCAACATCCAATTCCACTAGATGTATGGGATGACATTATAGCATTAACACTTCTAGCATTGACATACTATACTAATGAATGTCTCAAGCCTAAGGGAACATCTATAAGATATGGTCTACTTGTATCAATTGCATAATATCATAAAGTAATACATGGATCTAAGGATACTAGCGACATCATTTAGAGGAAAATCTTGAGAGAGGAATGCCTCTCTTTCTTTACAACTAATTATTGAATGGACTATATTGCTAACCCTATTCATAGATAAAATTATAAGTATAATGAAGCGGTGGACAAATGTAGATGAAATATTTTATCAAGAAGTTTTGATAAGTGGAAGGTGAAAGTCCCAAAATTTGCAAGAAAATTTAAATCTCTAAAATTTAAAATTTTATAGAAGCTCTAACCAAATATGAAATGAAAATTTTCTAATGCATGAAGTTTCATGGTCAGATGATCAAAAGTATTAAGGTTGGAAGATGATAAAAGCTCTGATGCTAGATGATGAGAAATATTCTAAAGGATGAAAACACCCATGTTCCAAAAATGTAGGGGACCAAATTTTCCTCAAGGGATCCCACCCTCAAAATCCCCATGGAGGGCCGCTAGCCCCCCATTCCCCCTAGTTGGGGTCATTATCCCAACCTTGCATATTATTCTAAGGTGTGTAGTATTATAGGAAGTACATTCATTTACTATAAAATAATATGGTATATATCTTAAGGATAGTAGCAATATGTGATCCACAACAAAAGCACCCATAAATCTAAAGCATTAAATACAAAAATCTTCTACACCCATATTATGAGAAGCCCTAAAATGTGTAGATGACAATAATGGTAGTATTTATTCACCCAAATATTTAGAACCATTATGTATTTATGATTCCAAATCCAAAGACCTTAGGAAGACCAACAAATTAAATGAAGATATGACCCGAAACACACAACATTAGTCATATTAAAGTATTTGCATGAGTTTTGGTGGGAAATTCTCATATTCTTAGTATTACAAAAGATTGACAAATTTGTATAAGTTTTCCCTTAATTTCTCTTTTTAAAGCAGTACATAGATTTTTGAGTGGTATTATGGACAACTCAAACCCCCCCTATATATATATATATATATATATATATATATATATATATATATATATATATATATATATATATATATATATATATACTAGAGGTCTATGTGTCTACTTTGATTTCATCTATGGATCACATGCCCTGATTTATCTGTTTTGTGTGCATGTGCTTGTATTTGTGTTATTTCGAGGATATGAAGTGTTCATGTTGGTGCATTATAGTTAGAGATACTATGTGGGGGGTCTTATCTAATCTTTGGTGTATTGACACCTTGTTAGCTTAGGTTTTTTTCCTTTTTTCTATATTTATTTTTTTCTCTTGCTATTGCCCCTCCAAGATATTAGAGTAGGCAATGTGTGCCCAAGATCACATCCTATAAAGGAGTCATCCATTATTAAAATCCTATAGGTCCCAAATTGAGCTAAATCCCATGATCTAAATACCATACCTACTATGTCAATATATGTAAGGCACAATCTATCCCATCCACTTAGTCCACCCTAAATCCAAAGGTTAGGATAATCAAAGAGGATAATAGCTCCCTAGCCTTTAACAATACCTTGATCAGATCCAACACCCTTAGCCACATTGTTCTTCATGGCTCCATAACATTTCATAGTACCTCAATTAGATCCAACAATATTAGCCACAATATTCTTTATAGATCCATAACTCTCCATAGTACTTCAATCAAATCCAACACTCTCAGCTACATTGTTCTTCATAGCTCCATTGTTATCCATAATACCTCAATTGGATCCAGTCCTCTCAGGTATATTTTTTTGTATAGCTTCACATATTTCTACAATACAGTGATTAGATCTATCCCTCTTAGCCCCATTACTCTGTATAGCTTAACAACCTTCCATAGTACCTTGATCAGATCCAATACTCTACCATATTATTCTTCATAGATTCTTAGCTTTCCTTAATACCTCACTTAGATCCAACACTCTTAGCTATATTTTTCGTCATACCTCCATAGTATTACATAGTATCTCAATCAAAATCAACACTCTCAGCCATATTGATCTTCATAGCTCCACATCCTTCCATAGTACCTTGATCATATCCAACACTCTAAGCTACATTGTCCTTCATAGATTTTTATCCTTCCATAGTACCTCAACCAGATTTAACACTCTTAGCCACATTATTTTGTATATCACCACAACCTTCCATAGTACCTTTATTAGATCCAACGCTCTCAACCACACTATTCTTCATAGCTCCACAATCTTCCATAGTACCTCCAATGTTATTCCTGATTTTTTTTGTCTCTCCATAGATATTTTCTCTTTCCATCAAATAAATCAATATTCCAAAGGATCATAATTCCTCCTAAAGCTCCCCTAGCATTCACTTTTGCACCATTTCCTTTTCTCCAAATGCAATTCTTGGTAGAATCAAAGGTTTGAGAGTCAATTTTTATTTCTTGAAGTAAGAGTATATCAGGTTGGTTATCCTTCCTAAAGATCTTAACTAACCTTTGTTTGTTAGGATTTTTCATGCCCCTAACATTCCAAGAAATTATTTTCATTTCCATTTTTTTGGTGGACTTCAATCTCCTAGTGATCTTGATTAATATGTGTGCATCATTTTCTAGGTTCTTAACAATATCTCTTCTCTTAGTCTCAGCTAGAGTGAGCATTTGGCTGTATTTTTAGAATATTTTCCTACATATGCAACCTTCTTAGTGTTTCTTGTGATTCTTATGTTTGGTTATTCCTCAATATTTACTCCTTTTGATTTTAATTTTGTTATCAAGCTCAAAGGAGTTTCTTCTATTTCATTTTCAATATTAGGAACCTTGCTTGAAATAATTAAAGAATATTTAACAATATTAGGAGTGAGTTCTACCTTGGCATGTTGATCTTCCTATGGTTCCTTTGTAAATATTATTGTCTCAACTTGATCCTCAATCCTACAGTATTTTGGTTCATCTACCTCCTCTTTCTTCTTTATGCTTAAATTTTTTTTCTCCATCTAGGAATTCTCCTTTGAATACTTTGGAGTTGTATTCACCATATCTTGTCTATATTCTTTATCCTCTTATTGATGTTTTTGGTCCTCTAATGGTACATGAGTCTCCTCTATAGTGGACTGATCCTATACTTTTTCTTTTGGAGATCAAGATTTTTGTTACCTTTTGATGCTCAATACTAGATGCAAATAACCACATAATAAAATATAAATTTGCAATATAAAATATCTAATAATAACAATAGTTTACATAAATATAACTAAAAAATAACTCATAAAATAGTCACTTGAAAATTCTCATGAAAATATTGAATAGATACATGTGGAAAATTTGTCTCAATCACTATCTTTGGCATGTGTGGTTAGAAAGGAACCATAGAGTCTTTAATGAGTCTATCCATGATCATAAAACTATAGAGTCTTTAATGAGTCTATCCATGATCATAAAACTATCATTGCTAGGATCCTGTCCTTTGCCAATGAGAATGTGAACCTTATCCCTTTTGATAGTTGTAAACCTCATCTGCAAGAGACCACGATTGCTCAATATTTAAGCTTAACCTTGTTAGATGAGTCTGTGCCTAGGGTAGTCAACCCCAGATCCAATGTTAAGTGGTCTCCACCTCCTACGGGTTGGTTTAAGCTTAATTTTGATGGAGAAGCTAAGGAAAATCTTGGCAGAGCAGGTGCTGGTGGCATTGTGTGAGATCATAATGGGAATATGATGCTTGCATTTTCCAAATATTTGGGAACAAGGATGAATAACGAAGCTAAAGCTAGAGCTATGTGGAGAGGCCTTCAAATGACTCAAGACTTAGAAGGCAATTTTATCATAGAAGGAGACTCTATGCATGTTATAAATCTCCTCAATAATTGGAAAACACCTCCTTGGAGGATTAAAACAATTGTTGAAGAGGCTAGGATCATTTTCCAGGGAAGACAGGAGAGAAAAGCCCAACATGTCTTTCGGGAAGCTAAAAAAATTACTGATAAGCTAGCCAGTTTGGGTGTCGATGGTGACAGAATTTTCAAATGGGAACACGGTGTCCCGAGTGAAGTAGAGGAGCTTATTCAACAAAAATGCCAAGAATGATAGTCAAATTTACCAATAGAAAAGGCACTGTAAGTTTGAAGGCTAGGAGTATTCCCATCTCTTTTTGAATTGGACATAATAAAAATTATCTGAGCTATCAGTCTTCATGGATGTTGCTTGGAAATACCACAAAGACTAATGGGGATAGTCACATGTTAGATAACATGGCTCCTAGTCATATTAGTAATTTGAGGTTGGTTGATAATCACAGGGAAGGAAAGAAATGACAATATAAGACTTCGAACCAAAGCCATGTGGACCACTAGATAGCCACCGCCATAAATATAGCCAGCAAGTTCACTTCTCCAAGGTTGATTGGCCAAGATAGTATGTGGTACCAAAGCATGTCATATACGGAAGAAAGCAATTACCAAAGAATTATTAAGAGTAACTGTCAATCCAGAGCTTGTGGGAGTTTTATTGGTACTCTGCTATGTGTATCTACAAATTTTTGTTTCTCCATTGTCTCAAGGAAGAGATCCGTGTCTATTTATTTTTTGTAATTATGATGCATGTGTGTTTTCTTAGGGTATACCCAAAATGTTGTACGGGAAGTTTCCTTTTGATAACAAGATATGTGCCTTATCGGATGTAATGGCTTTGGCGGCATGTAGATTTTACATAAATAGGATCCTTAGTAAGGATATGTTCATCAAAAACCCTAGGCTGATTTTTGTAAAAGATTTTGGGTCAACCTGTAAAACCCGATATTAATGCTATAGTATCTTATCTACCATAAAAAAAAAGGTCTACTAATGCATGCTATGTGCAATGCACTTTCAACCTCTATGTTCTCTCTTTACAATGCTCAGTCACAAATATATAATAGAATGTGACTCTTGATATGGAGCACTCTTGACCTTCACTCTTCTTTGAAACTCTTCACTTCCCTATTCTAAGGATACATGTGCACTCATACACAATGGACACTTGTCAACATTTACACTCATAATACTTGCACACTTAAATACATGACACTTGTGCATTTCTTGCACATTATTACATTATGCAAAATATTTACTCGCACTCTAATCTAGGACACACACCTAATCTAATATTTACAATGATATACCCAAGATGGTACATTAGCATGTACCAAATAATCTAATATACTCCAACACCCCCTTTATTACATTATTTGGTTATTTAAGGCTTTTGTCTTCAATACAATCTTCATCTTGATCTAACTTTGTAATGGATTGAACCTTGATATGATTATTCTTCCTTTTGATTGTCTTAATCATTTTCTTGTTTGATTTATAAATGGCTTTGAAATGCAACCTGTTTTTGTCCTCTCATCTTTTTCATCTTGAATTTTGGATTGACCCAACATTTTATATGGTAGAGTGATTCTTGATTCTCACTTCTTGTAATCTATCTTTAAAAATATTCAATAGTGTTATTTTGAACAAAAAAACGATTTTGAGATAATCCAATTGATTCTAAAGCATATAATCCATTTAATAATTGATCTTGTAGCTTCTATTTCATTTTTATTTTTAATGAGACACGTATTGACTCCATTTATATATCTAAACTCAATCATCCTTTTGCTTCCTACCAATTTGGCCATGTTAATCTAGGAATATACATCACATTATGTAACAAAATTTTTAAAAAATATGTACTAGGTGTCACACACCCACTTCCATGCACAAAATAGGTTTTTCCATCTACAATTTTCAACCCAAAGTTATCTTTCACTTCTAGACAATCAAACCATTGTAGATTGCTTGTCATATGATGAATAGTACTAGAATCTATGTACCAAAGATCTTTATCTTTTTGAACCATATGGTTATCACTATTTGATGTTATCTTGCAATGTTGGTAAGAATTATGAAGAATATTGTGATTTTGAATTCTTCCATAATGTTTTCTATGTTGATAAGTCTGTCTTAACAATTTTTCCATCAATTTACTTTAATGTAGCCTACATTATAGCTCCCTAGATAATTATTTCTAGTTTATAAATTTCAAAAATATTTGTAGTTGACTAATTTATATCTCATAGATTCTTGAATAACAAATTTAAAATTTTAGAAAAACAATTTGATGTTGAATGCCTTGTATCTCCCAAGTTTTGAGTGTATGATTCTAAAATTCAAAATTCATTTTTTCCTTATGCCTTCATAATTAGAAATTTAGCAATTTAAAAAATGATATTTGCAAATTTAATATTTCTAATTGATGTAGAAAACTTATTTCTCCAAACTTAAATTATTTGTAAATATTATAATTTAAATTGCAAAATTGGATAGAATAATCACAAAACTTGTAATTCAACCTGCAAAATTCTTCAAAACATTTTAAAATATTTTAATAAGAATTCTAAGGTATTTATTCTCCAATTTGATGTCTTATCTCTCAATAGTTTATTTAATCTATGATTAAATAGATTAATTAACCTTAACCTTAGAAAAAATTAACTCAAACACACCTTATTACTTCTAAACCTTTGCATAAATTAAACTTAACTTGAATTTATTACCTCCCTTATGAGGCACATAAAAATTGTAGAGTCACTCAATGTTCAACTTTCAAAAATTTCACTTCCTAATGAATCTTCCACAAACTAACACACTCAACTCCTTCTCTTCAAGCGTATTGAATGCCTATCATATGAGACTTGGCTCCCATGCATTTATGGTATGTAAGAGATGTTTCATTCTCCCATGAAGGTGGTTGGTGCTCCTCCTTCCATTATGACATGTGGCACTTGGTATTTTCAACTCCAAATGGTGCTCTCCAACCTAACCATAACTAATCTATTCCTTTCACCAAAAATACCACAAATAGTCTTTTGTAAGAATTTTTTGAATGATGGCTCTTCTATCCAAAGTGTTTCAAACTAATATTGCAAAACTTTGACTATTGCTCTTACAATACTCTCTTTGTATTCCTCCTTGCTGCACATTTGTTGTAAACCTATATTTTCAACCTCCCTTATGGATATTTATTCATGTCTCTTAGACTCCTTCCAAAATCCCTTCAACTCCTTTCAGGTAGCATTCAATCTTGGCACAAATTATAATGTAAATGGAAGTTTGGTTTCCTCTGAATGGTGATTGTGCTTCCTTCAAAGGCTACTACAAATAATACACTCATCCATGGCTCAAAAAATGATCTATCTCCTTGCTACAATGTTCTATCTTCTTGTGGTGGCTTTCAAACAGTACTTTGTCTTCTTCGGTTACACTCTATCTCCTTGTGGTGGATCCTCCTTTCAAACTCAATGGATCTTCCTCAAGCTCGGTGGCTCTTCTCCATTGCATGGTGGTTCTTCCTCAAGCTTGATGTCTTTTCTTCAAGTTCGGTGGCTCCTCTCCTTTGCTTAGTGGTTCTTCCTTTACTTCTCTTCATTCATTCAATGCTCTATTCTACAACTTTTTGCACTATACTATATTTGCTATATTCCTTTGATATTTTGCTCCTTTTCTAGCTTGAAGATAATATTTTACACTCCAGTTAACATGTAATTTTTTGCAACCTGATGTAGTTTTTATGGTAATAAATATGATTTCTTCCTTAACTTTAAGACATAAACCTCAATGCCTCTTTTGTTGTGTTTTAAAACCTTGAAAGTAGTGCTTGCAAACTTAGTATAAAAACTCTTACAAATGCTTAAATAAGATGCACTTTTAATACCACTTTTGCAAACCTTTTTTTTCTTCCTTTTTAGCTTACTTTCTTGTTGAACTTGCTCACTTTTTTCTATCCAAAACTTGTTGTCCAAAACTTTAAATTTACAGCTTTTCTTCTTCTCTAAATGCTATCCAAAATCTTCCTTTTCTTCTTTCAATTTGCTATCAAAAAACTCTAAAATTTACAAATCTTATTTATCCTCAAAACACTGCCCAAAAATGCTCTACCGACAAGGACACAACTTGCATTATCGGTGATGAGACCTGGGTTCAATCCCCATGGTGGATGTGTATGAGAAGTATTACTCAAAATTTTTTTTGTTGTTTTCTCCTTCACCTTGCTGTCTAAAATTTCTAAAATTTGCAGCTCTTCTCCTACTTTAAATTCTACTCAAAATTTGTTGTCTTCATATTCAATTTTCTGTCTAAAAATACTAAAATTTGAAGCTCTACTATCTCCTCCAAATGCTGCCCAAAATACTTTCAAATGTTGTCCAAAAATTCTGCTCTTTCTCCTTAAATTTAAACCTTCTAAAAATTTAATGGTCGCTTGCAAAAATGTTAATTTGTGGCCTCTTCAATATCTAAAATCTCCTCTCAAATATTTTTTATTTCAATATTTAACTTTGAACTTCTTTGCTGGCCTATTATTCAAGATTCTCTATGTCATGAAGTCTTAAAAAATCCTTCTCAAAATTTGACAAACTTCTTGCCAAATATTTCCTCCTTCAATCGGTTTCACAAATCCTTATGGGCTTATCATCCGATAGCGATGATTGTCCCAAATTTGATGTGATTACCTTATTTTAGGAGCTTCTTCTTTCTTCAATCTTCTAACTTGAAATTTCTTCAAAAAACTTCTTCAATGACCACTTTTCCAATTTTCCAATAGGGTTTCTCTTACCTCTTTCTTTCTTCTCTTTTCAGTTTGTTATGGGACCTCTTCTCTTGGGTCTCCTCTTTCTCCAATTCTCCAATAGAGCTTCTATAACCTCTTCCTTTCTTCTCTTTTCAATCTATTATAGTACCTTTTCTCTTGGGTCTCCTCTTTTTTCAATTCTCCAATCTCCTATGGGACTTCTTTCTTGTATCTCCTCAATCTTCAATTATCTAATCTCTTATGGGACCTATTTCTTGGGTCTCCTTTTTATTCAATTTTCCAATCTTCAATCTTCAATGGGACCTTTCTCTTAGGTCTCCTTAATCTTCCAGTATACTCTTTTGTTGTAGTTCCAAAACCAATTCCTGCATGAGGAAAGCACATAGACTTTCAAGCAATCAAATGTGAAATTCTTCTCTATCCATTGTAGGAAGCTTCTCAACTTTTGAGAATTAATTTTCTGCAACAAAAAATTAGACAATAATAATAAAATACATCCAAATATTCAAAATTTTTGAAATCACTTAATTTCACTTGTTATTTTCAATCTAGTGGTAAAAACTATATTGTAGTTTACCTTCTATTCTGAATTTATTTTTGGAATAGATAAAATCAATCTATCTAAAATTTTCAAATATTGAATCTTTGCTCTTCATTGGTTGTCCTTCAACCTAGTGGTATTAATTTCTTGCTTTCACTAGTTTTTCTTCAAGACAATGGAAGTCTAATCTTCTTTGGTTTTTCTTATCCAGAGGTAATATCTTCAAAATCACCAGTTTCTCCTTATCTAATGAAAATACTTATCTTCGTTGGTTTTGGTTATCTAGTGGTAATATCCTCAACTTCACTGGTTTCTCCTTAACCAGTGGAAATGCCCTTAGAGTTTTTGCAACTTAAAAAAAAAATTGTGCAAGAAAAACTTCTTGTAGCTCTAATACCACTATTAGCTTTTGATGCTCAATATTCAATGCAAATAACCACAAAATAAAATATAAAGTTACAATATAAAATATCCAATAATTACAATAGCTTACACAAATATAACTAAAAAATAACTCATAAAATAGTCACTTGAAAATGCTCATGAAAAGACTAAAAATGATATGAACAAAGGTCTACTAATGCATGTTATGTGCAATACACCTTCGATCTCTCTTCTCTCTCTTTACAATGCTTAGTCACAAATATATAATAGAATGTGACTCTTGATATGGGGCACTCTTGACCTTCACTCTTCTTTGAAACTTCTAACTTCCCTATTCTAAGGACACCTGTGCACTCTTACATAATGGAAACTTGTGCACATTTACACTCATAATACTTGTACACTTAAATACATGACACTTGTGCAATTCCTGCATATTATTACATTACATGAAATATTTACTCACACTCTAATCTAGGACACATAACTAATCTAATATTTATAATGATGTACCTAAGGAAGTACATTAGAATGTAACAAATAATGTAATATACTTCAACAATATTTCCACTCTCCATTCCATCAACCATAAGTTTTTTTTTCCATTTTGCTCCTTATATGTTTTTGATCATGTTTTCTTTATTGGAAAGTTTCTAGCTAGATGTCCTATTTTGAGTAATTATAGCATCTGAAAGGTTCAATCTCATATTAAGTCATCTAATAAAAAATTCTAAACTTGGATGGTAATTTAATGGAGGATGGTAGCTCCTTACCCATATCTATGACTAAACAAATTCAATCAAAGATAATTATTTTCCTATGTTTAGTTGATAAATCGAAGGCTACAAAAATGTTCCACTAAGCTTACAATACCTATCAAGACATCATAATCCTAGAACTACTAAGGAAGGACTACAATTTTTATCCAAGGAGGTGCCACATTAATATTTTTCATGTTATGGTCGAAGCTAGGTCTTCATTTTCTCATGAAAACTCTAGCTTTACCCATTGACCATGGGTCATCCAAAATTTTTTTACTATAGTCTTACTAGGCCAAGAAGGGTACCAAAAATAATCCTTTAGATAGTGTAGATATTTCTAAATAACCCTTTGGTTTCCATATAAAAATAGTCCATTTTTCTAGTCTTAAAGTTGGATCTTAGCTCCAATGAATTTTCCAATTAGACAGTTGTTCATTCTTAGCATATATCTATCCACTAGTTTGTTTGGAAACTTCACTATCAATCCCTCTATAGCTTAAGATTATCAAATATTTATCTTTTGAATATTCACCTTTATCTTCTTTCATTATATCATTCTATCAAGTCTACTTTGGTAATAGTTAGACCTCTTCTTCATTATCCTTCAGTTAATGAGGAACACCCTTAGAATGTGGGACTTGAAATTCCTCAATCTATGTTGACCACCCTTGGTAGGAAATTTTATAGGTCAGGTTTGAGGTGTTCAAAATTTTAAATATATTTCCATTCCTTGTTATACCAACTTTTTTATAAAAAATAAATTATGTTCTAATTGCACTTATACCCATTTAATTGTTCCATCTTGTTCTTTTACCTCCTCTGATGATCTCTCCTTTATTATAAGATTTCTATTTCAATTATCTTTCTTGTTCCTCTATTACCACTCCACAATGGTTTTATTTGGATTTGTAGCCATGAGGTTACTTCCATTCCTAAAAAGGATACCTTATCTCATGACCCTCCCTAATGGATCTTGTGACACAAAAAACAATGTATTAATTGATGGAGCTTTAATACCCGATTTTGTGCAATTAAGTAGTTATGCGATGTTAGTAGATGTTGAAGAACATGATACTGCTTACAAATTGCCAATGTGTAGGATTAGGTACACTTGTAAGTGGAAGAATTTGGGTCATCCACCAAGGTGAGGGTACTTGAGGTTGGGGAAATGATGATAAGGCAAATCGAGGGTAACATTGATGGATACCTTCATATAGATATTCATTCGGTAAGTAGATAATCGTCAATAGCTAGCCATATTGAGCCCTATATTGATAGCCTAGTAGCTATTGTAAGTTCTAGAGGCTGAGATAGGTGACTAAATTGATGGAAAGATTCCCCTCTTTGTTTGTTGCACATGCTTGATTGTCTTTTACTTCAACACTATTTGTCTCAATGATTTGGGAAGTATGGATAAATAGGTTGTCTTCATAACTCCTTGTATGTTTAGGAAAATAGTGTGATAAAGTAAATGTTTTATTTTAAATGATAGTAAGTTTCATTTAAATTTTATAAATGTTTTATTTATAAATATAGTAAGTTTCATTTAAAATTTATAAATGCTTAATTTTAAATGATAGAAAGGTTCATTTAAAAATTAATGAAGTTTGTATTTTAAATACCAATATATTTCATTTGATAGAGTAGATGCTCTAATGTAAATGATAATATAACTTCAAAAAAGGAAATAATGGACTATTTAAATGATGAATGAGTTTCATTATAAATAGAAACTAACCATTATTTTTAGATGATAAAGTAAATATCATTATTAGTTGTTTTATTTATTTAATAAAATGATAATAAATGATTTTATTAATTTAAACAACAATGCTAATTTTATTTCATGGGAAACTACCCAAGAGATCTTGTTTTAATATTGTTAAATAAATAAAGAGATCCTAGTCGGCTAAGTTGAGTGAAGAACTAGAAACTTCATGCCACTGATGTTAGGGAGTTTCACACCTACCAAAATGTGGGTGAATGACTTAAAGGAAAGGATATCATATCTCAATGTGGTGGGTAAATATAGGATAGGAGTTATGTTTTGTAGAGGAGTGCATTGATGAGCTAGTGGGAGCATTGAAAGGAACGCGGTCCCTTATGGAAGAAGGAGGAAAATTCTAAAAAAAATGGAGTTGATGGGAGATAGCTCTCACTGGAAAAGAATAGAGGAGCTCTGTGAAGCTTGATGAAGAGACTAGAACTCACAGTCACACAATACGAAGGGAAGAACATTGCTAATTTTGGAGGATTTCAAGTTGGTAGATTGCATAAACCTTATTTTTCATGGTTCAAATGAATAAGCCTAGTTGTTGGCTAGGAATCACCTCCTCTTTATAAGTAGTGTGGGTTGTATGTTTGTCCATGCTAACTCAAGAGAACTTCTTATCTTTGTGCACATCTAGTTGGTTTATTTTTGTTGGTGGAGTAGATCAGGTTACTTTAATTTAGTTTACCTATCCTCCCCCCATGGAGAAAGCAATTTTTCGTCCTCCCTAACTATTTTCTAGGATGTTGTGTTCGACTGTGCTTTATGTTAGAGTCTAACCACATGTGTTGAATGATTTTGTCACTGTTAGTGATGATATCGTAGAGTTATCCTTGTAGCATGTTTGTCACTATTAGCGATGATGTAAAGTGCTCCTTGTAATGTGTTTGTTGTTGTTAGCGATGATGTCATGTAGTGCTCCTTGTAAGTGTGTTTATTACTACTAGCGATGATGTCGTGTAATACTTTTAGTAAGTGTGTTATCTCTGTTAGTAATGACGTCATGTAATACTTCTTGGAAGAATATTACCATTGCTAGTGATGATGTCGCGTGGGATAGCAACTATTGGCTAGTACCAACCGTGACCAGTACCCTTGTAAGGTACGTCTATCATGTGCTATGATAGGGTAAACCCCCCTTCATCTTAGAAAGTACTTTCCCCTTTAAAACTAGTTGACATGGAGTCAGACCATGATTGGTGGGTTTCACTATACATCTTGGGGAATATAGAGAAATGGGTCGTCTATCTTCAACCTGTGTTGAGGGTGGGTGTCGTACATCGTGTACTTTTATTTTACACCCTATGTTGAGTAACTTGTTGTGTCCATTGCGGTCTAGCGCTAGTGATACTACCCTCTTGTGGTAGAAATGGGTGTTTCTTAAGTCATCGGGCAGATAGTTACTTAAAGTATGGCTTCATGTTAGAATTCGTTGGACTCATGCTCATTGCAATGATACTTTATAATTAATCGGATGTTGAATTATTTGATTAATGTAGAGAGACTTTATAATTAATTGAATATTGAAGTATTTGATTAATGTAAAGAGATCTTATGATTAATTAATATGAAATTATTTAGTTAACAGAAAAAGTAGACCATATGACTTTGTAATTAATCAGATAGGGATTTATTTGATTAATGTAAGAGAAGAACATATGACCTTATAAATATGAAATTGGTTTGTTTTGTAAATTAAGGGTATGAGACTTTAATTTATGAAATGAAAAGAAAAGGGTTTATTTATGGATTAAAGTAGTTGGATTTAATTTAATAAATAAATATGAAATTGGTTTGTTTTGTAAATTAAGTGTATGGGACTTTAATTTATGAAATGAAAAGAAAAGGGTTTATTTATGGATTAAATTAGTTGGCTTTAATTTAAAAAATAAATATGAAATTGGTTTGTTTTGTAAATTAAGGGAATGAGACTTTATTTTATGAAATTATTTATACCTGGGAACACCAAGGACGATGCTCAGGTGATGGCTAATATATTTTCCAAGGAAGTATTATGATTGCATGGGTTTCTTGAGGTAATCATCTCGAACAGGGATTCCAAGTTTACTTATAAGTTTTGGAAAGACATTCATCAGGAAATAGGCACGAAGCTGAACATGAGTTCGACATGCCACCCTAAGATAGAAAATCATACAAAGTGGGTAAACCAAGTACTAGAAGATATGCTTCGCATGTACTACATGGATCATAAGTCTCGTTGAGAATACTACCTACCTTTGGTAGAATTCACCTATAACAACAGGTATCACTCATATTTGGGAATGGCACCTTTCGATGTTGTGTATGGATGAAAGTGTAGAACAAAATTTTCATGGGATAACCTAGAGGATAGAGTTGTGATTGGACCAGAAATGGTTAGAGAAATGAAAGACCAGTTTAAGGTAATTAGGCAAAGACTCAAGGAAGTTGTTGATAGGAAAAAGAGTTATGTCTATTTAAAGGGAACTCCAAGGGAGCACTATGTGGGAGAAAAAGTGTTCCTAAGGGTCAAACCAATGAAAAATATGATCAAGTCCATAAAATTAGATCCACGATTTGTAGGACCCTTTGAAATCACTGAAAAAATAAATTCAGTTGCATACTGACTTGCTTTACCTCCTAATATTTCAAAATCCATGAAACTTTCTACATATATTTGATTAGAAAATATATTGCTGACCCTAAACATGTGTGGGATGTTTCTAATTTGCAAATGGTAAATCCAGATGCAATTGAAGTAATGCTAGTAAATATTCTTGAGTAAGACTATGCGAAATCAGACTCTTGAGCAATGTAAGGTCAAATGGGACCATTTATCTAAAAGGAATGCCACTTGGGAGAAGGTGATAGATATGCAAAAATATTTTCCCTTTTTGTTTGAAGATCTCTAAAATGTAATAATTTACTTTTTACTTATGGTTGTGATTGTATATAACTAGAAAACACTAGGCTGACATTTAGTCCTAGTGGGGGAGGATGTCATGACCCTCCCCAATGGACCTTGTGACACAAAAAATAATGTATTAATTTATGGTTCTTTAATACTTGATATTATGCAATTAAGAAACTATACGATGTTAGTAGATATTGAAGAGCACGATACTACTAACAAATTGCCAATGTGTAGGAACAAGTACACTCATAAGTGGAAGAATTTGGGTCATACACCAAAGGCGAGGGTAATTGAGGTTGGGGAAATTATGATAAAGCAACTCAAAGATAACATTGATGGATACCTTCATATAGGTATGCATTCGATAAGGGGATAATCGTCAATAGCTAGCCACCTTGAGCCCCAAATTGATAGCCTAGTAGCTATAATAACTTCTAGAGACCGAGACAGGTGATTAAATTGATAGAAAGATTTCTCTCTTTGTTTGTTGCACATGCTTGATTGTTTTTTTACTTCATCACTATTTGTCTCAATGATTTGGGAAGTATGGATAGATAGGTTGTCTTCATAACTCCTTGTATGTTTAGGAAAATAGTGTGATAAAGTAAATATTTTATTTTAAATGATAGTAAGTTTCATTTAAAATTTATAAATGTTTTATTTTAAAAGATAGTAAGTTTCATTTAAAATTTATAAATGCTTAATTTTAAATGATAGAAAGGTTCATTTAAAAATTAATGAAGTTTGTATTTTAAATACCAATATATTTCATTTGATAGATTATATACTTTAATGTAAATGATAATATAACTTCAAAAAAGGAAATAATGGACTATTTAAATGATGAATAAGTTTCATTATATATAGAAACTAGCCATTATTTTTAGATGATAAAGTAAATATCATTATTAGTCGTTTTATTTTCTTGATAAAATGATAATAAAATATTTGTTTACTTTAAACAACAATGTTGATTTTATTTCATGGGAAACTACCCAAAATATCTTGTTTTACTATTTTTAAATAAAGAAAGAGCTCTTAGTTAGCTGAGTTGAGCGAAGAACTAGAAACTTCATGCCACTGATGTTAGGGTGTTTCACGCCTACAAAAATGTGGGTAAATGACTTAAATAAAAGGAGTTAATATCTCTCTGTTGCGGGTAAATGTGGGATAAGAGTTACGTTTGGTAGAGGAGCGCATTAATGAGGCAGTGTGATAATTGAAGGGAACGTGATCCCTTATGGAAGAAGGAGGAAAATCCTAAAAAAATGGAGTTGTTAGGAGATCACTCACTGGAAAAGAACAGAGGATCTCTAGGAAGTTTGAGGAAGAGACTGGAACTCACAGTCATGCAATATAAAGGCCATCCCTAAAAAGGGAAGAACCTTGATGACTTCAAAGGATTTCAGGTTTGTGGATTGCATAAACCTTGTTTTTCATGGTTCAAATGAATAAACCTAGTTGTTTGCTAAGAATCACCTCTTATTTGTAAGTTGTGCGGGCTAGACGTTTGTCTATGCCAGGTCAAAATAACTTCTTATCTATGTGTGCCTCTAGTTGGTTTATTTATTTTGGTGGAGTAGATTGAGTTGCTTTGTTTTAGTTTGCCAATCCTCCCTCCATGGAAAGTAGTTTGTTGTCCTCCCTAACCATTTTCTAAGATGTTGTGTTCGATTGTGCTTGATGTTAGAGTAGAACCACATGTATTGGATGAGTTTGTCTATGTTAGCAACTATTTCGTGTAGTGCTCCTTATAACATGTTTGTCACTGTTAGCGATGATGTCACATAGTTCTCCTTGTAATTTGTTCATCATTTTTAGTGATGATGTCATTATGTGCTCCTTATAAGCATGTTCATCGTTGTTAGTGACAATGTCATGTAGTACTTTTAATAAGTGTGTTATCTCTGTTAGTGATGAGGTCGCATAATGCTTCTTGTAAGCATATTACCACTTCTAGCAATGATATCGAATGGGATAAAAACTGTTGGCTAGATCCAACCATGACAAGTGTCCTTGTAAGGTATGTTTGTTGTGTGTTATGATAGGGTATACCCCCTTCATGTTAGAAATGAATTTACCCTTTGCATCTGGATAACGTGGATTCAGACCATGATTGACGGGTTTTGCCATACACCTTGGGAAATATAGAGGAATGTGTCCTCTATCTTCAACCTATGTTGAGAGTGGTTATTTTCCACCGTGTACTTTTATTTTGCATCCTATGTTGAGTAACCTATTGTGTCCCTTGTGGTCTAGCACTAGTCATTTGGTCAGACTGCCCTCTCATGGCAGAAATGGATGCTGCTTAAGTCATCGGGCGAATAATTAATTAAAGTATGGCTTCATGTTAGAAGCCTCTAGATTCATGCTCATTGTAATGAAACTTTATAATTAATCGAATGTTAAATTATTTTATTAATGTAGAGAGACTTTATAATTAATTGAATATGGAATTATTTGATTAATGTAAAGAGACTTTATGATTAATTAATATGGAATTATTTGGTTAATGGAAAAAGTAGACCATATGAATTTGTAATTAATCAAATAAGGATTTACTTGATTAATGTAAGAGAAGAACATATGACCTTATAAATATAAAATTGGTCTGTTTTGTAAATTAAGGGTATGGGATTTTAATTTATGAAATGAAAAGAAAAGGGTTTATTTATGGATTACAGTAGTTGGATTTAGTTTAATAAATAAATATGAAATTGGTTTGTTTTTTAAATTAAGGGTATGGGACTTTAATTTATGAAATGAAAAGAAAAGGGTTTATTTATGGATTAAATTAGTTGGCTTTAATTTAATAAATAAATATGAAATTGTTTTTTTTTGTAAATTAAGGTTATAGGACTTTAATTTAAAAAATGAAAAGAAAAGTGTTTATTTATATATTAAAGTAGTTGGTATTAATTTAATAAATAAATATAAAATTGGTTTATTTTGTAACTTAAAGGTATGGGACTTTAATTTATGAAATAAAAACAAAAGGGTTTATTTATGGATTAAAGTACTTGGCTTTAATTTAATAAATAAATATGAAAATGGTTTGTTTTGTAAATTAAGGGTATGTGACTTTAATTTATGAAATGAAAAGGAAGGGATTTATTTATGGATTAAAGTAGTTGACTTTAATTTGATAAATAAATATGAACCTAGATTATTTGGCAATTAAGGGTATGGAACATTGATTGTTGAATAAGGGTTGAGTCATTTATTACAAGGCAAGTAATCTAATGTATTGTTGAAAGACTCTCATAGGAGCTTGAGAGGAGAAAAAGAAAGAGTAGTTTATATGATATCAACTATGCATTAGATAGTTGGATTGCTTGGGTTGATTGTATAGTTGCAATTTGGAAATGAAATGAGTAAATGCATTTAGAAGCATGTCTATCTTGAACTATGAGTGTCTTGATCCCCTACTATCCTCACTTGATCGATGGAAGAGCGGGAGGACCAAAGTTACAGATGGACCAATGCACAAGTTTGTTCTCTACTTTACATCTTGTTTATTTATGCAAATAGATTAGATTTGTGGGGAGATTTTCCCAATGAAATTGATGTAATGTATTGTTTAAGAGTATGGAGGTTACCATACACATTTATGTAAAAAATGACCCCTGTGGAAAATCCATCTTTGTATTTTATTTGATATTGTGAATGTATCTAAATCCTTTCTATTGCATGTTTATTTTTTAATTATTGTTCCATATTTCTAGATATCTTTTATATGTTTAATGAATTATGTTTTGTTAGATTTTGCATCTAGATCTATCTTTTATTTTCTTGTTTGAATAGCTTTTTATAAGAATTCAGTAGTAAGTTCTAGGGTGAACTTAAAGGATAACCTAAGGGCTTGAGACCCCCTTAGGGAGAATGTTAACTAGGTTTATATAAGATCGTACCTGAGTTAATATAGCTTGTCAGAGGACAAGATTGATAACTTAACTCATAGTACATATAGCATACCTATGCATAATGGCTTGCGTAGAATATGGAGATGCATGTACACCTTCTAATAACTGAAGGTGGTAAGTCTAGCTCATCAAGGATGATGAGATGGATGGACTTATGTGCATAACATGAGATATGCCTATGTAGAAGGGACTTGCATGAAGGGAATATTATGTGGTATAGTTATTGAGAAACTTAGAGGTTCTATTAAACATTAAGTCAATCTAAGGTTGGTTAGGGGTTTATGAATCCCTCTCCTTAGTCGTAAAAAAAAATATTTTTATTTTTGTGTGTTTTCTTGTTTCTTGATTTTAGGGTCGTTACGCCCTAGCTCTCCTACTTTGAATCGATTATGTTTTCCATTGCAACCCTAGATGTATATCTCATAGTTTGTTCCTTCATATTTCTAAAGCTTTTATTCTCCATTGTAATCCTAGCTCATAGATGTTGTAACTCATGCCATTGTATTTTTGCAGCTTTTATTCTCCATAGTATCCCTAGCTCATAGATGTCATAGCTTGTGTTGACATGTTTTTAGGGCTTCTATTTATCATTGTAACCCTAGCTCATAGATGTCATAACTTGTGTCATTGTGTTTTTGGAATCTTTTGTTCTCCATAATAACCCTAGGTCATAGATGTCATAGCCCATGATGTCATATTTTTGGATCTTCTATTTTCTACAATAATCCTAGCTCATAGATGTCATAGCACGTACCATCATGTTTTTGGATATTCTATTCTCCATTGTAACCCTAGCTCAAAGTGATTTTGATCGTAATATCTTAAAAAATGAAGTCATTGGAGTTTTAAAGGGATGGGTTTCATTGTATTGAACATGTAGGGTATATATTTGGACCTAATATTTTTTAAATAAGGTCTTTATCTTATAATTTCTTAAATTAAGGTGTCATAGTTGGAAGGGAGTTTTAAGCAAATGAGATATAGTACGAGGGAAAGAATATTATGGTGCTAAAATCACCAAGTTTTTAAATCTTGGAAAATATACTAAATTTAGATATTTTTCTATAAATAAGAAGATTTAAAGGAGAATTAACCCATACCAATAATACCTTTAGGATATTCTCTTTACAAACACGTAAAACAAATCTTGCAAAAGAGAGAAAATGTTTGCGCTTTTGTAGGTTATGGATGCAATAATGTGCTTAACACATGACATCTAGAGTGTCAAAGTGCAAATGTCACTCCACATCTAAAACTCGCATGCTTGAATATGTATGGGCATGTTTAGCAAAAATGCAACTCTCTTTGATATTAAGTTAAATGTTAATATCTATATTTATATGTTTTGCATGCCTTACAAGCAATCTTTCATGTGGCCTTTTTAGTTGTAGAAACATCATGTTATTTGGTCCCTTTGCTTATTCTCAAATTTAAATTCATTGTGTCACGTACATTTTGCATCTATACACAAGGGTTTTCCACCTTTATAGGCATGGCTCCCAAATATACCACTAGCATAGTCACCATACATTTAATGCTCACATATCATTCTTTTTATGTGCTTTTATGCAATTAATTTTCCATATACTAGGTTGTTATAAATATATAATTACCCCTAGTAAAACATTTTACTATCTCAACTTTTTAATTATGAAGCATGCACAATTTACATTTTTTTGGTCTCCCCTACCCAAAGATATTTTTAC
Organism: Wollemia nobilis; assembly: GCA_028583015.1. Classification (NCBI taxonomy): domain Eukaryota; kingdom Viridiplantae; phylum Streptophyta; class Pinopsida; order Araucariales; family Araucariaceae; genus Wollemia; species Wollemia nobilis. The sequence continues at coordinate 1,611,184 of JAQPPZ010005362.1, read as the reverse complement.
CATGTGTCTTTAGCTTAGTCTTTTTTAGCATTTTTTTTTTTGAACAAGAGTTTGGTAAGGGTTTTATTTTCTTACTTAGCTAGCTTATCCTCAATATTATAAATTCCCTTATTTTGCTAATATATGTGGGAATTTTCTTCAATTTTTTGATATTATAGCATAGACATGGAATTTATTAGGAAATGATGAGTTGTATACACTTCAAAAAAATTAAATCAATTACATCAAGAACACTTCTGAGAATATTTTTGAGAAGAAATAAGAACTAAAAGAGAAAACTTTCCAAATTCCAAAATTCTAAGAAGACTAATCCAAGCTTGGAGGAAAGGGAGTTGCCTAGTTAATATCATAATATTTTAAGGAAGAGAAATTCTGGAGATTAAAATTGAGATAAATTTGGTTAAAATAAAGAGATAAAATATTGTTTCTTCATAGGATGGCAATAGTACAAAGATCCACATCCAAAATTAGTAAAATTAAATAAGTAGAAGGGGTTTAAATTGAATGCCAAAGATAAATTGGAAAGGAAGCAAGGTTTTTCCACTAGAATATTCTAGGATAATAGGAAATTGAAGTTCTTAATTATAAACTATTATAAAAAGTACCTTCAATTATAATAGTTGAAGACAATAGCAAACTAATCAAACCTATTAATTTGGAAGAAGTTCATTCATCTCTTTTATCTTTTGATAAGGATAAATCCCTAGGTCTAGATGGACTCTCTACAACATTCTATCAACATAACTAGGAAATAGTGAAGGATTATTTATTAGTTCCAGTGGAATAGTCTAGGGTAAAATAGTACATACCATATAAAATAAATTTAACATATCTTACCTTGATTCCAAAAAAGAAGGATGTTGAATTTTTTTATTCATTTAGGTCCATAATCCTATCAAATATGACATATAATATAATCTCCAAAGTGATTACAAATTGGTTAAGACTAAAATTAGACAAAATTATTTTAGAAGAGCAAGGAGGATTTGTGAAAGGGAGACAAATCTGGATGGGATCATAGCAACTCATGAAGTAATGCATTCAACAATTTCTAAAAAAGAGAGAGCAATGATCATAAAACTTGATATGAATAAATCCTATGATAGGATTAAATGGAATTTTCATTTTGTGGTATCAAAAAAGTTTATATTTGGGAAGAAATGGATTAGATGAATTGAAATATGTCTCTATAGTATCATATTTAACTCTAGTCAATGGGCTAGTAATAGAATCATTTAAAGCCAAGATAAGTCTTATATAGGGATATCCTCTATCACCATATCTATTTATTATTATGGTAGAGGTATCAGGAAGGAACAAGAATAAGGTATACAAATATGGGGTAATAAGCTGACTTAAGGGTAGTAATAATATTGAAAACATCACCCATCAATAGTTTGTAGATGATACAACCATTTTTGGGAGGGTAGGAAAAATAAGTCCAAGGTTTAAATAACTTTAAAAAGGAATATGAAAGAGCATAAAGACATAAAGTTATTAGGACAAAATCCAAAATTTACTTCCTAAACACTCCAACTAGAAATAAAGCAAGTATATGAAAGTTACTTCCTAAACACTCCATTATAAAAAGGTATATGGTTATCATTTTAAAAAAGAGTGTAGCTAACTAAATCAGTATTATAGGTCATTTTAACATATTATATGTTTTGGTATATTATGCAAAAATTGGTAGAAAAAATAGTCTATATTATATTTTTTTTTTGTGGTCAAGATTACATGATAAAAGGAAATTTCTTTTTATCAAATGGAGCAAGGTGTGTGATGATAAAACTAGGGAAGGTCTTAGTTTAAAAGTTCTTATGGATTCAAACTTAGCTCCAAGATGAAAAGTAAGTTGAATATTGTACAAAGAGAGTCAAAGACAATGGGAAAGAATTATTCTAAGTACATTGAACCTAATAACCGAACATTAATCTTTACTAAATTCTCATGACAAGATGGTTTTCCACTATGGAACGATTTGAAAAAATTAATTGATCCAATGATTAAAGGTTTAAGATAGGTGGTGTGAAAAGGAGAAAAAACTCCTATCTGGATGGATACTTGGGGAAAACACTCAATATAGATCTAATTTTGAAACCATGGATGAGATTACTTTGATACAAATATGGTGATAATATTTCAAACTTTATGGACAAGGATAAAAAAGGAATATACAAATGGAAAGATATTATTTTACAAGTATACCAGACATTGTTGTTAGGATTAAGTTGAGCAAAGATATAACAACAATGATTATTCCAAAGAGAGTTGAGGATAAGCTAATTTTGAAGTTGAATGGCTTGGGAGAATACACAACAAGAAGCAAATATAATATAAAGAACCAAAAAATGGGAATATTGTAAGAATATAAAGAGATATTTGGTATAGCCTAAGAATTCCAAAATTCAAAATGTTTGTATGGCTAGTAGGTCCAAGGAAAATTTTATATTGGGATAACCTAATAAAAGGGGTTTTCATGGCCTCTCATAATCAGTTCTATGTAAAAATGAGGAGGAGAGTATAGACCATCTCTTGGGATACTCTTCAATAGTATGGGAACTATGGAAATGGATTCTTAATATGTTTGGTAAATTCATGATAATGAATGGTAGAATTGAAGAATGATTAAAGCAATGACATATCACTTTAAAAGTGAGGCATTACAAACAATCTAGGATACTTCAAGAGATACAATATTTTGGATTGCATGGATATAAAAGAGTAGGAGAATATTTAAAGGAAAGGAAAATAGTATAGAGATACTAAAAAATAGTATTTTTTTATCCATAGAGGAGTTTAAACCAACCCTATCAACTCACCTAGTCCCTTATCTAAAGCATAGATCCTTGATAGATGGATTCAAGTTATAAAATGGAATTATGATGTTGGGTATAGGAGGAATGAAATGAAGGTAAATAATATAAAGTAGAAACCTCTAAAAGTGGAGTTGGTCAAAGTTGAGGAATAATTAGAAATAATAAGGGTGAGTTTTTATCACATTATGCCTTCAATAGTGGATTTAAGACAAATAATGAAGTTGAATCTTAGGCAACTTTGGAAGGGTTAAAAACATGTAGAAAAATAAAATGGAACAAATTATGGATGGAAGGTGATTCACTAATAGTAATAAATGCAATTTTGAAGAAAAAAAAGGCTCCATGGAACATACAAGAGATAATTATGGAAATACAAGACCTTGCTACAGAGTTTGAAGAAATTGGATTTACATATACATTAAGGGAAGGAAACAAATGTGCAAGGCTAACCAATAGAGGGGTTTTAATAAAGTATCATGAAGTTAAATTCTCTTTTCCATGGTTAGAGGAAGTAGTAAGTTTAGTTAAATATGACAATACAATGTTTAGTGTCTTAATCAAAAAATGATTAAGATTTATTTTCATGTTTTCCATTGGTAATATTTGTTGTATTTTATAACATTAATATGTTTTCATAGAAAATATTTATTAAAATTGCATTTATGCTTTAGAAAAGAAATTAATAGTCTAGATCTAGTAAAGCATAGTATGATAGTGCAAATTTTTAGAAATAATACTCTACTAAGATGCAATGCTTAGAAAATAGAGGTGGAGTTTTGGTATAATGAAGGCTATTACAGGAAAATATCAAGAAGGATGTAGAATTTTGGAATATTTGTATTTGCAAAAAAAATTAAGAAGATTCATGAAAATCAAGAATTTCATCTTTTTTTAATGAAAAAATATGTAAGTATATAGCTATAACAACTTAATTGAGATACTAATTGAATCGGATTGCAAAATATTAAGCTCTAAAGGAGAGTTTGATTTTTCATGTTGGAAGTATTGCATTATTTGGTCTTCTTGTAAATAATAGTTTGGTAGATGATTTATATTTTATATAAAGTATGTACCAATATGAGAGAAAGTGTAAGGTTGCAAGAGAAAATGAAGAGTCACATTGATATGTGGCAAGATGAGAGTTTTGTCTTTATGAGAGGAATGTGAAAGGATGCAATTCTAAATGTTTGAGGAGGTAATAGTTAGAGTACTAAAAAGTCACGTAAAATTATATATTGGAGACCTCTCTCCATGCAATGTAATTAATATATATCATTCATGTAGTCTTTTGATATTATGTATATTTGAGTAATATTTGTGATATATTGTTGCTATTCCAATATTGAGATTTACTATTAGTTTGATTAACGGTATTCATTTGATTTATTTTTTATCCTGGATAAAGTTTTTTGTGAGTTAATCTATCAAGAAAGCTAACATGTCAAGGGTGGGGGCTTGAGTACAATACATTTTTCTCCAACAAAAAAAACCTATTGTTTGAATGAATCAAATTTCAAACCAATTTAATATAACAATCTAAATGATCATGATGATATTCAACTTGTATATGACATAAAAAGGTAAAAAAATTAACATTAGAAAAAATTACCCTTATATTTTTTATTTTGCTCATCTCATATAAAGAAATAAATTAAATGCAATTAATTTCATTGAATACTATATGAATAATCCACTCAGTGCAAGCTATGGTTACTTATTTTATAGCATAAAACTTATTGCCAATGAAAGAACAATATATTATGCTTAGAATCTCTAGAAAAGTTCTATCTATTATTCATTTGAGAAATCATTTCATTTAAATTTTAGCACTTTTGTATTTCTTTCATAAGTCTCAAAAATCATTCAAACTTAGGTGCTAAACATATTTTGTATTTTTTTTATAGTTTTTACTAGGCAACTTGAGGGGTGTATCTACTTAATGACTTGTCTTGATAAAAATGATACATGTATTGTCAATGTTTTTGTGATTAAATGATTTTGTAACAAAATATCCTTTAGGTTTAAAACTAAAAACAAATGTTTAAAATTAAATAAAATTACATTTGAGTAAAATTCAATAAATAAACAATAATATCAAATGACATAAACTCTTAGCCCATGGAAATTAAAACAATTGGTGGAAAGTGAAGCTTTTCACACATTAAACCAAGGCCCAAATATCATAGGTGAACCTTAACATTTTTCCCATAGGATTACGAGCAATTGATCAGGAGCAATAATTTCATACCATAAACCAAGGTTCAAAGCCCATGGGTGAACCTTTAAGCCCATGAAGCTTAGAGAAAACGATGAGTAATGAAAATTTCATACCCTTAATCAAGGTTAAGATATAATGGGTGAACCTTAACATTTAAAAATAAAAAAGCTTTAGCTCAATTTGTTGATTTACTCAAATTTCAAGGAGGAGACCACGGTTTGGATCTTGCCAAGAAATACATGCATATTTGTCGAGTTGTTGTAATATCACTTTATATTCATGACATAACATTAGTAGAGGACTATTTTAATCCCACATAAAACATATAAAAAAAATCAAATTCAATGAATATCCAAGGATTGATAAAAGATAGTAACAAATATTTATAAAATGGGGTCAACAAAAAATAAAGGTTTACAAATGTATTTATTTATTTCTCTTAAAGGATATTGTAATTGCTAATATGTCTTATCATATGATAACAAAATATAGTATTGGAAAAAAACTCAATCTAGATGGTTCAATGATTTATAAAAGATGGGATTAGATCACTTTGTTTAAGTTTGAGTGGCTTAAAGAGCCCTATATTTAGTAATCAAAATATAATTTCATTGTATTTGAACTAATTTGAAAATTCTATTTAAAATATTGATTTTTGATTATGGATGATGGCATGAGAACATCCATTAGAGGATAGTCACTCATTGTTGCCATATAGGTTCATTTCTTTCAAGGAACTATTTACAAAATGGAATACCATTCCTTTTTTATTAGTATAATCCATATTATTTTATCAAACATTAAGAAGGTTTAGATATTTATTTAATAAACCTTTAAATTTATTTAGAAATTTCAATATACCTATAGAGAAAGAACGAGATTTATGGTGTTGATCTTCATCTTGAAAAAAAAATATTTAAAAAAATGTTGAGGGATTTTTTTATCTCTTAATGAAAATGGTATTAAGGAGTTGATAGGTGAAGCATATTAATTTAAGGAATATGAAGAGTATCTTTATTATAAAGGTAAAATAGAATCTAATTTTTTGATAGTTTTATGGGAGTGGCCCCCAATAGGGTCCACATGAAGAACACAAGCTTATACTGATAGGGGGGTTGAACAGTATAAGACCACTTTTTACTTTTCTTTTCAATTCAATATTATGTAGTGTATAGACAACAATATCAATAGCAGTAATCAAGCAATGTACAAAACACCATACACAATAGAGACACCATTGTTTACATGGTTCACCCAATGTGGGCTACTCCATGGAGAAAATATTTTACTAAAACTTTCTCAATCAATCTCTTTGGAAATCCTTCCCAATTACAATGTTTATGGATCTCTATCCAAAGGAGATGTTGATACCCTAATATCAAGTTCATGGATCTCTTCCACAGGAGAACTCTTTCCCCTTTTGCTCTGGCTAGTGATCTTCTAGAAGAATCTGTCTCTCTACTACACTGATTGGTGGATATCTCTCCACTTGAAGACTCCTCACTTAGATCTATCTTAAATTGTGCTAGCTGCTAGATCTCTATCAACTGAGACTCTGTCCTCTATAATCTATCACCTTCAAAGCTCTGTCAATAGGCTCACTCAGAACCTGCTCAACAAGCTCACACAAAACTTGTCTAAATATGCTCAACAATCTCACACAAAACTTGTCCAAATATGCTCAATAAGCTCACACAAAACTTGTCCAAATATGCTCAAGCAATTTCACCAAGAACTTTCCCAAATCTGCACTAGCAAGCTCACCAAGAACTTGCTCAAATATGCACTAGAAAGCTCACCAAGAACTTGCTCAAATCTGCTCTAGCAAGCTCACCAAGAACTTGCTCAATAATTCAATATCATAGAAGCATAAAGAGAATTGTTAGAGACTCAATATGTTCTATACTCAAATCCCAATCTCAACTCAAATTAATATTATAGAAGCATAAAGAGAATTTTTAGAGACTCAATATGTTCTATCCTCAAATCTCAATCTCAACTCAAATCCAGAATATAGAATAGTTTATTCATGGAACTTGAACAACCACTTCACACAATCACTTGAATAGGCTCAAACAACTCTTCTCAACCAACTAACACAAGGAAAAAATCTTTCTTACAAACCCTAGTCCAAGCATGTATCAACTAACTCAAATGTTTCCAACAATGCTCAACCACAAATATCACATAACAATGATACTCATGTTCTTTTTAAGTTTAAGTTCTTTGTATAACCAATGGGCTTCAACAATAATGCTAATAAAAAATTCTTCACATAACAATTATACTCATGTTCTTCTCAATCCCTATCTCAGGTTTTTTACACAACTAATGGCTTCAACAACAATGCTTATAAAACAAGGTTTAATAGCAACTCTCAACCCATAAAACCTTGAAGCATTCAACCAAATACTTTCAAAAAGGAAACCACAATTAATCCTTTTCTCTCCAATGATATTTTAGAAATCAACCACCATAAAAAATCAATAGGAGAATGTGCCCATACCTTTTATGAAGATGAAGAAGCCTTTTGGTTGTCCATAAAATTTGTCTCACTCAACATACTTCCTTTTTCAACTTTCAATAAGGGTTAGATATCTTGCTTAATAACACAACAATAACATCCAAATAACACCTTATTACTCCTACTAAATAATATACACCATGTCACCTCATAAATGAAATTAATCTCTTTTGAAAAAGAACAAAGAAACCTTCACTTTTGAACCTCTTTACAAAATCAAAAATATCTCTTTACACACATCTTATTTCTCCCTCTAAGCAAGTTAATCAAATAGCCCTTGGAATAATATTTCCAATGATATATAATATGATATACTTTCAAAAATTAAATCATCATAAATCTCTCATTTTCTAAACATGCATCACAACCCTTATTCCTCCTAGGGCAACTTTAGAAAAATAAAATATATTAAAAATTATTAACTTGCCTCTATCGCTAATGGGATTTGATCTTGTGACCTTCTTGCTCAGTTCCTTAACCACAGCCAACCTGCCATTGGGCCACATGACCTCACATGCTCAAAAGGAGCACACAACAAAACCTTATGCTGCAAATATCTATGCCCTTCAAAAACAAAACGTGCTTCACACGTTTCAACACAGCAAAACACCTCCAACAAGAATCGAACATAGGACCTCCTGCTTTGTTAGTATTACAATGGCACTGAGAGGGGGGGTGAATCAGTGTAGTTCTTTAAACTTAAATTCACAACTCTTAAAACTGAAATAATGAAACCTTAAAACCAGATAAAGCAAGTATCAAATGAGAACATCACACAACACAAATTTAATGAGGTTCACCAAATTGGCTACTCCTCAAGAATGACTTCTTGGACTACCATCCAAATCCAGCCTTTGTAAAGCACCAACTTTACAATAAATTTACCAGCACTGGAAGGAGCACCAACCCTTGATTTATCTGCACCAACATAAAGGAGCACATACCCCTGATTTATCTCCACCAATAGAAAGGAGCACCAACCCCTGATTTACCAAAACCAACTCGAAGGAGCACCAACCCCCGATTTACCAGCACCAACTGGAAGGAGCACCAACCCCTGATTTACCAATACCAACTGGAAGGAGCATCAACCCCTGATGCCAAGCACCAACTTGGACTTCAATTTGAATCTACAAGTTTGATAGTAAGATACCTTTGCTTTTGCAGGACCCTGACTGGTCTTCTTCACCTTTGTGTTCTCTGCGCACTCTGCTCTCTCTACGTAATTACTTCGCACACTCTGCTTTGTTACAGTTGAACTTCACGATCATATTCGCCCTTTACACTCTCTGTGCCTTCTGCTTTCTCTACGCAATCATAGCCGCACTTGGTCGAATTTCAACCTTTTTGCTCTCTACGCACTTTGCTCTATCTGCGCACTCACAGACGCACTTAGGACAATTCGACACAACTCTTCGCTCACTTTGCGCACTTTGCCATCATCTCGCCGCTTCTACGCTCTTACGGCCACATTTCACACTTCGACACCCATTCGATGACTTATCCAACCACATCACAATTCTCCAAATAGCCCTCCTTTTATAACAATATTTTCATGATGAAAACCCTAATCTTAGTCGGCTTACATAACAACTATAAACCCTAATCTTAGTCGGTTGTCATCGGTCTTAGTCGGATTCAACTCATGAAGATATTCGGTAATTCCACCGCTCGAATATTTCATTCGATAACAATCCCTGTAGCCGTCGTACTGGCTTTTGTTCACTTTTCATATTTTAGCTGCATGAATTCACTCTGTATCTGCCCTTGTAAATGTCGTAGAGATGTCAGTCCACTGTCATACTTCTCATTTTACTTGGGTTCTTCTTCTTGTCTTGCACACATACGACCTGTTGTAAAATCGTGACATTTATGTCTCTAAAGCTTCTTTTGTTGTTGTTGCCATGAAAACACATGTCGCGATATCGTGACACTTTTTTCTCTCTCCTCTTTCTCTTTGCTTTGGCCCGTGAAAATACAACATGTGATATCGTGACACTTTTTCTCCTTGCTCTTTTTCTTTGCTTAGGCTCGCGAAACTACAACATGTCGCGATATCACGACACTTTTTTCTCTTTCCTATTTCTCTTTGCTTTAGCCCACGAAAATACATGTCATGATATCATGACACTTTTTATCCTTGCTCTTTTTCTTTGCTTAGGCCCGTGAAAATACATGTCACGATATCGTGACACTTTCACCTTCGTATACTTCGTCTTTGCTTTTGTCGTGATATCACGACACTTCTGCTTCCATAGACTTCGACTTTGCTTTTGTCACGATATCGTGAAACTTCTACCTCCGTAGTCATAAACTTAGCTTTTATCGTGAAATCGTGACACTTCTGCTTTCGTACTTAGCTTCTTTGTTTTTATCACAAAATCGTGACACTTTTGCCTTTGAAGTCTTCTTCTCTACTTTTGTCGTGAAATCGTGACACTTCTACTTGCGTACTTAGCTTCTTTGCTTTTTTCGTGAAATCATGACACTTTTGCTTTCAAAGTCTTGCTTTCTGCTTTTGTTGTGAAATCACAACAGTTCTACTTCCGTATGCTTCCTCTCTTTCTTTTGTCACAAAAATGTGACATGTCACGAAATCGTGACACTTTTTCAACTTACTTTCTCTCCTATTTTAGTCGCAAAAATGCGACATGTCACGAAATCGTGACACTTTTCCAACTTACTTTCTCTCTCCTATTTTAGTCATGAAAATGCGACATGTCGCGATATCACGACACTTTTCAAACTTACTTTCTCTCTCCTATTTTAGTCACAAAAATGCGACATGTCACGAAATCGTGACACTTTTCCAACTTACTTTCTCTCTCCTATTTTAGTCACGAAAATGCGACATGTCGTGAAATCGCGACACTTTTCTTACTTGTTCTCTTTCTTCGAACTTGTCGCGAAATCGCGACACTTTTTCCTGCTTTCTCTTTCTCTTCCAACATGTTGCGAAATCGTGACAGTTTTTCCACTTGCATTTTTCTCTTCCAACATGTCGCGAAATCGTGATAGTTTTTCTTGCTTTTTCTCTCTCTTCCAACATGTCACGAAATCGCGACAGTTTTTCTACTTGCCTTTTTCTCTTCCAACATGTCACAAAATCGCGACAGTTTTTCCTACTTTTTCTCTCTCTTCCAACATGTCACGAAATCGCGACAGTTTTTCTTGCTTTTTCTCTCTCTTCCAACATGTCGCGAAATCACGATAGTTTTTCCTGCTTTTTCTCTCTCTTTCAACATGTCACGAAATCGTGATAGTTTTTCTTGCTTTTTATCTCTCTTCCAACATGTCGTGAAATCACGACAGTTTTTCTTACCTGCTGTATATGTCGCAATATCGCAACACTTTTCTTACTTGTATTTTTTTTTAATCTTTTGCATAGGAGCCACTTCGGTCTTCTTGGAAAATCACTGTACATACTCTGAATAACCTTTGAACTCATGTCTTCTACATCTGAATAGCTTTTGAACTTCATGTCCACTACATCAACAGATCTATCTGACTGTGTTGACAACAATGACAATACTGTTGCTGCACCTTGCTCAACATGCTTCACACACATCAAATGAACCACTAGACCAAGGAGGCCTATACGTTTGGATTTAATCCATAATAGTCTCTTCAACGAACATAAAAATCGTAAGCCTTTTAAAACCCTTTTCACACACACTTCAACACACGATGCACAAGCTCTTTTACCATTCAAATCCAAATATTAAATCGAGTGCTTAGAAAAATAAATGAAGACTTTGGGCATATATATATGTGTCCTCCTCCTTTCCTTTGATGTCGGCTCTATAATTTAAATATTAGTTTTATGCCTTTTCCTTTCTTTGACGTTGGCGCTATAAATTAAATTTTAAATTTAAATTTTAAATAATTTAAAATTTAAATTTAAATATTTAAAATTAAATATCTCCATCACCGGGGCACATTTTTTGATGAACCGAAAATCCAACCTAGGTTTTAAGAAAAATTCATTTCAAATCTTCCATCCATGGTTTTAAATAAAACCTTTTATTTTGCCTGCCTTGGTTTTCACAAAAACCTTGTATATATCCATGCTTTCCAGAATATCATAAATGCTTATTTATGAAATGCTTTGCCCACCAAAACTCAATGTGATCCATGTGACATCAATGACAACATAAAATCACTCAAATTTCCAACACCACATAGAACTTATTGAAATATTAACCTTAGAATTTGAGAATATCTCTTAGACAAGTTTGAATAAACATAAGAGATATCATTTTAAGTTTAGTATTTGTGTCACCTTCATATTTATATTCTTTTATTATAGAATCCCATAAATTTTACTCATGTTCCTTAAAGATAAACATGTTTTACTTTAGTTAACCTATGGCTCATGCATGATATTGCTCACAAGATTTAGTATATTAAAGGAACAATTTTTTTTTACATAGTATCTTTGTTAGGATCCTATCCTAACACAACCATTGTTATATACTTGTCTAAAATTGGTGTATGTTTGCACCTCAAGCACCTAGTGTATATGGCCCATTATGATATAACCTTTACTTTTATTATGAGTAGGAGTTAGTAGCTTGGGTCCCCTCTTTCATATGGTTCGACCCTTGAGCATTAGGTTAGGGTAAATAAGAGTCTATATAAGGACATGGGTTTGGAGTAGAATGTATCTCATAGTTTATGAAATTGTCTCAAAGCTTTGCTTCCAAGGAGGTTTTCCCCTTGAAGAGGCCTGTGATATATGTTTTGCTTGATTAATATAAGTTTGTTCTATTTTCATTTAGTTATTTTCTTGATCACTTTTGTTATTTTCATTTTCATGGTCATTTATCTTATAAGAATTTCCATTTATTCCTACATTGCTATTATAAATTTTCTTATTTTAATATGAAGGTTCTTAGCAAGTGATATCAAAGCTCTTTTCAAGATCATGTTCTACAGTAGTAGCAATATTTTTTGTCCATCCATCTAATTTTATATTCTGTCATTTTTTCCATTAAAGTATCTTCCTAAAAAAATACTTTTTTTTTAATGGATTAGGTTAGAAAACCTGTGTTGAGGGTTTTAAAATATCATGAAGGATTTCTCATTTTTGGCTAAGCAAGATTATCCATAAAGCATCTAGTGAAGTGATGGGTTATCAAACTTCAGTATCCGAGCCCTAGATAACACTTGCATATGGTTGCAAGCTCCCACATACCCTCATGTATATAGGGATACCCCCTAGAAATAGGAGAATATTTAAACCATAGAAATATGTTGGTTATTTGAGTTTTGTGGTGCATTGGTATGCAGTCAGCCTCAGGAAATAACTCTCATAGTACCCTAAAAAATGGATAGTGCAACTATGGGTATTGTGGAACCCACCATAGTTAGAGCTCTACAAAATTGAGCCAATAACTAATCATTAATGAGATTATATATTAGAAATCCCATAAAATTGAACATACTTTAAGTTCTTTCCCAGTCAAAACCAAAACTAGATTTAAGCATACTATAGAAGAGATTACATAAGTCACAGTTTAACAAAGCAAAGAATATCTAGTGTGGTAATACAAAGAATATAAAGTTTGGCAATATAGAGAATCCTCAATCTAATAATACAAAGAATATATAGTTTGACAATATAGAGAATCCTCAGTCTAATAATACAAAGAATATATAGTCTAGCAATCAAAGTAGATAGTTGTAAATCACTAGAGTAATCAGTTGTCATTTTTTATTTTCCAATCTAAAAGTACAAAGAATAATCAATCTAATAGTTAGAGTAGTTAGTTGTTAGTAGTCTGCTAGTAGAGCAATTAGTTATTAGTAGTCAAAAAGAGTATAAAAATATAAAATTTATCATTCTGTGGTATAGTCCATTTTGATTCTCTCTTTAATCTGGTTGTTTTGATAAATAACTCTAATAATAAAATTTGGCAATCCTAAACTAACTAAAACTGGTTGGTAGTACTAGAGCTACCCAATATCTAGAGATATTATGCAACCAAATGAAACAAATTGAACACAATCAATAAAAAATATTTTATGTATTATATAATTTAGGTAAATCATATAAAATTGATGACAACAAGAGTTGTTTAATAGGCCTAAATTCAAAAGATAACATTTTGGAAGGACAATCACCAAGGATTTAGAATGTTAGTTTTGAGGGTAAAGCACGAAATACCTTACCTTTAAATACAATTCAAAGAATTCCTAGGCTAGACTTTCTAAAATTTGATAGAGACGACCCAACTAGTTGGTTATATTAGGTCATGCAATATTTTTCTCTTCATGCAACTACTAATAATCAAAGGCTCATAATATAATCTTTCAACCTAGAACATGAAGTGGTTTAATGGTATGAGTTGTTAGAGAATATTATTCTATAGCTCACATGGGATGAATTTGAGATAGATTTTTTCACATGTTTTGGACCCAATGAGTATGAATATTTTATTGGAGACCTCACCAAGTTAATACTGATGACATATATTCATGATTACCAAACATGGTTTGAAAATATAATAAATTCTACTAGGGGATTTAATGTTGAGTTTTTCCAAAGTTATTTCATTAGTGGGTTAAAGGAAGATATGCATGTTGAAATAAAAATATTCAAATTTAATAGTAGTATGGTAGTTATAAGATTGGCTAGGCCTATTGAAGATAAATTCATAAGATAAAGACATAATTTTAAACCTTAATAAGCTTGAACCCTATTTCCATCTCAAATATCATCAAACTTAGGAAACAAAACACCCCAAGTCAAATGTATTACCTAAGAATAAATGAAGGCATGTGAGGCACATGGAGTATGTTACAACTAAGATGATAAATATTATCCAAGCCACAAATGTGTACAATAGAAACTATATTTACTCATTGTGAGTGGACCTTCCACCATGGAACCACATGATGAATGGGAAGACCATAGAGAGGAAGATCAACCTAAAGAGTTCAAACCAATAGAGGACCAACCACTTGAAATATTAGTACTGCACTAATAAGAATTTATACTTCCCAAACCATAAAAGTGGTAGGGTATTTTAAGGTCTATAGACTCATCATCCTCATTGATTCTAGTAGTACCCATAATTGTATTGATCCTTGGGTAGCTAAAAGATGATCTTGTTACATCTACTCTTGAATTTCATTTGAAGTCATGGTTTTCAATGGGGGTACTCTACCATGCAAAGAAAAAATAAAAAATATAAAGGTGATGATGGTGACTAAAACCTTAGAATAGACATGTTTGTCCTTCCTTTGGGGGGTTTTGACACTGTGTTGAGAACTTATTGGCTTTGTACCTTGGGCCCATAGTATGGGAATTTTCTAGGCTATGGATTCAATTCACCAAACATGGAAATAAATACACTCTCTAACATGATTGTGGATCCTAACTAGTTTATTAGGCCACATCAAATGGATTTTTTTAAATAAATTATCTCAAGGGGTGGTGACACAACAATTTTCACTTTAAGACTCAAACACCAATGATACAGTTTAACCAATTGAACTATATAAAAGTATGGATAAACATGCACTATATTTACAAAACCATAAGGGTTACCACCATGGCATACCCACAATCATACCATCGATCTTGTCATGGGAAGATTATCATTGAACATTTGTCCCTACTAGTATCCATATATGTAGAAGACTGAAATTAAGAAGATGGTATAAGAGTTATTAGTAGTAGGGGTCATTAAACTAGGTGTCATCTCATACTCTTCTCTAGTACTTTTGTTTCATAAGAAATATGTATCTCAATGGTTATATGTGTATTTTTGAGAACACAAGAAAATTATTATGAACTTACTTCTCAAAATTGGATCTTTGTTTAGGTTACAATTAGATCTAATTGTAGGAAGAAGATATTCCAAAGATAAATTTCATACTCATGAAGACCATTATGAATTAATCATCATGCCATTCAGTTTCACCAATATGTCAACCTTTTAGTGTTTCATAAATATAATATTTCAATAATTTTTGCATAAATTTGTCTTTTTCAATATTATTATGGTTTACAGTCATACATGGGGTAATATTTGATATTTAGACCAACTCTTGGCTAATAATAAATCATGTACCAAATGGTCTTATAGTTTCAAGGGAAGGTGTGAAGGTGGATCTTAAACATATTACTACCATACAAGAATGGCCAAAACCACACATTCTAAAAAGCATTTCGGGGCTCCTAGGCCTCACTAGATATTATTTAAAAAACATGTTGTAGAAGAACTTGTTTTATGGTCAAAACCTATTGAATATGTATTTTTGTGACTCATACAAGATATGATCTCTAATCCTATGCTATCTCTACCTTATTTCTCCAAGCCATTTGTTTTTGAAAGTGATACCTCTAGAATTAGAATTCGTGTAGTGCTTATGTAAGAAGGACGACCATTGGCCTTCACTAGTAAGGCACTATAAAGAAAAAACTTGGTAAATTGACTTATAAGAAAGTGATAATGATGATATTACATGTTGTCAACCACCGAAGGCCCTATCTTATTGGGAAATTTTTTTCTATCAAAATAGATCAAAATAGCATTAAGTATTTTCTTGAGCAACATATTTCTATGCCAAAATAACAAAAATTGATTACCAAATTGTTGGGGTATGACTATGAAATCATTTGTAAGGACAATGCAATATCTTGCTAGTATGGAGATCAAGGTATGTTGTGCCATATCTACTCCACTTCCTTAACAGACCCATGAAATTCAAGGAGAAGTAACCCAAGATTCCACCTTGCAATCATTAATTTAACAACTTCAAATTGATTCTAACTCTTGCCCAAGATATACATGGGATGGATAATATCTACAATACCAAGGTATTATTATCCCTATAAATTTACCACTCCACGAGTCTATACTATAGGAAATGCATGCTTCTCCAACTACAAGATTTTCAAGCTTATTAAAATATATTAACAAGATAAACTCATATTTTTTGGGTAAGTATGCAAAAGGATATTCAGATATTTATTGCAAAATGTGACACTTGTTAGCATGTCAAGGGTGAAACTATTTGCACACAGGGCACACTCCAGCCTCTTCCAATTCTAGAGGCCATTTGGAAAAATACTTCTATGGATTTTATTGGATGACTTCCAAAGTTTGGAGGTAAAATAGTTATTCTAGTGTTGGTGGATTATCTCTCTAAGTATGATTATTTCTATTCTCTAACCCATCCTTATGAGGCTTTAGTCATTGCCCAAATATTTATTGATTTCATTTTTCACATTCATGGCATACCTCAATACACCATGTCCAATCATGATCCCATATTTTATAGTTATTTATGGTAGGACCTATTCAAGATGCATGGCACCCAACTCAATATAAGAAAAATATACCATCCCTCGATTGATGAGTAAACTGATATTATCAACAAGTGCTTGGGAACTTATCTCCATTACTTTACAACTAAGAAATCATCTCATTGGATCATATGAATTCCTTTGGACATGATATATTAATTTCCATCACTTCATCAATATGATACCCTATGAAAAATTTTATGGACACCCTCCACTATCACTTCTACCATGCATTCCAAGTAGTTTCAAGGTTCAAGCAATGGATTCCATTTTCATCTACTCCAACATCTCAAAGATAATTTGACCATGGTGTAGAACTATATGCAAAAACAAGTAGTTCAACACCATTTTGAGTGTAATTTTAACATTTAGGAAATGATATTTATATGTCTATATCCCTATAAGTAGTCATCACTAAAAATCCATGGTAATTAAATGTAATTGTAGACACCAAAATACGACACCTTCTAAATCACAATCACCACCCCACCATCAAATCCTACATGATAAAAAGATATGCCTAAGTTCTAACTTAGGGATATAAAATCCTACACATTATCCTATTTTCCTAATTTACTTAATTTGGAAAATCACCCTAGGATACCTTGTCTACCCATTGGACATGTGTCCTGGACACTTCACCCAACATATTTGCCACATCTTCCCCACTCTTGTCCCGCGGTATTTGCACATGGGACATATTCCCAACACCCATGCCACATATCCTCCACTTTGTCTCCTTTGTCCCTTCACATAGGACATGATCCCACGTTTCACTCCACTTGCAACCACATCACCCAAGTTAAGTGAGGCACACTGAATGACTCACTGTAACTGACCCTTCCACCTGGCAGTTCAGATTTTCCACTTGGCAAGTCAGGCTTGCCACCTCCCATTTCCCTCCAAAGCCCTAGGAAGCCTATAAAAATGCCATCTTGTCAACAAAGAAAGGGAGCTGAATTTGCATACCGAAAGGCTACCAAAATACATCCAGACCCAACGAGAAATTGTGAGCGTGAGCCCAATTCTGTACCATTGGTTCAAATCTTGAGGCAATCTATTATTCAACTGAAACTACTCATCCACAGTTCCATAATCGAAAATGCACGTCCACAGTATCACAAACATAGATCCATGATTTCTAATTCCCCACCATGCGTCCACAGTTCCACAGTCCGAAGAGCAAAAAAATAGAATTTATCAACAGAGATCAGTAATTTTTTTGTGTTAGCAAGGCTTTATTTATTAATTATTTTCTATTATTTGCCTTTCATTTGCAATAGTGTAGGTTTTTATGTGTAGCATTGGATTTATTGCTTGATTATGATAGGTTCTACTAATTCGTTTGTTGGTTGAATGTGCACAGGTAACAGGTTCATTGAGAAGCTGTTGAAGTTGGAGTAGTCCCTTGTTGGATACCAAAACCCACTCACCCCTTGAAGCTGTGACAAGAGAATGAAGAACACCACATACTACAGAAGAGTCGAAAGATCTCCCCTCTTCTATTACAAGCATTGTACTCTAGAGAGACAAGAAACATTGTAACATTGCTCCCAAAACACTTGGGGTAATTCAAAATCTTTTGTAAAAAGTTGTATCAATATTAATACAAAAGAGCATTTTTGGCAATCTAATTCTCTTTCTGCATATTTACATTTGTGTTCAGTTATTTTGTTATAGTAATCACCAAAAAATATATGGACTATATGAAGTGCTCCAATAGGTTGTCCTTATGGACTACAAGCTAGAATTGTCCTTCTTCCATGATATATCTAGTTTTCCATATCTTATATTTAACTAGGATCCTTGGAAATTGTATACATATTTTATCCACACTACCCCAATTAGCTAAGGAATGGTCAAACACCTTAGAACCTACAAGTATTTTGTATTGGCGTACATTCATAATATATAACTACACTATTGCTAATGTTATAATATAATGGAACTGACTATAGCCAAAGATACTACTTGAAAGCCACTCCATCAACTATAATACTAATTTCCTCATCTTAAAATTTGAGGATGAAGCTTCTTTAAGGGTGAGGGTATGTTAGGACCCTATCGTAACACAACTACTGCTATGTACTTGTCTAGTGTTGGTGGATGCTTGTACCTTGGGCACCTAGTGTGTATGCACCCATTATGATGCAACCTCTACTTCTATTATAAGTAGGAGTTACTAGCTTGGGTCCCTTGTTTTATGTAGTATGACCCTTTAGAATTGGGATTAGGGTAAATAAGATTCTATATAAGGACATGAGTTTGGAGTAGAATGTATCTCATATTTTTCTCAAATTATATTGGATCTCTACTTCCAAGGAGTTGTCCTCTACAAGAGGTATACAATATCTATTCTACTTTAGTAATATAAGTTTGTTCTAATTCCATCTAATTATTTTCTTGATCAGTTATATTATTTTTATTTTCATGGTCATTTAGTTTATAAACATTATAAACATTTCTATTAATTACTATATTACTATTATTGTTATGCTTATTTTTATATGAATTTTCCTAACTCTCTCTTAGTGCACATTCCAAAATTTAATGCCTATCTTATATGTTTAGTTTTAAAACTTGAGGTGCATATTTTACATTTTTAGTTTTGAAAAGATTAAAGAATTTCACAACAAAATATAGATAGATCAAACCTTAACAATAGAGTGAGTGTGATCTAGGAGCAAGCCTCATATTTTTATTATTTTAGAAAGTAAGTAAATATTGTAGGTACAAACAAGAATTCTGAGTAGGAAGAAAACTACAAGCAAGGAGAAAGCATTACTTATTTTTCTAGAACTTAGGAGAAACTCAAAAACTAGAGTATTCATGTGAATAAAATTTATGTAACATGATAGGAGAGTCATTTTTGAAAGTATTTACTAGAAGGATGCCCTAGTTAGCAATAACCAAAAGAGAAAATAGATGGAAATTCCTATCTAGATAGTAGATATACCAGAAATGATTATCAAGAATGATATTATTGAGCATGATATAATGTTTCTTAAAAGCAAATGATTAATATATAAGTTTGATGGATACTAGCTAGGATTTTTTAAAAATTCAAAATTAGATCAAGTAGAAGTGAGGATTAAATTCAAATTACTCTGAATTTTCTTCTCTAATAATTGTTTCTACTTATATTCTCCAATTTAGAAATCAACAATAAAATAATCGATGGTGGCCCTTGGATCAGGGAATAAGAAGCATTATATTTAAGACCATGGAGTGAGAAATTATACATGGAGATAGAGACTATTAAAAGGATTCTAGTATGGATTAAAAACATTTGGACTTCCTTTAAGCTTATTAATAAAGAGGTTTTGAAGAATATCTATAATGCTTTAGTAAAGTAAAGGGTAAAGTAGTTTTTGAAAGTTTGTGAGGCTATAGGCCATTTGAGACAACCCTCATGGAGGATGTACTTTAGTCAATATATGATTATTCAACCATACACTGGTTACCGAAGCATGGTGTACAACCCTTACACCTTGTAGTATTTGAGCCTTAAATATTTATTCAGAGTTCCAAAGTTTCCACCATTGGGACACTTAGGTTGTTCATCTAGGAGGAGCCAACTACTAAGGAGAGAAGGCATGGTGTATGTACTCGAATATCTATTTCCATATATATTAGGTTGTTCATCCAAGAGGGGCCAACTACTAAGGAGAGAAGTCATGGTGTATACTCTTGAATATCTATTTCCATAGTTATTTTCCAATATTTACCATAGTTCACTAGGATTAAATTTGAAACAAGAGAATGGGATCAACAAGTGGTTATAAAAATATTGCACTTTAATGTCACAAATATTATCAGACTAGACACATGGCAAGGGATTGCAAAGTAAAAATTATGGAGAAATATATGGAAAATAATTGGGCTTGAGACAAACTTTAATATGAATCAAGAAAATCATATCATACTAAAAGCAAAATCAAATAAATTCCACTCCTAAGTGTAAAAAAAATTATCATCAAATTAAAACACCATCATAGTTTATTTGAATTTCAAACACAATGATTCTTCATAATTGTGATCTATGGAGTCTTGGGGGTGACTTAAACACAATTCTATATCCTATGGAAAATAAGGGTGGATCTCCATGATGGTCTAAATCAATGCAATATTTTGATTCATTTATCAATTCAAATAGCCTTTTAGATTTTATTCCTTCAATTTATCAATATACATGGAATAATAAATGCATTGGTAAACTCATATAATAAAAACATTGAATATATTATTGTTATTTAACACATAGTTGCAAAAAAAGTATAAAAATATCTTTATTTTTTTTATGAGCATGATTAAATCACAAACCCATTCTTTTGACTTGTGATTTACTCAATCATGGTCATCCAAATCCATTTTATTTCTAGTTTGTGTAGCTCTAAGACCCTAATTTACTCCATATGGTTATGTTATGGTGGGATGAAGCAAATTTTGAAGGGTCATGTATCATTAGGTTTGTTCAAAAGATGAAATATCTAAAGGGGTAAATGAATATTTAGAATGCCAAATATTTTGGTAATATTTAAAAAAAAAAATCAAACCCAACATCAAAATCTACAAGAGAGTACAGCTGGAAGCTTACTGCAGTGGTAAGGGCTTTGGCTTATCTTTGAGGGGTCAAAGGTTCAAACCCCACTTAGTATGAGGGGACCATGACCCCTCATAAAAATATGTGTAAAATCATTTAAAAAATTTTACAAGAGAGTAGAAATCAATGGAATAAACCAAGAATCTTGACCTATAAGATAAATAACTACTTTCCTATTATCGTAATGCATTAAAAAATAAATCATATTGGTTCTAAAATCTATGGAGAAATGTATTGAGGAATAGACATATAAAAAACAATCATTCTATAGCAAAAACAAATTTATATTTTTCATCACATCAAAAATATTTTAACTTTTGATGGAATACATATTGAGAAAGAAGAAGATATCGGGAAGGAAGCAATTAGTTATTTCAAAAATATTTTATAAAATACTGGGCAAGATAAGGAGGCACAATGTAAGCATTTACAAAATGAAACTCTTTCCATCCTAAGAAGGCATTGGCCCCAATGAATTTTTTATAATTCTCTTTCAAAAAAATTGTTAAAGATGGATATGGTGGTTGTGGTTCAAGAGGCCTAGAAAATGAAGGCTACAATAAGTGAGATCAATATCATTTTTATTACATTAATTTCCAATATATATGAAAAAAAATATTTTGATAATTTTCATTCAATAATCCTTTGTGATAAGTTCTATAAGATTATTTCAATGGAAAACAATTGAAAAGTATTCTAGATTGTGTCATCACAAAGGAACAAGTGGTTTTGTTTGTGGTAAATATATTCTTTATGATGAATCTATTGCACAAGAGGCCATGCATTATCTTCATTCCATGAAAAATCTAGGTATGCTTATGATATTAGATATGAATAAGCATATGATGGGGTTTGCTAGATTTTTTTACATGATATTCTCAAAAGTTCAAATTTGATCATTGTAATGTCCCCAATTCCATACCAATCAACCTTAGGGAAAAAAATATATTTTCTAGTCTCTAAAATTATCACTAGCTTATGAGTGAATTGAAAGTCTCTCAATGTGGTTCTCTTATAGATTAGTTTCCAATTAAGTTCAAGGCTACACTTCATAGGATTCCAACATGATCAGTGTCTATCCTATGGATAGGAGTGGCCAACCCCTATAATGACCTGCAGATAAGGTTGCTTTACCTTACAATTGGGAATTATCCTATCTCAAATAGGAATACCCTCTTTCCCTAGTAGTTTAAATCAAACATTAAACCAACTTCCATGTTGGGTATCTTTCAACCCGTACATAAGGTGTATGCCTTAAGGATTAGTTGATACTTCCTTAAGGATAGAACAAAAATCATTGCAATGCTTAACCTTCCCATATCAACCATAGGAATATAAGGGTGTTATCACACAAACCCACATAGACTTGTGAAGGTCTACCATTTACCTTACTAGATCTAACCAATTATGATCTCCACGAATTATATAACTTTCAATGTTTTCCTCTATAATCACTCTCATAGTTAATCTCTAAGTGACATGCATGAATCATACATTCCTTCTAGTTTTAAGGTCACTCTATGTCAAATAGACACCATTCTTAAAATATTCAAACCTTGTCATAAGATAATTTCATATCATGAGATAACTCTACATTTTCTTCTATGATCATTTGAAGTTAAGTATTACATTGTATACACATCCTCTCAAGGAGTGATATATTCAAATTACAATTGATCTCAATAAATACATTTTACAATAGTGAAGGCTTTTATTTGAAGAGGCCTTGTTACAACATGTAAACATGATTAATAGAAGTCGTATAGTTCCAGTCTTCGCTTGACTCCATTTGAGCCACCAGTACTAGATTGTAGGTGTTTTCGGGATCAAGACAACCCATTACATGTATATGAAATGCATTCTAGACAATAAATAGCATGTAATAATTTTTCATTGAATGCAACTAAACATAATACATTCTCCACAATGTAGTTGTCTAAAGCATTCCACCATTCAAAGGAAGGAAATCCCATATTTTCCTAAGAATGAAAATCACATTTTCATCTCATATACTTCTTCACAAGGATATGCCTTTGAAACAAGTATTATTATTGTCAACTATTGCTAGTCCATTTTATATAATGCCATAAATTAATTCTTAAATGATATACCTTGCATGCATATAGAATTTAAAAAAATCATACTTTCGCAAGTATCTCTTATTTCTTCACATAGAAATAGCATATAAACAAATCATACTTTCACAAGTATCTCAAATTTCTTCTAACAAAAATAGCATTTAAACAAATCATACTTTCTCAAATATATCATATTTATTCAAACAGAAATAACATTTAAACAAATCATACTTTCTCAAGTATCTCATATTTTCTTAAATAGAAATAGCATTTAATCAATCATACTTTCACAAGTGCTAGTGGTGGGTGAAAAATTAATTAATAAAGTAAGACGAACAACAAACATACACATGCAGTTCCATGAAAGCTTAATAGATAATCCATTGGAGTAGGGTA
Organism: Wollemia nobilis; assembly: GCA_028583015.1. Taxonomy (NCBI): domain Eukaryota; kingdom Viridiplantae; phylum Streptophyta; class Pinopsida; order Araucariales; family Araucariaceae; genus Wollemia; species Wollemia nobilis. The sequence goes on along the minus strand of JAQPPZ010005362.1, from coordinate 1,587,227 downwards.
GAGTTATACCAATTTATTAGACCATCTGGAGTTGTCTTGCTAACCATCAACTGCTAGCGTTCAACCACAACCTGTGGTCACTTATAAAAGGTTAATATCCCTTGGATAAAGGTTTCCTATGATTTGGTGTAGAGCATGTGGGATTACCCACCATAGGAGGGGGTCCAAAAAGAGTTTACTCCCATGGTATATTGCATTTTTTATCATTCTACGAAGTGAGGCAAGTTCATAAGGAGTATATCATTGATTGTTTTATGGATTTGTACTTCCAGTCCACATACCATAACTTTAACCACCACCATATTGGTTAGGGAGGTAAGGAAATATTACTCATTTTGAGTCTCATCCAAAAATCCGATGTGTCTCATGTGGGGCGAAAGGAAATCTATTGTAGAACAAAATCATAAGTTTTCCTCTTGCATTCACATAGTCACCGACTATTGATTTTGAAAATGATGGATGGTTTTTGACTCCTACTCTAGGGTAGCAAGTTATTCCATAAAATAATTCATGGTTTATTTTGACCCTATTGGGGATGATGTGCAGGTCAGTACCATCAGATATTTGAGGATGATTGATGCTGAAAGGCTCAATCGTTTTGAACCTTATTGGTAACACTTTGGTAAATATTTGCACACCTAAGGGAGGGGTATTTTTAAATATTTGAACCTGCCAATATATCCATTGGATGAAAGCCATTTATCTATGGTGATAGTGTCCATTCGAAGCCCAAGTTGAAGATGCAAGGCAGTTTGATCTTACACTAGATTTTGTTTTGTTGGAAACTCATAATCCCACACGTACTGTGGGGTGGATGGGATCTGGTTCAAAAGTGCTCATGCACAGGTAGTAAAGTAGCCACCAATATGTGGCTCTACTTATGGTGTCTACTTCATCTAGGGTACCTGTCTAGAAAATCTTAGTTTATCAAGAGTTTAATTAACATATGATTTGACCAAGTGGCCTACCCGAGGTTATTAACATCCTTTTAATATTGTCGATGCTATAAAAGGGTGAGTTTCCAGATATGCTAATTAGGAAAAATCATTAGGTTTGAGATTGCTAAAGGAAATGATGTTTGTCTAGGGTTGGATTAAAACATTCAAATATAAATAACCCACTAACCACTAGCTCCAAACGCATTCAAATTTAAATGACCCATAAGACATTCAATAGATTAAAACATTTAATAGATTCAATCATATACCAGCATACAGGGCATTCCAAAGTCAATAGTCAAAGGTGCATTTAGATTAAAATATTACACAAACAAATGGGCATGGAGATAAGGTATGATATGACCTGAACAATCCAAGCTCCTTGAAACCTTTCTTTGTCCAGTGCTCCTTGCTTACTCTCCCTTCTATGAATGCTTTGACCAAAGACTCTAAAACTTAGGCTGTTTGGTTTCTGATTTACCAAAGGGTAAAGAGCATACTCCCTAAGCCAAATTTTACCTATCAATATTCTTAGAATTTTTCCCAGCATCCATGACTCATTTTTGGTTAACCCATGGTTTCTATTTATAGCATTCAGGGGTGCCTTCTCCAAGGGTGAAGGGTAGTCTAGGTAATGACTTGTTGGAGAGGTCATGAGGATGATGATGTAGGCATTTTAGTGGCATAGTATTTTCTTCTGCATATTAGAGGATATGATGTACATCAAAGGTAGCCAATATTTTTTTAGAGGACCTTTGAATGAGAAGTAGTATTTTTAAATTCTACCTATAATATTGGGTACAAATTCCTTTTTCTCATGACCCTTATTGGTATTTTAGGACCCAAATACCTTTCTCAAAGTATTTTATCAGCATATTAGTTTGCAAGCACACTAATAATTAAGTTCACATGAGAACTCCCATTTTCTATTTAAAATATATGTTATTTTCTTTTCTTGGGTGCATTTTTAAAAATAAATGAATTACCACTATTTCCAATGCTTAGAAAATTTTAAAATATTTTCTATGTCTACATTAATTTTTATTTCTCTTTGCCATGCACAAGGGTTTGGGTCAATGTGGGATGTGACATACTCCCCCCCTTAGACTAAACACAGTCCCTTGTGTTACCATAGTTAGCAAGCAATAAAATATTAATGCAAAATCAAAGCATATCAAAGAAAGCAATTAACCATAATGCTTTTACCAAATTGCAATCATAGACAACCATGCAATCTCAATATTCCACACCATTGTTTTATCCTTTGGATGAACTCTTTAAGATAGGCTTGCTATCACCATCATATCCAGGAGGCTAGTCCCAGACATCATTTCCCAATGGTGTAGTCATGAGTATACCTATATACGGGTAATTATCCATGTTACCCATGGGTTGTCTTCATCATCATTTCTCTTTTTCTAGTATCTCATTCCTGGTGGTCTAACAAATCCTTCTTCCCATGAGAAGGTCATATTCTACCACCCATGAGAGCTCTTGGACCTGTGATGCAATAAAATATTAGTAGTGCCATATTCTTCAAGGAATAAAACATATAACTTGCATGAAAATCATTCATCCATAATTACTTTGCATACTGATATCAAAGTATAAAATATAAATATCATCATAAAATCATGAGATATAAATTAGTGCATACATACCAGCATCAATGCATAAGTATATCTATTAGAGTATCTATATATGCATAAAATAAAGCCTATCTAAAATAATATTACACATTATTTTCAAATAAATAATAAAAGTGATTCCTCATGTCCTCCACATTTTCCCATGTGGCATTCCTTTCAGAAAATAGATACCACAAGACCTTGCATTTCTCTACATTTTGCTTCCTCATGGTCTTGGAGTGAAATTTGAGGATCTTGACTGGTTTCACTTCAATGTATGTTGGATCTACCATCTGTAGCTTTGAGACATCCAAAATATGATTAGGATCAGCAATATACTTCCTAATAAGGGACACATGGAAAGAATCATGGATCTTTGCCAAATTAGGTGATAAGTCGAGTCTGTAGGCAACAGGGCTAATTATTTCTAGGATGGTGAATGGTCCAACATATCTTGGATCCATTTATGTCAACTTGATAGCACTTTTCATAAGATTTACCCTCAATAATACCCTGTATTCCATAGAGAATTCTTGAGGAGTCCTTTTCAAGTCAACATAAATCTTCTAGCGATCCGATGCTTCCTTAAGCATTTATCAGATTATCTTCATTTGTTCCTCCATCTTCTTTAGTGTATCAGACCCAAAATTATCCTAATTCTTTGGATTGTCCCATGATAATGGTGTCCTGCATCTCTGACCATACAAAGCCTCAAAAGGATCCATTTTTAGAGAAGCATGGTATCCATTATTATAGGCAAACTCTATTAATGGTAAGAAGTCTTTTCATAAAGACTTATGATCCATGCTATACATGTGAAGCATATATTCTAGGACTTGATTGACTCTCTCAGTATTTCCATATATATCTAGGTGGTAAGAAGAACTTATATTTAGTGTAGTGTCGATTTTACGATGGAGGGCTTGCCAAAAATTATATGTGAACCTAGAATATCGATCAGAGATGATCACTTCAGGAAATCCATGCAACCTAAATATTTCTTTGGTGAATCTGTTGGTTACTACTACCACATCATCCTTGGTGTTGCTTGGTATATAATATGCTACTTTGGTCATTTTGTCTACCACAATAAGTATCACATCGTGTTGGTACCTAGTCTTAGGTAACCCAACCATGAAATCCATTGATATCACTTACCATTTCTACATGGGGATATCATGTGGTTACAACCATCCTACTAGGTGCTTATGTTCTACCTTCACTTTTTGGTATTCTAGACATCGGGCGACAAATTCAGTGACATCCCTTTTCATACCAGACTAATAGAAAGTTTTCTTCATGTTTTTCCTCATATTGGACCCTCCTAGATGAGCAGATTATGGATATTTAGGAGCTTCCCTCATGATCAAAATTCTTAGATTTCTAGCTTTGGGGATGACTGCCCGATCCTTATAACACAAAATTCCATCCTTGAGACCATAATCTCTAGCTATCTTAGGATCTTGTACCAATTTGGCTTGGATTTCAATACAAAGCTTATCCTAATATTGGGATTGCTTAACTTGATCCATAAGATCTATATAACTTTAGATTAGTGTAGTAATGTGCCTTCTTCTGATCAAAGCATTGACGACCTTATTTATATTTACCTTTGATATACTCTATGCCAAAATCATATTCAGCCAAGAACTCAATCCACCTTCTCTGTCTTGCATTTAGCAAAGGCTGAGTAAAAATATACTTTAAACTCTAGTGATCGATTCTTAATTCAAAGGGTCTACCTACAAGGTAGTGTCACAAAATCTTAAAGGTATGAACCACTGCAACTAATTCTAAGTCATGTGTATCATAGTTAGACTCATGTTTCTTGAGCTTTCTTGAATCATATGTCACCATTGCTAGATCTTGGGATAACACTCCTAATCCTTCCAGTGATGCATCTGTGCATATATAAAATTCACCTTGAGGGTCTAGAATTTTTAATATAGGAGCAGATGTGAGCTTTTATTTAAGCAACTAGAAGGCAACTTCTTATTTATTTTTCCATACGAATACCTTCCCTTTCCTTTGAATATTTGTTATTAGTGAGGCTTTCTTAGAATAGTCTTTCAAAAATCTTCGATAATACCCTACTAAACCCATTAATATCCTCACTTTTGTTACATTAGTGGGAGGTGGCCAATTCAAAATGGCCTCAATTTTTTAAGGATCTACCACAATCCCATTTTCAAAGATTATATGTCCCAAGTAGTCTATTTGTGACACCTAAAAATCATATTTAGAAATGTTCTCATAGAGTTTATGTTTCCTCAACAACCCTAGCATGATTTTCAAGTGTCTATCATGCTCTTCTTTACTGTGGGAATAGATTAGAATATCATCTAAAAATACCAATATGAATTGGTCTAAACTGGTTTCTAAACACACTGTTCATCAAATTCATGAATGCAACTGAAGCATTGGTCAACCTCAATGGTAGGACAGTGAACTCATAGTGCCCATACCAGGTTTTAAAAGTAGTTTTGTGAGTATCCTCATCTCGGATCCTCAACTTATGATATATTTATTTCAAATCAATTTTGGAGAAGATGGTGGCATCCTTAAGTTGACCATAGTCATCATTGCCACTATTAGAGACTCCCACACATCCAAAAAATATTTTTGCTAATACTACAAATGAGGAAGAAAAGTTAATATGACCACCACATCTAAATATAAGTTGCTTCTATATTCTATATTTTCATAAGATATAAATTTTCCTCTTACAACATACATCACGTATTTAAAGACTTATTGCCCTTAGGCCACCTAATTTTTATCACCAAAAAAATATTTGCATTAACTTATTTAAAAAATAGATATTACAAACTTCCAAGAGTATCTATATAATAGATAGAAAAAGGAAGAGATCATGAAATATTAATTCTTCATGAATAAACTAAATCAATAAACAAAATAAGGAATAGGTATTTACTAGCAAATCTTGAACTTTTTCCTATACACTTTCAAAAGACTCAAAATTTATTGTTATTGTCACAAATTTAGCTATGTATCCTTAAAATTAGATTAAATAATTTGATTTATAGAATATGGTAAATTTTCCCTTTAAAAATAAGGTAAAATAGCTTGAGTACTATTCCATATGATTTAATTCCTAACACTATAATTTATTTGTATACTGATGTTACAAATGCATAAAGCTCAAAAAATCATGGAATATGAAAAAATGGGCTCAAAACTATTTTGTATGTAAAATTTATGCCCTCCAAAATATTTTTCCAAATGACCCAAAAAAATACAAAAATTAAAGGCTCAAATCTTAGAAGAGCAACAATGAATTTTAATCTTCCATTTGGTGCCTACTCATTCACTAGTGACAACCACACCCACTCATTTTGTGTTACCTAATCACCTCTTATTAAATGAAACCCTGCAACTCATTTCATCATGATTGGCTAAGGATAGATTATTATGTTGAATAATGTATAAGTGAAACTCAAATATACCACATGGACTACTATATTGACCAAAAATTTCAACATAACATCCACTTGGTACCTATGAACCCACCAAGATTAGAACTAAGGTATTCGATGCTCAAAGCACTTTCTACTAACCACCATGCTACTATATTGAATGAGATGTGGATGGAAATATTCCATAGAAGAATTCACATTCTATAGAAGACTCCACTTGTCATAAAGCCCAACTAAAGAGGCAAAAGCATATGTGCCTAGTGACTAAAACTTGAGATTCTTCACTAGTCAACAAATTTTCTTGAGTATCATAACTATATTGGCCATTTGCTCCTTATAGTCTAGATGTTGCATGTCTCCATAGATAATACTTGGTCACCCCAGGAAAGTAAAACTGTCCATCAATGCAAAGGAAAAGGATGTCATGTCAAAATCAAGATCTTCCTCCACCAAAGCACCTACACACTTTTCCCTAACCAATATAGAAAATATCTAAATGTAATGCTAGCAAAACAAAAAATATAATTATTTCTTATGCATCCTATTAAGTAAAAATTTTTGGTAAAAGGGGGGGAAAAAGAAATTTGGACAAAAGCACTGAACTCATGAGCGAATATATTGCAAACCTCCATTTTGTGGATATCCAACTAGAAAATGGCCTTATGACTTGGTCTAACAAAAGGCAAGGCTTAGCTTTATAATGGAGAGATTGAATAGGTTTTTGCTCTCTGAAAATTTCTTAATCCATGGTCACGTTCCTAAAGTGAAGACTCTTAATAATGCTAGTTCGGATCATTGGCTAGTCATGGTGGAAATGTGGAAAACCAATGTGAGTTTCTCTCATTTTCATTTTCAATTAATGTGGCTTAGAGACATTTCCTTCAGACCTCATGTGCAACAATGGTGGAAGGAAGGTAAACCTAGGCATGGGACTAAGATGTTTTGTTTTTCCAAAAGACTGCAATACATTAAATCCAAAATCAAGACTTGGAAATAGAAAGAGTTTGGTGATGTTCATAAAAAAAACATGAATTTATTGCTCATCTTGAAAATTTGAATAAGAAAATCCATTTAGATGGCCCCATAGAGAAGAGAAGTGCAGATGAAATTAAACTCACAAATCAGTTAGAGGAATGGGAAAAAGAGAAGAAATCTTATGGAAGCAAAAATCTAGAATTCAATGGCTCAAATAAGGAGATCGAAACACAAATTTCTTCCACAAATATCTTCTAGCTCGAAGATCTCACAACTTTATTTCTTCCTTAAAATCAGATTTTGGAGATGTTGTTTATACTTGGGATGGCATGAACTCTATTGTTGTTGATTACTTTTCCAATCTTTTTGCTGCTACTCCTCTTGAATCAACTTCACAACAAAATGTTCTTCAAGAAATCCCTTATCTTATCACTTCTGAGGAGAACTCTATTTTGAATGCTTATGTTACTATCAATGAGCTTCAACAAGTAGTTTTTAAAATGCAAAAAGGGAAAACCCCAAGTCCTGATGGTTTTCCCATTGAGTTCTACCACGAGTTCTGGGATATCCTTCATGTTGATTTATTAGAGGTGGTGGAAGAAGCCAGGAAAGTCAAAGAAATTTTGAAGGTTATCAATAAAACTTATATTACTCTTGTTCTAAAAGCTCAAGAGGTAGATCATATCTCAGCTTTTAGACCTATTTCTTTATGTAATGTTCTTCTCATAATCATTACTAAAATCATGGTAGAAAGGTTGAAGCCTCTTTTGCATAATATTATTTCCCCATAGCAAGGGGGTTATGTGGAAGGACATCAAATAGTAGATGAGATAGTTATTGCTCAGGAAGCCATCGATTCCATGGATATGTAAAATTCTCCTTCCATGTTCTTTTGGTTAGACTTATCCAAAGCTTATGACAGAGTGGATTGGCACTTCCTTATCAAAGTTTTGAGGCAATTTGTTTTTTTAAGGATTGGATGGATTGGATTATGGGATGTATCTCTTCAATTTCCTACTTAATTCTTATCAATGGCAGGCATTCTCAGTATTTTCCAGCTTCAAGAGGTGTTAGGCAAGGTGACCCACTATCCCCTTATTTATTCATCATTCTTGTTGAATGCTTGGGTAGGACTATAACCAAAAATAGGGAAAAAAACCCTTAAGGGAGTTACCATTTCTCATGGAGCTAGACCTATCTCTCATATTCAATTTGTGGATGACTGTAATATTTTAGGTAAAGCTACAATTAAGGAGGCTTCTAATATTAAGAAAATCATTAGCTATTTTTCTAAGGCTACTGGGAAGTTGATAATTGAAGACAAATTTAAAGTTATTTTCTTTCACTACTCTGCTAGACAGGAATCCATGGTCTTGGATAAATTAAGATATAAGAATACCTCTCTTCCAATCACTTATTTAGGTATTCCCATAAATATTCAAAGGCAGAAAAATAAATATTGGAATTGGTTGGTGGACAAAGTCAAGAAGAAAATTGGAAAGTGGACCAACAAGTGGCTTTCTTCTGGGAGTAGAATCACCTTGGTAAAATCAGTCCTTCAAGCTATTCCTATTTATGTTTCTTCCTTTTTGAATATCCCAAAGGCTGTTCTTCAAGAATTGGATCAAATCAGTCATCGTTTCCTTTGGAGTGGTACTAAGGAGAAAATAAAATGGGCCTTAGTGAAATGGGATACTATATGTATTCCTAAGAGTGAAGGGGGGTTAGGATTTCAGTCTTCAATTAATAACAACAAAGCTTTAGCTGCTAAATTATATTGGAGGATGTTGCATAACCCCAATGCTCTTTGGGCCAATAATCTCCGTGCTAAATATGCTGAGAACAAAATTCCTGAAGACCTTGTTCGCTATCAACTTCTTAATACTGGTGAGGATTTGATAAAGAAAAAAATATTTTGGATCATTCATAATGGTCAACATGTAAATTTTTGGATAGATTCTTGGGATGGTCACAAGCCTTTGATAACTCAGTTTCCTAATTGGAGGCCTTGGATGGAGGAGCTTCATTGAGCTAATTGGATAAAGGTGGCTAATTACTATCGGTACCATACTAGTAATTCAAAGGTTGGTAGATATTGGATCCCTATTAAGGACTGGCCTATTCAAATCCCAAAAAGGCAAAGACAAGATATCCAAGACATCCTTCATATGAGATCCCTCTCTTGGTCCCATGAAAAAAATTGTTTTGGATGGAACAAGACTACTAAGGGTGAGTATTCAGTTGCTCAAGGTTATTTGACCTTATGCCATAATAATCCCAACCATTCTTCTGACATCTTTTCTCGATTGTGGGCTCAAAAGCTTTGGCCTAAGGTGAGGTTCTATAGTTGGCTTTTATTGCATCATAGGGTGCTTACTGGTGAGCAACTTATGAAGCATGGTTTTCATGGCCCTTTAAGATGTGAAATGTGTGAAGAGAATGTAGAAAATATCATCCATCTTTTTATTGAGTGTACTTTAGCCTCTGAGCTATGGAGGAGAATGGCCACTTTACTTGGCTTATAGTGGTCCATTTTTTTTACTTTTGAACAGCTTTAGAGGGATTGGCCTAATCAAGAGGTTGTTGATCATTTTACTAGGTAGTTAGTTTGGATGGGTTCTACCATTCTTCTTTGGAATATTTGGAATGAAAGGAATAGTCAAATTTTTAATCAAGATAGGAAGGATATTCACTATATTTGGTAAAAGACCATAGCCAACTTAGTTGAATTAGTCCATCAACTCCTTAATCACCCCCAAAACTCCCACCAAATATGGGATCAAGTGATGCAAATATTTAATATTAAATATTCTAAGGGCAACCAACTTAAATGGAATGTGAGTATTAGTAAGATGGATAGGACTAGAAATTGGCAACCTCCTCCTAAGAATTTTGGAAAAGTCAATACTGATGGAGCCTCTAGAGGGAACCCTGGAAAAGCCAGTGTGGGAGGAATTGGTAGACTTTCAGATGGCTCCCTGGTTTTTACTTTTGCTAAGAATTTGGGTATTATTTCCAATAACCTTGTTGAGGGGTATGGTATCCTTAGAGGCCTTCAGGAGGCTACTAAGGTTGGATGGGAAAAGGTGTTAGTTGAGTCTGACTCTCAACTTATGATTAATATCTTTAAGACTCCTTCTAAGAATCATAAGGTAAATTGGAGAATAAAAAGAATTATTGAGAAGATTCAGTTAATCCAGATGGGATTTTTAAAAGTTGATTACAATCATGTGGTCATAGATCAAAACAAGAGTGTTGATGCTTTAGCTAATTAGGATTTGGATAAAGGCAATCTTACTTGTTATGGCCACCCTCCTATATGGTGGGCTTCTCAAATTAGGGAAGATCTTCTTTCTATCATTTCTTTGGATGGCTCCAGTTCTGAAGGTACCTAGTTTCTTCTTGTTTGTTTTTTTTTTTGCTTCTCTTTGGTTCATCCCTAGATTATTCTATTCTTTATTTTGTTTCCTCTGTTGATTCTTGCCTTAATAGTCTTCTGGTCTAGATAGGTCATTGTTTTGTTCAATTTCTTTTTTCTTTTTTGTTTTTTTTTTGTTTTAGTTTTTTAAGGTGGGTGGGTTCTTTTGTTTTGTTTTGTTTTTGTGTTCTTTGTGTTTTTTTTGTTGTTCTTGTGTTTTTGTTGTTTTTTTTTTTAATGTTTTTTGTTATTGTTCTTGTGTTTTTTTCGTTCTTATTCTTGAGTTTCTCTTTGTTTGTGTTATTTCATGTTTTTATGTGTGAATGTTTTCTATGTTTTTTGTTTTTTTTTTATTGTTTGTTGTTGGTTGTTTTTTATTTTTATTTTTTTTTAATTTTTAGGTTTTTGTTGTGTTTATTTTTCATGTTTTTTTTGGGTTATGTCTTTGTAGTGTTATGTTGTTTTTGTCTTTTTTATGTTTTGTTATGTGGTTCTTGTGTTTTTCTATGTGGTTTGTGTTGTGGTTTCTTTTATCTTATTGTGCGTGTTTGGTTGTGCTTTTGTTTTTGACACACTCAAGGAGCATGTTTTTTATTTTATTTTATTATTTTTGTTGTTATTTACTTATTTTTAAATTGGTTTTGTGTGTTTGTTTGCTCCTTGAGTATGTCAAAGGTGGTAGGCCAGGTTCGAGTCCTGGGCATTTTTTGCGGAATGGATACCCCTGCCTCCTTGGGTCTTACCCGAAAGTGGCATCCCTTTTGGGATGTTTTCCACAAATAAAATAAAATTAAAAAGTAAAAAAATTTGGTCTAGATTTGAACCTATGACTGAGTAAAACCAAAATATTAAGCAACACTTTCTTGGCTAGTTTGACATATCCTACAAAGGTAAAATAACAAGTGGCTTCTTGGTAGAAGTAAGTGTTATGCCATTCATACCAAATATACCATTAATTTTGGTGCCCTTTTTTCAAGGTGCCATAGCGATTTTGCAAGGAAAATGGGAACACCAAACACAAAATGAGCATGCATGCCTTGATGACAATGAAGTTTATGGAGATGGAATAAAGTCTCCAAAATGGAAGAACGCAGATGAAAAGTGTGGAAGAATATTGTTTTACTTTTTTTTCATAGATGCTTATGAATATTTGGGAAGTATTTTTCCTAATTTAGAGAAAGTATCAAAGGCTCCAAATAATCTTTTTCTATGACCAAGCAATACTGTCCCATACCCACTCTGATATCATGTTGGAATTTATAATATTTTCCAAAAAAATGGAAGCAATCAATCCACTCAAATATCATATAGAAATCATTAAAGGATGAAAGAAAGGAAAGGAGATATAAAAATTGATGGGCATCCATAGGAAACATAAATAATTATTGTACCATCCATGGATAAGAATCACTATAATGATTAAATTATGGAGTGGTGTAAGATATTTATACTAATACCAAAATCCTAATTATATAAATGATCTTAACCTAAGTTAACATAATAAGAGGGTTTTAAGTTTAGTTACAATTTTATGAGATGAGTTTAACCATAACAAGGTTAATTGTATAGGGTTTACAAAATAAAATATTACAATAAGTTAAATGCATTATAAGATGAATTTCTCTTAGGCTAATCCAAGATTACATCGTACAATATCAACCTTGGCTAGAAGTCATATTACACTTTCAAAAATCCACTATATCCTTATCTAGTTATTATTCTTGCAAAGGCACTAGGGAGAGATTTTTCAAAGGTAAAAATAGAAGGAAAAAATCAAAGGTATTCATGTTGTAAATATTGGACCCTATGAATCTCATCTAAAATTTGTTGATGATACTTTTCTTTTGGGTCATCACTTAATCAGTGAGGCCATGGAGTTTACTTAAATATTAGCATGCTATGAGAAGGCTATTGAACATTTGGTTAATACTACAAAATATAGGAATTTTTTAAACAATGCCCTAGATTTACAATGAATTATTGTGGATATTTAAGAGTTTCAAAGTTTAAAAAATTTATCAACTTACTTGGGTATTCCTTTGTCTCATAAAGGAAATAAAAATGAACTTTAGGGTCTCATGTTTGGATATAATGAAAGCTCATTTGGTAGGTTGGCAAGATAAGTTTAAATATATATTGGGAATGCTACAATTAATAAAGACTACCTTGAAATCCATCCCTATTTATATGATATCATGTTTAGGATTACAAGTAGATATAGCATCATAAAGTGGAGTCCCCTGATAAGATCTCTACTTCCAAGCCTGGTAGTGGCATATGACAAAAAATATCTTGACCCTTCTTTCCTCATCCTTAGAGGGGCTTGTGATTTTTTTGGTGTTGTCCAATTCTCTCTTTTATAGAGGTGGTCTTGTTTGGTTTGGATCTAGTTTTATTGAATTCCTCTACTAGGTTGTTGCATCTCCTATGAAGGTTTAAAATAATCTAAATCATCTTAATTTTGAAAGGAATGATAATCAGATCATTCCAAGCTGTAAATATCTCAAGTGTTAACAGAACACCACCTTCAACCAAAATAAGAATCTGAAATAAAATTGATAGCAAAAGCTTACAAATGGATATGCAAAAAAATGAGCAATAATATCATTTATTATACCTGGATAATGAACTTTTTAACAAGAACAATGAATGTACCTTGCTTATAAAGGCAAGGATGATCAACCATAGTCGTAGGATCAAGCTAAGGATAAATATCCACCATACAAAATGAATATGTGATATGGTCCATAGTTCTGTAACCGATATGGGGAGAAAGAATCTCAACCCTCCAAATATACCTAAAAATATCCCCATTACACCTAGGAATATTCAAACCTAAAAATATCCCCATAATTTCTAAGAAATAAATATGTAACATCTCATAATATCTAAATAAGATAAATGAAATATCCACAAATAAGTGGGTGGAGAAAATACATGGAATAACAAATTAAAAAGGAAATACATTACCTATGTGAACATGAGCTAAGGTAAAAAACCTACTCTAACACCCCCTCTCAAGTGAAGCTAGGTTCTAAAAAATAAAGTTGCATATCCACAATATGAGTCTCAACAACAAAGCATGATCAAGTACTCATGTAAAATGTGTATTCAGAAGCTCTCAAATTAGAAGTGGGAAAAAAACCATCCTTCTAGAAAGAGATAAGAAGTAAGAATGGAGGCAAGGAGTGCTTCCAACACCCCCTAGGATGATGATATCTATGAATAAGTCATATGAAGAAGTGGATGCCTCTGCAATGAAAAATGTTTCTCCTACGAGGAAGAAAGTAGCCATGAAGCATCCGTCGAATGTCTTCCCACTCCAAGTGAGTGTGAGAAGATGGGAACAAAAAGTAGAATGACAACGTAGAATCCTTAAAATAAAACCAAAGAGAAGAAAATGTTGCTAATAAATTATGAAATGAATCTCCAAGAATGTAGAATCCCAAACCAACACCAAAATGGGGTAGAATATAGTCCCAATCAACATCCCAAAGTTCAATGTGTACAAAACCATGAGTGTGCAAAAGTGGAAGAGATGTGTGAAGATCATCCATTAAGGAAGAATCACAAATGTCCTACTACATAAGTGATAATGAGCCCATGGAAGTAGCAAGAGAAAGAAGTGGAGTCTTAGAATCCTCAAAAGAATCAACATGGTCTTCAAGATCTCCAAGTGAGAGTCCAATTGAAGATAATGTTGAGCAAGGTGTTGCAAGAAGTTTGTCATTGTTGTCAACACAGGCAGTTAGACAGTTCAGGAGCCATTCAGATGCAGAGGACAGAAATTCAAAGGATAGTCAGATTATGTAAAGTGCAATTCCAGGAAAACAAAAGTGACCCAGTTTCAAAAATTCGAAGAAAAAGACAAGTTAGAAAACTGTCGCGATATCGCGACATGTTTTCTATCGCGATTTCACGACAGGTCGGAGGAGAGAGAAAGCGCAGCCGAAAATGTCATGATTTCATGACAAAAATGAGGAGAGAGAAGGCACAGCTGAAAATGTCACGATTTCACGACAAAAATGAGGAGAGAGAAGGCACAGCTGAAAATGTCACGATTTCATGACAAAAATGAGGAGAGAGAAGGTGCAAGGCAAACTGTCACGATTTCGCGACATGCTGGAGGCCAAGAAGCTAAGTCGAGAAACTGTAGCGATTTCGCTACATGTTGGATTTTCGTTGGTCGAAGCAAGGAGAAAGCGTTAAGTGGAAAAGTTGTAGCGATTTCGCTACATGTTGAAATTTCATGGCGAAGCAAGGAGAAAGCGTTAAGTTGAAAAGTTGTAGCGATTTCGCTACATGTTGAATTTTGGCCGAAGCAGGGAGAAAGTGTTAAGTGAAAAGTTGTAGCGATTTCGCTACGAATCAAAAGTGCACAAAGCAAAGGTGTAGCGATTTCGCTACGTGTCAAAATTGCACAAAACAAAGGTGTAGCGATTTCGCTACGAGTTGAAAAAGCACAACACGAAGGTGTAGCGATTTCGCTACGAGTCAAAAGTGCACAACGCGAAGGTGTAGCGATTTCGCTACAAGTTGAAAAAGCACAACACAAAGGTGTAGCGATTTTGCTACGAGTCAAAAGTGCACAGGCACAAAGGTGTAGCGATTTCGCTACAAGTCAAAATTCAAAGTGTCAGGATATGCAAAGATTGAAAGCACAAGGCACAAAGTTGTAGCGATTTCGAGCATGAAGCAAGAAATGTACGGAAGCTGAAAGCGTCATGATTTCATGACAAAGATGAGGATGACGTCAAAAAAATTGAAAGTGTCACGATTTCATGACAGGGTGCAAGAAAAGCCGCTGGAAGCTAAAAGCGTCATGATTTCGTGACAAGAATGAGGATGACGTCAGCAAAAGTTTGAAGTGTCACGATTTCATGACAAGAACGGTGGCAAAGCTATCAAAGGCCAAAATGGTCACGATTTCATGACAGCAAGGACAAGAAGGCGTACGGCTACAAAAGGTGTCGCGATATCGTGACATGTTATTATTTCACGACAATAAGCTACAGGAAGGTGACAAAGGTGGCAGAGGCGTTTGAGGCCGACAAAGTTAAATCTGGGCCAACGGATTTTAGGGTTTTGTAGTCGACAATTTCTAGGGTTTTGTAGCCGACATTCTTAGGGTTACAGTCGACGGATTTTAGGGTTTGGTAGTCGACAAATTCTAGGGTTTCTCAGTCGACGTTCTTTAGGGTTTGTTCTTGAAATTTCTTCTATAAAAGGAGGGCTTCTTCGAGTTTGAAAAAGGGGTGAAGATAATGTGCGAATGCGAGCAGAGTGATTGCACAAGTAAAGTTCTTGTCGAGTAGAGAGCGAGTCGTTTCGATTCAAACTATGTGCGAAGTGATAGTTCGTGGAGTCAAATTAAAGAGGGCGTATCGAATCTTTGCGAGTGATGTGAGCAGGGTGCAGAGGTTGAAGACGCAGATCTAAGTGCGAAGTGATAGCGCGCAGTGAGCGGTAAAAGTTGTGATTTATGACTGCTGTGCGCAGAAAGCGAATCGTGTAGTAGACTGGTTGTGCAAAGCTTTTGCGTAGCAGAAGCAGAGTGCTTGTAAGCTACAAACTAGGTAATAAGGTGAAAGTATTATTGCTATAATTTTTATTATTTCTTGTAATGTCCAAGTTGCAGCTTGGCATAAGAAGTTGGCACTTCTTCCAGTAGTTGCTGGTGTCTTGGGGGTTGGTGCTCCTTCTGTTGGTGTAGAAAAATTGAAGGGTTGATGCTCTTTCCAGTTGGTGCTTGGTAAAAAGTATTGTAAAGTTGTTGCTTTGCATAGGTTGGATTTGGATGGTAGTCCAAGCAGCCATTTTTGAGGAGTAGCCACATTGGTGAACCTCGTTAAATTGTTGTGTTATGTGTGATGCTTTCTTACTGTAGTTGATATATCTTTTATAAGTTTTAAACTGCTGTTGGTTTTAGAACTGCATATTTGAAATTTAAAAGGTCACACTGATTCACCCCCCCTCAGTGTCACTGTGATTACAACAATTGGTATCAGAGCTAGGTTCTTGAATAGGCTCAATCAGCTAGGGTGATCTTGGAAGTGACGCAATGGCAAGTGGTGAAGGCTTCTCCTCAAACAAAGCACCATTGTTTGATGGAACTAACTATGCTTTCTGGAAGGTAAGGATGCAGACTTATCTCCGTGCATTGGGTTTTGACATCTGGGGTGCAGTAGTCAATGGTTACAAAGCTCCCACCACTGCTCCAACAGACACTGTCGGTAAGAAGGCATTTGAAAATGATTCAAAAGCAAAAAATGCCATCATGTGTGGATTAGTGGACAGTGAGCTAGTCAAAATCATAAACTGTGAATCTGCAAAAGATGTATGGGACAAACTTGAGAACATTCATGAAGGAGACGATAGGATCAAGGAGGCCAAGCTTCAAACACACCGAGCTCAATTCGAATCCTTACAGATGAACAATGATGAGAACATAGAGGCTTTCATGCAAAGAGTCAATGGAATCACAAATTCAATGAGAGGTCTCGACGAAGATATGGATGATGCTACGATTGTGAAAAAGGTATTAAGATCTCTACCTCCAAGGTTTGATTCGAAAGTTTCAGCCATAGAAGAAGCTAAAGATCTAAATCGCTTTAGTATGGATGAGATGCATGGATCTTTGACTGCGTTTGAAATGAGAATAGGAAGGTCTAATCCCACAGATAGAGAAGCAGCTTTCAAAGCCCTAAAAGGCAAAAACACAAAACAAGAGTCTGAAGAAGAGGATGCTTCAGATGAAATGGAAGCAAATTTTGTCAGAAAACTGAGAAAGGGAAAAGGAAAATACAAAGGAAAGCTACCTTTTAAATGTTTCAATTGTGGAGGCATTGGACACTTTGCTACCAAATGTCCTCTCAATGACAAGAACAAAGGTGAAGAAACTCCGCATCAAGAAAGAGGTGAATGGAGGAAGAAAACAAACTTCAGAAAAGGTAATTTCAAAAAGAAAAGTTTTATCTCCCGAAATGCAGAATCTTCAGAGGACAGTTCTAGTGAAGACTCTGAAGAAGGAACAGGTGAGGCTCTCTTTATGGCGTTTGAAGTAGAAAAATTAGAAGAGGCAGAAAACACAGAAAAGAGAGAAGGAATGAACTCTGAAGTATCTATTGAAAAAGGTGAGGCTGAAGTTGATTTAGAAGGTGAGCTGGTTTCTGCTCTTATGGAATGGAAATCTGAGAAAAGAAAGAATAAAAAACTGTCAAGGAAGCTTGAGGATGCAAATGACATTATAGCCAGTCTAAAAACATAGACAAAAGAGTACAAGAAAATGTCCGAAGATCTTGAAGTACAGGTAACCATGAAGATAGATTACTATTGCAAATTGGAAGAAGAAAATGTTGGTCTTCGAATACAGATACAAGAGTTGGATCGAAAAATTAGCTGTCATTTAAAACGTGAAGAAAGTTCGATGAAGCTGGACAAAATCCTAAGCGATCAAAGACCCACAGGTATCAAATTCGGTCTGGGCTTTACTGAAGGAGAATCATCAAATGGACCAAAGGCAAGCAATGTTGAATGTGAAAAGAGTAAAGACAAGAAACAGGCTGTTGAAAGAAAAACAAATCAGGCAAAAGAAAGCGATAATGCCAGACCTGAAATAGGAACTGACAATGATGGCTTTACCAAGGTCACACATCAAAAGAAAAGAAGATCTAAGGCTCCTGCAACAACTTGGCAAAGACCATCTTTCAGGTTCAATCATTATTTCTATGGTTTCTATTTTAAATGTAATGGTTATGGGCATAAAATTGTTGACTGCAAGTATAATATAGGTCCAAGAAGTTTCACTAGTAGAAATGCTTTTGCTCCTCTAATGAGTTATGCAGTAGAATGCTTTAATTGTCACAACTTTGGGCATATTGCTAGAAACTGTCATAGAACTTCTATTTCAAATCAATCTCAGAAAAGAAGAATTCAACCATATAGGGCAAAACAAAATAGAATTCCTTCTGAAGGATATGTGCAAGATTCTGAAAAGGGGAAATCCAAGCTAGAACCCAATACCACAGTTAAAACAGAATGGAAACAGAAAGAACAAACTCAGGGAAGAAAAGGAGTCTTTAATAGTGCGAGACGGCTTTCGGAGCTCAGAATAAATGTGTACCGTGGATCCTTGATTGTGGGTGCTCAAGTCATATGACAGGTGATAAACAGAAATTTGAAAAACTACAGAAATATGAGGGTGGCTCTGTGAAGTTTGGAAATAATGATGGAGCCAAAATAATAGGAAAAGGGTCTGTCAAAATTAGTGAAGGGAAAATCAAGTCAGAAGAAGTTTTATTTGTGGATGGTTTGAAACATAACCTGTTAAGTGTTAGTCAAATCTGTGATAAAGGTCATGAAGTAGTCTTCAAGAAGCAGGGTTGTGAAGTCAGAAAAATAAACAGTGGGAAATTGATAGCAACTGGTTCAAGGACGTCTGGTAATCTGTACACACTCTCAAAAACTTCAGAAGGTACGTGTTTTATTGGACAAGAAGAAGAGAACTGGCTGTGGCACAAGAGGCTTGGACACATAAGTTTTGATAATTTGGTGAAAATCAGCTCTAAACAAGCAGTGAGAGATATTCCAACCATTAAGAAACCTTCAAACAGTGTTTGTGCTTCATGTCAGAAGGGAAAGCAAACCAGAGTCTCATTCAAAACAAAAGAATACCACACTAGCAGGCCTTTGGAACTTATTCATACTGACTTATGTGGACCCATGAGAACTCAAAGCATAAACGGCGACAAATACTTCATGCTGTGTATCGATGATTATTCCAGAATGACATGGATATTTTTCTTAAAAGATAAAACAGAAGCTTTTGAAATGTTTAGATCCTTCAAACAACTAGTTGAGAATGAAACAGGAAAAAGGATCAAATGCTTACGATCAGACAGAGGAGGAGAATTCATTTCGAATGAATTTATAGAATACTATGAAAAACATGGTATCGAGAGACAATATTCAGCAGCTAGAACTCCACAGTAGAATGGCGTAGTAGAAAGAAAGAACAGAACTATACAGGAAATGGCACGCACCATGCTGGCAGAAAATAAAATAGCAGATAGATTCTGGAAAGAAGCAGTTCACACTGCAGTATACATCCAAAACAGATATATGTTAAGAACTCATGAATGCAAAACACCTTATGAGTTGTGGTTTGGTAGAAAAGCAACAACAAAACATCTCAAAATATTTGGCTGTAAGTGCTACATCAGAAAAATAGATGACAACCTTGGGAAGTTTGAAGATAGAGAAGATGAAGGTGTTTTTGTTGGGTATTCATCAAAAAGCAAAGCTTACAAATGCTACAACAAGAGACTCAAGAAAATTGTGGACAGTGCAGACGTTAAATTCGATGAAGTTGGGAAACGATTAGCTGACTTTGAGGAAAACTACCCAATCTATGAAGAAGTCGTTGAAGGAGATGAGGTGAATGAAACAAAAAATAAATCTACGCTTGATTCAGATGAATTAGTCGATGACTCAGAGGTGCAAGAAAACAAGAAATTCAAAACAGGCAACTGGCAGAAAAATCATCCAAGAGACCAAATAATTGGAGATCCCACAGCTGGCATTCAGACAAGAAGGAAAGTAATAAGTAATTACTCTCTTTTATCTAGCATTGAGCCCAAAAACATAGATGAAGCAAGCAAAGATGATAGCTGGATGAAGGCAATAAATGAAGAGTTAGATCAGATTGAAAAGAACAGAACTTGGGAATTAGTACCTAGACCTACAAACAAGAATGTAATCGACACCAAATGGATATTTCGAAACAAATTAAATGAAGACGGACAGGTCATTAGGAACAAAGCAAGACTGGTTTGTAAAGGATATGCACAGGTCGAAGGCATTGATTTTGAAGAGACTTTTGCTCCAGTGGCCAGATTAGAAGCAATTAGAATGTTTCTGGCCTTAGCAGTTCACAAAAACTTTAGAGTTTATCAGATGGATGTAAAATCTGCCTTTTTAAATGGGAAACTCGAAGAAGAGGTCTATATTGAACAACCGGATGGATTTCAAATTAGTGAGGATCCTAACCTTGTCTGCAAATTAAAGAAAGCACTGTATGGATTAAAGCAAGCACCACGGGCATGGTATGCTAGGCTAGATAACTATCTCTCTCAACAGGGATTCAAGAAAGGTTTAGTGGACAGTAATCTGTATGTAAAAATAGAAGGTGGGCATCTCATTGTTCTAGTTGTCTATGTAGATGATATCATATTTGGCAGCAACAAAGATGAATCTTGTAAAGACTTAGCAAATAAGATGCAGAATGAATTTGAAATGTCTATGATTGGTGAACTGTCTTACTTTCTTGGGCTACAAGTTAATCAAAATGAGAAAGGCATATTCATTTCCCAAATCAAATATGTGAAAGAAATGCTAAAAAGGTTCACTATGGAGGACTGTAAGCCAATCAGCACTCCCATGACAACAAGCTGCAAATTGAGTAAAGAAGACAAATCTCCACCTGTAGACCAAACCATGTACAGATCTATGATTGGAAGTCTACTATATTTAACAACCACTAGACCTGATATTCTGCAGGCAGTTTGCATGGTAGCTAGATTTCAGGCCAGTCCCAAAGAGACTCATGTGACAGCAGTTAAAAGGATTTTTCGGTATCTCAAGGGCACCATGGAGTATGGGTTGTGGTATCCAAAAGGCAAAGACTTCACTCTTATATCATATTCGGATGCAGATTGGGCTGGATGTGTTGATGACAGAAAAAGTACCGGTGGAGGTGCATTCTATTTGGGGGACAGATTGGTTGCATGGCACAGTAAGAAGCAAGAGTCGGTTTCTTTATCTACAGCTGAGGCAGAATATATTGCAGCAACAACATGTTGTACACAAGTCTTGTGGATGAAACAAACTTTGAAAGATCTAGGTATTAATTTCAGTGAACCAATATCAGTTAAGTGTGATAACACCAGTGCAATTAACATCTCTAAGAATCCAGTAATGCACTCACGGACAAAACACATTGCTATAAGGTATCATTTCTTGAAGGAGAAAGTTGCAGAAGGAGAAGTTAAATTGGATTTTGTCCCAACTACAGAACAAGTAGCAGATATTTTTACAAAACCTTTGCCCAAGGAAGTATTTGAGTACCTTCGAAGCAAATTAGGAGTAGTCACACTTCCTAAGAAGTGACTAGCTACGGGGATCACTTTCTCGGGGGGAGCATTTGAGTATTTGACTATTCTTTTGCTCATGATCATAATTTGTGCCAGATGCAACAAATTGTGCCTGAGAAGTGTGAGGATGGACTCAGGGGGAGTCTGCAGCAGCCCTTTGGTATTATTGACAAAGGGGGAGAAGAGTTACAGGAATGTACACAGGTGTTGCCAACAATTCCAAAGGGGGAGATTGTTGAGCAAGGTGTTGCAAGAAGTTTGTCATTGTTGTCAACACAGGCAGTTAGATCCAATGATGCAGTGGATAGACAGTTCAGGAGCCATTCAGATGCAGAGGATAGAAATTCAAAGGATAGTCAGATTATGTAAAGTGCAATTCCAGGAAAACAGAAGTGACCCAGTTTCAAAAATTCGAAGAAAAAGACAAGTTAGAAAACTGTCGCGATATCGCGACATGTTTTCTGTCGCGATTTCACGACAGGTCGGAGGAGAGAGAAAGCACAGCCGAAAATGTCATGATTTCATGACAAAAATGAGGAGAGAGAAGGCACAGCTAAAAATGTCATGATTTCATGACAAAAATGAGGAGAGAGAAGGCACAAGGGATGACAAAAATGAGGAGAAAAAAATGATTTCGCGACAAAAATGAGGAGAGAGAAGGCGCAAGGCAAACTGTCACGATTTCGCGACATGTTGGAGGCCAAGAAGCTAAGTCGAGAAACTGTAGCGATTTCGCTACATGTTGGATTTTCGTTGGTTGAAGCAAGGAGAAAGCGTTAAGTGGAAAAGTTGTAGCGATTTCGCTACATGTTGAAATTTCGCTGGCCGAAGCAAGGAGAAAGCGTTAAGTTGAAAAGTTGTAGCGATTTCGCTACATGTTGAATTTTTGGAAGCGGGAGAGAAAGTTTTGTGAAAAGTGTGTAGCGATTTCTACGAGTCAAAAGTGCACAAAGCAAAGGTGTAGCGATTTCGCTACGTGTCAAAATTGCACAAAACAAAGGTGTAGCGATTTCGCTACGAGTTGAAAAAGCACAACACGAAGGTGTAGCGATTTCGCTACGAGTCAAAAGTGCACAATGCGAAGGTGTAGCGATTTCGCTACAAGTCAAAAGCACGAACTCAAAGGTGTAGCGATTTTGCTACAAGTCAAAAGCACAAGGCACAAAGGTGTAGCGATTTCGCTACAAGTCAAAATCTCAAAGTGTAGGATATGCCAAAGATTGAAAGCACAAGGCATTGAAAGTGTAGCGATTTCGCTAGATGAAGCAAGAAATGCCTACGGAAGCTGAAAGCGTCATGATTTCGTGACAAAGATGAGGATGACGTCAACAAAATTGAAAGTGTCACGATTTCATGACAGGGTGCAAGAAAAGCCGTGGAAGTCGAAAGCGTCATGATTTCGTGACAAGAATGAGGATGACGTCAACAAAAGTTTGAAGTGTCACGATTTCATGACAAGAACGGTGGCAAAGCTATCAAAGGCCAAAATGGTCATGATTTCGCGACAACAAGGACAAGAAGGCGTACGGCTACAAAAGGTGTCACGATATCGTGACATGTTATTATTTCATGGCAATAAGCTACAGGAAGGTGACAAAGGTGGCAAAGGCGTTTGAGGCCGACAAAGTTAAATCTGGGCCAATGGATTTTAGGGTTTTGCAATCGACAATTTCTAGGGTTTTGCAGCCGACATTCTTAGGGTTACAGTCGATGGATTTTAGGGTTTGGCAGTCGACAAATTCTAGGGTTTCTCAGCCGACGTTCTTTAGGGTTTGTTCCTGAAATTTCTTCTATAAAAGGAGGGCTTCTTCGAGTTTGAAAAATGAGGTGTGAAGATTGTGTGCGAATGCGAGCAGAGTGATTGCGCAAGTAAAGTTCGCATCGAGCAGAGAGCGAGTCGTTTCGATTCAAACTGTGTGCGAAGTGATAGTTCGTTGGAGTCGAAGTAAAGAGGGCGTATCGAATCTTCACGAGTGATGTGCGTAGGGTGCAGAGGTTGAAGACGCACTAATCTAAGTGCGAAGTGATAGCGCGTAGAGAGCTACAGAAGGTGTGATTTATGACTGCTGTGCACAGAAAGCGAATCGTGTAGCAGACTGGTTGTGCAAAGCTTTTGCGCAACATAAGCAGAGTGCTTGTAAGCTACAAACTGGGTAATAAGGTGAAAGTATTATTGCTGTAATTTTTTATTATTTCTTGTAATGTCCAAGTTGCAGCTTGGCATAAGAAGTTGGCGCTTCTTTCCGGTAGTAGCTGGTGTCTTGGGGGTTGGTGCTCCATTCTGTTGGTGCGAGAAAAATTGAAGGGGTTGGTGCTCTTTCCAGTTGGTGCTTGGTAAAAAAAATTGTAAAGTTGTTGCTTTGCATAGGCTGGATTTGGATGGTAGTCCAAGCAGCCATTTTTGAGGAGTAGCCACATTGGTGAACCTCGTTAAATTGTTGTGTTATGTGTGATGCTTTCTTACTGTAGTTGATATATCTTTTATATGTTTTAAACTGCTATTGGTTTTAGAACTGCATATTTGAAATTTAAAAGGTCACACTGATTCACCCCCCCTCTCAGTGTCACTGTGATTACAACAGATAAAATATTTGTATCCAACCCTTGTAGGAGTATATCATCTAATGTGAAAGAAATAGGAGAAGGAAATGGTGGATAAGGTGGCTCACTCAAAAAAATATGGTACACCAAAAAAGGGTCCACAAAGAAATAAGTACATGGAGGAGATACAATGTATACATCATCATCAAATAAATGAGTGAGCTCCTCATACTCATCAAGAAAATCACATGTATGACTCTCAATGAAGAGAGAGACAACACCATCCAATAAGTCATATGTATGTAAGGATGTAACATGCCATGAAATATATGTTGTATATGTTGTAACATAAACATGATAATATACATAACACAAGTCTAGATATGTATCTTGTAAAATATATAAAGAAGGTACTGTGGCATCAACATCATCATCCAAAAAATCATGAGATAGTGACTCCAGAAATAAATATGCAATGTCACAAATGGTGTCCTCCATACAAGAAATTGTAAGAGAAGGTATCTTGGGTAAAAAAAATTTCAACATATGATAAGCAAGGTGAGTTTTTTTCTTGTGAACTCCAATAAATTTTTGAAGATCCCCACAAACTGAATAATAAAGCATGTTAGATATCCTTAAATTGTTCATGAACCATGTGCTATGCTCCTTATCCTTCACCATTGGTTTTGGTTTTGGAGTTATGAACAAAGTATCCAAACCTTCACTTTGGCATAATGAACAAAGTAGATTAAACCATGCTTCAAAATTTTTAGCATTTGCCTTTATGCTAAGTTTTAAAAAATAAATTTCCAAGATGTCTTCAAAAGTAGAAGAGCCCCCCAAAATCAAATGCCATTATAATGTGAGAGGTCTAGTGTGATGTCACAAGGTGGTGCAAAATGCCACAAAATCACACCAATTCACAAATGAAGTATGTAAACTCTAAAAATTCTCTAAATGAATTCCCAAAAGAATCCCCTCCTTCAAAATAAGTGCCTCAATGAGGAATATTGGCACAAGAGGATGCACCACAACAAAGCAAGGGAAGTCAAAGACAAATGACTCCTGAAGAAAAACAATGTGTAGGCTCCACCAATACTGAATACCAAGTAAGCTGATCATAAAGGTCCAAAATAAGTTGACAAACAACAAATGAAAGAATATGAGACTTTATAACAATAGTCCATATACAAGGTTCAAGTGCAAAAACCTTTTCACAATGCAATATTGAGAGTGCAATCATAAAATAATTATAAATGTCTAAATACAAATCCAAATAATCTAAAATTTTAGATACATATTAGAAACATGATTTTACAGGCTAGGAAAAATTTTTACTAAGAAAATCCATATATTTCTCCCAAAAGAACGAGTTTACTAAAAATAGTAAAAGTGCTATAACACTTGGAATATGACTCCAAATATTCTAAAATTTTATTGAAAATTCTATCAACTGATATTACACATTATGTAAAAAAATTTGCAAAATATTTGAAGCTTTGATGAAGATATACACATATTACTAAAAAAGTGTAGGTTTTTGTAAAATCGTGATATATTTAAGAATACTTATCCAAATGAGCTAAAATTTTGGGCACAACTCATATGAATGCATCTACGGACCTCAAAAACAATTATGGAAAAATTCCATTTCTATCAAGAGATACATGGAAAATATAAAAACAAGGTGGATTGGTGACCCTACCAAAAAAGGAAATGCTCAAGAAAAATTGGTTAGGATAGATTTAAGGGAATGAGGCTTTTGCAGTATGGGTAGAAGAGAGTTTAGGAGGCTAGTAATGATTTTAAAATTGAAAGAGAGACACAAACTAGCCAAAAAACTCCACCAAGGACCCGATAACAAAAACTAAAGCTTCCACACCAATATTCAAACATGCAAGAGAAACAATTGCACAACACTCACAAATGGATGATTGCAACACCTATTGTTCTGATGACATGAAAGGAATGATAATTAGATAATTCCAAGCTGTAAATATCTCAAGTGTTAAAAGAACACCACATTCAACCAAAACAAGAATCTAAAAGCAAATTGATAGCATAAGCTTACAAATGGATATGCAAAATAATGAGCAACAATATCATATATTATACCTAAATAATGAACTTCTCAACAAGTACAATGAAGGTGCCTTGCTTATAAAGGCAAGGATGATCAACCATAGTTGTAGGATCAAGCTAAGGATAAATATCCACCATACAAAAGGAATATGTGATATGGTCCATAGATTTGTAACCACTATGGGGAGAAAGAATCTCAACCCTCCAAATATACCTAAAAATATCCCCATTACACCTAGGAATAGTCAAACCTAAAAATATCCCCATAATATCTAAGAAATAAATATGTAACATTTCATAATATCTAAATAATATAAATGAAATATTCACACATAAGTGGGTGGGGAAAATAAATGGAATAACTAAATAAAAAGGAAATAAATTACCTAGGTGAACATGAGCTAAGGTAAACAACCTACTCTAACAAATTTTGGAGGAGTTTGTTCTCTGATGAAATCAAGGTGGGATTTCCCACTATTTTGTGACTTTTGTATTTTGTCAGCTGGTTTCCTTATCAGTGGTTTGCTAATGCACCCTCATGGGCTCTTCGTGAGATCTCTCCCTTGTATTTTTTAATTTTTGAGCAATATTTCTAGGGCGGGTGATAGCCAACTATAGTTTGAATTTTGAGCGAGATTATTTATTTTTTAAATTTTAGTGGAAGTAGGTTTTTTGTCATAAAGTTGGATCCTAAGTCCCCTCTCGAGATCCTCACGTTGTTTTGCTTCTATGGTTAAGGTGTTTAGATCCTGGCAGATCTAGGTCTTTCATTAGAAATCTGTTATTGGATTCTAATGTTGGATTTTTTATTTTTAGCTTTGCTTCTCTTATATTTCTTATGGTTGTCTCCTTAAGTCCCTCCTCTATTATAATATTTTGGGATCCCTAAAACCCCTTTGTAAATTTTTTGGGGTCCCTTTCAAAATCCCTTCCATTTAATAAAAAAATGATAAATTTCAAAGAAACTTTATTTCAAAAGGATGTGAGGACATGTTTAGGTTTCCTCTTTGTATGTGGAATAGAGTTTGCAAAGGAAATATTATTGAAGGGGTAGGCTTATAAAAATGTAGACTTATGATTTTGGCCTTAGGGGAAACACTTGGTTGGAAATTATTCAATGATTAAGAAAATGAGTTGGGCAAAAATATTACTTGAAAAATGTAAAGGTTATCTTGGTGCAATGAAGTTATTTAGGAAAATAACCCTATCCAAAGGGTTATCGACGTGGAGCTTCATATTATATAGTTTACAATTTATTAAGAAACATATTAGATGATCAATTAATGAAGGGAATTATGCAATTTTTTGGTTTTATGTTTACTTAAAGCTTTATTCTCTTATCTCTTATTCAAAATGGCAACCATTGGCTTGGATTTGTCTAGCTTGTAAAAGTTAAAAGATGAAATATTTTATTATTGTGAGCAACAACTCCAAACCATGGATTTCTATTAGAAGCCTAGTTGAAGGAGAGGAACTCAAGTAAATTGTAGATTATCTTCAAAATATGCTTCAAGAGTTTTCTTTATCTATTTTTACATTAAAGGATGAATTGGTTTTGAATCTATAAGAAGATGATGGATACATAGTCTATATGGGATATGAGGATTTAGAGCAATCAAAGTTTCCTACTCCCAAATATTTACTTTGGAAGAATGTTTGACCACTAGAACTAGGCTTCTAAGTAAGATTATTATAGGAGAGTGTCTACAAAGAAGAGCATAGCATAGGCATTTCATATGTGCCTTGTGTGAGAAGATTAGAAATATCAAACCATTTACTTCTTCATTATCCCATTTTTAACATCATTTAGGGTTGTCTTTTTAGAAATATGAGAATATATTGGGTAATTCCATCAATATTGAAATAGTTGATGAAATGTTGGATTAATTATTTCAAAGCTAAAGCATTATGTATTTTATGGAGAATTGGTTTTGCCATTATTTCATAGATTTATGGCTTGAAAGGAATAATAGAATTTTTAAAATAAATCTCAAAACCATTTCCAAGTTTGAAACCATATTATTGTCTCTCTTATAGAATGTTTACAAATATGATGATCATCATGGGAGATATCAATGCAAAAAAATAGGTGCCAACCACTTGGTTACATGATTTGAACATACATGGAAGAGTCATTTGTGACAATGGTATTTAAAACAAAGGATCAACTTTGGTTTATTATATAATGGAAATATCTAGAATTTGATTTTATCAAAATTAATTTTAATGGTGCTTCCAAAAACAATTTGGAAAAACTCAATGGAGGTGGTATTTTTTTAAATAATCAAGGAAAAATTCTCCTCACTTTCTCATAACCATATGGAACTTCAACTAACAACTATGCAAATTCTAGGGAACTTCTTACATGTATTATAATTGTAATTGAAAAAGTATGGAAATATATTTCAATATAGGGGGGTTCACAAATGGTCATTAATTCTATCAATAAAAATGAATGTGGGGATTAGATAACAAATAATATTATTCTTGATGTTCATGATCTATTATTAGAGGTAATATCTTAGAAATATGAGCATGTCTATAGAAAAAAAATCCATTAGCAAATATTTTAGCCAATCGTAGAGTTGATATTTGTCTTAGTAAAATTTAAATTTAAGAAAGTAATTGAAATTAAAATTTAAGAAGGTAGTTGGTCAAGTGACATTTTATCTACTGGTAAAAATAATGTTAAGGAGTTGATTGCAAAAGCATAGCACTTTGAGGAATATAAAGAATATATTTATAGAAAAGGAAATGAACAATATATTTAATGAAATTTCAAGCTAGATATGGTTTAATTAACCTAACAAAAAATGTAATATTTTGGTATTGATATTTTTGTGGGAGTGGCCTCCAATAGAAGCCACATGTAACTTAATAAAAATATATATAGATGCCTCAAATATAGATCAAACTTGAGATGCTTATCTTATATGATTAGTTTTTAAAATTCTAAAGTAGATGACAACAAAACATAAATTCCTCGAGTTTATTATCTATTTAATATATATATATATATATATATATATATATATATGACAACAAAACATAAATTCCTTGAGTTTATTATCTATTTAATATATATATATATATATATATATATATATATATATATATATATATATATATGCATTGTAGATATCTAAGCTAGTTTATAATTTATTAAAATATGTAAATAATCTTATGACATGAAGTTGAATACATTCAATTTAATGAATTTGTAATTTATTAATTATTTAAATTGATAGGTAAAGAATCTGTAATTGTTCAATATAGTTTGAAGTTCAAACCAATTTCAAACAATATAAAGTTTAGGATTTATTCAATTTATTACATTTGAATGAATTATTCAATAAGTGGTGAAATACAAAGGGTTTAAAACTAATTTATCCAGCAAAGATTTACATTTAAAATTCTACTCAAAATTAATTTTTGCTTACCCTAAATTCTATAATTTTGTAATTGTGGGCCAATGCAATTTGCCCGCATAGATAGGTCCTAGAAAATTTTGTTGGATTATCAATTTCATAAAAATTGTATTGCATAGATGCAAGAAAACCTTGTAAAACTTAATAATTTTTGTATATGTTTGCTCATAAACCACAATGCATCTTGTTAGGCTCAAATTTTTTCTAAGACAAAGATGTTCAACCACTCCTTCTTAGATCTCTTCATCAACAAGGCTTAAGGTGACCAAAATTTTTAAGCAATGATGTAAGCAATGAATCCTAAAATTTTTGGCTATTCTAGAATGTAGAACAAGAGTGATCAAGGGTTTTTAAGTCCAATGTCAACATAATTCATTAGAAGAATTGACCAATCAAGAGTCCAAAGTAGTTAGTTGCTAGGAATTTTTCTTGATGATATCAACATATGTGCTCCAAAGACTCGGCCAATCAAAAATCTAGAGAAATAGTGGTTGAGGTTTCTCAAAGGATGATGTAAGCAAAAAATTTCAAAACTCGTGGTGGAGAATATTACATTATTTGGTACATGCTAATGTACCCCCATGGTATAATTTAAATATTACAATAAAGTTTGAGGCTATAATTTAGGAGTGTGATTTATATACCCCTTTATGTAAGTGTCTATGTGCAAGATATGCATAAGTATCATGTAAGTAAAAGTGCAAGTGTATAATAAGAGAAAGTGCACAAGTGTCATGTAATTAAGTGTGCAAATATGTAATGTGAGGATGTGCACAAGTGTCATATATTAGGTGTGCATGTAGAAGTGTAAGTGTCATGTAAAAGAGTGAAAGTGTCATAAAGTTAAGTATGCATGTAAGTAGAGAGTGAAGAGTCATAGGAAATATGAGAAGCCAAAGGATATATGAGAGTTATCATATGAAGAGAAATAGTCAAGTACTTGAAGAGTCATATTGTATGGCTATATTATGAACGCAAAGCTCCATGTCTTGTATCGAAGAGTGTCCAAAAATGTATGAAACATTTTATCATTAATATTGAAGCTTGTATGCATATTTAGAGCAATTCTACTATAAGTTTCTTCATGTTATTGCATGAATTATTTTGGTCATTTTACATTCATATTTGATATTATTTTAAATTTTATTATTATTTATATTGGTTGACTTAAATATTGATTGCTCTTATATTTGATACTACTCAAGATCTAAGAAATTGGGACCTAATATAATCTAGCTTAAAAGCCAACATCTTGGTCAGAGATTTGCAAGCATGATGTCAACCAAGTTTCTAAAAAATCTTGGCCAGTCTAGAGTCCATAGAGTAATAGTGGTTGAAGTTCATTAACATTACATCAGCCTAAGTGTGCATAATTTTGACCAAGTCCACTAAGATTCAGCAAAGCTTGAGTGGTCAAAAATAATTAATGGTCGAAAGGTATGAATGACTACAGATTTCAAAAGATGATGTCAACTAAGTCTCCAAAATATTTTGGTTAGATGTCTAAGACCATAGCAAGGTATTTTTAGCAAATATTGTGTGTGTTAGAGACTTGGACCACTTGATCACTCTGCCATCTAGATCAAAGCAATTAGGCAATAAATTTATAGCCAATCTTCTAGAATATACAATATCGATGACCACCCATGGTGATCATGGATGGAAGTGTCTATAATTCTAACAATTGGTATAACAATAAGGGCATAGTGATAAATATTTTAAACCAATTATAGACACATGGATGCTAGAATTGTGATTGGTTGATCAAAATGGTAAGGCTAAAAGCTACAACTCTAACTATGGCAAGATGAGAAAGTGACCAACACTCTTATTAGGTATGCTAATTGCATACAAGCCTTAGACTAGTCTAGCTTGTGCTCACTCATGTCAGGCCTATGATAGGGCATCCACATAATCATTAAGATAGGCTAGAATTATAGAAAACTACAAGTAGATTAAGCTTCCTCAATATGAGGTTCAACACTTTCAAGTTTTTCCAATTGTAAACTTTACATATTGCTCTACTATTTATGAAATCAAATATTGTTTTGCCTCTACTAGTGATGTGTTCCATATTACAATGTGCATGTAAGTTATGTACTTATAGAAATTTTTGTTAAAGCTTTAAGGGTGGTGTATTCTATTAGGCAAATTTTATTCATTTTGGATTGTTGTTTTGATTACTTATACAATCTATTGGAGTGTTTGAGGATGCATAACATGGGTTATATATACATTATGTAATATTTTACATGGTTTGTTGGTACATTAGGATCTATTTAAATTTAAGTTGTAGGGTATTTGCATGGTGAATGATAATGTCGTTACATAATATCCTATCACTAATTTGATCATTTTTTATCCCTTTTTATCTCTCTAATCCTCTCATTTATGTCTTTAGTTTTTTTACATTTATTTTTTTTGGCACAATCAAGGAACCAACCTTCTTTGTAGGTTGACTCAAAAGCAATTTTGAGTCATCCAATCTTGGTGGTATTCTAGAGCACAAATTACACACTAGATGAATTTCTAGCCAAGATTTTTTTGCATGCTTGATGGGATGGATAATTTAGCATATACCCCATATTTCTAGATGATCAAGATGATGAATATCCTGATATCACAAGTAGATAAAAATCCATTCATATTATGACTCCACTATTGAAATAACTTGAGATTGGTAACTATGTTGGAATAAAGAAGCCCAAAATTGCATGATAACTAGATTAGAGACCAAAAATATCAAAGAACCTTTGTAGTTTGTTGAATTAAAAACTTGTAGAACATTAAGACCAAATAATTCCTTGTCTCTAGCTTGAGCATTCATATTCAAAGTCTTGTTTCTCTATAATATTTCCCTATAATATCTCTTGATAATTCCAATTCTTAGAACATGGCTACACAAATTTACCCTAGATGGAATAGCATTGGACCACTTGATATTGTAGATATCTATAAAATCCCTTGAGCAACCCATAAATCTTTTCCCATCTATGATGGTTCTAAAAAAACTACCTATGAGCATTATCAAGATGTAGTTGTTTTAGCCACTACTCATAACATCCATCATAAATATGTCATGGTGATACTGCTAGTTTTATCTTTCAAGTAAAAGTTTTGACCTAGTATAGAGCTCTTGATTAGAGTAGCATTAATTCACGGGCTCAGCTAGCTAAGCCATTAATTTATAGTTTAATAAGGTTGGATATCCTTTTCCATTGCTTAATCATTTGACTTATATTCACAAACATCCACAAAAAATATATTAGACTCTAATATAAAATTTAGAGAGATATAGAAGCATATCCCTTAGGATATAAGACCTTCTCAACCTCAGGCCTATACATACTATACTCAATATTTTGTCCTAGACTTGGGTCTATAACTCTAGCCATCCAATGAGATGATATTACCATAAGTATTTTAATTTATAGTTGCTATATATAATGCTCTAATGTCAGTTGGAAATTTGCCTCCTAAGGTCACCATGCCCTATTTCCCATAGTTACCCCTACCATTTTGGTAGACACTAGATCTGACCACCATAATATAGATACTTGTATAATCTACAAACATAGTCATAGTTAGTAGTAGCATAGAGGGCTAAAAAGTCACAAAGAGATTGGAGAACATGTTGATGGACCCATACCATGTAATTTTGGCTAAATAGCCTATATATGGTGAATGCATTCAAGTATTGACAAGGCCTAGAAAGAAACCCCTACAAGTTGAACCACAAAAATTGGAGCCTCTCATGGTACCCACTAAACCACAACAAGACCAAAGATAAGAGCAACCAAGGCTAGATCAAGAAAAGGCCACTCAAGAAGACCCAATGGCACAATACCTAAAATAATTAAAGTGTCCATCTATAACAAAGCAAAAAATATTGGAAGCAACTGATAAATATAAAAAAGAGTTTGAAGAGCCTGACCAAAAGGATAAAAATATGTTGGAAGTGTCTGAATATAGCATAGTAGAAGAACTAAAGAAAACTCTTTTATAAGCAAGTATGTATGATATGTTGCTAATTCCTGATCATCTTTATCTGCTCAAGGCTTCCTTGAAAATTTTCTATTCATAAGGGTTGAATATCCTAAATCTAAACTTGACTTAGTATCAGAAAATCCCTAGAATGGGTCAAAATTGGTCATCGTATTTTTACATGTCCTTGTGTATAGAAGGGTGGATAGTGCACAACTACATGGTAGAATTTAGATAAACCACTACTATCATATCTAAGGAAATCTATGAAGAAATGGGTATGGAGTATACCTAGTCAAGTCCTAGAGTTTTATAGATAGATGGTATGTTATTTTGGATAGCTGGGGTCATCAAAGAAATACCAATGGTACTGCACAAGGTGTCAGTGGTTATAATCATCTAATAGGTGGTAGTTATTGATCTCCACCCATACTTTAGCTTGTGCTAATCAAAAAATTATATCCAATGGTCATCCCCAACGAAGAAAGGAAGGTAAAAATATGTGGAAAAACCATACCCATTCCATATTTTGAAGATTAAAGATGAGATGATCAACCTAGTTGAAGATGATCTGAATTGTCCTAAAAATGTGACTGGGGAATTTCAAATGAAGTGTAATATTTGTAAGGACTTCAATGTTATGATAGATACAAGACTATGTATCTCTTATATTGTAGTATTAGACAATAAAAAGCTCTCAGCCATCTCAAATCAATAATTATGAGAAAAAAAAGATGTGGAAGTAGTTGAGAAAATATAACTAGCTAGATAGGGAGCCAATAGAAATGATGATAGACAAGTTGTTTCTAGAAGAGCAGACAAAAAAAACCTGTAATAGTTTTTGGTAGCATCAAGAAGTTGTAAAGCATTGGTTTGACAAGAAGTCATTCCCACATGAATTTTGGATTGGTGACTGTTGACAATTTTGTCACATTGCACAAGGGGTAGAAAAAAATAAAAAAATTTCCTTTTGCAAGAGTATTTCTTTTTGTTTGTAAGTGTTGCAGCAATTTTGCCTTTCAATGCCATCCCCTTGTACACAGAATGAAGAAGGAAGAGCTTCACTCCCGAACAAGCCAAAGAAGATAGCTCCGCCAAAAGAAGAGAAAGGTGTCACGATATCGCGACATGTTGCAATATCACGGCCAAAAGCAAGAAGGCAGAGCAAGCAGAAAAAGTGTCACGATATCGTGACATGTCGCAAAATCGTGGTCGAAAGTGAGGAGAAAGGCAAAGGACAAAAATTGTCGCGATATCATGACATGTTGCGTTTTTGCAACTGATAGCAAGAAGAAGCGCTAGAGCGAAAAAGTGTCACGATATCCTGACATGTCACATTTTCATGACCCAAAGCCACAAGAGAGTGCAGCAAATAAAAGTTGTCACGATATCGTGACATGTCGCATTTTTGTGACCCACAGCAAGGAGGAAGGGAAAAAACAGAAAGCGTCGTGATATCGCGACATGTCTTACTTTCGTGACCTGGAAGCAAGAAGATGAGCCAGAATGAAAAGTGTCACAATATCATGACATGTCACATTTTCACAACTCACAGCACAAGGAAGGGTAAGAATGAAAAACTATCGCGATATCATGACATGTCACATTTTCGCGACCAACAACAAGGAGAAAGCGTAGCAAAGAAAAGTTGTCACGATATCGCGACATGTCGCATTTTTGCGACCAACAACAAGGCAAAGGCACAAGAAAGAGAAAAGGTCGCGATATCGCGACATGTCGCATTTTTGTGACCTACAACAAGGAAAAAGTGCAGCAATGGAAAAGTGTCGTGATATCACGACACGTTGCATTTTCGTGACTCCAAGCAACAAAAGAAGACAAAGACATAGAGATGTCACGATTTCGTGACATGTCATATTTTTGCGATGCAACAAGAAGAATCAAGTTGAAGGCGTAGAAATGTCATGATATCATGACATGTTGCTTTTTCGCGAGGGGCACACACTCCAAGCCGAGTATTTTCTTGAGACCATTAAAGTGCCTCATGAATGTATTTTTTCTTGCCTGATATGCTCGTTGCCCATTTCTGGAAACTAGAAGCGAAGTATCAGTCAAGCATGGCAGTCACTCGAGCATTGCACCCAGAGACCAAGGACACTCAAACAGATCATCATTGCATATTTTTACGGTTGACCCGATCACAGTTTCTAGTTCTGGTAATGGATTTGAAAGCTCAGTCTCGAGGGCCACGAGGTGCTGACTTCACCGATCTCAAGGGTATACTTCTCCATTCTATGTAATAATGACTCAGAGGGTCGGGTCCTCTATAAAAACCCAGATTTTATAATGTAAAATGGGGGGAACTATCTGCTAGAAAGCTGTTGTAACTTGATGTCCTGTGATTAATACTAAGAGACTTTGAGCTTAATTCTTCTCTTTTATGCTGCCTTATGTGCTTGATTCTTCTATCTCTCCTCATTTGTATGTTGGATGTTGAACTCTGCATCCGGTGTGCGATCGGGGACAGTGTCCTAAAACTCGTTCGAAAGGATACATAGGAGTTGGAAAACATCTTATTGACTTTCTTTTATGTTGCCTGCCTTGCTTGATTCTTCTATCTCTCTTCATTTGTAGACTGAGATGTTGAACTCTACGTCCGGTGTGCGATCGGGGATAGTGTCTTGAAACTCGTTCGGGAGGATACATAGGGAGGTTGATATTACATTTCTTTCATTTTACTCTTAGTGTTCTTTGCTTCTATTCAGGTGTCAGTTAGTGATCGTGTTTCTTGTTCTCTACCACCTTAAAATCACTGATCTCTCTTCCCTTAACCCCTTTTTTTATTTATTTCTCTAACCCTACTCCTTTTATCTCTTTATTGCACTCTTGTCTTCAAAAACCCAAGTAGTTTAGCATAGGATCCAGCCTTTCTTCGGAGATTGGCACAAGGGTCATCTCTTCCCTTCGGCCTTTCAATGTTGGTCCAGGTCTATGGCGCATACATTTATCCAAAACCCTTACCTAGGCGGATCTGATGACCAACAGTGACCTAGTGCTTAAGTGGGATGAAGAAAAAACTAGGGTATAAAACCATAAAAAACTGACTTCCTATAGCTTAGGCCTTATAAAATTATTAGGAATTCTGATATTAGCACATTTGAATTAGTTGTGGCTAACGATCAAATTTTTTTGATACTGGTAAGCAACCAAATTTTTAAACACTCTGTCTAGAGAAGATCATGCCAATTTGTATCATAATGTACATGAAAAATGTAATTATATAAGCCCATGGACATTTTAAAAAATAATAGGAGGCACACGATAATTTTGAATTGTAAATAAGCTATTGGATTAAAAACAATGATATTTAAAACTAGAAAGCACATCAAGGCACTCATGTATACCTATAAATTTTATAGAAAATTTTGTGTAATAAATAAGAACATCCATATGTTTAGCATTAATGATGAAAAATACTAGCCTAAAGTTATAAAATAAAACCCCATAGTTTCATTTTCTTATTAAGTAGTCAAGCAATTGAGCACTCGAATGCTAGAGCACCGAGAAGAGAGTGCAAAGTAATTTTGTGAAAGTAGTTGTAGCTTGTTATGGACTACAAGTGGAGCTATAGTTTATCACCTAAAATCAAGGCAAGTACCCATGGCCACTAATAAGAATGATCTCCAAGACCACATAGAATATATTCACGACCAAAAGCTTACCATTAAAGCAAAAATATTTAGGGATGTAGCAAAGTAGAAAGTAATTAGGTAATAAAGAGAGCATTTGGCCTCCACTACATGAAATTTTGTGTGGTCCTTGTATATGCCCAGGCACATGCATCCTTGCCCAAAGTTGGTAAAAGCAATCATAGAAAAGGCTAGGTACTCTTTTCTCTCATACCTAAAAAATTTGCAAAGGTATTTGCACCTATTTTTTGCCCTGATAGATGCCTCAAAGCTTTAAATAAAGAAATTCAAAAGGTATATTATGAGATTTTTAGTAAACCTTCATATTAGTATTGGATATTTTTATATTATAAATCAATTTTTTTTTATCTTAAATGTAAACAAGCAAACCGTAGAGGGGAAGGTTTTGTTACTGGTGGATTAGACACTAGGCCTTAGGACATCCAACCTCCAACCCTTACATGGATCTTAAAAAAAATTCTAGGTCCTGCTCTAGCCTATCTATGGAGAGGTTCCCTAGCTTATTAAAATAGCATTAGCTTATCTTTAGACCCCTAGTTAGGAAGTGAAATATTTGTATTTTCTCAAGAGTGGTACAATGATTAGGATATATGGTTTAATGCTATGTAATTGACTAGTTTTTTGAAATGGAATCATTCCAACAAGTAAATTACACAAATGTAAGTTTTGGTTCAAGATTTGACAAGGTCTTCACAAATAACCTACCCATAAACTATGGGCCAATTACCTTGAGGTCCCAAAAGAAAAATGAATCTCTAAAATCTAAACTGCAAATCCTAAAGCTGAAGGTGGTTCCAAACAGATAGAGGTACGATCTAGATGGTATTTTTGAGGATAAACTAAAAAATATAAATAATAAGCCGCACAATTTCAAGCATTTCAAATTAATAGAGATAGAGCTATTCTAATACAAACTGAAAGAAGAGGAGGTAGATATAGATATGGGCAAGGCAAGGAAAAGGCTTCCTTGAAAAAAGTTTTGTGATGCAGTAGAAACTTATGGTCCAACTAAAAATAATAGCCATGTATTGAATGAAACAAGAAAATAAACAATGGAAAATAAATAAATATGGTTAGTGGAGAAAATCCAGGAATTGTGGATTTACAGTTGCAAAAATGACATGTAGAAAAAGGGTTTGGAGATTAATATTGACTATGAATTTGAAAAACACTATAATGAAAATTACCAAACTTGGGTAGATGATGAGGAGGAGTATATTGAACCCTAGGAACAAAGTGATAAATAATATTACCTTGAGGAAGAGGAAGAATAAATTTTAGAGCAAGGTGAGTAGGCTTTAGAGAAGTTGATTCAAAATAAGACCAAACTTCAAAAAAATTTATCAGTTGGTACTTAGCAAGAAGGAAGTCTAGGAGAAATAATTTTGATAAAAAATAATAGTTGGAGGAAGTCTTAGCTTGGTAGTAAGATATTAGATCACCCTTGCCACAAGAGATCCAATAAAGACTCTCAATTGGAGCAAAAATCATGCAAAAAATGGGCTATACCAGAGGAGACCTTGGAAAAATATCATCAAGCATGCTTGAACCCCTCTAGCCAAAACAAAGGAAAAAATTAATGGAACTTGGATCTAGCATTCCCAACCAAAAAATAAAGAGGTACCTTATTTTGTGCCTAAAATATTTGAGCCTTAAAAATAGCTAAATTTTGGAGAGAAATTCAAAATAAAAGACTCTCCAATGCATCAACTAAATGAAGGGGTAAACAAGGCCAAGACTTTAGACATAATTTTGATAGCCCAGGACACAAATTCAATGATCCAAGATCAAACCTAAGTGTAAGGAAAATATATATCCCATATTAACCCAAATGATACTCCTAATCCACCTTTTACACCTCCATCTCCTCCTAAGAATCCCTCATAAGGGGTATTCCATCCCCAAACACTCACCAAGAGCAACACTTTTTCCATTCACCCAAAACTTGAGCAACGCTTTGGAATCTTAATACCTCCAAATTTTAAATATGCTTCCATAGTTTAGAGACCCTCTCTATCTCCATTACCTCTTTTCCAATCCTATTTTTTTGTTCCCCTTTCTAGCAACCTAGTTGTAAAAAATCCAAGTTAGTTTTAGCAGGCCCGGGCTATTGCACAAAAATGGATGGAGAAGCATACACCTATGAAGGAGCAAAATAAAGCACCAATAATAATGGTAAGTGATGTGGACCCAACCAAAGAAAAAAACTCTATAACAATATTCACCCCTATTGTTGACAAGTTGATATTTGAATTGACACCAAAAGACTATAGGAGGATGATGCAAAAAGTGAATGTTGTTAAAAATTGATTAGATGATATTGGACAAACAACTCACTCATAAATTGATTTGATGCATGTAAAATGGGTCTAGACAAAAGTTACATATCATAGGGAGACACAGAAGAAAGAACACCTAGTGAAATATTTATATGAGGAGAAGGATGAAAAGAAGGCCTTGCAAATACAAGGTAAGAAACTACATAATAGAGCCTTCATGAAGCTCCAAATCCAACTCAATTGTAGGAAAGAGATGAGAAAATTCAAGCCTTGGAAGAAAAATTGAAGAACTTGCAATTAGATCTTGATGAGGAAAAGTAGAAAGCACAAGCTTCTCACTTATCTAGGGAAGCATTGGTACAAATCAAGAAAGATATTTGGAGTAAAACTTTTTAGGCCACCATGCCTATACTTTTGGTTATGGAATACTTGAGTTATAGCCTAAAAGTTGTCAAGATAGCATAGAAATATTTCTAGGATATACAAAGCTCCATAGCAAAAATAGTGCAAGAAGTGGAAGATATTATGGAATTTTTGAATAAAAATTTTAAGTCATGACTTGTGGCATTTATGAGTAGAGAATTAGTTATAATAAGATACCT
The DNA here is from genome assembly GCA_028583015.1 of Wollemia nobilis. Classification (NCBI taxonomy): domain Eukaryota; kingdom Viridiplantae; phylum Streptophyta; class Pinopsida; order Araucariales; family Araucariaceae; genus Wollemia; species Wollemia nobilis. Next base: position 1,547,094 of record JAQPPZ010005362.1, on the reverse strand, counting down.
TGCCAATGTGGTCCTAGAGTGGCATCAACTAGTGCACCAAGGATGGAAGTTGATCGAGTCATTTAGTGTCAAAGGAGATAGGATAATGGACCCATTATAGTACATGATTGGCCATAGATTCTTGGAGCATTGGGATAATGAAGGGTAGATATATTACAAGGAGTAACTCAAGACCTGATTTGAACTCATAGGTAGTAGTGAAAAGGAGTTTGATCAGTGGTCAAAACCTACAAGAGAGGAATTAGTATTTACATTTTATGATAAGTTAATTGCAATGCATGATAAAGTGTAAGAACTAGAAATAATATATCTAAACCCCTCTAGTAAAATTGTATATCAGCTAATAGTTTTCCATAATAAATCCAAAAGAGTCAAGTCCCCATAGAAGAAGTCTTGGGAGACTGATTTCTAGGTATTATTTCTCATAAAAGGCACCTCAAATAAATAAGGAATAAGCAAATATGGTTGAGAAAATGAATCAAGTGTGGAAGAGCAAAGGTAGGAAGTGCAAGGTGAAATATGTAGACCTTGAAAATCCTAATCCTTATGAGTATGTTGCCCCACTTATTCAATTTTTATTATTTTGTTGCTCTATATCTCCTTAGATGTAAAATTCTACATTTTTCTAACTCCACCACCCAATGAATAAAGATCTATGGGTTCTCAATTTTGTGAGAAAAATTCCTTGAAGGGGCTAATAATGTGGGCCAATGCAATCTACTGACATAAATAGGCCCTAGCAAAATTTTCTATATTATCAATTTTACAAAAAATTTATTGCTTAAATGCAAGAAAACCTTGTTGGACTTGATAATTTTTGTATATGATTGGCCAAAAGCCATAATGCATCTTTTTGGGCTCAAAATTTTGCTACAATGAAGAAGTCTGACCACTCCTTATATCTTTGCATCATCAAGGCTTAAGGTGATTGAAAATTTCAAGCAATGATGTAAACAAAGCAACCCAAAAGTTTTGACCAATCCAAAATGTAAAACAAGAGTGGTCAGGGGTTTCAAAGTTGACATTAGCATAAGTCTTCAAAAGACCCAACCAATAAAGATTCTCAATTGGTTAGTAGCTAAGTGTTTTTCTTGATAACTTCAGCATATGTGCTCCAAATACCCGACCAGTCAATAGCCTAGAGGAATAGTGGTTGAGGTTTCTCAAAGTATTATATAAGCATAAATATTCAAAACTCTCTATCAATTCAGAGCTAAGAGTGGCTAGATATTTACAAGTATGATGTCATAAAAGGTTCTCAAAAGTCTTAGCTAGTCTAGAGTCTAGAGACCAATAGTGGTTGGATTTTTTCCAGCATTACATCATCCTAAGTTCAAAAAAAGTATGGTTAGGTCCACTAAGATTCAACAAAGCATGAGTGGCTGAAAAGCATGAGTGATTGTAAGGTATGAGTGGCTAGAGATTTTAAAATATAAAATTAGCTAAGCCTCAAAAATCCTTGTTATATCTCTAAGGACCTAGAAAGGTCTTTTTTAGTAGAGATCATGTGTGTTAGAGACTTGGACCACTCGATCACTCCTCAACCATATAGATCAAAGAAATTAGGTAAAAAAATACAACTATTATTCTAGAACGTACAACAATTATTGATATCCTTGGTGATCATAAATGGAAGTGCCTATAATTCTAACAGTTGGTATAAAAATAAAGCATAGTGGTGAATATTTTAAGTTAGTTATAGATACATGGTTGTTAGGATTGTAATTGGCTTATCAAAATAGTAGGGATAAAATTTGTAGCTCTAACTATGATAGTGTCAAACAAAAGACTATTCTCAGGCATGTTGATTACATATAAGCCTCAGACTGGTCTATGATTTTTCACTCACATCAAGCCTATGATAGGCCATCCATGTATCATTAAGCTAGTCTAGCATTGTAGAAAACTAAAGTAGATTAAGATTCCTAAATATGAGGGTCAACACTTTCAAGGTGTGAACTTTGTATTTTGCTTTGCTATTAATGAAACCATATGTCATTTGGCCTCTACTAGTGAAGTGTTCTAGACAACAATGTGTATGTAAGTTATGTGCTTCTAGACATTTTTGTTAAAGCTTTATGGGTGGTGTATTCTATTAGGCAAATTATGTTGATTTTGGATAGTTGTTTGTATTATTTTCTACAAGCTATTGGAGTGTTAGAGGATGCATAATTTGGGTTAAATATAATTTTTATAATGCTTTACATGGTAGTTAGTCTGTTAGGCTCTGTTTAAAGTTAAGGTGCAGGGTATTTGCATAGTATATGACAATGTTGTAACCTAATATCCTACCACTAATTTGATCAATTTATATATATTTTTCTCTCTCTCTAGCCCTCTCATCTTCGTATTTAGTCTTTTTACATTTACTTTTGTTTGGAACAAGTAATAAATAGATCTTTTGTGGATGTTGAATCAAAAGCAAATTTGAGTCATCCAATATTGGTTGTAATATAAGGTACACATTACATCCTAGGTGGATTGCTAACCAAGAGTGATATTTAAAAATTTAGTAAATTTTATCCTTAAGGTTTCTAGGTTTCTATAAATCATATTCTACTTTTCAAAGTTGCCATTATCTCAATATTATGCTTAGAAGTCAATTTTAGATAGAATTTTGAATTTATATAGCATCTACTATCATCAATAAATAATATTTTTTTTGAAATATTATTAAAAAAATTCCAGATGCATCTATTAATGAATGTTAATATATTGTGAAGAATATATTCAAAAAAATATCAAAACTTACATATTTAAATCCATTAATCAAAGTTTCTAAATTTTTAGTCACCATATAGAAGACCTAACTCTACCATAGTTTATAATTGTTGACAAGCTAAGAGGAAAATTGCATAAGCTTGATAAACTTGTAAATAACATTTCATCCCTAGATATTTATCTTTAGAATAGATTTTTACTATCCTTATTAGGATAATTTTTTTGAATTAAAAATGTATTAACAATTAATATCTAGAGATGGAACAAAATATTTAAATGTGCTTACATCTCTCCTTTGCAACATTAATATTCTCTCAAAATTTTATTCAAGAATGAATTTTTTAAGAATTTTAAATTCACAAGGATCTATGAATAATCTATCCAAAATTATGCCAAGCCTTTCTCTTTAATTATAATTTTTAAATTTTTAGTATTATATATAGAAAATAAGTTTATGGCTCCACCTCATAAAGAGTTGTAATAATCTAAGATAATTTATGTAAAAAGAAAAAATAATAAAGAAACATATATACTACTAAATAATTTTTAATTGGATTTAAATTAAAAACTTGCCTACATAATTATAATACTCACTTCTCACTATGTGTTATTTCCTTTATTCTTATGGTAATCAATTTTAGTTGGATTAAAATTAAAATCTTATTTACACGATATTAATACATCTTATATTGTTCTATTTAATCCAATAATCTCACAAAGGTCAAATTATAAAATCCCTTATGTTATACACACACCTAAGCCTAAAGCCAAGATCCTATTTCAAGTGATAAAGCATATTTTATATACAATGTTTGTTATGAATTTTAACTTGGATTTAAAGTATCATTTTTTCTTAAAGAGGGTAAAGTCCAAAGGTGAGTGACTAAACCTCTTGATATTTCCATATTCTAAGTGATAAGTAGATTTTTATTTAAAAATTTCATAACTTTTGTAAACTTTCATTTAAAATATTATTTATATGAAATAATACATCAACTATAAGGTGAATGAGGTGGTTTTAAGAGTGTGATATGGGAGCAAGAGCGAGATGTTAGAGTATATTATGTTAGTCTTACAATGACACTGAGAGGGGGGGTGAATCAGTGTAGCTCTATAAACTTAAATTTATAGCTCTTAATACCGCAGCAATTAAAACTTATTACTAGATACAACAAGTATAACAAACGAGCATCACACAACACAAGATTTAACGAGGTTCACCAATGTGGCTACTCCTCAAAAATTGATTGCTTGGACTACCATCCAAATCCAGCCTTTGCAAAGCACCAACTTTACAATCAATTTACCAGCACCCATTTAAGGAGCACCAACCCCTTATTTATTTGCACCAATGAAAGGAGCACCAACCCTTATTTATCTGCACCAATAGAAAGGAGCACCAACCCTTATTTATCAAAAACACCATGCACACTTGGACTTCAATTTGAATCTATAAGTTTGTGGTAAGATACCTTTGCTTTTGCAAGACCATTGGTCTTCTTCACCTTTGCGTTCTCTGCACTCTGCTCTCTCTGTAATCACTTCGCACACTCTGCTTCGTTACAGTCGAACTTCATGATCGTCTTCTCCCTTTTGTGCACTCTGCTCTCTTTGCAAATTTTGCACTTAGCACGATTTGACATGACTTGCTCTCTGTGCACAATGACCGTATTTCACACACATTCCACCATCTTCTCAATTCTCCAAACAACCCTCCTTTTATAACAATATTTTTTATGATGAAAACCCTAATCTTAGTCGGCTGTAAATCCTAATCTTAGTCGACTTTCATAACAACTGTAAACCCTAATTTTAGTCGGTTGTCATCGGTCTTCGTTGGATTCAACTCAAGAAGATGTTCGGTTTATCCATCGCTTGATGATTTCATTATGGATAGACCCTGTAACCCCATACTGACTTTTGATCACTCTTCGTATTTTAGAGTATGAAATCACTCTGTATCCCTTTAAATGTCGTAGTGATGTCGGTCCACTGTCATACTTCTCATTTCAGTCGGGTTCTCCTTCTTGACTTGCGCATTTATGACCTATCATGAAATCATGACATTTCTGCCTCTGTAGCTTCTTTTGTTGTTGTTGCCATGAAAATACATGTCGCGATATCGTGACACTTTCGCCTCCGTACGCTTTCTCTATTCTTTTGTCATGATATCATGACATTTTGCCTCGTAGACTTCATCTTTTCTTTTGTCATGATATCATGACATTTTCCTCTGTATACTTCGTCTTTGCTTTTGTCGTGATATCGTGACATACGCTTCCATAGACTTCGACTTTGCTTTTGTCGTGATATCGTGACACTTCTGCCTCCGAGTCTTCAACTTAGCTTTTGTCATGAAATCGTGACACTTCTTTCGTACTTAGCTTCTTTGCTTTTGTCATGAAATCATGACACTTCTATCTTCAAAGTCTTCTTCTCTGCTTTTGTCATGAAATCGTGACATACCTTTCGTACTTTACTTCTTTGCTTTTGTCATGAAATCATGACATTCCTTTGAAGTCTTCTTCTCTCTTTGTCATGAAATCATGACATTCTTCGTAATTTACTTCTTTGCTTTTGTCATGAAATCGTGACATTTTTAAGTCTTGCTTTCTTTTGTCGTGAAATCATGATAGTTCTTTCGTACGCTTCCTCTCTTTCTTTTGTCATGAAAATGTGACATGTCGCGATATCGTGACACTTTTCAAACTTACTTTCTCTCTCCTATTTTAGTCATGAAAATGTGACATGTCATGAAATCGTGACACTTTTCTTACTTGTTCTCTTTCTTCGAACTTGTCACGAAATCGTGACACTTTTCCTGCTTTCTCTTTCTCTTCCAACATGTCATGAAATCGTGACAGTTTTTCCACTTGCCTTTTCTCTTCCAACATGTCGTGAAATCGTGACAGTTTTCCTGCTTTTTCTCTCTCTTCCAACATGTCATGAAATCGTGATAGTTTTCTTGCTTTTCTCTCTCTTCCAACATGTCATGAAATCGTGATAGTTTTCCTACTTTTCTCTCTCTTCCAACATGTCGTGAAATCGTGACAGTTTTTCTTCTCTTGTATATGTCGCGATATCGTGACACTTTTCTTACTTGTCTTTTTCTTTGATCTTTTGCATATGGGCCACTTCGGTCTTCTTGGAAAATCATTGTACATACTCTGAATAACCTTTGAACTCCTATCTTCTACATCTGAATAGCTTTTGAACTTCCTGTCCACTGCATCAACAGATCTATCTGATTGTGTTGACAACAATGACAATACTGTTGTTGCACCTTGCTCAACAATCTCCCCCTTTGGAATTTTTGGCAACACATGTGCAATTTCCTGTAACTCTTCTCCCCCTTTGACAATAATACCAAAGGGCTACTGCAGACTCCCCATGAGTCCATGCACAACATTCTCAGGCAAAATTTATTACACTTAGCAAAAATCATGAACATGAGCAAAAAGATAATCAAATACTTAAATGCTCCCCATGAGAATGTGATCCCTATAGCTAGTCAATTCTTGGGAAGTGTGACCACTCCCAATTTATTGCGAAGGTACTCAAAAACTTCCTTGGGCAATGGTTTTGTGAAGATATCTGCTACTTGCTCTGTAGTTGGAACAAAATCCAACTTAACCTCACCTTTCGCAACTTTCTCCTTCAAAAAGTGATAATTGATAGCAATGTGTTTTGTGCGTGAATGCATAACTAGATTCTTGGAGATGTTAATGGCATTGGTGTTATCACACTTAACTGATATTGGCTCACTGAAGCTAATACCAAGATCTTTCAGGGTTTGTTTCATCCACAATACCTACGTACAACATGTTGTCACTATGCAATATATTCTGCCTCTATTGTCGATAAAGAAACGACTCTTGTTTCTTACTGTGCCATGTGACCAATCTGTCTCCAAGATAGAATGCACCTCCACTGGTACTCTTTCTATCATCGACACCTCCTGCCCAATCTGCATCTGAATACAAAATAAGGGTGAAGTCTTTACCTTTCGGATACCATAACCCATACTCCATAGTACCCTTGAGGTACCGAAGAATCCTCTTCATTTTTGTCACATGAGTCTCCTTGGGATTAGCCTGAAATCGTGCTACCATGCATATTGCCTACAAAATATACAGTCCAGTAGGCTGTCAGGTACGATAAGCTCCCAATCATAGATCTGTACATGGTTTGATCAACAGGTGGAGATTTGTCATCCTTGCTCAACTTGCACTTTGTCGTCATGGGAGTGCTAAGCGGCTTACAATCCTCCATTGTGAACTTTTTTAACATCTCTTTCACATATTTAACTTGAGAAATAAATATGCCCTTCTTATTTTGATTAACTTGCAACCCCAGGAAATACGAAAGTTCACCAATCATTGACATTTCAAATTCTTTCTGCATCTTATTTGCTAAATCTTTACATGACTCATCTTTGCTTCTGCCAAATATGATATCATCTACGTATACAACAAGAACAATAAGATGCCCATTTTCTGTTTTGACATACAAATTACTATCCACCATACCTTTCTTAAACCCTTGTTGAGTGAGATAGTTGTCTAGCCTTGCATACCATGCTCGGGGTGCCTGTTTTAAGCCATATAATGCTTTCTTCAACTTGCAAACCAAGTTGGGATCATCACCAAGTTGGAAACCATCTGGTTGCTCAATATAAACCTCTTCTTCAAGTTTCCCATTCAAAAATGCTGATTTCACATCCATTTGATAAACTTTGAAATTCTTGTAGATTGCTAAAGCCAGAAACATTCTAATTGCCTCTAGTCTAGCTACTTGGTGCAAAAGTTTCCTCAAAGTCAATGCCTTCAACTTGTGCATAACCCTTACATACCAATCTTGCTTTATTTCTGACTACCTGTCCGTCTTCATTCAATTTGTTTCGAAAAATCCATTTAGTCCCGATTATATTTTTATTTGCAAGTCTAGGTACTAACTCCCAAGTTTCGTTTTTCTCGATCTGATCTAATTCTTCATTTATTGCCTTCATCCAACTTTCATCTTTGCTTGCGTCAGCAACATTTTTGGGCTCAATCTTGGATAATAGAGAGTAGTTACTTACTACTCTTCTTCTTGTCTGAACACCAACTTTGGGGTCTCCAATTATTTGCTCTCTAGGATGATTTTTCTGGCAGCTGCTTGTTTTGAATTTCTTATTTTCTTCCACTTCTGAATCACAACTTAAATCATCTGAGTCAATTTTTTGTATCTTTTCCGTTTCGTTTTCCTCATCTCCTTCAATAACCTCTTCATAAATTGGGTAGTTCTTTTCATAGCTAATTACTCGTTCTCTACCTTCATCAAATTTAACATCGGCACTTGTCCACAATTTTCTTTAGCCTCTTGTTGTAGCATTTGTAAGCTTTGCTTTTTGACGAATAACCAACAAAAATACCTTCATCCGCTCTATCTTCAAACTTACCAAGATTATCTTTAGTTCTTTTGATGTAGCACTTGCTGCCAAAAACTTTGAGGTATTTTGTTGTTGCCCTTTTACCGAACCACAACTCATAAGGAGTTTTGCTTTCATGTGTTCTCAGCATGTACCTATTTTGGATATACACCGCAGTATGGACTGCTTCTTTCCAAAATCTATCTGCTACTCTACTTTCAACCAACATAGTCCGTGCCATTTCTTGCACTGTCCTGTTCTTTCTTTCTACCACTCCATTCTGTTGAGGTGTCCTGGCTGCTGAAAACTGTCTCCTAATACCGTATTTTTCACAGTACTCTGTAAACTCCTCTGAAATGAATTCTCCTCCTCTATCTGATCTTAAACATTTGATCCTCTTTCTTGTTTCATTCTCAACTTGGTTTTTGAAAGTCTTGAACATTTCAAAAGCTTCGATTTATGCTTCAAGAAAAATATCCATGTCATTATGGAATAGTCATCAATGCACAACATAAAATATTTGTCACCATTTATGCTTTGTGTTCTCATGGGTCCACATAAATCGGTGTGTATTAGTTCCAAAGGTTTGCTTGTGTAGTACTCTTTTGTTTTGAATGTGACTCTAGTTTGCTTCCCCTTTTGGCATGAAGCACAAATGTTGTTTGTAGGTTTGTTGATGGTGGGAATATCTCTCATTGCCCTTTTTGAGTTGATTTTTACTAGATTATCAAAACTGATATGACCGAGTCTCTTGTGCCACAACCAATTTTCTTCTTCTTGTCCAATAAAACAAGCTCCTTCTGAAGTCTCTGAGAGCGTGTACGGGGTTTCCAGATGTCCTTGATCCGGTTGCTATCAATTTTCCACTATTTGTTTTTTGACTTCACAACCCTGCTTCTTAAAAACTACTTCATGACCTTTATCACAAATCCGACTTACGCTCAACAAGTTATGTTTCAAACCATCCACAAACAAGACTTCTTCGACTTAATTTTTTTGTCACTAATTTTAACTGAACCTTTGCCAACTATCTTAGCTCCATCATTATTTCCAAACTTTCTTGAACCACCTTCATATTTCTGTAACTTCTCAAATTTTTGTTTGTCACTGTCATATGATTGGAGCATCCACTATCAAGTATCCATGGTACATATTTATTCTGTGCTTTAAATGTTGTTTGTACGATTAAGGATTCCTTTTCTTCCTTAAGTCGCTCTTTTTCTTTCCACTCCATTTTGATAGTAGTTTTGGGCTCTTGTTTTGCCTTTCCCTTATCAATAGCTTGTGCATGTTTTTCGAGAAGTTTTCTATTTTGTCTCATCCTATTTGGTTGAAATTTTCTTCCCTGAAACTGATTTGATGCAAATGTACTTCTACAGTTTCTTGCAATGTGCCCAAAATTATGACAGTTATAACATTCTACTTGTATAATTTATCGAGAGGAGAAAAAGCATTTCTATTAGTGAAATTTCTTGGATTTACATTATATTTGCGGTCTGAGATTTTATGTCCATAGCCATTGCATTTAAAATAGAAACCAGAAAAGGGATAATTGAACCTGGGTGATGGTCTTTGCCATGTTGTCGTAGGAGCCATAGGTCTTCTTCTTCTTTGATGTGTGACATTGGTGAATCCATCATTGTCAATTCTCCTTTCGTGCCTGGCATTATTGCTTTCTTTTGCATGAGACGTTTTTCCTTGATCAACCTGTTTCTTATCTTCATTCTTTATGGATTCTACATTTTTGGCCTTTGATCCATTTGATGATTCTCCTTCGATGAAACCCGGACCAAATTTGATGCCTGCAGGCCTTTGGTCATTTATAATCTTATCCGACTTCATAGAACTTTCTTCGCGTTTGTGATAGCAACTAATTTTGTGATTCATCTCTTCTATCTGCGTCTGTAAACCAACATTCTCTTCTTCTAGTTTGCGGCAATAATCTATTTTCATGGTAATTTGTACTTCGAGATCTTCAGATATTTTCTTGTATTCTTCTGTCTGTACTTTCAGATGGTTATGATTTCGTTTGCATCCTCAAGCTTTTTTGAAATTTTCTTATTCTTTTTCCTCTCTATTTTCCACTCTTCAAGTGGAGAGATCAACTCACCTTCTAGATCTACTTCAGCCTCGGGGTTTTCACCACATACTTTAGAGTTCACTCCTTCTTCCTTTTCTGATTTTACTTCTTCAAATGCCATGAAAAGAGCTTCACCTGTTTCCTCTTCAGAATCCTCATCGGAGTTGTCTTCTGTTGAACTGGCATTCCTGGAGATGAAACTTTTCTTCTTGAAGTTGCCTTTTCTGAAATTCATTTTCTTCTTCCAGTCACTTCTTTCTTGGTGCGATCCTTCATCATTTTTGTTCTTCTCATTAAGTGGACATTTAGTCGCAAAATGCCCAATGCCTCCATAGTTGAAACATTTAAACGGTAGCTTTCCTCTGTATTTTCCTTTTCCCCTTTTTAGTTTTCTAACAAAGTTTGCTTCCATTTCATCTGATGTCTCTTCTTCCTCGGACTCTTGTTTTGCATTTTTATTTTTAAGGGCTTTAAAATCCGCTTCTCTGTCTATGGGTTTAGATCTTCCTATCCTCATCTCATATGCAGTCAAAGAACCATACATCTCATCTATACTAAAATAATTTAGATTTTTAGCTTCTTTTATCCTTGAGACTTTAGAATCAAACCTTTGAGGAAGAGATCTTAATACCTTTTTCACGATGGTAGAGTCTTCGATATCCTCGTCGAGTCCTCTGATCGCATTAATGATTCCATTAACTCTCGGCATATATGCCTCAATGTTTTCATCGTCATTCATCTTTAATGCTTTGAACTGAGCTCGATGTGTGTAACTTGGCCTCCTTGATCTTATCGTCTCCTTCATGAATACTCCTCAGTTTGTCCCATATTTCTTTTTCATTTTACAGCTCATGATCTTTACTAGTTCACTTTCTAATCCGCACATGATAGCATTCTTTGCTTTTGAGTTATTTTCAAATAGTTTCTTTTCGTCAGCCTCTTTTGGAGGAGTGATGGGTATTGTGTATCCACTAACTACTGAATCCCAGATGTCGTATCCCAAAGCACAGAGATATGTCTGCATCTTGATTCTCTAGAACGCGTAATTAGATCCATCAAACAATGGTGCTTTGTTTGATGAGAAGCCTTCACCACCTGCCATTGTGTTACTTCCAAGATCACCCTAGCCGGTTAAGCTTGTACAGGAACTTAGCTCTGATACCAATTGTTAGTCTTACAATGACACTGAGAGGGGGGGTGAATCAGTGTAGCTCTATAAACTTAAATTTATAGCTCTTAATACCATAGCAATTAAAACTTATTACTAGATACAACAAGTATAACAAAAGAGCATCACACAACACAAGATTTAACGAGGTTCACCAATGTGGCTACTCCTCAAAAATTGATGCTTGGACTACCATCCAAATCTAGCCTTTGCAAAGCACCAACTTTACAATCAATTTACCAGCACCTACTGTAAGGAGCACCAACCCCTTATTTATCTGCACCAATAGAAAGGAGCACCAACCCCTTATTTATCTGCACCAATAGAAAGGAGCACCAACCCCTGGACTTCAATTTGAATCTATAAGTTTGATAGTAAGATACCTTTGCTTTTGCAAGACCCTAATTGGTCTTCTTCACCTTTGCATTCTCTGTGCACTCTGCTCTCTCTGCAAATCACTTCGCACACTCTGCTTCGTTACAGTCAAACTTCATGATCATCTTCTCCCTTTTGTGCACTCTGCTCTCTTTGTAAATTTTGCACTTAGCACGATTCGACATGACTTGCTCTCTGTGCACAATGATCGTATTTCACACACATTCCACCATCTTCTCAATTCTCCAAACAACCCTCCTTTTATAACAATATTTTTTATGATGAAAACCCTAATCTTAGTCGGTTGTAAATCCTAATCTTAGTCGACTTTCATAACAACTATAAACCCTAATTTTAGTCGGTTGTCATCGGTCTTCGTCGGCTTCAACTCAAGAAGATGTTGGATTTATCCATCGCTTGATGATTTCATTCTGGACAGACCCTGTAACAACCATACTGACTTTTGATCACTCTTCGTATTTGGTAGTATGAAATCACTCTATACCCTGTAAATGTCGTAGTGATGTCGGTCCACTGTCATACTTCTCATTTCAGTCGGGTTCTCCTTCTTGACTTGCGCATTTATGACCTATCATGAAATCATGACATTTCTGCCTCTGTAGCTTCTTTTGTTGTTGTTGCCAAAAATACATGTCGCGATATCGTGACACTTTCACCTCCGTACGCTTTCTCTATTCTTTTGTCATGATATCATGACATTTTTCCTCTCGTAGACTTCATCTTTTCTTTTGTCATGATATCATGACATTTTGCCTTCGTATACTTCGTCTTTGCTTTTGTCATGATATCGCGACACTTCTGCTTCCATAGACTTTGACTTTGCTTTTGTCACGATATCGTGACACTTCTGCCTCCATAGTCTTCAACTTAGCTTTTGTCATGAAATCGTGACACTTCTGCTTCTGTACTTAGCTTCTTTGCTTTTGTCATGAAATCATGACATTTGCCTTGAAGTCTTCTTCTCTACTTTTGTCATGAAATCGTGACACTTCACTTTCGTACTTTACTTCTTTGCTTTTGTCATGAAATCGTGACACTACCTTCAAGTCTTGCTTCTCTTTTGTCATAAAATACACCCTTTTGTTATGAAATCATGACAGTTCTGCTTTCGTACGCTTCCTCTCTTTCTTTTGTCGTGAAAATGTGACATGTCGCGATATCGTGACACTTTTCAAACTTACTTTCTCTCTCCTATTTTAGTCATGAAAATGTGACATGTCATGAAATCGTGACACTTTTCTTACTTGTTCTCTTTCTTTGAACTTGTCGTGAAATCGTGACACTTTTCCTGCTTTCTCTTTCTCTTCCAACATGTCACGAAATCGTGACAGTTTTTCCACTTGCCTTTTCTCTTCCAACATGTCAGAAATCGTGATAGTTTTCTTCTTTTCTCTCTTCCAACATGTCCGGAAATCATGATAGTTTTCCTTTTCTTAATAAATCATTTCTCTCTTCCAACATGTCGAATGGATTTTCTCTTTTCTCTCTCTTCCAACATGTCATGAAATCGTGACAGTTTTCTGCTTTTTCTCTCTTCCAACATGTCGCGAAATCGTGACGTTTTTCTTGCTGTTGTATATGTCGTGATATCGTGACACTTTTCTTGTCTTTTTTTTTGATCTTTTGCATATGGGCCACTTCGGTCTTCTTGGAAAATCATTGTACATACTATGAATAACCTTTGAACTCTTGTCTTCTGCATCTGAATAGCTTTTGAACTTCTTTTCCACTGCATCAACAGATCTATCTGACTATGTTGACAACAATGACAATACTGTTTTAGCACCTTGCTCAACATATTACATTATTTGGTACATGCCAATGTACCACCTTGGGTACATTTCTAGATTAGGAGATTATCTTAGATTAAGGTTTGAGTAGATACTTCAAGCAAGTAATAAATGCACAAGTGTGCAAAGATGTAAATGTGCATGTAGTCCACATGTACATGAGTCATAGGATAGGTAGATGAAGAGTCATGGGTAGGTAGAGTAAAGGCCAAGGAACATATCTTCCTATATATATGCCTTGAGAGTATGAGTAGAAGGGATGAGAGTGAATAGAGTGAGAGGAATGATGTCATGGTAGTGAGTAGGTACAATGTAGTTCTTCATTGAAAATTTTGGAGTGTTCATGTCCTCCATTATATTGCATTGTACTATTTTTGTGAGCTTTTATTAATGGTATATTACTGAGTTATTGTAGAAGTTTATCATCTAGTTTTCCTGCATATTATAGTGCCATTATCATATAGTTATCATAGCTTACTTATTTTACATCTTGTGGTTGCATTTCCTTTAATATACATCCTCAAAAGCTAATAGTGGTATCAGAGCACATGGTAGATCAATAGGAAATAGGGAGAGCCACAAGAGATATTGAGAGGAGATTAGAAATCTCATTTTCAAAATTTTTGAAAATACATTTGGTTGGAGTCTTTCCACAGAGTTGCAGAAAACTTGTGAAGACTAGGACTCAACATTGATTCCACTAGATTGACAAATCAACTAGTGAAGATTCATTATCTCTAGATTTAAAGTTTTCTCCATTGTAGATTCTAATATTTGTTGTAGGAAAAGGAGATTCAAAGAAATTTGGGAAGCTTCCTACAAAGAGCTAGGAAGAATATCTTCTTTGGAATCAATCTAGTACCTAAAACAACAAGTTGGAGATTGAAGATTTGGAGGCCTAAGGAAAAGGTCCCATTGCAAGAGTTGTAGACCTATAGATTGTAGAAGAGAGAAAAAGGCTAGAGGAGCCTTATTGTAGATTGAAGAAGAAGAGACTCAAGAAAAGAGTCTAGGAGAAGATTGGAGGTTGGTGATCTCCATTGAAGATTGAAGACTGCAGATTGTAGATTGAAGGAGAAGAAAATAGCTCAAGAAGTTGAAGAGACCCATAAGAGGTCCCATTGAAGAACTTCTAGTTTTGGAAGATTGAAGATAGATAAGGACTAGCAAAGGTCTCATTCCATAAGCAGCATATTTTAGAGATCCAAGAAGGAGATCTCATTGCAAAACTTCCATGGATTGAAGGAAATGTCTCATTGAGAAGACTAGAGAAGTTGCAGAAATTTGAAGGCCCTAGGAGAAGGCCTCAAGCTACTTGAAAGGAGAAATAAGGAGAAGGCTAGGAAAGCCTCATTGAAGGAGACTTGAAGAAGTCCATTGGAGAATATTTGAGGAGAACTCAAGGAGAAGTTTTTGATAAAGAAAATTTGGGACAATTATCGCCATCCGACAACAAGCCCAAGGAGAAGAATTTGGCAAGGAGTTTGCCAAATTTTGGAGGAGAATAGTGGAGACCTCAAGACAATCAGAATATTGAGAAGAAGGCCATTAGATAGGCCAAGATTGAAGTCAAAATTTGATAAGGAGGCTGAAGGAGAAAGGAGTTAGAAGAAGCCATCAAATCTAAGAGATTTGAAGATTGCCATTGAAGGCTATTTTGGAGAAATGAGGTTGTTGGTTTTTACAGCAAAAAAGTGAAGGGTTCTTGAAGGAAAATCTTAGCTGTGATTTGGAGGAGTTTCCTACCAAATTTGTGAGATTCAAGGATAACATTTCAAAGGAGAAATTTATTGCTTTACAATCTAAATTTTAGATTGAGCGAAGCAACTAGGGCAGCATTACTAGCTGCTAAGTTTCAGATTTTCAGAGTGCATCCTGAAGGATAGTTAAAGCCACCAAACTACATTTTTGGGCAGCAAGTTAGAGGAGTTTTAAAGCTACAAATTGGTGACTTAAAGAGCTGTTTTGGACAGCCAAGAAGAGCTGCAATTTCATCTAGTACAAGGTAGCATTTAGGTGAATCTAATCACCAAGATTTCCATCATCTACAGAGGTCATTGAGGTAAGAAACTTTGGTGCAAAAAGTTCATTACTTGAACATTAGTTACTTGGTTCATTATTAAGTTTCATTAAGCACCATATTAGCATTTAAAAGTTGCAAGGAGAAGGTTGCATATTAAGTCTTCAAGGAAGTGCAGAAGATAGTTTCTACAAGGGTTATAACCTGCACACAAAAAATAGGAGTTAGATATATTTCAAGAGAAAGAAGATTATCAACTTCCTATTATCTATTAGAAGCAAAGAAGACATTATTCTTAAAGTGAAATTTGCATAGATTATAGTGCATACTTCAAGGTACTTTTAAGAGTTCGTTTAAAGGAGCAATAAGGAGTTATTAAAAGTACATTATACTAGTTTTCCTTAAAGGTTTTTAAAGTGCATTAAGAGTTTATCTAAAGAGGAAGTTTAAGTGCACAAAATAGGGTAAGAGTGAAGTGTCAAAAGACACTATTAAGCATAGATATACTGCAACATTTTGTGGCAAGGAGAAGCCACCAAAAAGGAGTAATATCACCTCCAAATATTGGAGAAGGAAGCCATCTTATTAAAGAAGGAAGTAAGCTTAAAAAGAGACTATAAAGTCTCAAGTTTTTGGTGCAATCTAAGGTAGATTTATTTACATTATTGCACCATATTCTACGTAGCAAAACAAGGGTAAAATCTAGAGTGTCTAAAGACACTACAATAATGAGTGCACTACAATCTACAAGGGTTGAATCATCAAGCAATAGGGAGATAAAACATAGCCCATATTAAAGTCTTCAAGTGGGCATTCTACATAGTCCAAAGAGGAAGCTTCGACAAGTAAAATATAGAGCCATCCAAAGGCTCAATATCCAATCATTTGAGGTGTCTAAAGACACCCAACTTAGTGCCTACATAGTGCACATAAAATGAACCTGCAACATTCAACAAGTCTATGTAAGATAGCACCAATGCAAGTGAGAAGGAAAGAACACAAGGTTTACATAACATAAGCAACCAAAATCAAAGTGCAAAGTGAATATTACCATCGAATATAGCCCAAGCATACGTAGGAAAGAGCTTGGATGAATCATCTACACTGAAGAAAGCTCCAAACTATCATAGCAAGAGCCACCACTATCGAGGAGGAGCCACCATCGTAGAGGAAGCACCGCCTACATTGAAAGCACATTGGAAAGAGCTTGATACAACTTGCAAAAGGAGTGAAAGGGCACCAAGGTGATAAGAGGTATTTAGGAGCTTGAGTGCATGCAAAGGAGCACCTCCACTTGTCCTAATAGAGAAAGGTATCTTGTGCCACTTGGCACAAAGTTGAAAGAAGCATCTTCATACTCTAACGCTTGCAAAGGAATTCAAAGGGTGCTCAAAAGGAGTAACATCCTCATCATTGCTTCAATGCTCATGAAAGAGCATCTTCAATGCTCAAAAACCATAGCCAACATCCAAGAAATACTCTCAGACCAACACCACATGGAGTAACATCTTTCAAGGCTTATAATAGCACTTAAGACCAAGGTCTTGGGCAACGCCTAGTGCCACTTGGCACTTGTTTCAAGAAAGGAGAAGCATATTAATAGCCATCATAGGGAAGAGCACGTAGAAGGTGAAGCATATCTCCAATGAGTCTAGTGCATAGAAGTGGTCAAAGCATAGCAAGAGACTATCATAGGGGAGCACCATTCAAAGGAGAGCATTGAATGCTCATTATCATAAGGTGAAGATAGAGAAATTCTAGTACCCCAAGTTTGCACAATGAAGTCAAGACCAAAGCCAATCAACACACAAAATTTAAAAGGTATATTTACATTGACATTTGCTTTCATTAAAGTGCAAAAGGAGGTATAAGGTATTTTATATATCTAAGGTTAAACTTATATTGCATTGGAGATTTTATAACCTTAGAATAGAAAGCAATTAAACCAAAGGAGTGCAAAATATTTCAAGGTGCTTAATATAAGGTTGAAGTTTATTTATTATTGCATTGAAGAACAAAGCAAATACCAACCTTAGAGAGTTAGAAGGCAATTAAAGTAAAGGGAGTATATCTTAAAAGATATTACAAATTGCATGAGATTCAAACATTAAAATATTTACAAATAATTAAGTAGGAGATATAAGGTTTTCAACATTGGAAAATTAAAATACTAGTTTGCAAATATTATTATTTTCTAAATTTCCAAATTAGGGAGATATAAGGAATACTACATCAAACTTTAGTTTCTTGAAATTTAGAAAATTGAACCATTGAAAATTGAAGGTTAAAGAAGCAAAACCATTAATTGCTTGAAAGTTGGAAATTGCATTTTACATTAGTCTCTTACACTAATTTATGAGACATTAATCCAACTAAAAGGTCTTGAAGGAAAAGAACCTTATTAAAACTTGAAGGTGCATCATCATTTATCTTTAGCTTTCTACTTACTAATTATTAGGGAGAAATAAGGCAAGAAAGTGAAGTTGAATATTAGGGAGACAAAAGGAATTCAACTCAAACTAGGAAAGCTAAGCATACTATCAAGTTCATAGTACATTCAAACACTTGCAAGATAGAAGGCATTTTACAAAACTTGTAAAATTGAAAATTTCTTAGCAAGGTTGAAACTAGGGAGGTATAAGGTAGTCTACAAATATCATCATGACAACAAACAAATTCATTCTCACTGAATCTCAACTACTTAGAGGTCCAAATTACTCTTCATGGAAAAACAAAGTAAGGGCAATTCTGATAGTTGAAAAACTTTGGAAAATAGTCAAAGGAACAAAAGAAAAACCTACTTCAGGTGATAGTGAGATTCAAAAGTTTGAAGAAAATGAAGCAAAAGCATTAATGATAATAAATTTTGCCATTATAGATGAAATACAACCCTACATTAGTTCAGCAGGAACATCTACAGAAGCATGGAAAATCTTAGCCAAAATATTTGAAGGGAAGAATAAAGCTACTATTTTAAATCTTCAAACTCAATTACATTCTTTGAAAGTGAATAGTGGTGAAAGTATAGAACTATTCCTAAGGAAAGTAGCGGATATAAAAGGAAAATTATTAACCTTAGGAGAAAAGGTTGAAGATAAGTTTCTTGTTCAAGTAACCTTGAGAGCACTTCTAGATAACTACAAGCACTTAGTTACATCTTTACAAATCCTAAGTAAAGATACATCTTTTGATGAGTTAGTCAATATTCTTCAAGAATATGAGGTGGAAAATATAGTTAAAGATGAAATGACTAACAATGCATTAGTTTCAAAGGATAATCCATAGGGAAATGTTACCTCATCCTCAAAAGGATGAAGACCATGGAATAACAGATATTGTCAAGTCTGCAAGAAGAAAGGACATAGTACCAACTATTGTAGATTCAATCCTAGAAATCAACATCAAGGAAATCAAACAAACTATGGAAGCCAACCAAATAGGCCATTCCAACCAAGACAATATCAGAATCAGTATAGTCCACATCAACAATAATTTCAGCATCCATATCCTTCTCATAATCAATACAATTATCCTAAATTGCAATATCGAGAAGGGAATAAAAAAGGACACTTAGTTCATGAGATCTAGGAAATTCAAGAACTGGAAGAACCTACAGAGGAACATGAAGTTAAAGCTCTCTCAGCAAAGATAGCTTTTTATGAAGATACTAACTACTTACTTGAACAGGATACATATAGGGAGTAGAATAAAGAAAGCAAAGAAGGAGAGTACAAATTCCAAAACCAGATGAAGATCCATATTGAAGACTAAAGTCTTCAATACCCAAATAATGTAATACAGGGGGTGTTAGAGTATATTACATTATTTGGTACATGCCAATGTACCACCTTGGGTACATTTCTAGATTAGGAGATTATCTTAGATTAAGGTTTGAGTAGATACTTCAAGCAAGTAATAAATGCACAAGTGTGTAAAGATGTAAATGTGCATGTAGTCCACATGTACATGAGTCATAGGATAGGTAGATGAAGAGTCATAGGTAGAGTAAAGGCCAAGGAACATATCTTCCTATATATAGCCTTGAGAGTATGAGTAAAAGGGGGAGAGTGAATAGAGTGAGAGGAATGATGTCATGGTAGTGAGTAGGTACAATGTAGTTCTTCATTGAAAATTTTGGAGTGTTCATGTCCTCCATTATATTGCATTATACTATTTTTGTGAGCTTTTATTAATGGCATATTACTGAGTTATTGCAGAAGTTTATCATCTAGTTTTCCTGCATATTATAGTGCCATTATCATATAGTTATCATAGCTTACTTATTTTACATCTTGTGGTTGCATTTCCTTTAATATACATCCTCAAAAGCTAACACGAACTAGGACCGAGTGTGATCTAAGAGGAAGCCCCATTAGTTAGCATGGAAAGAAAGTCATATTTGAAATACCTAATGGGAATTTAGGATACCTTAGCTAGAAATCAAGATTCCTTATCTAGAAGTATGGATGTCCAAGTTAGAGATAACTAGATGTTAGAGATAACTAGAATAAGTTTGATCTAGGTAGTAGATGTTATACCAGAAGTCATTGTCAAGGATGATATGATCGAGCATGATATAATGGTTATTAAAAGTAGAGAGTAAATATGTAAGTTCCATGGATACTAGCTAGGGTTTTCAAATATTAAAAATTGGATCAAGTGAAAGTGGAAACTAAATTCAAATTACTCCATGACTTTCTAGAGCCTTTTTCATCTTTTCTAGTTTAAAAATTAGGGATAGAGTGAAAAAAATTGTAATCCAAAAACTATTAAGAAGCTTCATATAAAGGTTAGACTTTTTAGAGTTCCATATTAGCTTATCAATAAGAATATTTTGAAGAATATTAGAAATACCTTGGGAGAATTCATCAAGGTGGGACTAACTATTAAGGAGTGAAAACATGCTATATATACGTGTATAGGCATGACTATGGATATTTTAAAACCTTTTCCACAATCCATTAGGATTAAATATGAATCAATAGAATGAGATCAACAAGTAGATTATAAAAATATTACATTTTGATGCCATAATTGTTATGAGACTAGACACATAGCAAGATATTGTAAAGTGAAAACTAAAAAGAAAGAAAAAAAAATGGTCATGAGATAAACTTCAAGACAAAGCAAGGAAATCATACTATAATAGAAGTTGGATCAGATCAAGGATATTCCACTCCAAAAGAAGAGGTAAAGAAATCCTATCTACAACATCATATGACAAAGGCCACCATAGCTCACTTGGATCAACCGTTAGAAGAAGCAAATAAAGATATAAGGGATGAGAAAGTGCAATGTGCAAGTTCAAGTTTAGAAGGAAATAAAGGTGTAAAGGAAGATGTGGAGAAAATTTCTAAAACAAATATAGTAGAAGAGGTAAATTTTATCCCAGGTAAATCATCTTCATTTTCCTCAAATAGTATAGAATCATTTTCTAGTAATAAAAATGAAAGTAGTATAAAGGTTATCCCTTGCACTTTAGGATTTTAAGAGAAACATAATAAACACATAAGGATGAAGAAAATCCAAAGCAATTTAGAGTTTTTAGTACAACATAAAAAGGTTATTGTTATGGAATAGTATCCTTATACTTTAAGGTTTCTAAGGAAACATGAAGAAGAATATGCTTTCGAGGTTATTCCTTCATATCTTTTATAGTAAGACAAAATTATAGATGATAAGTCCTACTATGAGTAGTGTGAGAATATTGAAGAGATTAATGAAGACGAAAGAATTGATAAGAATGAAAATATAAGAGGAAGACCCACGAAGAACAAACAAAGAAAAAAAAAACCTAGAGATATTGATATGAGAAAACAAAAGCAAATATCGTAAGGCTAAACCCATAACTAAAAATAAAAAGTTATGATAAAAATGATATCATGTAATATTAAGGACATGAATAAGACCCCTAAAAAAATTATTAAGATATTGTCAAGTGTTTATAAACAATAAATTTTTAGATATGGAAATTGTGTGTTAATGTTGAATTTCATCTTAACAAGATTTTAATTTTAGAAGGCAATGTGTTTTAATCAAATCGATAGTCATGTAATAAGAGCAATATAATGTTTTATTATTTTAATAGAAGTGTTCCAATAGAAATCACACATAACTTATTTACAAAATGAGGTAGTTTTAAGGCTTATAAAACCATTCATTATGACACATTTACTTGCTATTTTAATCAAACATCTAAATTAGTATGTATTTGAGACCCAAATTTGAATCAAATGAAAAGTAACCTATTATGTCTTAGTTGTACTTTTCATGTACTTATATGAAAAGTGAGGTGGGCACATCAAAATGCCAAGTGGATGAGATTGTTTTTAGGTTTATAAAACCACTTATCAGATATATTTACTTATATAATTGGTAAATGTGAAATCCAAATTTAACGTCACTATAACATATTAAATAATAATATATATTATTAAAAGTATTAATGTCAAAGTGATGGTCTATTGCCTTCCCATTAATGATTAAAGAGTTTTTAATACTAAATAAATTAAAATACAAAACAAAAATTGTGTTAATGAAATAATGGTTAAACTATACAATTTAGTGCTAATTTAATGTAAAAGTTTTGACCCTAATATAACATCCAAATCTTATGAAACTTCCTTTTTCTTTCAACTATTTTGTCCATGCTCCAGTTGCGTCCAATCTGACGGTGAGCAAAGCTCCTCCAGATTGTTGGAGAGAAAGGCCATCGTCACCCTTGGATGTGCGTCTAGTGTGATCTGCATGCGCTTGAGCTTTAAACATCAACGTCCTAAAAAAAAGTTATGAAAAGAATTTTCCCTTAATGGGAAATATGTCATCTCCTCCTCCATCCATCTACATTAAACTAATATGCTAAAAGTAGAAACAGCATGAGATATGGTCCACATGAAACTCCTATTAAAAAGGAAGACATTCCCATAGATTTCATCATAAATTTCATAGATTCCAGGTCTAAACTTTTCCTGGTTTTTAAGCTTTGTAGGCTTCCAACAGGCTTTAAGAAGATCTGGTTGAACAAGGTAATAAATCAGCCCACAATTCTCCATCATCAAACTTCAGGTTGCTTTTATTGTTATGAAGATCTGGTTGCTTTTATTGTTTTGATGACATTGATCCATTTTGTCCATTATGATTTTTAGTAGAGTTAGTGGTTCTATATATTCTAACCAGTTCATCACCTTTATTAACATGGAGGTGGGGTATGTGTGGGGTAGTTGGTCCTTTTGCTTTCTAACAGGTTCATGTAATGTTGTGTTCTAAACTGTTTATTTCCAGTGACACATTTGTATGTTGAAATTTCGTTTCACTTTAATACTTCTTCCCTATCTGTGTTTCAGTGTTGTGAAGGGAGGTGGATTGCCGATCAATAGCAGAACAATGGAAGACTTTAGAAGGTTGACAGCACTCGTTATGTATTATTGGATGACAGCATCAGTGAGAATTTCAGTTCATGAAATAAAGTTTGGACTCCAGGGATTTGACAAGATCAGGATAAAGTGAGAAGGACGTTACGAGTTGAGAGTTCCTCCATCAACCACTTCTCGTGTATACACATTCCTACACGTATCAAGTATAAAACTTTTTTATTTTTATTTTATTAGGTAGTTAATTTAAAAATTACCAGGGCAAAATTCTGAAGGTAGACCTCTTATACAAGTTTAATTTTAAGTAATATTTAAGATTCTTATATACAAGTTTCAGAAATTTTAAGTAGTTTTTAAGAATCCTATATGGGCAATCATGATTTTGGTGTAATGAGCTCATGATAAATTTGTATTAGATATATTTCATGGTTGTATTTATCATCTAAATAATAATCTAGATGTATTGTCTTCTTGAAGTTAAGCATGGTCATAAAAGGCTTATGCAGTCCTTATGCAGATATGTAAAAAGCTTATGCAGTCCACAAAATTTGAAACAATAATATGAAGATTTGAACTCAAGATGGTATTCTTCGTAATCTTAAAATTTTTATATATAAAATATATTAGAAAAACTATAACCTGTTTCTTTTTGTATAAGCAGTTTTCTTTATAATAAATGAAATTTTAGCAAATTGTATGAATAACCTTCTGATTGCAAGGGGTCTGGGCTGCACTTCAAAATGTAATATATATATAATTAAAATAATTTTTACTATCTTTTAAGTTATAGATCATATAAATTATATAAAAAGAAATTTTGTTTTATTTAATATATGATTATAGTGTATAAAACATATTCTGTTAAAGTCTTTGAATGTCTAAATCCCAAGCTTTACATCCAGTCAGATATATTCAAAATTTGAATGTCTAAATTCCAAGCTGATGAGAATTTCCTCTCCAAATTGTACGCTGCCAATTTTAACGGTTATATAAAAAATTAAATAATAAAGTAGAATAGTACACGTTGAGGTCCAAAAGCCACTTTCCAAAATGGAAGATCACAACTGTAAATGGTAAGATAACCGAAAACTCAGAATGTAAAAGATGAAAAAAATCCTAATTTAGATGAGATATTGTTCTCCCAGGATTTGTTTGGATGTTTTACTTTTCACTTGCTTTAACTATTTTTTCCTATTTTATTTCATGGCTTGCCTTTTAAATATGGAAATTCTCCCTACCATTAGCTTGTACTTCATTGTTCCATATTTTTTAAGACAAGTAAAAACTTTAAATATAACTACTTTACAACATGTTTATATCATTTGAGGTAGGGGTTGGAGCTAGACTAGAGCTCAAGACTTGTCTCTGAAGTATTAGCTTGAATTTCATTGTGCCATCTTTTGTTAGACAAGTAAAAAGTTTAAATATAGCTACTTTACAATATGCTAGATCAGTTGATATAGGAGTTGGAGCCACACTAGAGTACAATGGTAGAAGAGAGTTGTCTCCATTATTCCACAAGGTATGTTGATTGATATTCCTTTACCTTTTGTTGATGTTGTTTTCCCCGCTAGTGTAATAGATATTATTTGTGGTTGGTACGAGAAGCATACATTTATTGCATTTTAGGTTAATCATATCTTGTCGGAGTTTACACTCTGTACAATTCGTGTCGGATTCATATGGCTTAAACTAATGCAACTTAAAAACCTGACTAAGTGTTTTTTCCTATTTACTTGTGCTAATATGAGTTATTGTAAAGCCTTATTATTAAGGGTCCATGGTTTGTAAGCAATACCCTCTTTTTGCCCTTGAAGTGAACCATGACTCTATTACTTTTGACACTAGTCTCTTAAAGTTTTGGTTTGGGTTAATTTTTTGTATCTATCAATGTTGTCATAGGATTTTATTTGCTCACTAAACATTAGATCACATTATTTGTCATAAGTGGAGTGGTTCTAATTTGTCCATCTCCATAAGGTCTAAATATAAATCAACCTTATTCAAAGACTTTTGATATTGCATCCATATTCCAATGGGAAACCATTGCTACTTTCAAAGAGTTCTCTATATTAATCTGCGAAATGCATGTTTTTATTGTCAATCTAAGGATCATAACATTAAGAACTATCCACTATTAACGAAGCTACGCTAGCCTATGCTATAAAACAAAATGTTCATGCTAGGAAGAGAGAGTTAGACTTAAATGAGGTCAAAATTCTCCTCAAAATAATATTGATGCTTTCATACCCCATCTAGCTAGGATAGAAAAAGATGCTTCCAAGGTTATATGTAATCATATGGCACCTTCTTATCAAAGAAAAATCCTACATTAAAGCGTGGCACATTATCTTTATTTTGTCTTGGTCCCTAATGATTTAGTCATGTAGAGCTATATATACCTAGTCCATTTATCTCTTTGGGCTTCACCAAGACGGATGACAAAATAGATGGGTAATTAAGACACCTCCCATAGTGTTGAGAACTCCTTGCTCGCAGACACGGTTTCCTCGTATGTTTGCTGTGAGTCTGGTCCTTAAGAGTTGAGAGAGCATATATGGTCATCCATGCTCCTTGATATCGAGAAATCAGACATCATTATGGGTCATTGAACAAAAATGCTCTTTTTGGCTAGAGAGATTTATGACATGGAATCGTCATAAATTTTTAGAAAATTGTTATGCTAGCCTTCCAAAACTTGAGGGTGAAGATATGTGCATTGATCCCTATCTCAAATAAAATTTCTTTCTTGGAATTTTTATGAATTAATCAAGCCACTACATAAGTATACTATTAGATTCACCATCCAAAGAATGGGATATTTTTATTATATTTATTTATAGAAATTAAGGTCTTGAGACTTCTTCTTGAAACCACCCTTCATTATATTAGGTTGGATTCACTTAATTTTTTTCAATACATGTATGGTAATATGAGGTATTGCTACCTCATTAGCTTTGATCTTGTCCAGTCACAAAGTTAGGATAAGATCCCTCTCACAAAACCCTTTGGGTTTTATTTTTCTTTGTGGCATGTTTGCAACATTGTCAATATATATGCCTCAAATGAAGCTCTTAAAAGAGTTAAATCTTATTGGCTAGTGTGCAAGGATTTCAACATGGTCTAAGCCCTTAAAAATAAATAAGGTATGGTTCCCATGCGATGGCCTACCAAAGAACAAGAATTATGGTTTCGATTCAAAAATAAATAGGGCCTCTCAAACCCACTTCTTCACCAAAGATTAAAAAAACAATGCTCCTTTGTTTACCTAGTCTAACATTCACCTAGGAGATAATAGAGTGTTAAAGTGTTTAGATTGTGTTATAACTTCTAATCAGCCTTTGTTTACTTAGTCTAACATTCACCTAGGAGATAATAGAGTGTTAAAGTGTTTAGATAGTGTTTAGGCTACTCAAACGGTGAGCCAGAGATTCTTTGATCTCTTAAATATTTCTTTAGTCTTTTTCAACTATTATGAAAAGGTTTTCAGTATTAGTAGATGGATAATGATAACAAGAAATATCTTAGATAATGTTTAGAAGTCATTCCTACCAAGACCAATTCTTATCAATGGGTTATTTATGATTCTATACTTATGTTAAAGAGCTTCATTAGGTGGTTTTATAGTTTGGATAATAAAAATCCCCTTAGGTTGGATGGGTTCCATGAGAATTTTACAAAGCATGTTTAGATTTTATTAGTGAGAACCTACTCCATATCTATCAAGAATCCCTACACAATTGAGTCTTCGATATTTTTAATTGCTTAAATGAAATTGAAATGTACCCTACCTACATTACATCAACACCATGTTGCTATGTATTATAGCCAAATACATATTGGTATTGCAACATATTGTATGGCAATATTTGAATCTAGATCTTCCTACTATAAGCCAATATTTTTAACCACTTGAACTCATTCTATTTGATTAATGTTAAGATTTTCCCATGGGATTGGAACCTTAGTCTATATGTGGAACTCATTTTTCTTCATTACTTCCCCCATCCATAGGTTAAAAATATTAAAATTTATGATTAGTATTGGAACCTTGGTTTATAGTGTAAAACTCCTTATTATTCATAACTTATCTGAAACCCCTTATGCAATAAGATTATCCTTGGAAAACTTGTTAATAAAAGAAATATCAAAATTATTCCTAAGAAAGGGGATCCAAAGATTGTGACCAATTGACACCCTATTATTTGGTTGATTACTTCCTATAAGATCTAAGTCAAAGCTCTAGCACTTCATGTCTACTCTTTGCTTCTTGTTATTATTTAACCCAAACAAACAAGGATCATTAAAAGTATATATAATTTGGATAATGTTCTTATGATTTGGAAAGACATGGAGTGGAGTTAGATCTCTTGAGTTAGATCTCTTGACAATGTATATTTTTCATCAAAATTGACTTTGAGAAAATGCAGGATAATCTTGAGTGGACTTTCATTTTAGCCATGTTAAAATATTTTGGGTTTGGTCCTTTATTTGTAATGGTAGTCCAAACCTTCATATTGGAGGCTAATGCATATAATTATATAAATTGCATTCAATCTAATGCTTTGATGTGTATTTATGTATTAGGAACGATTGTTTATTTGTCTCATTTGTTTATGTTCTTCTAGAATAGAATTTCAACTATTTGATTTCTGATAAAGCCTTAGTTAATATCATGAGAGGGTTTGATCTTCCTAGAGGTCAAGTTGAAATGCTTACTGATCAATTCATTGATAATTTTTTCTCATTGTCAATAAGGAAGAGTAATTGTTTGTTGATGCCACACACTACCTTGATATTATTTTTAAACTTATTGGACCTAACATTCAATTGGATGAGACCCAAATATATAACTTGGTGACTTGCAATTTACACTTGGCAATGGATCTAACCCGAAGAAATCTTTAATTTGTGGGGATATCTAATTCCCTTCCACATCTCAAGGGTAGCCTACTAAGCTTTAGCAAAATGTTCTTGATCGAGCAGAAAAGTAAATATCTTATTATTTGACTAAAAAAATTCCTTAGGCTATCAAAATCTAATTTTTTCTAATGTCCTAATAGCTATAGATGTCTAGTACTCTTCTTGTTGAGCCCCTTCAAACATAACCTATGACATGCTCTCTAGACTCCTTAGAGACTTTTTTTAGGCTAATGACTACATTAATAGGGGTTTTCATAGAATGGCTTAGGAATTTTTGTATTCCCTTGAGTGCAATGTTGTATGGATGTTATTAATTTTTATCAATAACGGTTGGTTCTATGTTCCAATTGGGTGGATAGGGCACCATTATTTTTTAAACCTAGAGTTGTTTCTTAGGTATTGCATTACCTTGAAATTCCCTTATAAAATTCTTGTTGAAATGGATGGGGTTTCATAATCTTCTCATCATTCCTCTTAATTAAAATAGAGGGATATTTTGACATAGAGCATATGGAAGATAGGATAAAATTAAACTTCATCTTATATGGGTAGCTCTATCCCTTTTGATGGGGCTTATATTAACTAGATATTCTCTTTGGTGATCACCCATAATTCGTTGGCATAATAATCCTTAACTAAGAATGCATGTTTTAAAACTATTTGATTGTTCAAGAAGAGGATTTGAAAAATTAAGTACTTAAGAAAAATTTATTCTTGGACCTATTAGGTAGATTTGAAGCATATTTGTATCCTAGGCTATCAAGACAAACCTATTTGGAAGAAATTAAATATTATGTACTTGAGAATTATTTACATAGATTGAATGTTTCTCCTCCAAATGAGTGGTGGAAAGAGTAGGGTTTGAATGTCTATGTCCCATTATAAAATTACTCCCAAGTCCCCCTTTATACCTTGATCTCTAGCTATTATGGCCTTGAGTGTAAGCTTAATCAACATTGTAAGTCAATTTTCATAGAGGATTTAGCTCAAATAGCTTATCCATGTTTGGATATACCACCTAAATCCTCAAAATTTGTTTTCCCTTGTTGTCTATTGTATCAATTCCTACCATTTAGGTAACAACTTCTTATGGGGATAGATCAACCTCAATGCTTTACTTTTTCTACCCTTGATACTATTAAATGCATTTTTGTCTACTATTATAAGACCTAGAAAATCTCAGATTGGTTGGTATGATTTTGTATTCCTTATCATCCTAAGCTTATTTTTTGTAATGAATATTTTTTGAGATATTATTTCTCTATGTTAGATTATGTTCTTGATCTTTAGCATGTTAAATAAATCAATTTATTCTTTTCATATCAAACCAAAAATTGTTTTTGTTAGCATTTAATTGCATTAATGTCTTATCTATTGTTCTATTCTAAATATAAAACCAAGTTGATAATATGGTCATTGAGTTTCAATACCTATGGGATATTCTTTCCCATTGATGGAATGATCCCTATGATTTTATTTGATTTCCTTCAAAGGAAACTGTGAGGTTAGTCTAAAGTGATTCTAGATTGCTAGGTCATTACACGTATCATAATTATAACCTTTGTTGTAGCTATACTCACTATATAGGTTGGTACTTGTATCATTTAAGAAATAATTACATAGATTTCAAGATTTCTCAAAGGCATATACCAACACTTATCATATTGTAGACCCGATAGGAAATTTGTACCCCATATACCTTTGGTCATTTTTCCATCAAGGAAAAACATACATCTAGAGAAAGGAATGTCTTAGTGCAAAATGAATAAGGTCATCAAGCTATGATATCCCAGTGTAGATTACTCCCTTAGACTTAGGGAGTGATGACCTTCAACCTCTCCTAATATTGGTTCCTCTATAATAGTTTGACAATTGTGTCATTTTTAATGTGACCATATTGGCTCTATGTCAAGCCATCTAGTGATGGAAACTTTTTGATGTTTTGAATATATTATGTTTAAGTCTTTTTCACAATGAATCAAAATGTGTCTTTCGATTAAAAAAATTGGTTGAATGTTTTATATAGTACTTAACACAAACTCTAGACAAAAGGTTTATGATAACTAAAAGTACACTATGAGTTTATCAAAAAGGTTAAGGTTTGATAACCAAATTTTCTATCTATATCTCAAATTGTATTTAAATATATATTTTTAAATGGATATATGATATTAAAATAGCCCCATTCTTATTATATTGTAACCAAATAGTGGTATTACAACAACTTGACAATTATGTTTGACAAGATTGGAACCTTGGTCTCCTCAAAAGTCAAGGAATTTAACCATTGAGCTAATGTCATTTGATACTTTGTAGTTAAATATTGAAGATAATAATTTTATTATTATAACATATAAATGTTTTGATCTAATAGAAATATTAAAAACTAATATGATTTATATTTTTTAATAAGTTTATACATGTTTTTATGAGCTCATACTAAGTGGGGTTTGAACCTTGGACCTCTCAAAGAGAGGCCAAATACCTTACCACTACAATAATCTTGCAGCTATTAATAATATGATTTTTATTATAGCATGTAAATATTTTGATTTAATGGTAATATTAAACACTAATATGATTAATATTTTTTCATAATAAATGTAAAATAATGAGTTCTAATAATTTGTCATAAAGACAAAGTTATATTTTATTGTAGTGAGAGGGAGATGACACTAAAAAATTAGGTGTTCATAAATTTGAAGATTATAACATGTGTTTTTGTATGGTTATAGGAATTTAGCAATATACATATATTTTACAAGTTTAATTCAATGAACTTGCTTCTTATTACATTTAAAGGCATAACTATAAATATTAGTCCATATCAATATAGGTGTAGTTAATGAGGTTATATTTAGTTGGAAGCAAGTAAATAAACATCTAGAAACTAAATGATGTTTCTCTATTTTATTGGTCCAATGAGGATGGATTGGGCCTCGATGTTTAAATTTATAATATTTTCCAAAAATATTCTAGAACATGCATTCATCACAATCATATGTTAAAAATAAGAAAAAGCAATTAAAAGATAGCAATAGTAAACAAAGTAAAGAAATGGAGGGAGACAACAAGAAGTATAGGGTGGGTGCTTATGGGCACCCCAATATATCACATTTCATTCACAATTATGATACTAATATTTTTTCATTGAGAGGTATTTGTAGTGGTACCAAAACCCCAATGAAAGGTTAAACTCAAGCCAAAATAAACTTAACCTTGAGGTTAAGCTTACAATAAAATGATAATAAATTACCCTTTAAGGAAGGTTAATCATAAACATGTATTATGCAATACCACTAAGGTTGAATACATGAGAGTTCTCGTAAGCTACGTGAATATACCATAGGCTTATACATAAATGACCATAGGCTTACATAGAAGAACTACCCATAGGTTTACATCAAGATGCCCATAGGCTTACATGAAGATTCTTGTAGGCTTACATCAAGATATCCAAATACTTACAATCACTTGCCTATAGGCCTAAATCAAGAGCACCCATAGGTACTTTATTATTGTTGGCCTTGGCCTAATAACATCAAATTGTAAATATTTCAATACCCCTTATAATTTAAATTGATGGGCCAAGATGAAAAGGCATTAGAGATTATACATATCCCCTAATAATTAATGCTCATATGGGTCAATGGATCATGTTATCTTCTCTTTTTCAAAGGTATATTAATTCTATCAACCTCACTTAAACATGAAGTCTTGACTCGACCTCCTAGATCAATATGTTGAGCTTCCTATGAGAATATCTTTAACATACATAATGGTGACCACAATCTATCCCCCAACCTCAAGAGAAGGCAATTAAATCATGAAACAATAGGCAGATCTCTAAATAATTAACTCCAGTAGTTATAAAGGACCCATATGAACAAGGTATACCTTACTCTATTCATCCAAGATCTACTCCTCTTAGAACCTAAAATATTACCAATCATCACACTAAAGGGTTGTTGGAGTTAAAGCAAACATCCATTGTGAGAAAAGAGAATTGCTATACATGATTTTGATATGAATAACATTTCCAACTAGGTTTGTTTTTTATATAAAATATTAAAAGGTACTTGAACTAATATTATCAATCTATAGAGATCTATAGAGATCAAAAAAATGTGCAATTTAAGAAAAGGGGCCCAAAACAATTCTGTATACAAAAGTTAGAGTATCCAAAAAAAATGGCATATTAATAGTTGAAAGAAGAGATACAAATGAAAAAATAATTTTCCAAACCTTAGAAAAATGGCATTCAATCACTATTTACCATGTGTATATCGCTCATTCATTTATGGTTACCATTCAGTATTTGTCGCCCAGCCTTCATTGGAACATTGGATTGGTTGTTATGGAAAATCCAAGTTTGACAAATTTCATGACATGATAGGCTATATTCTTCCTTATATATATGATTATAGTGGGTTTAGATCTAGTGGGGCTCAAATCCAAGACCCTTGTGAGCAATTTGTTATTCTCTCCAACTATCCCAGGTCATTGGATAGGGTTTGGACTAGACGATCGAGGCTACCATACCTTGCACAAAGCAACATAGAAGGGTCAATCTTGAGAGCACAGGGTTTGGCTCTATCAGGGGCCTCTAGTATTTTTACAAGGCTATATCCTTTTAATATTTGACCTTGAGCACGTATTCCTAACCTAATATCTTGGGGGGAGAAAAGGGATTATAGAGATGCAAGAAAATAAAAGAATAGAAAAGTAAAACCTAAGCTAATGGAGGTGATGCACCAAGATCAAGATAAGATTCAATTGCATAACAACAACACACTCATATGCATGAATCGCCATGAAAAAAACTCAAGGAACACTTCCTCCTTTTAGCATAATGAAGCACATGTTGTGTATAAATAAAATGAGATATAAATCAATTAGTTGTGGCCTCCATTACACACATGTAAATATATTATTGTCATCTATGAATGCACCCACCTATATTGATCAAAAATTACCTGATGAGCCAGAGAGAAAAATAGTAGGAAGCATCACAAATAGGAGATCACTTACGAGGCAACCTCTAGGGTTTTAAATTAAGGTTAGATCCTACATGAGCTAAGGCTAGGGGTGTTTATAGGGAAAGGAATTATAATGAAAGAAAAGTAGGAAAATTAAATACTTTACAAAAGAATAAATCCTAAGCTATGGAAGTGATGCACCAAGAATTAAAAGCCCAACTTTTGACTAGAAAAAGTGGCCATAAATGAATATGAAATTTTTCAACCTTTGGCGAAGTGAACACAACCAAATAAATAGATTTCTATTAATTGAAAACATTCCAAAGAAAGGAAGACAGAGTGAATTTAGTCATGACTTCCACTAACATGCCAAAATTATTACAAGACAATAACGCCTAGAGGGTTTGATGCTCCTTAGGTAGAAATCCATGGTTCAAGCCCAATCAAGAATAAGGAGGTGAAAGGAATAGCCCACAATACCAAGTACTAGGTATGAGAAGAAAACTTCCAATGCCTTTACAATAAAGTTTTGGCATATTTATAAGCCAAGAGGAGGGTTCCTTTCCTTTTAAGTTCTATGTAACATGCCCATAAATTATCCTCTGCTCTGTAATAAAAATCCTTCTACATTATTAGTCAATAGATTGGAGGTCTTTAGATTCATAGCCATTAATGCCTAAGCAATTTTACGCCTTCGAATGGAGAGATGCTATTGTCATCTCTCATTTCCTATTGTGCTAGAATAGTTGTGCCATTAAGACTTTGCTATATTTCCTATGGAATTACCCACTTGTTGATGTGGTGGGTATGGTCTTCCTAACTGGCATAGATTGGCAAGGTAGTCTTATTCATATGATGGGTGATCATCACACTAAAATTTAGTTGGCTCTGATAGGCTAGGCCATGAAAGTCAATATTTAAGGTCAATGGTGGGTAGTTCTTTTAAATTCTACTTTGTTTACATCCTCCCTTACATGTGTGGCTTCCATGTATTCTTGGGTGAGATGGAACCTTCTTCATCCAATGGTGGGCCTCTTTAATATAAAAATAGGTGCTTTTTTATTTGGGCTCCCAACTAATCGTCATGTGTCTAGCTTTGAGTATTTTCAAGGCCTTCTCTTATTTATCACACTTTTATTTGTTGGAAGGACCACACAGACCATTGGATTAAAAAATCAATGGCTCACGGGCCTTAGTGCCCTCACTATGGATAATTTGGGATAGTAGAGGAGCAAAAATAATAGATGGAAGATCTAACAATTAGAAGTATCTGAGCTTGTTTGCATCCCCTTTGAAACTCTTGCCTTCTGTTTGAAAGTATATAGTGCTCTTCAACCATTGGCCTCACTTCTCCTTTGATATTTAGAGTGAATTAAGTGTTATAGGGAAACGTTACCTATAGCTTTAGTAGATCCTAAGGCATTTCAACCTATTAAAAAGGGAGTGAACCCAAACTTCTTACCTTATATTTAGGTGTAGATTCAAAACTAGAAGCTCAAAATAAATCAATAACAACTGAAGAATACAAGCTTATACTGAGAGGGGGGGTGAATAGTATAAGACCACTTTTTACTTTTCTTTTCAATTCAATATTATGTAGTGTATAGATAGCAATATCAAGAGCAATAATAAAAGCAATGCACAAAACACCATCCACAAAAGTGACAACAATTTACGTGGTTCACCCAATGCGGGCTACTCCATAGAGAAAATATTTTGCTAAAACTTTCTCAATCAATATCTTGGGAATCCTTCCCAATTACAATGTTTATGGACCTCTTTCCAAAGGAGATGTTGATCCCCTAAATCTCAAGTTTGTGGATCTCTTCCACAGGATAACTCTTTCCCCTTTTTGCTCTAGCTAGTGATCTTCTAGAAGACTTTGTCTCTCTACTGCACTAACTTATGGATCTCTCTCTACTTGAAGACTCCTCACTCAGATCTGTCTTCAGTTTTCCTGGATGTTGTATCTCTATCCACTAAGACTTTGTCCTCTATACTCTATCACCTCCAAAGCTCTGTCAATAGGTTCAATCAGAACCTCTTCAAATCTTCTCAATAGGCTCACTTAGAACCTACTCAAATATGCTCAATAGGATCACTCATAACCTACTCAAATATTCTCAATAGGCTCACTCAGAACCTGCTCAAATCTGCTCAACAAGCCCACTCAAAACCTTCTCAAATCTGCTTAACAAGCTCACTCAGAACTTGTCCAAATCTGCTCAACAATCTCACTCAGAACTTGTCCAAATATTCTCAACAAGATCACTTAGAACTTATCCAAATCTGCTCAATAAGTCCTCTCTAGGACTTGCTCAAATCTGCATAGCAAGCTTTCATAAAAGCCTTCTCAAAGACTTACCTCAAATCAGCTTAACAAGCTCACACAGAACTTGTCCAATCTCATAGAATCATAAAGAGAATTTTTAGAGACTCAATATGTTCTATACTCAAATGCTCAATCAATATCTCAATTCAATCTCATAGAAGCATAAATAGAATTGTTAGAGACTCAATATGTTCTATACTCAAATCTCAATCTCAACTCAAATCAATCTCATAGAAGCATAAAGAGAATTGTTAGAGACTATATGTTCTATACTCAAATACTCAATAAATAATTCAATCTCATAGAAGCATAAAGAGAATTGTTAGAGACTCAATATGTTCTATACTTAAATCCCAATCTCAACTCAAATCAATCTCATAGAAGCATAAAGAGAATTTTTAGAGACTCTATATGTTCTATCCTCAAATCTCAATCTCAACTCAATTTAGAATATAGAATAGTTTGTTTCATGGAACTTGAACAACCACTTCACACAATCACTTGACTAGGCTCAATCAACTCAACTCAACCAATCACCTCAAGGATAAATCCTTTCTCACATACCCTAGTCCAAGCATGTATCAACCAACTCAAAATGTTTCCAACAATGCTTAATCACAAATCTCACATAACAATGATACTCATGTTCTTCTCAGATCAAGTTCAAGTTCTTTGCACAACAACTCGCTCCAACAACAATGTTTATAAAACAAGGTTTAATCACAACACACAATCCAAAAAAGACTTGAAGCATTCACCAACCACTTTTGAAAAGAAAACCACAATCAATATTTTTCACTCCAATGATATTTTTAGAAATAAACCACCCAATCAAATTAATGGAGAATATTGCCCATACATTTTTTATGCCAAGAAGTTATCCACAAAATCTGCCACACTCAACACACTTTCTTTTTCCAATCTCAACAAGGGTTAGTGGACTTTAAATAATAATCACAAGATAAAGTATAACTCAATTTACACCTTTTTACTCCAACTCAATAATCACATCCAACAAAGTCCCTCTATAGAAAAACCCTCTAAAAATAATAATCAATAAGCCACTATTCAATTTTCACTTTATTCAAAACCCTTATTTCTCCTAATATAATGCTCTCAAAATTTTAAATCACTATCATAAGGCTTAATTAATCATCTATGGTTTTCACCAACAAAATAATTAATTAACCTTTTAATAACAACAAAGGTTTATAAAATAAAATATTTTCCTAACCCTTATCCCTCCAAACTTTAGAGCATTCAAACAAATTTTAACTAAAAAATCGCATACCTCCTTCAAGGGGTTTCGACCCCTTGACCTGCCTCACCGTGAGTGCCTTAGCCATGGCTAAGGTAGCCAAATGAGCTACCTGCTCTTTTGCAATGCAAAAGGGACACGACTTCCCTTTATATGCTACAGGCCCACATGCCTTAAATAAACCATGCGCCCTTGGTGCTTCCACCACAAAGCACATCAAACGAACCTTGCCAAAAATCGAACGCACGACCTTGTGCTACCAAATGCCTTTGTGTTGCCCGAGTTGCCAATAGGCCACACTACCCAAGGTGACTTGGGTTTCTCATGCCATCCGATTTATTCGTTGCTTCTACCACTTAAACCTTTTTCACATGAGCTCTATTCACTTTCCAACAATCGCATTAACCACAAGAGCAAGGATAATTTAAATTAAAGAATTTAATGGCATATATATGCCTTCCCTCCACTTGGAAACATCGACGCTTCCTCATGACATCGGCGGATAAACTTTTACTTTTAATTTTAAAATTTAATTTTAATTTTAAATAATTTAAAATTTAAACTAAATATTTAAAATTAAATATCTCCATCATTGGGGCACCTTTTTCGATGAAACCAAAATCCAACTTGGATTTTAAGAAAAACCCATTTCAAATTTTTTGTCCATGGTTTTAAATAAAACCTTTAAAATTAAATATCTTCATCATCGGGGCACCTTTTTCGATGAAACGAAAAGCCAACTTAAGCTTAAGAAAAACCCATTTCAAATCTGCCATCTATGGTTTTAAATAAAAACCCTTTGCTAAGCTTCCCTTGAAGCTCCTTTTTGGAACCAAATTCCATGCAATATTTTTATCAAAACCTTTGCTTATCATGAAGCTCTTTATGGAGAAAATCATAGTGCTTACTTGCATAGGTCATTTTGACATCAATGGCAACTTTTTAGCATAGGGACTCAAAATGTCCAACAACAACAACAAAACAAAATAGTAATAAAATCATAGGGATGAAGGAGAAAAATGAAGGAATGTATGAGAAGGTTAGTGAGATGGGAGCTTGCTCATCTGAGATATCACTTTCTATCACTCTTCTTTGGAGGGTGCTCTAGCTTATTAGAAATGGTGGTGGCTTCTCATAATCTCAACCAAGTCTATGCATGAGAAATCTGCTACTCCTTGCATAACCTCTTGCATTTGTCTTTCAAGCTCCATCATAGGCCTGATAGCCTTCATAGCACCTTTGGATTTTAGGACCTCAAGCCATTTTTGGAAGTCCAAACCCCTTTCCTTTCACTCCTCCAAGGCTTGTGTGTACTCCTGCTCTAAGAGAGGTGTAAGATCACTTATCAAGGGAGATAGTAGAACCTTCTAAATTAGAGAATATAGAAGAGAATGAAAACCATTGATCACTTTTTTCAGGGCTTCTATTTGATTTATACATTCATACATCACTTGTTCTATTTTGAGAGTATCCTAGATTTTATTAAATGTCACCTCTTGATTTTTTATGTCAGCAATCTCTAGCTCTTGTTCAATTGTGATAATAATCTAAACATGGAAATATTTTACTTCATTCATTCTCATGGATTTGACTATTAGGTTCTATTCTACCTCCTAAGTGATTTTTGCACTGAGGATGCTATGCTGATAAATTTTATGAGCCAAGATATCAAAGCCATTGACATGGCTATGCTATCCAATATGAAGCATAAACCTCTTGGATTAGTCTGATGGTATTTTTTTAAAGGAGTTTTGAGCTTCTCTTCCTTTCTTCTTCCAACTCCCTCTTGAAATTAGACCTATATGAGTTGAGTTGACTCTCTGTAATGAACAATCAATCTAATAGTTCATAACTCTTTATTCACTCTTTTTCCAAGAGGGCAGTCATTTCTCAAGCACTTGTAGTCTATTCTATTTAGTTTTGGAGCCCCTTAATTTTGATTTGTGAGTCCCAAAGTGAATTCTTGACCTCCTATATTTCCTTTTCTCTCTTTTGTAATCTCTTTTCTAGGGTCATCATATCATGTTTGATGATCTTGGTTATGTTTTCATTCAATTCAATTGTACCCCTAGATCCAATGCCTTGTAGACCAATGGATACCCTGGTTATATGGTAATCCTAGGGCTACATTTGCCCTTCTAGCTTGAATACCTTTGGGTCTAGATAGGAGAAGTTGAGAACCCTTATTGGTAGGTCAACCTAACTTCTAAGTCCACTCTCTATTAGCATGGCTACTATTTTAGCATCCTTTTGTTCATATTTGGATACCCTCATTTAGATTTCTCTAAATTATGGAAATACATGCAAGAAAGCAGCCAAGCTAACCACTAATTTCCCTAGTGTAAAAGGTGATATCACTAGCTGAAATAATAGGCATGATGGGGTCGATTGAGGAATGGTAGGGAAAGGTAAACTCCTCCATAGAAGGTATATTAGAGGTTTACCAATGGTATTGTAGGAGTGGAGGTTAACTATGTGAGAGCCTCAAGATTTTGGAGTGGAAGCCCCATGTAGAGGGTAGGTGTAATAGGAGTTTCCAGAGGAGAGGTGACCATTAAGGTGAGGGGAATGTGAGTCAGTGCTAGTGGGGATGGTGTCAAAGATAGTAGGGGTATTACATATAACATGAAAGAAAAGGCACTAGGTACTTCTTCAGTTGTTTAGGTCATGGTGGGTTGAGGCTTTGCCTTTGAGGGATCTCTTTTTTCTTGGTAGGCAGGGAATTGGTGTCATGAGATGACTCATACTTTTGTTCTATTGAAGTGGATGCTTGAGCAAATAGTTCTTGAGTTGGGGAGTGTTGCTCATGCATCATGGACTATATGGACTATGAGGGAGAGTCCTCTAATTGGATTACCTTCTTAGATCTTGCATACATGTATATCATTACTTGGGTGATGTATTTTATGACCCTTTTTTCCATTGCCTCTGCTAGTGCTAGAACTCTCTTCTTAGATATGCTCCTTGTCCTAGTGTTCTTCAAACTCTGCATCCTTTTCTATATGAATTAACATTGGTGTTGTGTTGTTGATATATTATTGCATTTTCCACCAAGTTTTAATCATTTCCATTTTCCATGTTTCCATTAAAAAGATATTCATCTTGGGTGTATGGATTTGATAGTTTGTGTCCACCTTTCCTATTACCTTATAGAAGGTATGGTAAGACCTCCTCCTTGGTGGTGGTAGAAAATATTGTTCTAATAGTTGTTTCAATAGGGGTGTTACCTCCTAATTTGTGGGGTTTTGGAGGGATTCTAAATTTGGCGTAGACTCATGTATGAACTCTACTAAGTTAGTAACTCTAACTATCCATTTCATCTAGAGCATTTTAAAAATTTAATTCCTCAAACTTATTTTCCATAATCTTGTAAGCCTTATGCATGATCAAACTAACTCCTTTAAATGTGAAGGGTAGCTTAAATAAATTGGTGTTGTTCCTTTTCCTCATCTACAAGGTATTCATATTATCCAACTAGCGAAGGGCCTCAAAGGAAAATATCCCCTCGATCATATGTTTATGCAACTAGTATGCTTACATGTTGAAATAATGCATTTCGATGAGCATCCAATATTTTATGAAAAACCAATCACTAGATTTTTATCCCCCTAAAACTTCTTACAACATATATTAAGACACTCAGGTCTTTGCCCTTTGAGTACTATTAGTATGGGGACTAGAAAGTTTTCAATAAAATTATATTAAGAAGAGGAGGAGGACCTTTTCAAACCTTTCATCCAAGAGAATATGGGTTTAAAATGGCCTAAATCATACCTAGATTTTATAGTCTCTCTAGGGTACATCCCATGGTTCAATAATAAGATTAGATCAGACAAATATGCCAAAAATGGAAGATGTGACTAGTTTTTCAAAATTTGATCAGTCTTGCATCGATGTTATCAGCAATATAGTCAGCAAAATAAAAGACTACTCTTTCCCTACTAGGGGTGTGCCTCATATGTTATAGTATTCTAATCCAAACTTGGAACAACTCATCCTCTATTAGACCAAATATAATTTCTAGCATCCTTGTTGCATCCCTAGTGATATCCTTAAGATATTTAATATCCAGGGGAAAGGTAGGCATCTCTTTGAAAGTATTGGATGCCCATCGATCTAGATAGTCATCAGGACCATATGGATGCACCTCATCCATGAAGTAGTCAAAGTATAAAAAATTATCTTCTACTAAGTAGACCTTCTATTCCCCATATACTTTGAAGGTTATTTGCTCTATGTGGTACATGTGGAGGGGATTTGATGATACTTTGAACTTGGTCAGGTATCTAGTTTAGAACAGCATGTGACTCTAGTCAAGTGATAGGTATCCTTTGATCTTAGTAGTGAAGTCTCTCAATAGGCATATTATGAATGTAGCTAGGAGATTTATCATGATTATGTCTTGATGGACCAATTTGGGGTATGCTTGGAGTGCTAGAGGAAGGTCTTGAATGATCCCAAAGACTAGCACTAGAGTTCCATCTAATTAGACTACCCTACTATTGATATTCTCTAGATATAGGCCAAGTGCCTCTGGTACATTTTTTGGCATAACTGATGTGTTGGACCCTAAGTTAATCATGTAGTTGTGTATCAACTTGTCTCCACAGACCATGGTTAGGTAGAATGGCATAGGCTTAGGCCTATTAGGATCAGGACTTAAAATTTATAGTACAATAAGTATTTTTCATCTACTCAAATCTTTTTCTTCTTTAGGGTCTCTTCCAAATTCTTCATCTATTATGAAATAGAGGACAGCCCAAAGAGGTATGGTTATAGTTAACTTCCTTAGGTGCTCCACCATGTTGAAGGATTCGATAGAAGGGGATCTTCGAATAATTAACGATATCAAAATCTTAGTCATTTTTCTCATTGGAGGTGTCCTTGGCATATTTGCAATAGGTTGCCTTAGATATTTGGAGGTAGATATTATCACTGTTGGGACCACTCGAACCCGATTCACTAGTGCAACTTAAGCTATAGGGGTCCTTCTATTATCCACTTCTCTTATTTTAGGTCTAGCCTCTGTCAAGTTAGGTATTCTCTACTCTTAAATAGCTCTTCTCTTGGCCCAAATGTTATACTCTAATTAGATTTGCAGCCTCCTAGAGGTTGAGGGGCCAACTTCATCTAACACAACATATACTTTTGCTTCATCCTAGGTAACAAAGGTATACTTTGGTATTGGGGTGTTGGAATTTTATGGTATAGTTGGAGATTGAGTGGTAGGTTGTATACTTTGTATTGGAACTTTTGACTAAGAAGAATTTGCAATATAATTATCGAAAGGATATGTCGATAGCTTAAGACTTTGTTCTGACATAACAATCATAAGAGGGATAGTTACGAGTAGGATAGTACTAGCCACTAAGGCCTTCAATATAGTTTTTATAGGTAGAAACCAAGTCCCTAGATGAGCTTATGGGAATTTTTTGTACTGTGACATGCATGGGTGCTATTTACTAAGTTAAGGCTTGAGAGTGATTGAGATTCTTATTGGCTAAAATGGAGGCTTGTAGTATTCAATCGAAGGCAATTGAACATTTGGGTTTCCCTGTTAGAAAGTAGGATTTGGATAACTTTGGGATAGAAACCTTTGACCATTATACTACCTGTTCTAGGTTTTGAAATCATTAGAGGTCCTCATAGTTTTGAATAATTTATCTATTTTAGCATCTAGAGGAGAGGGAGCTTGATTTTTCTCTAAGTACATGATAAGACAAGTCAAACTAGTGGTGGTTTGTATGGTCAAATAGGAATGATAAAAGGATTGTATGGAAGCAAATAATGGTGGAGGTGGTCTTGGGGCTAGCCTTCCTATTTGTATTAGGTCCTTTTTATCTTGGATGGTTATCTCATATGCCTTTGATAGTGAATTTCCACCCTTATACTTGACCATCATGGCAATCTTAGAATTGAAAGCTTTTAGATAGTAAATTAAGGTTATATCCAGAGGTGGTTGAATCTTGTTAGGGATCCTTTTCCAAGTCTTATAAAATTAGATATTGAAATCATTAATTGTCTCTACAGGTGCCCTTTTGATGGTCATGAGTTATTTTAGGAGATATGCTTCATCTACATTCTCTTTGAATCTATTTAATAGGATCTCTACCAACTAGTCCAAACTTTTGATTGATCATGTGATAAGGATGAAGTACCATTATCAAGATCTCCCTTAGAAAGAAGCCTCTAATATCCTCAAGGCTATATCTTGATTTTGAAATTTTTTTAGGAAGATGATGTACTATAGCTACCATATTGTTTCATCAGTTCCTCCTTCTTTATCTTTGGTTTAGTGGTGGGACAAACTCTTGTTGATTGGATTAGGTGAAGACTCTAGTCATAGGCCTTTTGCTCATACAATTTTGGAACCTTCCTTTGAAAATAAAGTCACCAGGTGAGGAGAATTTCCTTCAAAAATTTCATGAGATAGAGA
Organism: Wollemia nobilis; assembly: GCA_028583015.1. NCBI lineage: Eukaryota > Viridiplantae > Streptophyta > Pinopsida > Araucariales > Araucariaceae > Wollemia > Wollemia nobilis. The sequence continues at coordinate 1,504,211 of JAQPPZ010005362.1, read as the reverse complement.
CCCCCACTAGAATATTGGTTTATCTTTTGTCAAACAATTTCAAAGTCTTTATCTTTTCAAGTGGAGTCGCCAGGTGAATTTCTTGATGCCTTCCTTCAAGCAAGTGGACTATGACCTTATCAAGGTCATAATAAAAACTCTTCAATATTTGTGTGGTAAATATAGAAGCTCATACCACTGGGTGTGCTAGACAAAGCTATTATCATCTCTTAACACACCCACCCATCTGTGTCAAAAATGGCCCAATGAGCAAGGAGTGCTTATACCTCATGTAGAGTAGAATATCAAGAAGTGTGATGGATGGAAGACCACTTGCAGGGCAACTCCTAAGTTTTTAATCAAGGTTGGATCCTCCTCTATATTAACCTTTTATGCACAATGACCTTCATGATCTGAGGTTGGAGGTGTTTACAAGGAAAGGAATTGCAACAAAACAAAAATCAAGAAGAGTAAATACTTTACAAAATAAATTTTCCTAAGTTATAAGGGTGATGCACCAATAATTAAAATCCTAACTTCTAACTGCAACAAGTGGCCATAAATGAACATAAAATTTGTTGAACTATGACTAGGTGAACACAACCAAACAAACACATTTATAGGAATTGAAAATATGCCAAAGAAAGTAAGATAGAGTAAAATCAGTCATGACTTCCATTAACATGCTAGAAATGATTACAAGACAATAAGGTCTAGAGGGCTCAATGCTCCTTTGGTAGTGGTCCAAGGTTTGAGCTCTACTTATTATAATTGAGAAGGGGGTGAAAGGAATAGTCTACAAGGCTAGGTACTAGGCATGAGTAGACAGCTCCTGATGCCTTTACAATAAAATTCAAGTCTATTTATAAGCCAAGAGAAGGGTATCTTCCCTCTTAAGTTCTATGTAGAAGGACTACAAATTATCCTCTACCCTATACCAAAATCCTTCTACAATGTATAGTTAGTGGCTTAAATGTCTTTGGATCTAGGGCAATTAATGCCTTAGGGATTTTGGGTCTTCAAATGGAGGTATGTCGTCATCATCTCTTATTGCCTATTGTGCTAGAATAGTTGTGCCATTAAGACTTTTCTATATTTCCTCTAGAATTTCCCATTGTTTTATGTGGTAGTTATAGCCTTCTTGACTAGCATATATCGACATTGTAGGCTAACACATATGATGGTGGTTGTCACACTGACATGCAATTGGCTTTGATAGGCTAGTCCATGAAAGTCAATATTTATGGCCAAATATGGGTGGTTCTTTTAAATGCTCCTTCACATACCTCCTCTCTCACAAGTATGGATTTCATGTGTTCTCATGTGAGGTGGAACCTCCTTTTACCAATGGTGGGCCTCCCTCATCTAAGCACAAACACTTTTTATTCAGGCTCGTAACTGGTCACTGCATGTCTAGCTTTGAGTCTTGTCAAGGTTTTTTCTTCTTTGTCAATATTTTCTCTATTATAAGAACTGCATGGAACATTGGATTGAAAAATCAATGGCCTACAGGACTTTGTGCCCTCAATGCGGCTAATTTTGGGTAGTAGAGGAGCATCGATTGTAGATGGAAGATCTAATGGTTGGTGAGGTTTCTGAGCTTATTTTCCTCCCCTTTGAATTTCTTTCCTTTTGATTTAAATTGGATAGTGGCCTTTGATTATTTACCCCACTTCTAATTTAAGTCTTAGAGTGAAGCAGGAGCTATAGGAAAAAGTTCCCTACACACATATACATAAATGAAATGTGATAGAAAGAACTAAATAAGCATGGCCTCTAGTATATATACATATATGAGTATGAAAAGTACAAGTCATGCCATAAGCGGAGGTTCAAAAATATTTTCATAAATGACCAAGGTTTTGGTGTTTTTATATAGATAAAATGAAGTAAAAGTTATACTACTTGTTGATGATTTACAATACTATATTACTACTATTTATAGATTACAAGGAGCAGAATTTCCCTCCAAAATTCATGCAAAGATTTTAATACGACTGCTCTTCTAGGTGCTATGTCATATATTCATTTAAGTTGTTGGTTCATCCAAGGTCTCTAGATCTAGAATCATAAATATCAAATGGTGTTGATTATTTAAATGAGTAGCTACTATTATTATTTCTATCTACCTTTTCTAAGGATTATCGCAATTTGGGAGTGAGATATTTCTATAATTAATGCTCCAAATTCAGGGTTATTTCCATTATAGCTTAGATGTTGTTTCCTTTATGACTTAAATCCATCATTTTTAAAATATATATCATGATATTTTGTAGGAAAGGATTGTACTCTAGAATATTGTATACCTCAACTCAATTGATCCCCTAAATTTTTGGAACATGGGTGTTCTTTAGCCTTCAAAATTTTTATCACCATTTGAGATATGGATTTTTATCATCTTTCAACCTTAGAACTTTTCTCAATGTTTGACCTCAAAACTTCATGCATCAAAACTTTTGATTTTTATATTTGGTTGAGACTTTTATAAACTTCCAAATTTTGAACATAGCTTTCTTATGCTTTTCTTAGATTTTTTATATTTTGGATCCTTGGAACTTGTCAATTGGAACTTTCATTCACACTTTGTCTAATACTTCATTTTTTACTTCTCACTTGCTTCTTCCTCTACCAAGGTTGGCTTGCTAAGGCCTTCTTATTTTGAATCATGTAGTGAGAACTCACTATATTTTTGGTGACTCGCATGAGATCTCTAGCTTGTTGAAGATAAGGAACCCAGAGAATATGATGCCTATTCCATTGGGCACAAATTCAAGAAAAGAACCCACAATTGGAATGGAAGTAGAGGGAGAAATTTCAGCAACCAATCTACCACTCAATATTTTTATAACTTTTGAAACATATAGTGGTTCCACAGAATCAGGATCACTCTCCTACAACAAATTGAACTCATGTTACATATATACAAAGGGTATGTGAGTGGCCTTATTCATTGGGCATGGAGTCAAAAAAGGACCACCCAACTACTACTTGAGCCTTTTATTTTTTTTCTTTTTTCCATTTCCTTAGGTAAAATATGTTTATCCTTAATAAATTAGGATCTTGAGCAACCTCGTTTGTGCAAGCAGACTAGTACCAAGGAATAGTAATTTTCTTATAAGTGTACCGGTACCAGTGTTCACTTCCTTTTTACACTTGATCCCATTAGCATAATTCTTCCACCTCCAACTCAAGTCCTTTACCTCTTTTATGTCCTTAGATAGGAAGGGCTCTTCCTATTGGCTTAGATAAGTGTCCATGATTGTCTAATTTTGCACTTTGTAGGGAGAAGGCTCCACTGTCTCTACTATATTTTGGCCTATTTGATCACTAGTTTGGTCTTGCAGCCTATTGGATGTTGCTTCCTCTACCTCCACATAATCCTTTTTCATCCTAGATTATCGTAGTATGGTTAAAAGAAGTGGATTTCTATGTAGAAGGTTAAGAAGTAATAGGTTGACTAGTTAGAATCGGTTGCTCTCTTTCTCTAAATTCATCCATAAATAGGGTAGCAATCTAGTCCCATTCAATAATTGAGTGCAAAGAAAAAGATTTGTAACCCTCGCAATATTTACCTTTGAATTATTGTGAGCAACCTTAGATATGTGTTCTACTTTGTGATATTATGTATTTGATATAAATAGACCATATCTTGCAGATATTCCCATAGGGTTGACAAACATTTGCTAGTATAGTATGTAAAAGTTTTGAGTGTTGACATTAGAATGTCATCCCATACGTATGGTAGCACTAGAGATCACAAGGGGCTTCTTTTGCTCAATGCTAAAAAAATTATGAGGAAGAAAGTAGTTATGCTTTAGTATGTGGATTTGGTGGTAGGCTTATCATAATATTCTAGTTCCTTTGGTTAGAGTGGAGTCGTCAAGTGAATGCAGCTTGTGCTCTAAAAGTAGATAGATTGAGTTCTTCATTAAAACCATAATCTGATGTCCTTCAACTGGTTTATTTTGGTTCTTCATTCTTGATTGGATTTCCTAGGTGAATTTTGAAGTGCTTTAACAAGCATAATAGAGAAAGATCCTCACCAGAGTCAGAGACTAACTTGTTCTTGATTGTGGGACTAAATATATGTCAATGGTGTTCCATCGAGCATGAAATTAAACTATTGTCCTCTCCAATTATCTTGGGCCATTGGATGGGGTTTGAACTAGATGGTTAGTACTATCATGCTTCACTTGGAGTGACACATCAAGGCTAGTTCTGAGAGAATAGGGTTTGGCTCTATCAAGGGCCTACAATATTTTTAACAAGATTAGATCCTTTCAATATTTGACGTTGAGTGCACAATCTTAATCTTACAACTTGAGGATGTTAAAGGATTAGAGATATGTAAGAAAATAAAACAACACAAAAGTAAAACCTAAGCTAACCAAGGTAATCTTCCAAGATCAAGATAAGATTCAACTACATAACAATAATATGATCATACGCATGAATTGCCATGAAAAAATTATAAGGATATACATATGATTATTTATTATTTACAAACCTTAATATATGTGTTATTCTATCCTATGTATTAGGTGAGAACACAACACTAATTTTGATTATCTACAAGGTAAGGTTGTTGGATTAAGTTAGCTAACAAGTTGTTAAGGATTTAAAACTACGTTAACATATTTGTTATTTGTTGTAACTAATATATTTTAACTCATGCTTTGGTTTCGATATGAAATATATCTTATTAGTGTATATTGGGCATGTTTAATACCTATAAAATACTTGGCTTATGAACAAAATATTCAATTGGGTTATTCCCACATAAATAGTATCAAAGAAGATTCATCCTATCGTATGAGGGGAATTTCCCTCATGGAAATTCCCCTCCCCCTTCCCTTGTATTCACAGCCATAGAATGTGTCACATTGGATTACTATTTTGCATTCTTAGGTGTGCATTATTTGTGAATATATTGATGTTCTTTGTGTTGTATTTATACAAATACAAAAGAGAAGAAACTCGATCTTTAGGGGAACTTTTTTAGAAAGCCATAGATATTTTGGCTATAAATATACACCATGTCCAGCAAACTATTTGGTAAATGCCACCATTATTGATCTACTTCCTATGTTCTCATGGCCCAGGAATGCCCATCATTGCTTAGCAGTCTTATGTGTGATCTTGAGAACTTTGTGGAATATTACTAGAATTCACATCCTGATGTATGCACCTAAAACATGCATTTGTTATCTTCATATCGACATTCTCTTCAAAGACCACCTGCACGATTAGTTGAACCATTCCTTCAACTAGTATTTCCAATGAATTTGGAAATCAAAAAATGTGTTGTTTTAGGCTTTGTGAGAATGAATTATCACCACCTTAATGTAATTGTCATTGTGGCTCTTTTGCTTTCCTTGGCCTAGCTCATGCACCTTAGTCATTCCCAAAGTGCATAGCCTTCTATTCCCCTCCCCATAAGCCACTTTGCCATAGGACTATTGTGAAGAGGATTGAAGTGCCACAAGGCCACCTTGCATTAGAATAGATCATATTCCCCTTTCCTTCACCATTGTAGTTATTACAAAAAATTATATTGAATTTCATGGTGACTATATGCTTCGATGACATCATTGTAAAACTCTTTGGTGCCCTACATTGATGTCATAATTACGTAAGCAAACATCGCCATCTATCATTCATTTTAGATAGTTTGATATACCTCTTCAAAATTGACATGTGCTCTCACAATCATAGGTGATGTGTCTTGGTGGAACAACATGACAGTGAAGATCCATGCCACTTTTGGCATCTAGGTTCACAAAGTGGTGTGGCCAACTTGGCCAATGACTTCTCGTACCAACCGATTTACACAGTTGCAAGTTGTAAAACTTGTTGTCTACTCAAAACTATCCAAATTTGAAGGTATAAGGTCAAATAAGGTAAAAATATTATTAGAATTTCAAATTAATTAATTAATTGAGAGATAATTAATTGATTAATTTATATATTTATGCACCTATTTAATTAATTAATTTTTAAAATTAATTAATTAATTTCAAAAACCTGTGTATTAAGGTGCATCAAGTCCTATTTTAGAATTTAGTTTGGCTAAAGCCCCTTGTATGCTACTGAAGCATTTATATCCACTTATCATTGTGGATTTTTAAAACAATCCATTAGATCATCTACAACATTTGAGGATTGCACTGTCTTTTCAAAACTCTAGTTTGGGTTCTTGAAACCTTCTTTTTACACTTCCTTTAAAGTGCTATAATTTATGGATTTATAATATAGAGTCCAAGATCAATGGTACTTGACACTCAATTTTTTTGTTCCAATCCACTTAAATTATAATTGTGTATTTCTATGCTCCCTTAGTTGGATTCAAAGTCACGTCTCCATCCTTGTGACTTTTTGAAGGATTTGCATCACTCCAAGAAATTCCTTCTTCCAACACTTCAGCAAGCACCTTGTGAGTCTCTTCCACCTTCTATATTGGCATCTTTTTCTTGTCTTTCTATGGTTACTTTGACCTCATATTCAAGTGCATCCTTCATGGTGGGTATCTTAACAAGACGTTCTTCATTGTGATATCCTCTACCTTGTCATTCTATAATTACTTGACTTTGACCTCAAGTATATAGGCCTTAGTGGATACCATGATGAGACTTTGGTCATTCCTAGTCACAAGGATTTATGCCATGTATTGGATCACAAGGATTTGTGTCTTATTTCTCTCTTCATTGTAAATATTCCTCATAGTGAATATATTATAATTTTGAGACACCTACTTGGCAATAATGAGAATCAACTATTGGTATGAGGTGCATGCTTTCATTTTTAAGCATGAATGATATGAGGAGCAAACAACATTTTGTGAAGAAGATTGAAGAAAATTTTAGGATTTCACTTCTCCATTCCTTTGAGGTGATTGCATTGTCTCTAGAGTAGTCTCTAGTGATTGTATGCTCTTTGTAATCGATCAAAGTCTTCAAAGATGATTGTATGATCTCTATTATATATCAGAGCCTTGCAAAGGGTCTCTATCTTCTTTATCAGTGTGAGGATTGTATTTTGGTCACTTGCACACTCACATGTTCTCGCCCACTTTTCATATAAACATTGGAGTCTAATGCTTCTATAGTGGAGAGGGATGACAAGCATAGATATAGGATTACTTATCTCATTTGTAAACTTTGGTCGAAGTGTTATTCTATCCTATGTATTATGTGAGAACACAACACTCACGTTGATTATCTAGAAGGTAAGGTTGTTAGCTTAAGTTAGTTATCTAGTTGTTAGGGAGTTAAGCCTAAGTTGGCATATTAGTTGTTTTTTGTAACTAATATTTTCCAACTCATGCTTTGGTTGTGATATAGAAGATATCTTATTAGTGTATATTGGGTATGTTTAATGCCTAAAAAATACTTGGCTTATGAATAAAATATTCAGTTGGGTTATTCCAACATCAATAACACTCAAGGAACACTTCCTTCTCTCAACATAATAAAGTGTAGGCTGTGTATAAAGGATACACAACAAAAATTAGTTAGTCATGGCCTCCATTATATGCACAAATACGCATACTTAAATAAATTGGGATATAAATAACCAAATAGTCATGGCCTCTAGTATATATATGAGTATGAAATCATAAGTTATGCTAGAAGTAGGGATTCAAAAACATATTCATAAATGATCTAGGGTTTGGATGTTGCTATACAAAGAAAATGAAGAAAAAGTATACAACTCATCGATGATTTACAATGTATATACTACTATTATTTATAGATTACAAAGAGGATTTCCTTCTAAAACTCATGTCGAAATTTAGAGATGACTATTCTTCTTAGTGTTAGGTCATATCTTTATTTAAGTTGTTGGTTCCTATAAGGTCTCTGTATCTAGAATGAAAAATACCAAATGGTTTTGAGCCTTTGTATGAGTAGCTACCACCATTATTTCTACCTTTTTTAGAAATTATCACAATCTAGGTGTAGGATATTTTTGCAATTAATGCTCTAGATTTGGGTTGTTCCCATTGTGGCTCAAATGTTGTTACCTTTATGAATTCAATTCATCCTTTCTAATAGATATATCATTATATTTGTAGAAAATTATTGTACTCCCTAAAATACTATACACCTCATTTCAATTGGTCGCCTAAATGTTTAGAGCATGGATGTTTTTTAGAATTCAAAATTTTTATCACCATCTAACATCAAGGCTTTTATCATATTTTGACCTCAAGAATTTTCTCATCATCTAACTGCAAAACTTTTTATTTTCATTTTTTGTTAGGAATTTTATAAACTTCCAACTTTTTGACACTTAGCTTTCTTATATCTTTCTTAGATGTTTTGCCTTTTTTATCCTTGAAACTTGTCGATTGGAACCTTTATCTACACTTTATCTAATGCTTCATTTTTGGCTTCCTACCTACTACTTCGTTTTTCAAGGTTGACTTACTAAGGACTTCTTCTCTAAGAGTAGTGAGAACTAATCATAGTTTTGGATACTCATATGGGATCTTTAGCCTACTAAAGATAAGAAACCCAAAGAAGTTGGTACCTAATCCATTGGATGTAAATTCAAGAAAAGAATCCACAATTGGAATGGAAGAAGACGAGAGAATTTTAGCTACCAGATGTCACTCGATATTTCTACAACATTTGAAACCTTGGTGGTTCCATAAAATTGGGATCACTCTCTTGCATACCATGTGTTACATATATACAAAGGGTATGTAGAAGAGTAATCTCAATTTTATGAAACCTTTAAGGTTTCAAATATTGTAGAAATATTGAGTGGCAGATTGGTTGCTAAAATTTCCCCTCTACTTCCATTCCAAGTATGGTTATTTTACTAACTCAACACCCAATGGACTAGGCACTAGCTTCTCTAGGTTGCTTATCTTCAGTAAGCTAAATATTTCTTGTGAGTTGCCATAACTGTAGTGATTTCTCACTACACTCGAAATAAGAAGATATTAGTAAGGTAACCTTGGCAAAGGAAGAAGTATATAGGAAGCCAAAAATGAAGCATCAAGCAAAGTACAAATGAGATTTATGAACAAAAAATTCCAAGGATTGAAAAGGAAAAAAAGTCTAAGAAAGTTGCAAGAAATCTAAGTGTCTAAAAGTCAAAATTTTATAAAAGTCCCGACTGAAGGCAAAAATAAAAAATTTTGACACATGGAGTTTTGAGGACAGATAGTGAAAAAAGTCTCAAGGTCAAAATATGATAAAAGCCTTGATGTTAAATGGTGATAAAAATTATGAAGGTTAAAAAACACCCATGCTTCAAAAATTTAGGGGACCAATTAAGCTGAGGTATACAGTCTTCTAGGGACTATAGTCCTTTCCTACAAAATATCATGTAATATATCTCAAAAATGATAGATTAAGTTCTTAAAGGTAAGCACATCTAAGCCACAATGGGAACAACCCCAAATTTGGAGCATTAATTGAAGAAATATCCTACACCCAAATTATGGTAATCCCCAAAAAATATAGATAGAAATAATGGTGGTAGTTGCTCATCCAAAGGATCAACACAATTTGGTAATTATGATTCTAGATCTAGAGACCTCAAAGGAACTAACAACTTAAATGAAGATATAATTTGACACCCAGAAGATGATTCATCTTGAAATCTCAGCATGAGTTTTAGAGGGAAATTCTCCTCTTAATATATAAATAGAAATAGTAGAGTCATTATAAATCATCGAGTTATATAACTTTCCCTTCATTTTATTTGTATAGCAACACCTAAACCCTAGCTCATTTATGAATATGCTTTGGAACTCCTACTTCTAGCATAACTTGTAATTTTCATACCCATATATATATTGGAGGTCATAACTATTTTTTTCTTTTTGTCTCATTTCCTTTATGTATGTGTGTTTATGTGTGTATAATGGAGGCCACAACTAACTAATTTATCTCATATTCTTTATACACAATATGTGCTTCATTATGTCAAGAGGAGGAAGTGTTCCTTGAGATTTGTTCATGGTGATTCATGTGTATGAATGTATTATTGTTGTGTATTTGAATCTTATCTTGATCTTGGTGCATCACCTCGACTATCTTAGGTTTTACTTTTCTATTTTTTTATTTTCTACATCTCTCTAACCCTTTTCCTCCCCTCAAGTTTTTAGGTTAGGATTGAGTGCTCAAGGTCATATCTTATAAGGAGTCAACCTTGTAAAAATTCTTGAAGACCTACAATAGAGTTAAACCACACACTCTTAGGGTTTTCCTTGTTGTGTCACTCCACATGAGGTATGATAGCCTCTATAATTTGGTCCAAACAATATTTGATGGTCTGAGACAATAAAATAAGATAACATTTTAATGGCATGTTTTATGGGACGCCATTGACATATCTTTGGTCCCACAAAAACAAGTTAGGCTCTAACTTTGGTGAGGATCTCTACCTATTATACTTGTTGAAGCACTTCAAAATTCACCTAGTGACTCCACTCAAGAATTAAAAACTAGAAGAAGTTGAATTATAGACATCATATTGAGGTTTTTTGAAGACCTTAGTCTATCTACTTTTAAAGTGCAAGCTACATTCATCTAGTGATTCCATTCTAAACAAAATACCTAGAAGATTATGAGAATCCTACCACCATATTCACATACCAAAGCATGATCACCTCCTTCTTTGTAAGTTTTTTAGCATGAAGTAGAATAATCCCCTTGCAACCTCCAATGTCACTAGATGTATGAGATAACATTTTGATGTCAATACTCAAACTTTGTCATACTATACTGGTGAAGGTCTTTCAATCCTACAATAACATCGATAAGATATGGTTTGCTTATATCAACTGCATAATATCACAAAGTAGAATGTAGCTCTAAGGTTACTCATGATGTCATTCAAAGGTAAATCTCATAAGAGTTATGACTATCTTTTTCCACACTTATTTATTGAATAGGAATAGCTTGTTACTCTATTCATGGATAGATTTAGAGAAAGAGAGTAGTCAGTTGTAGCTATCCAACCTTCTACATAGAAGCCCACTAATTTTGACAATATAGGATGAATAAAATGAGTACATGGAGGTAATGAAAGTAGCATCCAATAGGCCACAAGACTAGATGATGATCAAATGGGCCATTTAATAACAAAGGTAGTGGAGTCTTCTCCCTATAAAGTGATCAAGTAGACAAGCATGGACACTTCTCTGAGCTAAGAGGAAGAGCTCTTACCTTCTAGGGATATGAAAGAGGCAAAGGATCTAAGCTAGGGGTGGAAGGTGTATGCCAATAAGGTTAAGTGCAAATTGAGAGTTAGCAATACTAGTATTGACCCCTCTATAAGGAAATTCCTATTTCTTAAAGGTAAAATTATTTTACCCGAGGAACTAGAGAAAGAAAGAAACAAAAGGTTCAAGTAGTAGCTAGGTGGTCCTTTTTTTACTCCACTCCCAATGGATAAGTCCACCCGCATACCATATATATATATATATATATATATATATATATATATATATATATATATATATATATATATATATATATATATATATATATATATATATATATAATATATGTAACAGAGGTTTCAGTTTATTGTAGAAGAGTGATCTTAATTTTATGAAACCACTAAGGTTTGTAAAGTTGTAAAAATATCAAGTGGCATATCGTTTGCTAAAATCTCCCCCTTTGCTTCCATTCAAATTATAGGTTATTTTTCTAACTCCATGCCCAATGGACTAGGTATCAAATTCTCTAGGTTCCTTATCTTCAATAGGTTAAATATCCCTTGTGAGTCACTAGAACTATAGTGATTTCTCACTACACTCGGAAGAAAACCTTAGCAAGGAAACCTTGGTAGAGGAAGAAGTAGGTGGGATGCCAAAAATAAAGTGTTGGGCAAAGTGTAGATGAAATTTTCGATCAATAAGTTTCAAGGATCATTAAAGCAAAAAAAAATTAAGAAAGATGCAAGAAAGCTAAGTGTCCAAGAGTCAAAATTTTATAAAAGTCCCAACCAAATATGAAAAGCAAAATTTCCTATGTGTGAAGTTCTAAGGTTAGACGGTGAGAAAAGTCTCAAGATCAAAAGATGATATAAATCCCGATGTTAGATGTTGATAAAAATTTTGAAGGCTAAAAAATACCTGTGCTCCAAAAATTTTGGGGACCAATTGAGGTAAGGTATATAGTCTTCTAGGGAATATAGTCCTTTCCTACAAAATATCATGGCATATCTCTTGAAAATAATGGATTGAATTCATAAAGGTAGTAACGTCTGAATTGTAATAGGAACAACCCCAAATATAGAGCATTAATTATAGAAATCACCCACACCCAAATTGCAATTATTCATAAAAAAATATAGATAACAATAATGGTAGTAGTTGCTCATCCAAAGGCTCAAAACCATTTGGTATTTATGATTTCAAATCCAAAGACCTCGAGGGAACCAATAACTTAAATGAAGATATGACCTGACGCTTAGAAGAGCAATCATCTCTAAATCTCTACATAAATTTTGGAGGAAAATCCTCCATGTAATCTATAAATAGCAGTAGTATAGGTATTGCAAATCATCAATGAGCTATATAACTTTCCCTTCATTTTCTCTATATATCAAATCAAGTACCCTGGGTCATTTATGAATATGTTTTTAAACCCTTGCTTTTGGCATAACTTGTAATTTTCATACTCATATATATATATATATATATATATATATATATATATATATATATATATTATCATAACCCAAGATTCCATCTTAATATTCTCTTCCTTAGAATGATTTTTTTTTTTTAGTGTGTTAACCCACTTTAACATTTATATTTTTCCTCATGAATTTTATTTGACCATTAACAAACTTTCCTTTCCTTATTTTCAAGGTGTCTCACATTTTCTATCTTATCAGACGTATATTGTACTCATCTCTATAGCTTGCATACATCCTTTTATGCAAGTACACTAGGTAAGAGGTAATATTAAGCTATCTTTATCATTCTTCAATGAGGTAGCTTTTTCCAACAAGTCTTGCTCAATGCCTAACAGTTCTAGTGTCACATCCCATCATTTCTTTTCTGCACACTATGGAGCATCATACACAATCCTTAGTTCCAAATGATGTATATTTATTAATAATTTTCTCAACACCTTAAAATGTGAATATATGATTAAGTGTGAGTGTTATGTAAGGGAATTTCCCCATCACATGTATTCATTACGTGTCTTACCAAGAATTAGTACCCAAGCTACTATTGCAACAACATAAAACATTAAGGTTAAACTAATTTTTCTTATCATAACAACATGTAATCCATTTCATTAACACCATAAAATTTTGTCAAATTAGCCTCTTATTTATTCCATGAAGTTCCATATTAAAGTATTAATGCATAACAAATAAAAACACAAACCATAATACATTATCTATTCTTTGGAAAACATAGAAATACAACCAAGCCATTGTAGTACATCTATAAATAAAAGTCTTCACACAATTCCCATAATATCTCGTTTACCCTGTAAAAACCCCTATGGGAAAAACCTGTTAGAGTTAAAGTGCACTATGCCTTCAGTTTGACACTTGTCAGTTTCATTGACAAGTGTCATGTTCATCATATAGGCCTTCTGCCTATATATGTAACACATTTTTATCAATAAAATAATCCCCTTTAGTTTTCCCTCCTAACATTTGGTATCAGAGCAGGCTTTCCCTGCCCTGTGAAACCCCTTGAGGGGGGATTTCCCTCATGGAAATCCTCCCTCCCCCCATTTTTTTTAAATTTTTACCGAGGGAGTATGCTCTCCATCATTTGATGGATCAAAAACCAGATGGTAAGAATTTTAAAATTTAAGAAAAAAAAATTCAATTTTTTTTAAGTTTTTAGGGTTTGCAGATCTTGACAGGGCCGCGGATCTTGAAGAGGCAGAGAAGCAGCTAGTTTTTTTTGTTACAGTCTTTATTGCCTGATGATGTTTTTTTGTGGAGTGCTTGGCCCGCCTACCGCGTTCCTCGTTGCAGGCCTCCATGATGGTGTGCCACCGGTGGCACGATCTTCTCAATTCCAATGAGTATTATGACCTTCGGAGAAAGATCCAGAAACTGGAGAGCATGCTATATGTATTTGACCAACTTCAGTTTCGAGTAATTTGACCATTTGCAGTGCTGCGCTACGCTGTTTTGGATTTGGGATTCTTGTTTTTTTGTCGTGCATTGGGCGCGATGATTTTGGTGTTGTAGCAGTGGCTGTGAACATGTGCAATGATGCGGGTAGGGATTTGCTGCTAGGCTGGTTAGTTCTCTCTATTGATGTCCATCGCCAATATCTTTCCTCAGGCAGGGCAAGCACAGTGTTGAGGAGTGAGTAGCCGGTGTAGACTCCAAAAACTTTCCCGACTGGCCTTTCTGGCAGATCGATGGCAACGGCAGCAAAAACTTTGTGCAGGCGGGCCTCTGCCTCTTTGTAAACACCGTCTGTGAATAACTGCAAAGCCCCGCTTGAATTTAGCTATTCGCATCCTGGACCTCGCGTCTCTCATTGCCGTGCTAGACACTGGAATTTAGCCCGAGAGCTGGAGCTTTCATGATAATGGAATGAATTCGGTGCCCGCCAGATGGAAGGGAGCCTATCCCCATGCTTACCCTATATCATCGCCTTAGCCAAATTTATCATGATTTTCAACGAGTTCTATGTTGCGCTTGCTGCCCTTGCTTTCTTCTGCATCTCCTGCCTCTGGGCTCGAAACAGAGCAGGTATCTGATAAAATATCTTCGCTATGGGTCATCGAGGTCATCCAGATCTGCCACAAGCATGAGCCAGGCACTGCCCCAAATTTTCCCGTCAATTGACGAAGGCAGTTTGCTGTCGTCGCACTTTCCTTCTCCTTTGTCACGTTCCCATTAAATTCTGCTACTGCGATTCAGAGGACGACGTCGGAGATTTATCTTGTAACAGTGGCAGTGAGAGATACTATGGCCGCGGGTTCCATTTATTGGATACTATGGCCGGAGCCATCACCGATGGCGATCAGGGGGAAATCCAGGCGGGATTAGGGTTAAAAATGCATAGATGGAAGTAGGCATTTTTTTAAAGGAGTCAGATGACTTTTTATGTTTTTTTTTCATAGCAGATGTTTCCAGCGGGGCCCTTCGGCAGCAGACCTCCAGCGGCTCCCTACTGTGGAATGCTCTAACACAGAAAGCGACGGAGGAGGGGGGAATGGCGGCGCCGCAGCCGTAGCGAAAGATCGTGGAGGAGGTTGGACTGCGTCTCCAGGTCTGCTATTTCTGCCACATGTATTGCAGGAGGAATTGGTGGCACGACTGAAGGGAGATGCCGATGAGCGAACTGCAGGGGGTGGAGACGGAAAATCTTTGCCGCTGAAACTTGAGCTAAGAAAGTTGTCCGCTGGAAATGCAATTTATTTAGTGAAGGGGTGCTAAAAATCATGTGGGCAATAATTATTTAAAGATGTGGTTAGGCTATCTTTTAGTTTTTTGAGAGCCCTTATATTCTTGAAAAACTACTTTTTAGCCTATATTTAATTAAAAGTCTACTCAAAGTCTTTTAATGTTTTTCCACGTGAGAGTGGAAAGTGGGTACTCTTTAATTTAAAACTGATGATGGCCTAGAAGGCCCATGTATTTCCCCTGTGAGGGAAAAATTGATGATGTTTTTTATTCCGCCAGAGAGCGATGCCGCCACAGTGCGAGGTTTTAGTTGCTGCCTTGGAGAGGCATGTTGTTTTTCATTATGATGAAGGCCCCTTTGATGGTGGAATATAGGGGTATTTATAGTCGTTGGAAACATTTTTCCACGACGGACACAATGGTGGTGTCATATTCTAATTTTGAGGCTGTTTCAGTTGATTTTTTTAGCCTCAAAGTTCTTATACCTTGGAGTGCACTTTCGGTTGTACCCGAAACTCCCAAGGTACTTTCATATGTGATCCTTGTAACCAGTGATCTTTTCTATACACTTGGTGAATGCAGCGGCTGGTTACCCATGCATTTCGGTGGGATGATATGGTCACCATAAGGACACTTATTCTAGGGACTACAGACATAGAAACCCTAGACTCTATCCGAGGTTTTTTTGGATCTACTTCTGAAGACTACAGACGAAGACACTTCAGAAGATTCTCTTATTTTTCTTCTTCTCTCCTCCTATTTGGATCTATGGCTCATTTTATTGTATTGAGTGCATTTTTGGAAGAGACCGACACTCTTATATGGCTCGTTTTTTTCCTTTCATTAGGTGCATTTTCGACAGAGATCGACACATTCTAGATTGAGTTCACCATGAGGAGGGATTTCATACTCATGGTGAATCTAGTCAGTGACCTACGAGAGGCGACATCCTCTGAGGATGACTCGCGAGAGGCAACGAGACCCGAAGTGGTCGACCCCGAGGCATCCATGATGACCCTGAGGCACTTAGATGGCTGACCCAGTGGCAACAGACCCATGGAAGTGGCTGACCCTGAGACAACAGACCGAGATGTATACATAGTGGATCTAGCATTATTCATAGTTGGAGAGCCAAGATCACAAAGCATGAGCCTAAGACCAAATCAGCAATAAGGAGGATGATAGGTTGTTTTTAGATAATTCAACATTAAGGGGGAATGTTACCTAATGTTGACTTGCTTTGTTTTTTTCTTTAGTTAGGATAGTGCACTTTAAGGGGGAATGTTAGAGTTAAAGTGCACTATGCCTTTAGTTTGACACTTGTCAGTTTCATTGATAATTTTTTTTTAGTTTTTTAGATCTGCATAATGGCTTTACAGTTTCTGGAAGTGATTAAACCCTAGTTGGGTTGAATCATCAAACCCTAGTTTTTTTTATTTTTTGAACGCGAAGGATGCCACATGGTGAAGATGCCCTGTGTCGAGCATGACCGCTGCACGACTGAAAGCAAGTTTATTACGCACACGGTCGGGAGGATTTTGGGAGAGGTTGGTGTTTTCAGTAACAGTAAGAAGGAAAACGGGAATCGTCAACAGTGAGAAGGAAAATGGGAATCGTCAGCCAGTGCACCATCGAAGGGTACGACTGGTGCCCACGCAGCAAGACAACCCTTCTCTAAGAAAAAATTGAAAGAATCGATGTGTGGCTTAGTGAGATCCTGCAGTGTATCAAAATTGAGCTTCTCCAACTTCGGCTTCCTCCTTTTTCTTGCCAAGACGAAATTTGTGGAAAACACGCAACTGCGGAGGTACATTCAAGAATGAGTCAGATTCCTGGGCACTTTGGCCGGATCCAGAAGCTCCCTTTTTTTATGGTATTGGAAGAACCACCATAATCAAGTGATTAACATTCGAAACCATGTTTACTTGCTTAACAGTGCTGACTGTGAGACCATGAGAGAAATCATGAAAATTTTCTGTTGAATTTAGAGAACCACCCATCCTAGAATAATGAAGCACATTGAACTGGGCATATCCAGAAGATGATTGAGCAGTAACATGCAAAAATGTTGTTGCTATTGTTGGGTAATGCGATGAATGGGCTGCATGTAAGGGTATGTAAGGAAGTGAACTCCCATATCCGCAAGCGCCGGATCTGAGTCCTGGACTCTTTCCACATAGAGCTCCAACTGCTGTTTCAGCGCCTGTGGAGTGACAATCAATACCAAAACCATATGCGAAGGACTGGTGATTTTTTTAAAGCAAGTCAACATCAGGTAACATTCCCCCTTAATGTTGACTTGCTTTGTTTTTTCTTTAGTTAGGATAAGGGGGAATGTTAGAGTTAAAGTGCACTATGCCTTTAGTTTGACACTTGTCAGTTTCATTGACAAGTGTCATGTTCATCATATAGGCCTTCTGCCTATATATGTAACACATTTTTATCAATAAAATAATCCCTTCAGTTTCTCCTCCTAACAAAACCCATCTCTAAAATCATTTTCTTTATTGTTTTCATAGAATGGTAGGTTCTTTACATTGTATTTACGACATCCCCAATGTCTTTAGCTCCTTCTAGGGTCATCCAAGACCCTAGAATTTCACGTTATGAATTATTCAATCAATTCATATATACAATGAGTCATTAAGTATTTGAGTAAAGGTACTCAAGGTGTTTTTCCTTTCTCTGAATGTCTCCTAGCTTATTGAAGTAACATAATATATATTTACCTTTCAATACATATATGCAGCTCAAGCAAGTTAAACTATTTTAAATCATACCCACTTTGCTCGTCTCTAGTAAGTATGTATTTATCCTTCAATACATATATGCAGTTCATATAAGTTACATTCTTTTAAATCATACCCCCTTTTCTCATCTCCAACAAGGAACTCCATGTTTCTTTGCTATTTTGGTTTCCTCATTCATGGCATAATACGTAACGCAGTTCAGGTAAATTCAGCATTATCATATAAGTAAATATGACCACTTGTTTCTTCCTAATTTTTCCATACCATTAAATGTATCTTCCATTTATATAAATATTTCGTAACATTTCAAAGTTACAGGTTAAACTTTACAGAACTTCACACAAAAGAGCAACATTTATTTCATTTGACAATATACACATATTCATTCAACATATGAGCCATGAAGCTATTCTATATATCCATATCCTTGCTCTAATAACAACATAAACTTGTCAAACAAAATTGGGTCTCTTCCAGCTAAGAGTAAGAGTAATGACAACCATATATTTTTCTAAAAATCATTTCATAAACAAACCATAAATATGTCTATGCTTATAGTAATCTCAACAACGGTTCACAAGTGCAGACCACACCAATCGCTACTTTAGCAATTTAGTTACAAAAGTTGCAACATAGCTCTCTTGACCAACAAAAAATTTATAAGAAAAGCTTGCTTGTGTTCTACAGACTCTCTTGTTGTATGACTATAGGTTTGCTATGACCAAAATCCAACTTTGTGTAGAGTCTTTCCTTTTCTTGATTCAGCATTATCGAGATATGCATCAAACACTAAATTAAAGAGACTATAACTAGACCATCAAATAATACAACCTACTCATACCAAACCAAGGTTCTATTTTATTAGCTTGGAACCATTTTTACATCATTGCTTTGAGATGAAATAAAAGGTAAAATTTTAACTCATTCCTAAGTAGATTTAACCCATTTGACTACCCCTTGGTCGATGATGTCGGTGCTTCTAGAGCTAATTTCAAAATCTAGGTTTCCAAAGTGATGGTACGGAATGAAGATATTATTTTAGACATTCAAGATACCACACAATTGCTATCATATCAAAATTTAACCCAAGCATATTCATTACCATAACAAAAATCATTCCAAACATCAAATAGTGAACGTAATTCACATTGAACCTCCTCTGGTAAATAATATCTTCATAATAAAAATCCTCAAGAAGTAACAAACAACTTCGTTTGTTTTCCATGATAGTGGCTATGACCCAAATCCAGTATAGAAGTAAGTAAAAGAAAATAGAGTTTCAATAGAATGATCATCAATGATTTTACTCCTTATAATGTATAAAGTAAACATCCTCATTCCATGTTTCATATGGCTGGATTAAGCTTCAAAGAAGATGGGTTTTTCTTAAGCGATTCCACCAATTTTCCAACTAAAAACAATCAATGTACAAATCCTACCTGATATCATAGTCCAATCATGAAATATCCTTTTCTCTATCCACTTCTCCTCCTTCCCCATTGGTTTCTTCCTTCTTCCTTCTAATCTTCTTTTTCTCCCCCCTTCCCTCTCAAGAATGTGAAGGCTCTCTTACCATTTTTTTTTACTTTCTCGATGTCTATATTTCGAGGACTAAGAATTATCTCCACCATCTCCACTCTGCACATCCAACATTCATATGAAGTTTTATGGTAGATATTCCACAACATACCCTTTTTTAATTAATCTAAGTGTTAATCCAAAGTCAAATTAGCAACTCAAAAGTTAGCATTTTCTCTTATTCCAAATAAGCAACCAACCACTCAAAGTAGACATTAGCTCAATGATCTGAATACCAAACAAAAAAAGAAACTCTACAATATTACTTAATGATTCTATTCTTTTAGAAGTGATATATTTATATCTATATAAATATACATATTTTCTTCCATATAAGGTAAATTCAATAGCCATTTAAAAACTATTGAGTATCTGGTTATGATTCCCAAAATTCCCAATGCCTTCTCCTTCAATGATTATAGGCCAATAAGTCTTTGCAACACCTTGTATAAAATTTTAACAAAGACCCTGGCAAATAGATTAAAACATGTTCTTCCTTCTTTGGTAGATACTACTCAAAGTGGTTTTATTTTATATAGGTAGATTTTTTATGGTGTCGTCATTATCTAAGAATTGTTACATTTCGATGTACAAGAGAGGGAAATCCAATTTTTTTCTAAATCTACATATGAATAAGGATTACAACAGGGTGGCTTAGTTGTTCTTATTCAAAATTATGAAGAAATTTGGCTTTGGAGAAAGTTGGATCAGCCTGATTAAAGCATGTGTCTCATCAACTTGGTTTTATGTCCTAATTAATGGTTCTTCGACAAGCTTCTTCAAATCCTCTTGGGGCATAAGACAAGGAGACCCTATCTCTCTGTTCTTATTTATTTTGGTGATGGAAGCTCTTACGATATCCTTAGTAGAAAATCCAAATATTTTGGGTCTTAAACTTGCTCTAGATTGTAGACCTCTTTCCCATCATCAATTTGCTAATGACACTCTTTTATCATGTGAGGCATCAATTTGGTAGGCTAGAGAATTAAAAGGGTTGTTACCCTTGTATGAAAGAGAAGCTGGATAGAGGAATATGCTAAAAATAGGTTGTTCTACCTAAACAGTCCTCTAATTTTCCAAAAGAAGATAGCCTCAATATTGGGTTGTTATCTGGCTAGCCTGTCATCGGTGTATTTTGGCCTTTCTCTTTTTACGATAGATTGCTGGACTCTTTTTGGATGCTTGTTGTGGAGAGGTTACAATGTAAATTGGCTGCATGAAAAGGATTTATGTTGAGCCAGGTCAGGAAATTATTATTTATCCAAAGAACCCTACAAAGCATACCCATATACTTCATGTCGTTGTTCTCATTTATTGGGAAGATCGAAGCTAAATTCGAAAGCATCTTCAAAGATTTTATCTAGGTGGGTTCAGATTTGAAACAAAAATTCCATGTGGCTTCCTAGGATTTAGTGTACTACAAGAAGAAAAATGGAGGTTTGGATCTTAAAAATGTCAGATAGATGAACAAAGCTCTAAATGCTAAACTATCTTGGAAAGTATCATCTGAATCACGGGTGGAATGGGTTAAAATTTTAAAAGCTAAACATAATTTATAAAATTTCCTATATGATCCTATTCCCTCTAGTGGTTCTCCTATGTGGCAAAGAATTTTAAAGTGCAGGTCCATTATTCAAAAGGGAGCTAGGTGGATGGTGGGCAATGGCAAAAAAATCTATTTTTGGAATGATGTTTGGCTAGGGGATAGCCCTCTCTATGAATACATCAAAATTCAATGCCTTAAAACGTGCTTTGATAATTTGTATAAATTTATGGTGGCGGATTTCATTGTCAATAATGAAGATCAGAAAACTTGGTTCAAATTTTCAATGAGGTTGGGTGATGCTGCTTCTCATACGACCTAGAGCATCATCAAAAAAAGAACTTATTTTCTAGGTTTTGAAGGAAGTGGATACAAAGGATAAACTCATTTGGGTAGGATATAGAGAAGGGGTATTTTTTGTGCATTCAACCTATCAGTTGCTCAAGAAGCCAGGTCAAGCCAATATCCCCAATGGAAAATTTTGGATGAGGAAGTTGACCCCTAAAATTAATATTTTTTTCTTGCTCGTGGCTTAGAATAAGATTATGTCTATTAACAATATGATGAAATGGGGTATGATGTTTGTCAATAGATGTTTTTTTTGTTAAAGGAGTTGGGAATCTACTGAGCACCTTGTCCTTTCCTAACTCTTTTCCCATGATATGTTGTTCAACATCCTAAATAGTCTCAGTGTTTGCTGGTTGCTTCCATATTCGGTGGTTAGTTGCATTAAGCAATGGTCCTATCTCTTTGGTGCCCCTCATCTTGAATGCTTCTAGAAATTCCTTCTGCCCCACTTTATTTAGGCTATGTGGATTGAAAGGAATGACAAAGCTTCTAAAATATACTTTAAATATTCTATAAGATTGGTAGGTAGAATAATTGAGAGAGTGGTTGAAAACATCATCCATTCCTTTCCGAATCTCGAGAAGAATTATGCTAGATTAATGAGCGAATATTCCCATTTAGAAATTTCTCTTTGTTTCTCAAATCTCAATAACCCCCCAACGGTAATAAATCTTAGAATTTCAGTGCAATAGTATCCCCCTCTTGATGGTTGGTGGAAATTGAATTTTGATGGTACCTCAAAAGGTAACCTTGAATTGACTAGAGTTGGTGGCATCATCAAAGATAGTATGGGTTATCTGAATATGGCCTATGTGGAGCACTTATTCTTCCAATATTCCCACTACATCGAAGCCACAGCAGCCTATCTTGACATTAAAATTCTCACAGAGCTGGGTGTTTCCAATGTAGATATTCAAGGTGATTCAATGAATGTGATTAGACTCCTTAAGTATTCCTCAGACCTGATCTGGAATATCTCTAATATGATCCTTAAATCGATAAGGTGCCTTACTTCTTTACTTCAATACCAGGTGGTGCACATTTTTAGGGAAGGAAATGCACTGGTGGATTAGGTGGCTAATATCAGTGTGTCTAGTGTGGGCTTCAAGATATGAAGGGATAATTTTCCTAAGGATATCCAAAATATTATTGATGTTGGGACTCATTAATAGTTGTCATCCCCCACTTTGCACTTTGAAAGTGAAGGTACCACACCATTACTGTAAGCAAATGGCTCATTCAAGAGGTGGCAACAACAATTCAATTTTAATTTTGAATTTGAATCATATTAGTAAGGTGGGTATTGAGCACCAATATTCATTCATGTGGAACTTGTTATTGGTCCTCATAGGGATTAAGAGTTTGACTTGAGTTGTTGACTCATCAAAAGATCACCCCTATCTCCTTGATGAGTCCATATCATTTTCTTTCTGGCTCTGGGATCACTTATTTTTTCTCAAGGTTGGGCAAAAATTTTTAGCATCTAAGCTAGGCACGGTAAAATTACAGTGGATTATTTAGAGGAGGTTCTTCGGTTGGTCAATGAGATCATGGAGGAGTCATTTTCAAGCATGGCTAATATCGGTTAGATTTAACCTTTTTTTATTTGTGATGTTATTTTGGATATCCTGTTGTTTTTTATTGGGCAGCCAGGATTGGTTTTGTCTCTTTGGAGACAGGTTGTGGTTTTGTGTTTTTCTCTTGTTTGTAGTTTTCTCATATTTTGGAGTGGATTTTTAAGGTTGAGAGAGGCCTCTTAAAACATTCTTAATTCAATCAAAAATAAAAACTATTGAGTATCCTTATACAACATTGAATTCAAATTCAATCAGTATATCAAGCAAAGACATTTTTTTCTTCTGCTAAATAATAAATCAAACCAAGCTTTTATCTTTTATAGTGAATCTCATTATAACAAGCAAATTCTCTTCAAGCAAAAAATAGAGACCATACAAAATAGATTCATTTTACTCATGTAAATCTTTATATGCAACTACGTGAGAGAGTTCCTATCCATGATACTTCCTTGTTTGAAGTAAAGCATCACACCAATTTTTTTTAAAACAAAACTTGTTCTTGCAAGAATACACATCCATCAGTAGTATCATATTCTACCATAATGCACAATTTTTGTGAAAACTAAACAAGAAATAATAAATCATTCCATAAACAAGATATCATAGACAAACATGAATCCATCCATCGAAAAGTCTGCCAAGGGAGGGTCATGACATATATATGTTTGTGTGTGTGTGTGTGTGTGTGTGTGTGTGTGTGTGTGTGTGTGTGTGTGTGTGTTTGTATACTAGAGGTCATGACTATTTTGTTCTTTTTATCATTTTTCCCTTATGTATGTATTTTAATGTGTGTACAATGGAGGTCATGACTAATCAATTCCTGTCTCAATTTATTTATATGCAACCTACACTTCATTATATTGAGAGGAGGAAATGTTCCTTAAGAATTTTTCATGGTGATTCATGTGTATGAGTGAATTATTTTTATGTAGTTGAATCTTATCTTGATCTTGGTGCATGAACTTAGTTACTTTAGGTTTTACTTTTATTTTTTTTTTATTTTCCTGCATCTCTCTAACATTTTTCCTTCCCCCAAGTTGTTCAGTTAGAACTATGAACTCAAGTTCAAATATTAAAAGGAGTCAACCTTTTAAAAAATCCTAGAATCCCCTAATAGAGTCAAACCCCATGCTCTTGGGACATCCCTATTGTATCGCTTTACACGAGGCATGATAGCCCTGGTCGATTGGTCCAAACCTCATATAACGATGCAAGATAATTGGAGAGGATAAAACAATCAATAGTACTAACTGATGTGTCATGCATACATTATAATAATAAATAGTAGCATAATGAATTTGAACATATCACCTAATTTGTAATGCCTTACAACAAAAAGCACTTATTCCTACACTAAATCAAACTTGGGACCTTCCCTATGCAAGCAAGCGTACCAAACACTATATCATATAGTTGATTGAATCTAAAATATCACGTTTCTCCCTAAGGTATGTATGCCATCTAGCATAGTAAAAAAGTGTTTCAAATACTTTGTAGGGAATAAAACTACTAACTAGAACCCTATAAGGAAGAAACCCAACTATTGCACTATTAATGGGGATGAGACCAAAAATGGAGAGTCTTCTTAAATTCCTAAAGTAAAGCACATGCACCAAAAGGATCATCATCGGGTTTTGAATTATCATCCTTATAACCATAGATAAGACATCCTACAATTGTACCACTCTCATCATAAACTATAGACCAAACAGATCCCTTGAAAGCCTAAAAATAACATCAAAAAATAGAAAATGTGATGGGTTTTGAACTTGATACCTCTTGAAAACAAGTATTAGGTCCTACTATCATGTCCACCATGTCAATGCATACACTTCTTCAATACCAAATATATATAGATTTACAAGGGCATGAACAGACAAGCCATACATGAAACAGATGAACCAAACCATTGAGTAGGAAAAAACTAATGGCAAGCTAATTTAAAATTTTTAAATTTGGAATTTCAAAAAAAAAATAAACCTGAGTATGATGCCCTTAATCATTGAAAAAATGATATCTTCCATTTATAATGTGATGCATATCTAGAACCACTTTGATACCATGTTTAAATTTGAAATATTTTTCAAAAATATTCCAAAACATGCATTCACCTTAATCATATGTTGAAAATTTAAAAAACAAAAGTGATTAAAATATAGCAATAGTAAACAAAGTAAAAAAAAAATACAAAAAGATTTGATAAGAAGTATAGGGTGGGTACCCCCATTTATCACATTTTATTCACACTTAGAATATAAATGATTGCTCATTGAGGGGTATTTATAGTATTACCAAAACCACAATGAAAGGTTAACCTCAAGGTGACATAAACTTAACCTTGAGGTTAACCTTACAATAAAATAATATTAAATTACCCTTTTAACAAAGTTATCCATATAGGTGGATTAACTAATACCGCTAAGGGTGAATACATGAGAGTGCCCTTAGGCTTACATGAATATTCTCATAGGCTTACATAGAATAATGCCCATAGGCTTACATAACAATTGCCCAAAGGCTTCCATGAAGATGCCTATAGGTTTACGTAGCATTTGCCTATAGGCTTACATCAAGAGAACCCATAGGTACATCATTTTTGGCCTTGGCCTAATAAAATAAAATTACAAATATTTCAGTTCTCAGTCTATTAAATTCTAATGATAATTTTATTAAATTTTAATGAGCTATATTTGGTATTATAAAACCTTGTATTATCATGGGAGTGCCCATCATAATGCAAGTATTTTAATTGAAGTTGAACTCGTATAATTTCATCCCATTTAATGGTTGTTCCACAAGGATCAAAATATTAAGATAAGCATTGAGGTAATTTTTTTTAAGAATACAAGGGTGATATTATATCCATAATATTGTTACATTTGAGTCTAGGCCTATGGATTCACAACCCTAATTTCATGCATTGTTATAACATTTATCCCTACCTACAAGTGTCATCGTGAATCTACAAGGTGCACACCTATGGGATTGGAATCCTATCTTATAATGTGAAATTTATTGCTCCCTACTACATAGCCCAAACCAATTGGGAAACTAAATAATGTTTATTATCAAATACAATTGAATAGTCTATTGACCAAATATCACTAATATAATTTATATGCCCAATGTGTTAAAAATGTATCATGCCTACCATTCACTTTGTATAATCTCAAAGTACAACTCCTTTTAAGAGGGAATTTCAATATTATAAGGACAAAAGAGCATTAAATTCCATTGTAAAGCATATTTATCCTTAAACTAATGTATTCCTTTAGAACTTTCAAAATTGTAGTAAACTCTATATTTTAGACATATTAAATGCTAAATTATAAGTCTTATGGAAGGTAAACTTTAATATATTATATGGAAGGTAAAATAAGTCTTTATGGACCCAAAGAAAATTTCTAAATTATCATTTGTACTTTCCATGTATTATATGAAAAATAAACTATCAACATAAATTAAGCATCTCTTGAATTGTAAGTATGGATGAAAGTCATCATAATGCCATTTCAATATCTTAGTTTTATTAAACAATTTAAGGCTTGTCATCACTAAATGGATTATCATATTCTAGTCAAGTATATTCACCAAGAACTAAGATTTGTAATCCTTGATTTACAAAGGAGATTGTTTCAACATTAGCTCATGATTTTCTCCAAAATTATTAAAATCAATATATTTAAACCTAAAATGAGCTTTAAACTTGATATATCACACACAAACTCTATAATTACATGAAGTAATCTCTCTAATTTATTTGATTATATTGTAAAAAGACTTAAGATTTGATATAAGTCCCACTTTTATTTAAAAATACTATTGTGTATGAGGATTAATTACTATAAGAGAGAAAGGGTTTAAAAGAGAGGCCAAAGAACATTTATTTGCATCTGTTTAATCTAAATTTTAACAATTTATTAGTCCATTTAAATATACTTAAATAATAAAAGTTCCTTTATTTTTATTAGGATGGTAGTTAAAGTAGAATTTTACAAATCCTAGATGTGGTAACACTTTCCACCCTGGGAAGAACTATATATTTATAATGTTTGATAACTTTCTAAATTTTAGAGCTATATTAATATATTTAGATAAATTCAAGGCAACATATTCAATATTAATAATGCTTATCCAATATTTGTATCTAGGTGAACAATAATTACATTCAAATCAAGTATTTTTAAGTTGGCCCAAAGAAAGTATTTAAAAAACTTGGTTATTCTATTATTGGAATTCATAAATGCTAAAGTTTTTTAGACTTTTAAGGTTTGATATGATACTGGTGTGAGCTTTGGATGACAATGCATGTAAATCTAACATGATTTATAAGTTCTCCTAGAACTTACATATAATATCACAATGATTAATATTTTCAATCATGGATAACAATATAAGTGTAACTACACACATCTTAATACAAATATGGTGTGTAATATTCATGGAAATTTGCATAGTAGGCCTATAAAAAATTATTTTATTCATATACTAAATGATGCAAACAGGCAAAATACATCTACTAAAAATATCCTTCACAAGCAACCAACTATTAACTCAACCTCCTACAATGGGTTTCAATAATCACATGTGTAACCAACATGGCGATACAAACCAATGATGGCATACAATGTGATGCAGGAGCATCCGACAGCAGCAGAGCAATCCTGCATTAACCAAATTTTTCTAAGTGTTTCCAAAATTTGGTTTTGTTTCGAAGTGTTTGGCAGGAATAAAGCAGAAGTTGGAGGGTCGCGAAATCGCGACATGTCGCGAAATCGCGGTAGATAAGCGGAGTACAGGCTTGCAGCCAAAAATGGTCACGATATCGCGACGCGCGATATCGCGACAGAAACACGGAACGAAGGCCAAGGGCAAAAGTGGTCGCGATATCGCGACGCGCGATATCGCGACAGAAAATCAAAAGCAAGGATCAAAGGCAGAAAGCATAATGCATGGGCTCGAAGGCGGAAGGTAGAAGGCAGAAGCAAAACTCAAAGGCAAAAAACTCAAGGCAAAGGTTTTGTCATGAAATCACGGCATCTAAAGGAAATTAAGGCAAGTCTGAGTTTTTGTCGCGATATCGCGACGGTTTTTGGAAGCTGAGGCACGGATGTCATGATGTCGCGATATCGCGACGTCCAAAGGACAAAGGCAAAGGCAACAGTTTTTGTCGTGATATCACGACAGTAGTTAAAAATAAAGGCGAAGGCAAGAGCGAAGGCGGAGTTAACGAAGGGAAGAAGAACTAAGGCATGGTAGGAGTTGGGCCAGAAGGCGAAGGTGGAAATTGATCGCGATATCGCGACGTCGCGATGTCACGATGTCGCGATGTCAGGACGGTTTTCAAAGCGAAGGTAAGGAGGCAATTTTTGTTGCGATATCGCGACGTCGCGATGTCGCGACGATTTTCAAGGTTAAGGCATGGAGGCAGTTTTCGTCATGATTTCGTGACGAAAACCAAGGCAAGGGGCTCGCAGGAGAAATGGTCGCGATATCGTGACATTCCGCAATATTGTGACATGTCACGATTTCGTGGTCGGTTGAAGACGAATAGAAAATGGACACGTGGACGGTCGCGTGTGCGAGAAAAGAGACAGCGAAGGCAGATGAATGTTCTGACAAGGCAACAGTTCTCGAGGGACAGTCTGGAAAATGGTGATTGCAGGGTAAGGGGGTGTCTTTAATGTAAGCTTCGATAGCGGATCGGGGCAGTTGCCCATTGATGGAAGGAATTTTGAAAACTGTAACAGAGGAAGCGAACTTCATATTTAATTTCTTAAATTGGACCAGGTGGGGCATTAATTGCATGGAGGGCCGAGACCTCGATAAAAACTCGGATTTTGTAATAGTTGGGGGAGGTGGACGGGGAAGAGAAGAGAGTGCGTGTGTGGGAATAGAATAGCAGGGGATCTCTGGTCTTTGAAGCCGGGGGCTATTTTGTATGCATTTTTTTAGCAAATGTAATGAAATTTAATGAAATTTTTTGGAATAGCCTGAGTGATTTGGTTTCGGTTCTTCGGGCTGTAACTCTGTTTACGTAAAAGACATCGGATGAATCAAAGAAAGTTTTGGAGTGGACGTGTGCATTGACTTTCCCGTCCTCGTCACAATGATAGTACTCAAGATGATAAAGTTTGAAGACAATAGTGGCACAAGATGTCACTTTCACAAGATGACAACTAAAACAATAAGGGTATAAAATTAAAATGTTTATGGTGAAAATATGGTAGAGACAAAGACAACAATTGACAAGATGATGCCCTTCACAATGGTACTCTCAAACTCTCAAGATAACAATGTTGCATGTTGATAATATTATCTTAAGGTATTTCTATAAGATAGT
The DNA here is from genome assembly GCA_028583015.1 of Wollemia nobilis. NCBI lineage: Eukaryota > Viridiplantae > Streptophyta > Pinopsida > Araucariales > Araucariaceae > Wollemia > Wollemia nobilis. The sequence continues at coordinate 1,474,727 of JAQPPZ010005362.1, read as the reverse complement.
AATGATGAGATGATATTTCTTTCAACGACATGATGATACTCTTTTAGATGGTATAAAATTACTATCTTGGCATGACATAATTCTTTGGCTCAATGACAAGATGTTAGACTATTCTTCTTAAGATTATAACTTCATGAGAAAATATAGTCCTTAGGCAATTATAGGTCATTTGACATGACAATAAACCCTTGGAAAACATTATCTTCATAAGTCAATAACTTCATGAGACTCACATCAACACTCTTAAAACAATAAGTCAGGATTCCTTCAATAGCAAGATGACACTCCTTCATGGTGTCAATATGGCCACATCTTGATATGGTACTCTTTGTTAGTGAATCCTTCAAACTATACCTTTCAACATACTCAATCGACAATTGATGATATTGTTTGCAACTTACAACTCTTACCTATAAGGCTCAACACAAATATAACAACTAGGCATATACCATAATCATACTTTAACCATGGAATTTCTAATAGCACATAAAATTGGATAGAAAAATATCAGCTTTTACTTGGCCTATTCAACATTTGTATTTTTAAAGCAAAAAAATGACAACACCAAAGCAATAGATAACAAAATCAACACAATAAACATATTGCACAAATGAAGACAATAATATTGATATTATTATGGAGGGGGCTTTAATATCTAATATTACAATATGAAGTTGTAATGATACAATGATTACAAATCTAGGGTTTAAAACCCCTTATACACAATTGAATATATGGTATCTTTTACATCGTCTTTGCTCTAAACAAGTGTGCGGGTGGGCTTGTGTATCCCTACAGGACCACCCTAGCTACAATAGTTTCCATAAACATGATTCTTGCATCTACAAATAGAAAGCAACATAAAAAGGTTAAAAATACCTGCGAGGACTCCACTAGCGAGGTCCTCTAAATAGTAAAAACCTATAAACATTAAATACTACAATGTTGAACTATAAAAAAAATGCAAAAACATAAAATAATGCAACAAATATATTACCTTGTCAATACTAATCTATGCTCCTACTTCTGTGTTTGAGAGTCATGCAAACATCTGAAATAATATGAGGGCTTAAAAACTACAAATAGGCTATAGGAAACACCTGGAGGTATTCAAGGATGATTACAAATACCCAGGAGCATTCCATAAATGCTTAGCAATGTTTTGTGAACTCTAGGTGGCATTTTGGGATGGACGAGAGTGAGGCAGAACCAGATTTGGTTCGTAAGGATTTTGCGGTGATGGAAATGGGGGGTGCAATGGTAGTGGCAAGGATGGAAAATGATAACAAAATGGACCTATGGATTTTTCATGGACAAAAGTCAAATTTGGGACCTTGATTCATAAAAATGAAACATATTTTATAATTTATCCTTGATCATGTTAGGGTTTCGACGACACCAACGGATGGTCAAGATTAAAACATGAGGAAGGGTTGAGATTGAACTTGATCATGTGACATGGATTAAGGTGGTTGGATGCTGAGATTAATTCATGGTGGATGGCTAGGATTTATTCATATAAATACATCTACATTTAATAATATATATATAAATATTAATATTTATGTATATATTAAATAAATACACATATATATAATGAACGACTATGAGTAGAGGATACAAATGGATGACAAGTGGCTAGATTTTGGTGTCTACATATGCCCCTTTTTGTATCACGTTGCATGAAACACAATGTGGTGCAAAAATACGAGACACCTGGTTTGGTGTGGTGAAGCAGCTTTCTTTCCTTGGAGAGCAAAGAAGATTTTGAAGATAAAGAATTTGTTGGTGTAGCTTACCCCCTCAATTGGTGAATGAGTGAAAAATGAGTCTCACAAGACAATTGATAGAATTATGGGTAATGATGCAGGTGAATGGTGTAAGTGCAAGTGTATGATGTAAATGCGGATGATATGAATGATGTAAATTGATGTCATTTTTGCCCCAATGGAAAAAGGGTTTTTGCAAGTGTAGATGTAAGTGAATTCTATTTTTATCCCAACAAAAAAGGGATTTTTACCAAATGTAGATGTATGATGAATGATGTAAATGATGTATCCTGATGTGGGAAATCAAAATCAAATTTAGTTACCCCAAGTTTGGGGTGATTCCATGTTGTTGGAAAACATGCCAATTGGTGTCATTGAAATGCAAAGTGATGAAAATGCATAAAAAGGAGTCAATCCATGGATGGTCAGCTAGTGACTATAGGATAATTTCCTCAATTGTAAAAAATCAACTTAGGAAGGGCCTATGTCCATGATGACTGTCAATGTAAAATAAATGTTGAGATGTGATTTGTGTTTGTGTTTCAAGCCCCACGAACAAGGCCATCAATGACAACTTTTTGAGCAAGTTAACTTAGGCATAGTCTCACTCAAAAAATGAGTAACCTAAAATAATTTTATGTTTGAATAAGAGGATGTTGAATGATTATGAGCAAGTGTCCTTATGGTGATCTAACCATCTTACCAAATTGCATGGACAACCAATCACTACAATCACCAAGGAGATAGAATAAACCACTAGATACGAGGTTCACTTGAAATTGTAGGTGAATTTGGAAAAAAATAAAATGCAATTATTGATGGATGAGAATGGTATTGAAATGAAGATTTGATTATGAAAAATGTATTGATGATTGGATTGCATGATTTTGTAAAATTTTGCATTGTTTTGGGCATTTTTGAAGCAATTTTGAACCATTTTGTAACTTTTTGATCGCAAACAAAATTTATCAACCCAAATCAATCCATGTTACCACAAAGAGTGATGAAATTATGAGGTGGATGATTAGAATAATGAATGTGGTCATTTTGTGAAAATTTGGACCGTTTTGATGTGTTTTGAAGTTTATAAAGCAATTTTGTGGCTTTTGGTTGCAAGCAAAAATTACAAGCACAAATCAATTTTTGGTTTCATAAAACATGACTTGATGATGAAATGAATGCATGAATGCAATGTGGAGTGATTTTTTGGAGGTAAGCTATGTTGTGGAGCATTTTTTTCTTTCTACAAACTTTTGAGGCCAGATGCAGGTTAGCATCTACATCATGCACAAACATCGATAAGCAGTTCCCACTTTGCAGATGATGGTTAGTGTTTCAATGCACCATGTGAATGCCCATGGGCATTTCAGTGCACCAAAAATAGCTATAAATAGTTTGCAGAGGTAAAATTAGATTCATTCTTATGTTCACAAGTTCCAGAAGCTGTGTCAAATGGAGAGTGAGTGAGTGAAGAAGTGAGGTGGAGTGAAGGATTTAGGTGGAGTGAAGGCTATGGCGATGGAGGGTGCAGATGCAGCAGTAGGAGCAGAGATGTAGGTGGTTGAATTAAATACCCTTGGCAAGCTTTACTTGGACTTGTGTATTGTTTTTAACTATGTAATGAATGTGGCATTAATGTACTTTTATTGTGCATGTGTTGTGCTATAGTTGAGGATCTTTAAGGCTCAACATCGATTATTACCCCTCATACCAAGGGTGAGAAAGGCACTACAGAAGGAGAATTAGGATTGGTTGGAGACCATAGGGCTAGCTAGAGCCACATGGAATTATGTGGTGAGGTTATCTGAGGGGTATCTCTCTACCTTTGTAGAGATATGGGATCTAGATAGGGGGACCTTTCAACTCCCTACAAGATGTATATCTCATTCTTCGAGTGTTAGTGGAGGGGTTACATGAGGTTGGATACAATAAGAAGCATGATATGAGTCAGATATTTGGATATTTATGGTAAAATTAGAGTGTAAAGTGTGGAGGTATCATGGATGGGAGTGTTCTAAACTTGAGGAAGGCTATTATTTGGTTGGACCAAGGCTCATACGACTTTGTATGGATAAAGCAAATATCCTTATCATCCTTAGATTCAGCACGGGCAATTGTAGATTTAGAGATCGTTGTGACAATAAGTGGTTGTACCTCTCCTACAAATTTCTTTGGAATCAATGATCCTAGAGAGTCCATCGCATCTACAAATATATTAGTCAAAAATGGTAAACTATCGATTGCATACCAGTTAAACTTAATGAGCTATGTCATTGCTACTTCATCTCTATTTTTTTGATGAACAACAAGTTGGGTGTCACCAAATATCCTAATATTATTTATTCCCATAGCTATGGCTTCTTGAAGATCTAATATTAAGGCTTCATACTCTACATTTTTGTTTGTGCATTGGAAGTCAAGTTTGAAAGATAAGGGAATAGGTACCCCCTATGGTGTATAAAACACGACTCCAGCACCTTGACCTTTTTACACTTAGAACCATCAAGGAATAGTATGATATCAAAATATTCCTCCAAAATGACATCTTCTTCTTGTTCAGTGAAACCATAAGCTAACAGAGGCTTGACTCAAAATATATTCTTGGCTTCGAGTTGAAACCATAAGTTAATGAGTCAGTTGTGGATGGTGAATGTGTGGAATGTGCAAAAAATATGAAATGGAAATCACATAGAATCAAATAAGCAACTCAATCTTGTGTTTTACATCAAATTATTTTTTATGTGATTTTGTGTGTTATAATGTGCAAACCTATACTAATATGCAAGGTGGACTCTAAGGATAGATGGCAAATGAGAATATTTCTAGTGATGAAATCTAGAAAGATTACTCATGGGTACTATGGTTTCTATGGGGCGAGATGATGGATGGATATGAATCCCACCATCACCAATATCGAACAATGGTTGGTGATGAAATCCAACTCACTGTTGTTAAATGTGTGACATGCAAAGTGTGTGATTCATTTTAATATTTATGTTATCTATAGTGTTCATTCAATTCTAAAAACATCCTATTTCACTTGTATAAGATAGAAGCCAAGAATATTAACACTAAATTCCTCAAAAGAACTTAGGGTACACCACTTAAGATCCACCCTAAATCATCAAGTGATTCTAACAATGGAGGGTTCGCCCAGTTCTTCCGCCCTAAATCATCAAGTGATTCCAACAATGGGAGTATACTCAAGTATTATGACCTTGTTCTAAATTAGAAAAGCAAAAATGGAAGCTTTTAACCCTAATATGTAGCTATTTATGCTTTTGTCATTTCAATTGCAAACAACATACAAAATAGTAAATGAAACACCATAAAATAGTAGAAATCTGAATCAAATGTAATGATGCAACTACAACAAATGCATAAATGTAACTCTACTCTATATGCAAACTATATGAAAAATGCAAATACCTAAGATAAAAAATGTAATTGCTTTTTAAAACATAAAGTAGATATTTTCCTATTAATTTTACTATTAAAAAGCAAAAAAATGAAAAAAAAATGAATTTAGGGTTTGAACTAGGCTTACCAGGAAGCCAATGTATTTCTTTCCCAATCCTCTAAACGCCGACCAGAGTCTCCTGAATTTTGTGTGGAATCTTCTGAACATTGTGAGGCATATCCTAGACTCTGTAGGGTATTCCTCGAATGTTGCAGAGTGTCCGTGCGACCACTGATCAAACTCTATAGCTTCCAAAAACCCTATTTTTTATGATTTTTGTGCTATCAAACTTCTGGAAACCTATAAAATAGAAATAAAAATATAAATCAGTGACAAGGTAAATCAAAATGAGGAACCCTTTGGAGGTCCCACTATGATAACCATTTTGTAAAGCAAAAAATGACAACACCAAAGTAACAAATAATAGAATAAACACAACAAACTTATTGCATAAATGAAGACAATAATATTGATATTATTATGGGGGCAGCCTTAATCTCCAATGTTACAATATGAAGTTGTATTGATACAATAATTACAAATCTAGGGTTTAAAAACCCTTATTCACAATTGAATATATGGCATATTTTGTGTCGTATTTTCTCCAAACAAATGTGCAAGTGGGCTTGTGTATCCCTATAGGACCACTCTAGCTGCAACAGCTTCCAAAAATGTGATTCATGCACCTACAAATAGAAAGCAACATAAAAGGGTTAACGATACCTGCGAGGACTCCACTGTGTGAGGCCCTTTGAATAGTAAAAACCTATAAACCTTAAATGCTACAATGTTGAACTGTAAACAAAAAGTGCAAGAACATACAATAATGTAATAAATATCTTACCTTATCAATACTGATCTATGCTCCCACTTATGTGTTCGAGAGTCGTATGAATGCTTGAAAGCATCTGAGGGCTTATGGGCTATAAATAGGCTATGAGAAATACTCAAATGCATTCGAGGATGACTGTAAATTCCCAGCAGCATTCTAGAAATGCTCAACAAGATTTTGTGAATTTTGGGTGGCATTCAAGGGTGTATGGGAGTGAGGTAGAACCAAATCTGGTTTGTGAGGGTTTTACGGTGGTATAAATGGAGGGTGTGATGGTGGAAATGAGGATGGACAATGATAATGAAATGGACCTCTAGATTTTTTGTGGATAGAATTCAAATTTGGGACCTTGATTCATCAAAATGAATCATCTTTTATAATTTGCCCTTGATCATGTTAGGGTTTCGATGACACCAATGGATGGTCAATATTAAAACATGAGGAAGGGTTGAGATTGAACTTGATCATGTGACATGGATTAAGGTGGGTGGATGGTTGATATTAAGTCATGGTGGATGGCTAGGATTTATTCATATAAATACATATATATATATTATATATATAAATATAAATATAAAATATTAATATTTATGTATATTTTAAAATAAATACATATATAGATATATAAATAATGAATGGCTATGATTATAGGATACGAATGGATGACAAGTGGATATATTTTAGTGTCTACAGTATTTATAGAGTCATAGCAGTCATCAATGTCTACAAATATACATACCCAGCATACACAATGATTACTCTCTTCTATGCGCTCTCTACACTATGCATACACCTAGACCTTCTCACACACAAGTCTCTCTCTTACTAATGGATCTTATTCTTGCCAACCTCTCTCTTCTCTTCTTCTCTTCTCTTCCATGTGTATGTCATACTCTCTCCTCTTTTATTGTCTTCTATATTTTTTATGCTTGATAACCTCTCTCTTTTTCTATTGATTCCTCTTCCCTCCTTTATCTTTCCTCTCCTTTTTTCTTGTTTTTGCCAATTTCTCTCCCCATACCTCCTTTAAATAAGGGTCTTTATGTACAATAGTAGTAGTTACAAAGAGGTGTAACTTCCTATTAGAATTATTACATGATTTGGTACCTTGCAAGATAAGTACCATGTAAATACTTTAGTTTAGAGTGTGTTTAATATTTTAGTATATAGTAGGTGTCATGTAAATGTGGAATTATGTAAGTGGGATGTCATGAGTTATGAAAGAGTTTATCATTTAGTATGTGCAATTATGAGTCTTTTTCCTTAGGTGGATTTGCAGATTCAATAAGAAATTTATTATGTGATATTTCTCCCATGAGAAATATGAAGTGTTATATCTTATGTGTGTTTGTAGAGATGAAAATTTTGTGTAATTGTAAAGTTAAAGAGTCTTGTGAATGTGAAGAGTCTCATATCCATGTGTATATTTTGAAGATAAAGCATTGTAATATGTTATTTACTAAGCATTGAATTGCTTAAATAGATATTTCAATAATATTTAGTGAGTTATTGTTCATTTTATGGATTGAATTGTGTGAATATTTTGTATTGATATATTGTAAGATCCATTGAGAATATTGAATTGATAACATGTCCTTTATGGTAATCACTTTTGTGCATGGATGCTCTTGCATCATACTCACCTAGTAATTAAAAATTGTTCATGAGCTCCAACTCATGAACATGAATTTATTTATTACCACATTTTCTATATTATCCTTTCCTTCCTTTGAGAAAAAAACCTCCTCTTATAGAATGCATTCAACACTTATTTTACCTTGTCCCACTCCATAGCTTCCATCCAAGTATAATAAACGTGTATTTTGTTGAATACTTTATCTTGGTACCAAAACCTTCTATTGGAGTGATTATGTCTTCCACAAATATCACAAAGATATAGGTTCCAACACCTAGTTGTAACATGTTTAGATCTTCCACACTAATTGTAATAACTCATCCTAGGACCTTCATATCCTATACTAATTTCTCTTCTCATAAATTTAGTCTCATTGCTTCTTGCTTGACCTGTATATCCAAGGCCTTCATTTTTTGGCCTTATATCTAGCATTATGGGTATTTTCACACCTTGCCCATATCTTCCCAATTCTTTTTCATTATATCCTATTCTTATCATTAACTTAGATCCAATACCTTTGGTGTACCTTTTAAATCACCCATTCACTTCATCATAACTATATCCTTCAACAATATGGTCTTTGTCATGGCCATAAATGATATGATAAGGTTAATATTTCTCTATTATATTTTTATCATTTCATTTCTCTCTTTCTCTATATAAGTGAGAATCATTGCATTGGTGTCTTCATCATCACTATAATTCGTGATCTATTCCAATCACCTCTTCCCCATGCTTATTCTCTTGATTGTTTCTACATTTTCCTCCACTTGTTTTATAACTCCTCTCAACACTACCATTTATCCCTTCAACTTTATATCATAACCCTGTAAGAATTATTTATCTATATTTAGGCACATTATATGACTATTGTCCATTTTTTCTCCTTTTTCCTTTAATGGACTTAATGTGTACCACTCGTCATCTTTATTAGTAGTGTAGGTGTTCACTCTACTATAATGCACTATATTTCTATAAAATTTCCATGGCCTTCTCAACAAGAAATGACAAGCATCCATAGGCATAACATCACATAGTATCTCATCTTTGTAAGAACCAATTTGAAATTTTACCATACATTGTTTAATTACCAAATTTTGATGTCCCTTTTGCAACCATGAGACTTTGTATGGATTTGGGTGTTCAATCCACTTCAACCTAAGATTTCTACCATATTTGTAGACACCAAATTATCCATACTCCCAATGACCACAATTACTTTACAATATTTGCCTCTTGATTTGCATATGGTTCTAAAAATACTTTTTCTTTGCACCAGTTCTTGATTATCTTTGGTTGGATTTAACAACACCTTCTCCATCATGAGAGATTATCCTTATTTTGGTTCCTCTATACTTTTCAGTGAGGTAATACTATCTTCATCTACTTATGCAATATGTTTTTTTACTTCCTTTCCTTTATCACTACCTTGTTGTACACTTGGACATTCAAATGATCAATGACCAAATTCTCCATAGCTAAAGCATTTTTTGAGGAATCCTCTACCATAACCATCTCTTCCTCTTGAGAAATATCTACTTTTTATGGTGATCTAGTTGAAATTACTTTGAGAAATACTAGATTCTATTTCTTGCATAGGCTTCCCTCTACCACTATTTAATTGTTCTCTTCCTCTAGAGAATTTTATTCTTCCTCTGGAATGGTTTTGTTGCTTTTGGGATAACTTCTCTTCTACCTTGAGTATATATTGATATACCTCTTCAATGGTTTTGATCCAAACCATATCAATTTCATCTTTTATGGACAACCTTAGTCCATTTATGTATCTTACCACTTTCTCCTCATCATCTTCAATATGACCTACTCTTATGGTCAATTTATAGAACTCTTTTGTATACTCCTTTCCTCACATCTCCTTTTGCTTGATATTTTGTAATCTTCTAAAAACTAGTATTTTATAATAAAAAAATATAGACTTCAATTTGATTATAAACTTATCCCAAATTTATATTTTATCCTTCTCTTTTTGTTTCCTCTCCATTTGGACATGATTCCACAAAATTGAGACATGTCCCTTCATTATTGTACATGTAATTTTGACTCATGTTGGATCCTCCATAGATTCATAGTCAAAGAATCTCTCCATATTTATTATCCAATCAAACTCTTCCAGGTTTAAAATTCTATTAAAATTGGGAGTATCCATCTTTGGTTTACTTCTTGTATTTGATATCACCTGAATCAACCATAGATCTAGTTCTTCTTCTTGCTCTTCATCTTGAGCTTTCATGTGACCAGATTCCTCCTCTCCACTATCACTAACCTTATCAATATGAGTGTCTCTCCTTTGGGCAATCTCAATTGCATCTAGCCTGGTGGTGATTCCTCTTAGTATTTTAGCTATATCTACTGGTTAGGGTTCTCGACCATGTAGTTTTCCTCTTTCTCATTATGCCATATTTCCTCCAATATGTATTGTAAACTCCTAATTTGACACCAAATGATGTAAATAGACAAATAGAGTCTACTAAAAAATAGTCTTCATAGGCAACCAACTATTAACTCAACCTCTTACAATGGGTGTACAATAATCATATGTACAACCAACATGTTAACATGAGTTGATGATGGCATATGATGACACCACTCAAGATGATAAAGTCTTGAGATAGTAGTGGCATAATATATCACTTCCATAAGATGGAAACTAAATATGACAAAGGCATAAAATGACAATGCCCATGGTGGTAAGATGACAACTAAAAATATGGTGCCCTCATGATGACACTCTCAAACTCTCAATATGGAAAGGTTACATGTTGAAAATATTATCTTAATGGGATTTCGATAAGACAATAATGACAAGATGACATTTATTTCAGCATAAATGATGACACTCTTTTATATGGTATGACAATACTTCCTTGGTATGATGACATTATTTAGCTCGATGGAAATACACTAGACTATTCTTCTTAAGACAACAACTTCCTAAGATAGCATATTCCTTAGGAGAATATAGGTCATTTGATATAATTACAAACCCTTGGATGATATTCTCTTCATAAGTAAATAACTTCATGAGAATCACATCCACACTCCTTAAAATAGCAAGTCAACATTCCTTCAAAAGTAAAATGCAACTCCTTCATGGTGTCAAGAAGGCCACATCTTGAGATGAAACTCTTTTTCAATGTATCCTTTAAGCTGCACCTTTCAACATACTCAATCAATAATTGATGACCGTATCCACAACTTGTAACTCCTACCCATAAGGCTCAACACAAACACAATAATTAGGCATATGCTACAATTATACTTTAACCACATAATTTCTCATAGAAAATAGAACTTGATAGAACAATATTGACATTAACTTAGCCTATTCAACATTTATATTTAAAGATTCAAAGTAGACACCAATGTCTACAAACATACATATCCAGCATACACAATGATTTATCTCTTATGTGCCTATCTACATTGTGCATGCACCCATACCTTCTCACACATAGTTCTCTCTCTTACTCTAAGATCTTATGTCTATCGACCTCTCTCTCTCCTCTTCTCTTCTCTTCCCCATGTATGTTGTTCTCTCCTAACTTCTTCTCTTATCCTATATTTATTTATGCTTGTTGGCCTCTCTTTTCCTAACAGTTTGTCTTCTTTCCTTTTTATTTTCTCTTCCTCTTTTTTTCTTGCTTTTAATTTCTCTCCTCATCCCTCCTTTCAAGAAGGGCTTTTATATACAATTATGATAGTTACAATCAAGTGTAAATTCCTTGTCGGTAATCACTTTCATGTGTGGATTCTCCCGCATCACTAAATAATGTGACTTTGGAGCTTTAAATTTGAGATTTGAAAGGAAAATGGAATATCAAGGAATTAAAAAAAATATTAGCTAAATGTAGTCCCATCCATGTCATATTTAAATTATTCCTAAGGACCCATAACATCAAAATTTACCAACTCTATATAGTAGAATGCATGAGAGCTATTAATATATGAAATGGTTTTATAAATAAACATAAAAAATAATAGTAAACTCAATATATTAGAATAACAAAAAATGTGTATAATATTTTTATAATGATGAGGATCTTTATTATCTATTTATCTTATATGTTATTTTATGTTATGATCTAGAGTGAGGACTAGTCTTAGTTATTTATAAATATGTAGACATATTAAATATTCTTTTACATTAGGTAAGACTTATCCAAGGTTGAATAACTTAACCAAGAAGATATGTAAATATTTTATGATGACCAACTGGATCATTTAAATCAATAAATAATAATACAAATATTGAATATATTAATATGTTAATCATGAAGACAAACTAATTTTGAACTACTTATTGAATGATCCAAATATTTCTTCTTAAATACGAAAAATATAGTTATTTATAGGAATAAGAGAAAGCAATATGTATTGAAATACACATACCATTAATATTGAACAACTATCAATGATAATATTACTGTCAATAATCGCTCCTTGACCTTGATATAGCTACAAAACCATAAAGGAGTCATAATATTATCAAAGAACCCTTGTACAAATAAAAATTCCTTACTACCTTAGATGTATTTTTCTACAAGAGTATACTCTTGTATTTTTCTACAAGAGTGTACTTTTGTATTTTTTTACAAGAGAGTACTCTAATGTATTTTTTATCATATTTTATCCCTTAAAATATTTAGCCTATTAAACCTTTAACATGTTATAAATAGGAGCCAAATATACATGAATATATGTATGGCTTTGTTTGAATATATCTATGGACCCAAGAATGGTCATAAGTGTTGTTCATTAAGACTTTGCAAACATTAAAATATTTGTTATTATTAGCTCTTTATTATAGAAAAATATTACTCATAATACAAATAAATATATGGTTATTCATCAAACGGTGATACCTCAACTGGTTAGACTCCTTAAGATTCAAGTATGAGACCCAGGTCGAATCTTGCCAAGTGATACATGGATAATATCCAAGTTGTTATAATACCACTATATAGTGATGATGTGATATGGGTGGGGCTTGTTTCAATCCCATATAACCAATTGAAAAAATGTATGGTCATTCAAACCTATCAAATAAATGTTAAAATCTAAGCATATGGTGAAATGTTGAGTATTTTAAGATTTCAAGCCTTCATAATTTGGAAAATACTTAGACCTTATAGATTTTATAGTACAATAATATTATAATGTAAGGCATTGATCCACTATTTATCAATAATTTTGTATGCATGTTTCTTAAATCCTATTGAGATCTTAATAGTCTTCCACATAAGGTCCTCCCCAAGCCTATATAAATACATGTAGCACAAAAATTCATAAGTACAAAAATGCTTTTGAACCATATACCATACTATATCACATATGAAATCATTCCAACCATGCCTTACAAAGATAAGTAGTATTATAAAATTATTACCCATGATGAACTAGTAGCAATTTCATGCTACTGTATTTTATTATTGCATAAATACTTCAAAATACCTAAGGCACTACCATAGGTGTCACCAAATGATAATAAAACTTTAAAATGATTAAATTATCTCATATATTCATTATCCATAAACCTCCCTTACTCATAGGACTAGCACCTCCATAATTTGTCTAAATTAACAAACCATATGAGGGTGTATAAGATATCCCTATATTTTATAGTAGATGAATCCCTATTAATAGGACACATATCTTTAGTGTAGGTATTGGGATCTATAAATAATTATTGATTAAAGAAAAATAGTATAGATCTTATCTAATATTATTATATTGTAACTATCATCTTGACTATTAACAATCTAATTTATCAAATGATATTAGTTCAACTGGTTATATTTCTCAACTTTCAAGGAGTCCTAAGTTTGAATCTTGCCAAAATGATACATGCATAATGGTCAAGCTATTGTAATACCACTATATGGTCATGATGTAATATCGGTGGGGCCCATTTCAATCCCATATAACCCATTTAAAATAAGCAATCTAATCAATTTTAAAATCCCTAGAGCATCTCTATCCAGTCCATCATAATCTATTATAAAAAAAAATAAACCTATAGACTTGACCCTTGCCTTGTCATCCCTTATCACAACCCTAATATAAATATCATGTTTAGTCTTATTGTCCTTTACACATTCCTCTTTTATCTCATAATATAAACTAAGAGAGAGGTGTTGTCATGTATATCACTTTATCATCACTATGATGGGCTATGACTAAGTTACATGATAATAAGTGCTCTCTCTCCTTTTCATAAGGCATTCTCTTGTAACCTTATCTAAAATAAAGGACATTTAGATCATTCATACCCCAAATGGAATTATCCCTTTTAATAAAAATAATAGACTCCAAATAAAAGGAGGGAGAACACATTTTGTCAAAATATATGCATATCATTTCTTAATATTAAATACAAAATGACATAGGACTAAATGCTTGACAAGAACTTAGTCGTAAATTTAGAAATTTTAGTGAAGTCAAACTTCAATAAAATTGATATGACTAAGAAGAAGAAGAGAGAAAATCTTATATGTGTAAGTTTCTAAGAACCCCCAAATGAATTTATCTTCACATATTTTGTGCAATGTATACTAATTTGAGAATGTGATAGGAACACCCAAGTTGGAATGGGATTTGATATGTGATTATTTCAATATAATAACCATGTAGAGTCATCCCCTTGCATGACCTTGAACACTTTTATCTTTGTTTTACAATGTACTATATATATTTGAGTAAATACTTCTTATACACATCCACCATGGGGATTGAACCCTTACCGGTAGACCACACTCATGGGATGTACTACATATTAACATGAGAATGTGACAAGAAAACAACCAATACTAAGTGTATCATAATTAAAGTCAAGTTAAGAAGAATTTAGAAAGAACAATAAGAAGAAGAACAAATTACATGTCAAAAATAAGAAAGGAGAAGAACCCTATTATCAAAAATAATCATTAGTATAAATTGTCCACACTATGTGCAATGGAAAAATGAAAAGAAAAGAGTGTTGACTAGAGGTTAGTTATACTATTAGGTGCTTAACAAGTTATCTACAAATGTTAATACTAGTTAGATACTTTTGAATCAATCTTTGACTAGATTAGATGTTGATTAATTGTCGTTTAAGTTCTTCTAAAATAATAATAATAATAATATCTAAAATTTAGTTTATGATTGTATAATAATTCAAGATAGCATGAGAGATTAATAAATTTAACATTTTTCCCTTACAATAAATTTATTTAAATAGCTAAGATAGATACCAAAAATCAATATTAAAGCAAGTTACTAAGTTGACCATAAGATGCTAAAATTATAAAACTTGCATCAAATCATATGCTTTAACAACCCCCGTTTTGATGCTTGATTATATATGCTAATTATATAATTAAGAGTTTTCTTAGTATTAATCAAAGTATACTAGGAGAATGAGTATAGTGGATAATATTTAGCATGTTTTTTTAGCAACAATTAATGACTTGAAAATAAGTTAATTAACCCAAGTTCAAAGAGGGTTAACTATGGATGTCATACTGCCTCTTGCATTTGAATATTTGACCAAATTTGAATACATGTCACATATTATTGAAAATGACAAATTGAGAAAAAGGTTTTAATTTTTAAAATAGTTTTAAATAGATATTTTTGCTCACTAAACATGAAAATAGAGCTTGTACAACAATTAAATACCTTGAAGCATCACGGGTTCATTTGATACAAGTCTATAGTAGTTTGTTTAATCTATTTATGTGATTTTTTCTTAGTGATTAATGATATACAAACTAATCCATCGATGGCTTCAAACAAAGATCATATTTTTTTAATAAGTTATATGGGATTGAAGCATGCCCTACTTGTATTACATCATGACCACATAGTGGTATTATAATAGTTTGGTTATTACGCAAGTATCATTTAGCAAGATTTGAACCTTGGTCACCTCCTTGAAAGTTGAGAAATCTAACTGGTTGAGATAATGCCATTTTATAAGCAAGGATCATAGTTACTCACAGACCCAAAGCTTTTTTTTTTATACCTATAAATTAAAGTACATTTCAAAGTATTATTTTGATGTCATCAACTACATAATTTTAGGATTTTATTTAGTTATATTTAATAAATACAAATCTAGTTTTTATTGTTTGATTTATAGGCTTTGAATATGGATAGAACATATACGTGGTGTTTAATATTGGAGAATGTGTCATTACCACAACCCACACCACTTGAAATATTAAACTTATTATATTTGTAGAGTAATTCATACAGGTAATGTCTATGAAATTATGGAAATGGGATAAATATTTAATAGGTGATGATCTTGCAAATGATTACCAAGCAATAAGTCAAGAGACATAATAATTTTCAACAAATATGTCACATAAAGCTATAAATCTCTTCAAGAACTTAGAGTTTTGGAAGTATACCCTAGCATAATGAACCTTATCTTTATACGTGCAAGAAAAGCATTTCTTGTCATCTATGGTCTAGGTCTATATATTTTGTTGAGGGTATTGTTCCATAGTTTGATATAGCAATTGTTCTCAAAAATAAAGACAATGGCTTTATGGAGATTCATATATGTAAGGTTTTGGATGAACCTTACATAGATTCTATGGAGTTGAATGATTTTGATCCTTATAATTAGGATGTAAGCCTTTTTGTTATAGGTAGCAATGAATCATGGTCTAAGACTATGAAAAATATCATTCATATTCACATGATGTATGGAAATGAATATGGAAAGCTTGTTTTAAACCACCCATTATAAAGTGAACATTTATATTTATGGTTAGGTGATAAAAAATAAAAATAAAATGGTAGATAAGATACTATAGCATTAATACCGGGTTTTACAGGTTGACCCAAAACCTTTTACAAAAATCAGCCCAGGGTTGTTGATAAACATGTCCTTACTAAGGATCTTATATATGTAAAATCTACATGTCGCCAAAGCCATTACATTCGGTAAGGCACATAGCCTGTTATCAAAAAGAAACTTCCCATACAAAATTTTGGGTATACCCCGAGAAAACACACTTGCATCATAATTACAAAAAAATAAACAGACATAGATCCCTTCCTTGAAATAGTGGAGAAACAAAAAGCTGCAGACACACATAACAAAGTACTAAAAAAACTCCCACAAGCTTTGTATTGACAGTTACTCTTAATAATTCTTTGGTAATTGCTTTCTTCCATATATGACATGCTTTGGGACCACAATGTCTTGGCCAATTGACTTGCCTAAGATAGATACAATTGGAGTCATTAAACGAGGGTTTTATGTGGGGGTCAATATTTGATGTGCCTCCTTTATTGAAGGATGGTTATTTCTTCAAGTTTGATAGTAAAAAATTAATTCCTCTGAATATCCTAGTCATATAAAGCCATAATCCATTTTATTTAATTACATGATATAACATGCATACCCATGTCCATTATAAGAACATGCTTAGGATGTTTGTGAAGGATTTTTTGAAGGTTTTATATCCTATAGAATGTTTTGGTGGATGTTGAAACTAGATCAACATTTTATTGGGTTAGAGTTTTTGTAAATGTAAATGACATTATTTGTAAAGGACATTATACTTCTATGAGTATCAATTTTCATCCACATTAGTTATTTTACATGCAACAAGGTCTAATATATTTAAATATAATTGATAGTGTATGTTTTTTCTACTCCATCATTTGTGTTTATCATATTTTAATTTTATTTTTTTGCTTGATAATAAGGGGTTGTACTCGGGTCCCCTACCCTTGACAAATTACATCTCTCTTATTTAGAGCTTGATATTTTACAAATAGATACACTTCTCATCTCAATTGAGATGCTATATCTAGAAACCTACATCATTTTACATAAAATGTCTAAATTCTTGATTTTCATTTTTTGAATCTTTTCAAAATTTTGTGTGAATACAATTACTCCTAAATTTAGCATCTTTCTTGATATTTTCCTATAATAGCCTTCACAATGCCAAAACTTCACCTCTACTATCTATGCCTTGCATCTTAATAGAGTAATATTTCCAAAACATCACACTATCATAGTTCACTTTACCAAATCTGAATTTCTAGTTTCCTTCCTCGCTGAAGTCATAGTCCTTCATTGCTCTTCCCATCGTTCAAACCCTAGTTGGAAAATATTTGCAATTTCATTTTTTGTGACTTGAAAAATCGTCACTACCCTTGTTTCGAATGGTTGACTTCACAGGGTTGTATCTCCCTCAATATTGCTTAGATTTTTGCATATGACCACTTATTTTAAATTTATTCAAATTTTGCACAAGTTGGTCCAAGAATTAGTTCTATCAAATAATTATTTGTGAAGATATAGCTCCTAAAATATGAGATGTTTTTCAAGAAAAAACCCTAATCCTTCGCACTTTACAATTTTATTTTTTATGACTTGAAAATTTTTCACTACCCTTGTTCCAAATGGTTGGCTTTATAGGGTTGTATCTCCATCAATATTACTTGGACTTTTGCATATGACCACTCATATTAAATCTTTTTAAATTTTGCACAAGTTGGTCTAAGAATCCACTGAATTGGATAACTCTTCACGAAGATATGGCTCCTAAAAGATGAGATATTTTTCAGGAAAAATCTTAATCCTTCACACTTTGCAATTTTATTTTTCTCATTGTAAGTAGCCTTCCATGCTCCTTCAGCCTTCCCAACCTTCCACTCAGCATCCCAACCTTTTGTTGCAGCTCCTTCAGTCGACCTAGCCTTCCATGCTCCTTCAACCTTATCAACCTTTCACGTTTCTTCAACCATCCCAGCCTTCCACCCAACATACCAGTATTTCATTGTAGCTCCTTCAGCAAATCTAGCCTTCTACGCTTCTTCATCCAACCATCCATGCTACTTTAGCCTTGAAACTCTAAATATAAACTCATCGTTTAGCCTTCCATGCTCCTTCAGCCTCCATCCCTCCATGCTCCTTCAACATCTAGCCTTCCATGCTCCTTTAACCTACAGCCTTCCATGCTCCTTCAACCTCTAGCCTTCCATTCTCCTTCAGCCTCCAACCTTACATGCTCCTTCAACCTCTAGCCTTACATGCTCATTCAGCCTCCAACCTTCCACGCTCCTTCAACCTATGGATTTTTTTATCGTTAAAGCACCAGACCATTTGCCAAGCCCCTTAGTGGGCAACCCCTAGGGGCTTCCTCCCATATTTTAATTTTATATGATATCTATTTTCTATATTATAATTCATGTCCTTTGTTATAAGTGTTGCTTTTCTTTATGGAGAGACCAATTCTTAAGATAAGACCATATATATCAATATGATGAATCACTTTTTGTTATTTGATCGTCAAATATGGTGTAAATAATCAAATTTCTAGATTTTTATAATAGAAGACACTAACAAAGTAGTCAATGTGAGGTTATAGTTAGCATATAAGCACTTTTTAACAATATAACCAAATTAAACGCTCATACAAATTATATGCATAAGTATTCGTGCAAATGGATAAACTCACTGTATTTCTCAGATTACACACTTAGTATTAAATTACTAATGAAGTACAAAAATTTCATTACATAAGTCTCATATTATTCCTCTACATATAGTATTTGCAAAGACTCTTGATATTTCATCTTCAACAAACTATTCATCTCCTCAAACATCCAGGAGATATGACTCTTCATATTTCTTATAAGAGAAATATATTTTATTGACTCCTAATAATGACAAACCTCTAATGATTACTAAATGATAAAATTTAACTAACTAATATTTACAAGACTCTTTTTACACCACATATTTACAAGATATTTACAAGTATTTACAAGACTATTACAATGTACTTGTAAGATACCAAATAATGTAATAGACTCTAACACCCCCTATATTACATTATTTGGTAAACTTTCAATCTCTATTTTTTGTCTTGTCCTATCTTTCTGATTCTGACTTTAACTTTACTTTTGATTTAGGTAGATAAAGTGGTCTTCTTGTGCAGAGATAGTTACAAAATAATTCAAACTTATTTTGACCCAAGTGCTTTTGTAAACACATATACAAGTTGATCTTCAATAGGTACATATTTTAGTTGAATATGGTCTTGAACATGATCTCGGATAAAGTGACATTGTGTTTTAATATATTTAGTTTTGTCATGAAATACTAGAATTTTAACTAGTTTTAGAACTCCTTGATTATCGTAATTTAATATTGTAAAATTTCATTTTATCTCCATATCTAATAAAATGTACTGTAACCATAGTGCTACACATATAGCATCTCTTGCAACTCTATATTCTACTTTTGTGGAGGAGAGTGCCACTTCATGTTGTTTTTTACTATGCCATGAAGTAGATCTTGACCCAATATGAAATACATAGCCTGATGTTGATTTTTTGTTGTCTATTGAATTAGTGTAATTTGAGTCTAAATTCCTTTGTAATAGAAATTATAGTTTTTCTTATACTCTAGACCATATCTATGTAGTGTTGCTGACATAATGTAGTATCCTTTTTGTAGCTTTCAAGTGGCTTTCTTTAGGATATTGCATAAATCTAGAGAGATAATTTATAGCAAAGACAATATATGGTATAGTCCATATTAAGTATAGAAGACTTCCAATTAGTTGATGATACAAGGTAGTAGATACTTGAGGTGATTCATCATATCTTGATAATTGTAGTCCTTGTTCCATGGGTGTTTCTTTAGGTTTGCAATTTTTCATTCTATATTTTTCAAGTAATGTTCTTGCATATTTAGTTTGAGTGAGTGTGATATGATTTTTCTTTTGCCAAACTTCTAAACCAAGATAATAGTGTAGAAGTCCCAAGTCTATCATTTCAAATTCCTTTGTTAAATCATTTTTCACATTTTCTATCAATTTTTCTGAACTTCCTATTATTACTAGATCATCAATATATACTACAAGAACAACTATATCATATCCAATTTTCTTAAAATAAATATTTGAATTAGAGGCACTTCTTTTAAAACCATATCATAGAATATGGTCATTGATTTTGATATACCATGCTCTAGGGGCTTGTTTCAAACCATATATTGATTTTTCTAATTTACAAACCTTTTGTTCCTATCCCTTAGTAACAAATCCTTTTGGTTGAATCATGTATACTTCTTCAATATCATCATTAGGAAATGCACTTTTAACATCCATTTGATGTATTTTCCACCCAAATTGAGGTGCTAGAACATAAATTGTATAAATGATAGTCATTTTTGTTGTGGGTGTAAACGTTTCTTTATAATCAATCCCTTATATTTGAGAAAAAAAATTACAACCAATCATGCTTTATATTTGTCAATAGAGCCATTTGCTTTATATTTAGTTTTGTAAACCAATTCATATCCTATGGTTTTCATGCCTTTGGGTAGATCAACTAAATCCCATGTTTTGTTCATTAATGTTGTGTATTATGTGTTGCATAATTTTGTTATTATTAAACATAAATAATTAACCAATATGCAGAAATATCAAATCATTCATCCACAATAACAATCCACAAATGAGAGAGAGATAGATAATACCCTTAAGGTAGGGAAACACCAATAATACTCCTTAAGGAAGGAATCGCTCCACAAGTTCTCCCAAGATGAGAGGCCACTTAAGTAGGGCAAAGTACCATAAGCCACTTCGTCGACATGACGATTACATAATATTATTCTCCAATGATATGAATCATTACAATGACAAATATCTCTTCTTTATATATCCATCTTCTTATTCTACTTTGGGGAGCCTACTACTAATATAATATTATATTATAATATAATATAATATTATAATATAATCAACCTTGGGTTATGTGTGGCCCATGCCAACCCTTATACAATATAATAATATATTCCCAAATATCTATTCCTAGGTACCCTACCATGCCACCCTCCTTACAAATGTTTCATCCTCAAAACATATGAAGAAACATGATAATATGATTTGCTAAGCAATGTTAGCAACTGGTACCAATCTCGATCATCCATCCATCCAAGAGAAACACATTGATGCTGGTATGCCATTTTGTTACTTGAGTATCCAAATATGCTTTGTTGGCTCCACGCTTCTGATGTTGTATTTTGATAACTTGAATGATGGTTCCACTTTTTCCTTGATGTTGATGATCCACCCTAAAAAATAGGATCACTATGCTTTCACTGCCAAACACTACCATAGTTGGTGCTCTTCTTATTCCATGTAGAACCATAATATTGTTGCCTTGAACCATACTTCCAATATTGTTGATGCTCATGGTGGTGTGGATGGCGATATGGTGCAACCTTAACTTGATGTTCTACCTTCTTTGACTTCTCAACATTTGGCTCCATTGTTTTAAATTCTTCTACACATTGTCCTTTCATGTCTTCTTTGTTTGGTGTGTCCTTGTGCTCTTCTATCAAAGCTTCCTTGGACTTTGTTACTGTTATTTCCATGGACTCCGTTGCTGCTACTTATTCCATGGACTTTGTTGCTGCTACTGCCTTATTGGATTTTGTTTTAGGTTTTTCAAATTGTTTCTCTACAACCACTTCTTGATTTTTCTTGGATCTTTGCTCTTTAAACTAAGAAATATCCTACAATGTTATCTTCTTTTTCTTGTACCATAACTTCATAAACTTCTTTTGCACATTGATGTTAACAGTACCCAAAGAATCTAACCAAGGATAACCAAGAACAATATCCTCATCATCCATATCAATAGCATAGAAATTTGAATGTAAAACATATTTATCCATGGTGATATTCAAATATTCAAAATTCTGAACATTATCACCCTCTAGCTGTATGTCCTTAATTTTTGTTGCTTGAACTTGCAACTTCTTAGCCAAGGAAATATTAATAAAATTATATTTTCTACTAGGGTCAATGGAAATAATAACCTATTCTTTTTTAATGCTTCCATGAACCTACAAAATAGACTTTTTAGATTCAAATGAATTCCTTTGTCCATTTCTGAATTTATCTTCTACCAAAGGTATGGTTTCCTCTGTCTGCATACTGACATATTTTTTATCTTCTACCACTCTTTTTATTTTCTTTTGTTCTTTTTGAAGCATATTTATTTCTTCTTCATATCCCTTGATGGTGACCTTCAAACTAGCTATCTTTTTATATGGGTCCCATCTACTCAAGAATTCATGCTCCATTGTTTCCCAAGTTAGTTCATCTTGATGGACGCGAGGAATTCTAGAATACCAAATCATAGCTTCTCCTCTAAGATAATAAGAAAGCCAAATTTTCCAAATAGGATTCTGATAATGCCAGGATTTAAAATTTTTCCACCACTCTCTAGCATCAATATCATCTTCTCCAGAAAAACCTTGGAGTGCCATTGTTCATGCCCTAATGCAAACTAGGGTTTTATGGAAATAAATAACTTCCCACTGATTTGAAGCTAAAAATCCACATAGACAACTAGATCTGCAATTTTTCTTCCAAACAAAATAAAGTGCAATTGATTTTCTTACCCGAACTAAACAAATTTCATATTTTTGAAAAATTCGTGACTTGAAAATTCGTCACTACCCTTGTTCCATATGGCTGACTTAAGAAGGTTGTATCTCCCTCAATACTACTTAGATTCCTTCATATGACCACTCTTTTTAAAGCTCTTCAAATTCTGCACAATCTGATCCAAGAATCACCTGAATCGGATAAACTTGCGCAGAGATATGACTCTTGAAAGATGAGACGTTTTTCCAAAAAAAAATTGCCCTAATTTTGCAATTTCACAAAAATCCCCACTTTGCCAAAATCGTTGCTCTAATACCACTTATTGCATGATTTTATTATTATTAAACATAAATCATTCACCAATATGCAGAAATATCAAATCATTTATCCACAATAACAATCCACAAATGAGAGAGATAGATAATACCCTTAAGGTAGGGAAATGCCAATAATACTCCTTAAGTAAGGAATCACTCCACAAGTTCTCCCAAGATGAGAGGCCACTTAAGGAGGGCAAAGTCCCATAATCCACTTCGTGGGCATGACGATTACATAAGATTATTCTCCAATGATATGAATCATTACAATGACAAATATCTCTTCTTTATATATCCATCTTCTTATTCTACTTTGGGGAGCCTACTACTAGTATTATATTATATTATAATATAATATAATATTATAATACAATCAACCTTGGGTTATGTGTGGCCCATGCCAACCCTTATACAATATAATAATATATCCCCAAATATCTATTCCTAGGTACCCTACCAATTGGTATCCTATGGTTTTCTTGCCTTTGGGTAGATCAACTAAATCCCATGTTTTGTTCATTAATGTTGTGTATTATGATTCCATTATTGCTTTCATTGAGGTTGATTCATTACTTCTTGTTGTGATATTGGTTCTTTATTTTCCATTACTAAAATCATTAGTCCCATATTTGCTTCTCCTCTTGTCATATTACAATTTTGAGGTCTTGTAGTGGTAAGATCAAGTAGTATTTCTAGTTTTGAGTCTTTAAAAGTGTTTATATACCATTTTACCTCATTTTTTTGTTGATATGATGTAAATGTTTACTCTTAAATAGGTTTATTTGTTTTTTCTAATTCTTCTTTAAAATATCTTTAACAAATCTCTATATTTGATGCAATATCTAGAATGGGAACTATAGTGTCCTTTGAATGCTCAATATCTTCATTGTATCCTTCATCAAATACATCTCTACTTACTTAAACAAATGTGATTAGATCAATTATTCTATAGCCTTTTGAAGCATCATCATATACAAGTAATATGCCACATAACATTTTTGTATCTAATTGTGTTTCTTTTTATTTTGAGAAACGCATGTGTGCTTTACATCCAAAATTTCTTAGGTGTGCTATTGATGGCTTATATCTTGTCCAATATTCTTCAAGAGTAATGTTTTTTAGAATTCTTGTGGGAGACCCATTTTAGATGTATATTGTAGAATCCACAACCTCTGCCCAATACTAATGCTCAAGATTTGAGTTTTTAAACATACAACGAGCCATTTTCATAATAGAATGATTTATTCTTTTGATAATACCATTTTGTTGTGGTGCATAGGCCATAGTAAAAGTTGTCTTTTATATCATTTTGTATTAGAAATGTTTCAAATTCTTTAGGCAAATATTATCCACCTCTATCTGAGCATAGATTTTGAATTGATCGTTCAGTTTTTGTTTCTACAAGTTGTTTGAATTATTTGAAGTATATAAAGGCTTTGATTTAAATTTCAAGAAGTATAACCACATTAATCATCAATAAATAGCTAAAAATATTTTTTTCCTCCAAGACTAGTTGACATTGGTCCACATAGGTCTATATGTATCACTTCTAATGGTTCTTTGGCTCTATGTATACTTAGTTTGAATGGTACTCTATGTTGTTTTTGGATAGACATTCTGGACAAATTATAGTTTTCCATGTTAAACTAGGTAACCCTATTACCATTTGATATTTGCTTAACTCATTTTATGATGAAGCACTTTTATACCCAAATCTCTTATGCCAAATATTTCTTGCTTTTGATGGTTTTACGAATAGTGATGAAGTATTAAGAGCAAATAGATCGTTTATGAAGGATCTAGTAGTTGTAAATTTTCTTTGTTTGGTAATTATGCATTTCTTTTTTTTATCAACAATTTTTAATTTCAACCATTATGTTTTGGTCTAACATCTAAGATACTAACAATAGAATAGTATCTAGCCCTGGTACATACAATATATTCTTAATTGTGTATTTTCTATTAGGTAGATTGATTGGCATGTCTCATATTCCTTTGATCTCATATGCTTTGTTATCTACAATTGTAACTAGTTTTTCATTTCTTTCTTAGAGAACATTACACCAATGTTTATTTCAAATCATATGTTTACCTTTCCCTAAATCAATATACCAGTAATTTTCTTCTAACTTTCTTATCCCATGTGTCATTTCAAATTTTTGTTTCCCATTTTTTTGTTCAACCAATGTGATTTGACCCATTTGACGATGCTCTTCTTTGTGATAAAATTTTCTATATTTTTTAGGTCTTTAATAAAATTCGATTCTTCAAGCAAGTGAGATATTGTAGGAGGAGGTTTTCATGATGACATACTTGTTATTTTTCAATCCTTGCAAATGTGGACTCAATTTTCTTAATTTATTTTAAGTCAAATCTTCAAGTAGAAAGCCTTTTAACTCCCTAATTAATTTTCTAAATATTTATTTTGTTTAAAAAATTCCTTCAAATATTCTTCTTTATTTTTCTTTCTCTTTGGACAAATTTCTTTTAATGTTTTCCTCCTTTTAGTTTTCTTCTTTTCACTTTCTTCACTTTAAATTTTCTTTTCAAATATTTATTTACCTTTTTCCTTCCTTTTAAATTTCTTCTTTTTCACTTTAATTTTCTTTCAAATTGTTTTTCAAATATTTTAATTATCTTCTTCTTATTCACTTCTAACTTATTCTTTCCAATAAATTTTCTTTCTCAATTCTTCTTTAATTAATTTTCCTTTTTGAATGATAATTTCCTCCAATTTGATTTTGCAAACCTGCTTACTCTTATAATCAACCCTTCTCCCTTTTATCTTTAATTTTTCCAAATTTCAACTTTAATCTCCCCTTTCCTAATATCAAACTCCAATTTAATCTTCCTTTAACCTTTTTTTGGATACTAGAGGAATCAGTAACTCGTTACATGTTTCATCGCCTCTTTGTGGGTTCAAATATTGCTCCTTGTTGCCACTATAACCTCCAATTACGCCAGGTGAACTTTTTAATATAATCAACAGTGCTAGTGCAACACATCCTCTAGCACTACGAGATCCTAAGATTTGAATCAGGGTTACACATGCCAAATGAGGCACTTTACCAGCTTTTTGTGGCTGTCACACAACGTACCCCAAAATTTGGGGACCCATCTTTTCTGTTGTTATTTTGGAGGATTTTGTTTTCCATGTTCTTTGTTTTCCTCCTATGCTCCTTTGACTATTGGAGTGTTGATTGTTGGCTTGTGTGATTTCTATACGTTGATCTTTCATTTTGAGGTTGATGTTGATGTTGGGTGTTATCCAATTCACTTTAGCAAGTTGCATTTGATTAAATCAATAAAAAATATAAAAATATAAAATATAAATTTATATATAATAATAATAATAAAAGTTGACTTCGATGTTCTTAATTCATTAAGAAAGAAATAAAAATGAATTAAACAAAAACAACTTTAAAAATAAATAATATATATAGGAAAAAGCTATTGTCACTTCATGTAGTTGATGCGACACGTTGCATAGTTCATATGGCATAATCACATATATTCATTTTATTTTATTTTATTAATATTTTTATATATTATGTGATTAGACTATACCATGCCATGTCTATTAATCACTTCGTTTGTGTTCAGGTTATAAGAGAAGAGTATGGCAGGCAGCGTCGTGTGTACCGGTGAAATCGAAGACGTGGTTAGATGCGGTCGATTGGGGTAGTGGACCCCACGCTGAGGAGTACACCCATGAATTGGGATGAACATGTGGATCCCAACAGGGATGACATAGATGCATTGGACAACTCAGACCGACTGGTCGATATGGACGTCAAGGAGGAGAGTCAGTGTGGGAGCATGTAAATTCGTAGATGCATCTGAGAGGGGTGAATGGTATAGATGGCAAAATCTGGTAGATGTGGACACAATCTGGATAGCGTAATGTAGATGATCATAATGCTCTTGGGGAGCGATGGAGGCAAGTCTCGACGCTTCGTCAGGCGACGTTCTTACCGGAGCAACATAGATGCCCTGATTTTGACATGCGGATGTGAACAACATCTAGACAGCTTGATGACATAGTGGGACCCACAAGGATTCATGAGTGAAGAGAATCCTGTCAAAGTATCGTGGACATCGGTACCTGAGATAGCAGTTTGACGAGTCCTATCCGACAAATTGTGCAGCAATGTGAAGAAAAATCATATTCGGAATAAGTGAGAAACTATAATCCTTTCTCTTATGTTGAAGTAAATGTCGACAGTGCAAATATAATTTACTCATGCATGTGATGGGCTACTATAATAGATATTGGTAAAATGTTACCAAAAGAAGTGAAAGAATATTGTGGGAATGCATTATGAAAGAACTATTATGAAAAAGTCGTCGAACATCATATGATGAAAAGGGAGAAGCGAAAGGATGGTTACTTATGAAGCCTGAGAAGCCTGTTCAAATGAAGGTGAATAAAACAAGGGAACAAAATTAATAGTCCTTGTAACAATGATATGATATTATAAGTTGTAATGTTTAAATATCCACATGTCAAGATGGACAAGAGCATTGTCGATAAATTCTTAAAGCAAATGAAAATAATTAAATGGTAATTGCAAAAAGAAAAAAGTAATAAAAGTGAAAAGCCCATTCGGGCTAACACATTAGTGTTACCAAATATCAAAGAAAAGCGTTACAACACATGCGACGAAGGAGTGAGAAACAAAAGCTTGGGAAGGAATGTTTCAAAGCCAAACCAGAGAGAAGAGAAAATGAAGAGTTTTATGAAATGTTAAAAACATCATGCAAAGACTAAATTTGGAGCTCGAATTTTTACACGTCAAGGGCTGGAACTTTTTGGAGGGCAGATGCTGGATTTTTTTTAACATATCACTGGATTGTTTTTCACTACATGAGGTCAATTTAGGGTATATTTTTCTACACTTTATGAGTGATGTTGAAGACTTTTTTTTTTTTTGCAATATAATGGAGATATTTCAAGTTTTAATGCATGTTTATGATTAACTTTGTCTTATTTTTGGTATATTGCATCATTTTCTTAGAAGATTGCACCACGTTAGCTGTTTGATTGCATGAATTCGGGTCACACTAATGTTGGTTTTTGTGCAGAATACTAATGCTTGCAGGGTCTATGGAGAATTTTTGGGTTGCAGCATTTTTGTTATTTCATTTTTTTATTTTATTTTTCTAACCCTTCATTTTTGTAGATTTTTTTAAAACTTCGGCGATTATCGAAAAAAATTAAAACTCCAAAAATAAATGCATGGGTGTAAATAATGAACTTCACTTTCATTTGAAGCAAGTTCAATCTCATTTCGAAGCCATTTTGAATTTATAAAAATTATTTAAAATTGTTGTTTTATGGAGATTTTTATAATTTCGGAATTTTACATTATTTCATATTTTGAAGGCAAATCGATTTTTAAGTTTTGCATTTTTATTTGCAAGCAATAAATTATCTTGCCTTTATGAAAATTCCAATTTCATTAAAGGGGAGTAATTTATATGGCATTCCGTAGGCCACCGTTTTTGGAGCAATAAATTCACCTCTCTTTATGAAAATTTTGATTTCATTAAAGAAAGGTAATTTATACATTATATCAAAGGCTATTGTTGTTGAAGCAGTAAATTATTTCTTCTTTATGAAATTATGATTTCATTAAAGAGAGATAATTTATAATAACATTTTAAGGCCATTATTTTAAAGTAATAAATTTCCGTCTCTTTATAAAAAATAATTTCATCAAAGAGAGGTAATTTATTTATTATATCAAAGGTTATCTTTATCTTTACGATAGAAGCAACATTGAATGAATACAATTACCATTTTAAATTCATATCTAAGGATATATTTTAGTCTTCTTTTTTATGGTCCAAGTAGGGTTTAATAATGCAAGATAAAACTTGTCTAAAATCGACTTAATTAAAGGAAGATAAAATTTATCTAAAATTCTTCAATATAAAAGGAACTAAGGCTTTACATCGTGGTCATATGAGGGCCAATCACATTTTTGTTTTCTTTTAAGTTTCATGAACAATCATTAGTATAGCATGATAAAATAAACCAACACAGGCCCCTTGTTAACAGTTACTTGCAAATCACTAAGGTATTCCTAGCACTTATTTGATACATCTTTATAAGCACTCAAGCACACATAAGTAAAAGGAACCTTGGAGAAGTTGTTTTTGTTTTTAACTTCTTTGCAAGAGAGGGTTTTGTGATCAAAATCCTAAGAGAAGTGTGGTTGTGCAATTGGAAAAAATTAACACTCAACACAACTGATCAAACCCTCGGATCTCTCTTCCTTTAACCTTTGATATTATAAAAAAATAAATAAATAATTTAAATACCTTTTATTTGAACTTATGTCACTCTTATTGCCTATGCATGGGTGTTTCCCTGCTGGCTACTATAACAACTCTTTTACTCAGAGATTTGATGTTATTCCTTTCTTCCTCACAATGTTTCCAACATCTACAAATTCTAGATTTGGTTAACATTTTTAACATCTCCTAATTGCTAGCTTATTAACACCTACAAATCTAGCTTGGTTCGATTAACACAATTAAGCTCCAAGGATTTTCAAATGGTCATTACTTATTTCCAAGCACACTCTAGCTCACCAGACCATTGTTTCATTCTCCAACTTACCAAAGTCTTATGTCTGCTTATTTCCCCTTCTAAAAAGACATGCTTTAACCTTTCAACATATAAAATCTCCCTCTAATACTCTTTTATCTAACCTTCAAATTGCATGCAATTATTCCTTCCCATCGTTAGTGCTTTCTCCACTATTTAGTATTGTTTCTCTTGTCTCGCGTGTTCCTTTCTCTATCTATCCATATCCTTCAACACTTGTCAACTTTAACTTCTACTCTTAATCTCTTCTCCAATACTCTTCTATACTTCAGCAAAAAAATCTCCAACTTCTTGAACACCATCACAAATTCAACTAATATGGCTTATATTTCTCTCAATTCATGGGTGCACTTTTCAACCTAGTTTCTCTCAACCTTGCCTCTTCTCAATGTGAGCTTCTTCAAACACTCTCTCTTTCACAAGATGCTTAACATGGCTTTGATACCACTATTAGCATATAAGCACTTTTTAACAATATAACCAGATTAAACTCTTGGACATATTATATGCATAAGTATTCACACAAATGGATAAACTCATTGCATTTCTTGGATTACATAATTAGTATTCTAGTACTATTAAAGTACTAAAATTTCATTACATAGGTCTCATATGATTCCTCTACATATAGTCTTTACAAAGACTCTTGAAATTTCATCTTCAATAAACTATTCATCTCCTCAAATATCCAAGAGATATGAGTCTTCATATTTCTCATAAGAGAAGTATATTTTATTGAATCCTAATAATGTCAAACCTCTAATGATTACTAAGTGAAAAAATCTAACTCATATTTACAAGACTCTTTTCACACCACATATTTAAAAAATATTTACAAGTATTTGCAAGACTTGCAATGTACTTGAAAGATACCAAGTAATGTAATAGACTTAAGCAGTTATCTACATCCACAAATGATGTAATTTGAAGGAGGGGGGTAAGTGAATAATTGCCTCCTTTAGCAACTAGTTTTGAATGGTGATCGATTGAATAATGATTTGAATGGTCTTGGTGTAGTGTTTGAATGATGATCACTTGAATGACAATTGCACCTGAATGATAATGTTCCTCCGCTTGAATGGCATTTCATCCAAATGGCAATGTTCCTCCACTTGAATGGTGATTTGACCCTTAGCTTGAATGACATCAACAATATTCACTTGTATAACTCTTAGGTCTTTGCTTAAATGGTGTTATAACTATCATTTGAATGATGCTCTTATATTTATAAGAGCAGTAATCACTTGTTCATTATTTAATTAACTTCTTGCTTGTTGATATTCTTGTCTTGTTAGATTGACACTCCTACTCAAACGGAAAGGATTTTTCTACTTGAAAAATGCCCATATTCTCATTTGAACATTGCCCCCATTGAAAAACATGCATGCCCTCACTTGAATAGTACTATAGTTCTTACTTGAACTATACTATATTCTTTTCTTTGAACAACACTATGGTATTAACTTGAACAATTTTTTTTTTTAAATTCCTCTACACACTACAATGATACCCCTTCTTAGGCTACAATCATACTTTATCTTATCTAACAATCCTATAATCCTACACATGTCAATCGATTTATTATACAATATACAAGTCTAATAACACAATGCATTCACCATCTACCATATGCATAGAAAATAGATTGGAAGTTGAATATGATTTTATATTGTGTTTGTAACTATTTTCTATATACTATAATTTACTACTTTTATTCCAAGCTCATACAATCATCCCTACACTCAAATATCTCCATGTAGGTCTTCTCTATGTCTCTCCTCACATATCATCCTCTCCAAAGGGCTCTAGCTTCAGCTATGTGATTTTATTGTTCACCCAGGCCCTCGGTGAAGGCAAAGATAGAATTTCCTTTGTAATCCCTAAGAATCCCTCCTGCACCTGCTCAACCTAGGTTGCCTTTAGCTACCCCATCAAAATTTAGTTTTACCCATCCTTGTGGTGGAGGAATCCACTTGATATTGCTCCTTGAGATTTGGGAAGAATTGGAGTTGGGATTCTCTAGAGAAATGTGCAAATACTGAAGTAAGGAGGCTTCAAACCTAGGGATTGGATGAGGATAATTTGGGATCATGAGCACATTTTCCTTAGCATAGAAGATGATTCTATTGGTAGTGGATGCAATATCCTTAGTAGAACTGGAAAAAACTCTTCTATTCCTTTTGAGCCAGATTTGCCATAGGAAATGGTGAAGACAAAATTTCCAAATCACCCAGAGACAAGGATTGTGGAAAGGATCAGGCCATTGGGAAAACAAATCTACAATTGAAGGAGGTTTGGCCCAACTGATCTGGAACCTTTGGAAAAGGTTGTTAAGGATGGAACAGGAATAAGGACAGGTTAGGAAAATATGGTGAGTTGATTCCCAATCAACAAGACATAGAAAACACCTATTGGGAAGTGGGATTCCATGCTTGATGAGATTTTCAATAGTAAGGATTCTATTTTGAATGGCCAACCAAGAAAAAAGGAAACTTTTGGAGTTAGGTGTTTGATCCATACTAATTTGAAAGGAATTTGAATTTCCTCAGGAGATAGGAGGAGTTGATATGCCAATTTAATAATGAATTCTCCAATGTCTGAGGGTTCCCAAATAGGGTGATCTCTAGCATTCCTTGAAGGTAAAACATAAGAAGAAAGTAAGGCCTCCAAAGAGTTGATTTCCACTAATAAATTGGGGCATTGTATCCTTTTCCATGTGTGTGAATTGTTGGATATAGTTAAAAATTCAGCTACTCTGTGGCCAAATAATGGATCAGTAAAATCCTTTATAGCTTTGAAAGCAGGAATTTCTATAAGTGGTTGGTTTCCTATCCATTTATCTTCCCAAAAATTTATGATCTTTCCATCCCCAACTTGCCATATGAGGCCTTTTCTCAAGATTTGTTTTGTTAAGATGATAGATTTCCAAAAGGTTGACCCAGAAGAAGGGGCCAAATCACATAAAAAATTTGATCCCTACAAATATTTCCTTTTTGCTAGAGTGACCCATTCAACCTATTCTTTAGACACTAATCTCCAAGCTTGTTTTGCAAGCAAAACAATATTTAAATGGTTAATTCTTCTTAGGCCAATTCCTCCTTGGTCTTTTGGTCTGCACACTTTGTCCCAAGCAACAAGATGAAATCGGTTTTTATTCTCAGCCCCAGTCCATAAGAACTATTTTTGGATTTGTTCAATTTTATTAAAAACCTTATTTGGAGCCTTGAAGACCAATAAGAAATAGATAGGAATACTTTGAAGACATGCCATGGTGAGAGTCACTTTTCCTGCCTGGGATAGAAGGTTGCCTTTCCATCCTATGAGTTTTTTTTGGATTCTTTCGATGACCTTGTTCCACATCTCTTCAGTAGCATTTCTAGTGAATAAGGGAAGCCCTAAATAGGTAGCTGGTAAGGTGGATATTGCACACTCCAGAATATTTGTAATTTTGATTTATCACCTATGTGGAGTGTTGAGAAAGTATAATTTGCTCTTCTGGAAATTCACTTTTTGTCCTACTGCTTCTTCATAAAGGAGGAGGATATGCTTGATGACTTTGGCTTCAATGATAGAAGCATAGGTGGATAGAAGAGTATCATCAACAAATTGTTGATGGGTGATAGGATTAGTTTGAGAAGTGACCTTAATCCCTAAGATGAGACCTGAGCTTCTGGTTGCATGAATAGATCTTCCCAATGCCTCTGCAGCAATAATGAAGAGAAGGGGGATAAAGGATCCCCCTATCTTAGGCCTCTACCACTTTGAAAGTATCCAGTAGGTGATCCATTGATTAGGACTGAGAACCAGGCTAAGGAAATGCATCCTTTAATTAGCTTAACCCAATCATGATGGAATCCAAATTTGATTAGAACTGCAAGTAGAAAATCCCAGTTCATTCTGTCATATGCTTTATTCATGTCAAGCTTTAGAAGAAAGGTAGCCTTCTTAGT
The DNA here is from genome assembly GCA_028583015.1 of Wollemia nobilis. NCBI lineage: Eukaryota > Viridiplantae > Streptophyta > Pinopsida > Araucariales > Araucariaceae > Wollemia > Wollemia nobilis. The sequence continues at coordinate 1,440,704 of JAQPPZ010005362.1, read as the reverse complement.
TTGTGAAGTGGAATGCAGGGCTTCATGGATAGTAATGATCCCATCAAGTATAGATCTTCCTTGAACCGAGCTCCCTTGGCAGTGGTCAATTATCAGAGGAAGGATATCTCTCATCCTGTTGGCCAATGATTTGGTAAGAATTTTGTAAATGACATTGCAAAGGCTCACTGGTCTGAAATCATTAAATGATTTAGCATCTTGACTTTTAGGAATCAGAGCTATGAATGTGGAATTAAAATTATGAGGTATATCCTTGGATGACTGGAATTCTCTAATAGCAACACACACATCAGGACCGATGAAATCCCAAAAATCTTGGAAAAATCTTGGGGAAACCCATCAGGGCCAGGAGCCTTGTCAGGTTTCATGGAGAAGAGGGCCTGTTTGATTTCTTCATCTGAGAGAACTGTAGTTAACTTGGAGTTGATGTCCTCTAAAATGGAATGGGGAATGTGCTGAAGTAAAGATTCTTTGGCAAAGTCAGAGGTGGAGTTTGAGTTTTCAAGCAACTGCATAAAATGAGAGACTGCTTCAGACCTAATTTCCTTGATGTTCATAGTAACATTCCCATCATTCTTGAGCAATTCCTTGATTCTATTTTTGCTCCTATTTCTTAGAGTAGAAATGTGAAAAAATTTAGTATTGGAGTCTCCTTCCTTGAGCCAAATTGCTCGAGATTTCTGTCTCCAAAAAGTCTCCTCACAGGCAAGAACATTGTGATATTCTGACAAAAGGATCTTTTCTTCAGATCTCAACGCATCATCATCACTTTGTCCATTCAGAATATTGTTCTCAATTATTTCCAGACGGTTCTTGATTGCCTGCTTATTCTCAAAAAGGTTTCCAAAAATGTCCCTGTTCCAAATCTTGAGATTTTCTTTAACCAATTTCAACTTTTGTCCCAATCTGAAAGAAGGTGATCCATGGAAATTTGATTGCCACCATTGAATGATTCTATATCTGAGATCTGGATGGTGGGTCCACATGGCTTCAAACCTGAAGGGGGTTCTGAAGGTCTATGGGTTGCTTATTTCCAAAAGAAGTGGACTATGATCATAACCAATTTTGAGCAATGATTGAAGACTGGCATCCCCCCACTTCAAAGTAGCCTCCTGAGAAAAAAAAAATCTATCAAGTTTGACCTGAATTAATTGGCTACCACTTCTCCTGTTGGTCCAAGTGAATTGGTTACCTTTTAGGTTAACATCCATAAGATCATTAGAGTTGATGAAATCATGGAAGTCTTCCATGCTTTTTGAAATTGAACCTAGATCCACCTCTTTTATCTGAAGGATAGAGGGGAGTGTTAAAGTCCCCAACTAAGATCCAAGGAAAATTAGTGATTGCTCTTCTAATATTGGTTAAAGTTTCCCATAACCTAGACCTTCCAGGAATTGAATTGGGAGCATACACATTGGTGAGTATCCATGGGAAATTTTTGTCTTTATCAAAAAATAGGATACTAGCTGACATATCATTTGAATGAATCAATCTACCTTCAAGCTTCTCAGGATCCCATATGCACATGAGACCCCCTGAAGCTCCCCTAGCATTACAAGAAATAGCTTCTCCTTTTTTCCATAGTTTTTTGCCCAAGGTAGCAGCTAAATTTTCTCCAATTTTGGTTTCTTGCAGTAAAAAGATTGTAGGATTGACTTCTCTTCTTAATGATCTAGCTAGCCTTTGCTTAGCTAGTCCATTAAGTCCTCTCACATTCCAAGAGAGGATTCTCATTTGGAAGATTTAGCATTCCTTTTGCCCCCCTTTCCTTGAGGTTGGGGAGGTTTGATGCATTTGAACTCATATTTGTTCTGACTTAACCCTATAGAGAACAGGGTTTTTGGATTCCACTTGCTATTTCCTCTGCTAATCCCTATTTCCATTGATCATTGGTCGAAATTCTACCCTTCTTCTTATCACCTCCACAATCAATAGGGGATTTTTTGGAACTTTTGGTTTGTTTTGGGCTAAAATTTTGAGAGTTAATTCTTTGAACCACAGGGTTGGATGATCCAGGGATGGTTTCTAGGATTACAGGTTCTTCAATGTGAGTCAATTTGCTAGATCCACTTGAGTGGTCTGGAATAGTCTCATGGGGTGGGCTTGAAGGCCCTGAGAAGTCTGGGCTTCTCAGGGGTTCTGGAGGAGGGTGGGAAAGCCCAATATTATCATTGGAAATAGAGGAAATATTATGATTTGGTTTTGGACTATGAAGGACTTCTTCATTTTCTTTTTCAAATAAGGACATCTCAGAAAGTATTTGGTACTTATTTGGGAAAGAAAAAAGAGAGCTTACCTCTTCCTTGTTCATTTCTATATTTGTAGCAGATACCTATTTGCCTTTATCAGTAGATTGAGGGGGAGCTTGGGGTTCTTTCTCAGCACCACCTTGTGGACGTCCATTCCCTTTGTTGTTTGGGACCTGATTTTTGATTTATCTAAAAACAACTCCCTTTGAAGTTGAATTCTTCCTTCTTTCATTCTTGGTGAATGGGGCACTATTCCTTGGGATCTCAGGTTTGGCATTAGGATGTTGCACTTTCAGAGAAGGGCATTGAGATCTTAGGTGTCCCTGTGTCCGACATTCCACACAAAAGGCTAGTTTATTCTCATATTCCAGTGCTTGCTTTCGATAATAGGTCCCATATTCCAGTTCAAAAAAAGTGGGAAGTTCTAAATCCAAGTTTGCATTGACACATATTCTAGCAGTTATCATCCTTGACCTGGCCAACGTGGCATGATCAATGGCCACCAATTCACCAATAATATTTGCAATACCTTTGAGGATATCCTCATGCCAAAACTGCCAAGGAAGGTTTGGTAAATGAACCTAGATAGGAGCATGGTTTATGCTTTATGTTTTTGGGTCAAAATATTTTACCTATCTTCATAGGAATAAACTTCGCCTTCCTAGGAACCATGGTCCCCCTGTAAGAATCTAGCTAGCATCATGATGATTTCTAAGTCGAATGCCAAAAAATTCTTTGGATAGACAAAAATTTCCATGCTGCCCACAACCTTCCATTTGGAGTGCACCCATATCCTAATGGTTTCAAGGTCAGGTCTTCCTCCAATGAGCTTTCCAACCAGGGAAAAAGTTTCCATTGAGAGGTAATTTAAATTATGCCCTCAGGGATTTTGATTTTCATCCCAATGGGCTTGAGAGAAGAGGAGGATTCTCTGGGACTATTCCTTCCTCCACTAAGGACTTTAGCGAAGGAAGGATTTTCAATGGTGGGCCCTTCAACAAGGGGGGGCCTAGAGTTATCTCCTTTTTCGGGAGGTTCATCTCCCTAGAACTGTGCAACCTTTTCAAAGGCTTTGTCATGAGCAATCTGACCATCCTCAGAATCCTCAAAAGGTTCCCCAACATTGTTGACCCCGTGACCGTCCTCCTGACCTCCAAAAATTTGAATCCGTTCCTTCCCACCTTCAAAAGTTTGAAATCCTGAGCTCTCGCATAAACAGTGCTTGCATCTGCCTATCATCCTAATCTCCTACCTATTGAAATTCCAAGTAGGATATCTTGTTCTTAAAGAGAACCAACAAAACACCAATGCATTGTTGCATCTTCAAGATAAATTTATGGTTAATTGGTTAGGTCCATACATTGTCACTAAAAAAGTGGGTAAAGGAAGGTGTAGGCTTGCTAGTCTAGAGGGAGTTGATGAGACTGAACCACTTAATGTTATACACTTGAGAGCATTATATGCATAATGTGATTTATATATACGTATATATACATGACTATTACATTAAAAATGCATTGCATTACACACATTTCATTTCATTTCATGTCATAAAAATTGCATTTCATACATTCCATTTCACAAATCACATTTTATTCATTGCATTTGCACCATCATTTTCATGCATTTCACATTTCATTTTAGGGATCATTTATTTAGTTTAGATAATAATTGGTCCAAAAAAATCATGTTGCCTTAATCATGGGCACCTTCAAAATATCATCCATTTCATTGCACCATGTCATTGAGTCAAAATTGTCATTTGCAACCACATGTCCATAATTTCTAGGTGTTTTTGGTCACTCAGCCACTCCTAGTGTTTTAAGAAACCTCCAAATGCATGTCGAGTTTTCTTTAGGACCAAGACACATTTTTCACTAAGAAAATCTTGAGTTCTAGGAATTGGATCCAAAACATTCTTGAACCAAACACAATCACACATCTTAAAAACATCTTGTGTCAAAGAGAGATAACACCATACTTGGGTTGTACCTTAAAGTGAAAAGGGTGATTCTTGCTTGTCCCATCATGCAACATAGTCCACAAAAATAGTGGTTTTCACCATTATCACAATTTCTAAATAAAAGAAAGAGTGGGGTATAACCCCTAAAAACTCTAAATATTTTACACATCACACACAATAGATACTCAAATTATAAGGATAGTACTACATTTCTAGTCATATGGTTAGGTAGTCATCCCCAAAACTTAGAGATCAAAATCATGGACTATGGAGTGATTTTTTTTAATCCCCTAAGTTTTTGAATGCCCTAAGTCCTGTAAGTTCTTGAGGTCCTAAGCATTCTCAAGCATCCTCACCACTTACATCCTCCATCACTCCCTCTCACATCTTCTACATCAACTAATCAATCAACCAATTCATCCTTTGATACCATCACCGCCATATCCGACAGACTTCATAGTACCAAATTTTGACAAATTTAAAGGGACCGAGGACCCTAAATAACATGTGAGCATATTCATACATTCATGCTTCAGAATCCAAAACAATGATGCTCTAATGCTTTGAATATTTCCTCATATATTGGGGGGATATGTTGTAGAATGGTATAACCATTTGCCTCATCATAGTATTTATACTTTTGAGCAATTTATTGAACAATTCTTGAAATAAATTCCCTTAAAGTTAGAAATAAAGTCTCATTATCCAATCTATGGTCTAAAACAATATGATGATGAGTCTTTCTATGACTTTGGCAACCGTTGGAGGATTGTTATTACCAAATTGCTATTTGCTCTACAAATGGAAGGGCTTACTAGATTTTTTACTAAGAGTTTCTTAAAACCCATCTCTTGGTTTTTACAATTGCAACAATACCGATCATTTAAGGAAGCTCTTGCCCATGCTAGCATCATTGAGGAAATAAAAATCTAAGAAGGTATAATTAAGCCTAAAAATAAAGAATGGCAAAATAAGGGCGAATATAAAAGTAACTAGTCTGGCCAATCAAAATCAAACTAGGCCAATCCATCCAACCAAGCTAACCAAGTTAATTAAGTGGTGATGAGCCAATCGATAATGGCTCAATAACAAACTATGCAACAACAACCATGACAAATTGAATATCATGCAGTTCCCTCTACAACTCAATCAAGTCAAAATACAATATCGGCTATGGAAAATCAACCACGTCAATAATTTGTTTGACAACCACATTAGTACACCCCATTAGCTGAATCTTATGCTTCCATATTCTACAGGTTATATGATACTAACCAACTTTATTTTCTTGAGGTTAAACCAGATTATCCCACTAAACATGGTAAATATAACTAGGAGCATTTGTTTTGCCCTTATCATAGGTAAAATGGACATGATATTAATATCTACCATGTATCTAAATATAGAGTGTAATATCTCATTGAATTGGGGACCATCAAGCTTGATAACCCCATAGCTCAATAAAACCAAAACCTTGGTATCTTTCAAACACCACTTCCTCATCATGAGGAAGTGCAACCAACAATAGGAGGTTCTAACACCAAGACTCCCCTAAATCAGGTCAATCATGTGCATCAGTACCAAGGTTTTGTGGGTGTTATTCATGTAGTAACCTAAGGTCAATAACCATGCACAAATCAATAAAATGTATGATAGAAACCTATTGAACCGCCCATAGCACCATAAGCAAGTGTGTCTCAACCTACCACATCATCACCACAAATCCAAATTTCCACCAATCCTTCACCACCAATCCATATTTTGAGTCATCCAAATCCACCCATTCATCCTATCAATCACCCCCCAAGGCCAATCATATTCTTGAGTAGTCGGTTAACTACTAGCCTAAAAATAGCTTCATCTAAATTATCCATATATGAGATCATTCAACAATCTCCCCCACATCGAGAGATATTAATGGATATTTTAAAGTCCATTGGACTTCAATACCAAGATCCTAATGCCTTTAGCAATTTTATGGGGAGTATCCAAACATGTATGGAACCTTCCATATCTTTCTATGATTTTGAGATAAAACCAATATCATCAGAATCAGTGGATCCCCATTACATATTATAGCTAATATTGATAGGAAGTATTTCAAAAGATTTTTAATTGACACCAGATCCTCCATCAACATCATCACCACATACACCCTTCAACATCTCAAGATTCCACCAGATCACATTACCAAATTTAATTTCACCTTAAAAGCATTTAATGATGCTCTCTACTTTATAGTTGGCACTGTTGTTTTACCCATTGAAGTGGGGGTCAAAACATTGCATACCATGTTCCACATATTGGAAGGGTCCATGGTGTATAATGTACTCCTTAGATAACCTTGGATGAAAGAAATGATATGTATCCATTCTATACTACATCAATGCTTGAAATACGTACATGAGGGACAAGTACATTGCATACTGGCGGATGTTTTTTTTTTTTAATTTACATGGTGGAATCGGTAGCCGCAATAAATCCGGGTAGGTTGTCCAGGTTTTTAGATACTGGTGGATGTTGAACCATTCAAGTATTGCAATTTTATCTCAAACCCCTATGAGTCCATGTTACCTTCCACTCATCTATTCCTCACTTCATCAACCACTTCATCAACCATATCATCAACCACCCCATCCATATATTCATCTAAAGCCCCTATTTCAGAGGAGCTTCCCATCACCACTTCACATCAAGCATCCATTTCCATACCCCATCTTCATCACCATTGACTACATGCACATGTGGTCAAACTCAATCTACATTAGCCACATCATCAACATCATCACCTTCCATAATTATTCCTTCCAAATCATCATTATCCACCCAAAAAAATCCATATCCATTCCCATAAACCAATGTCTCACAAGCCAAAATGGTGGATTGTGAGATACCATAAACCAACCATGAGTCATCCACATCTACATCTAATCCATCCACATCATCCCAATTCAAGGTCCACCTCACTAATTCTAATATTGGTGAATATGTTGTCCAAGACATCACAGTTACATCACTCAACATTCAACTACTAAGGATTACGGTAACCCATGTGACCCACCCTTATCTATAGAAATGGTATTTAACATGGGTTCAATGCCTAATAGCATTAATTTAGTATATGGGGGGCTGGATTCATCGTCCAATATAGTTACCCCAAATGAACCTAAGAAACCGACACCTGTCAGTATACAATACATGTTAGGTTTTCTGTCCTGATATTTTCACATTGTTAATTGTCAAGGACATGGCCTAGGATGACACGAACAAGGAATGCATAAATTTATTGATGTTTCATATCAATAAATGCATGATCGTTCAAGTTTAGGATATCATCCACTTCTTATCTTGAATAAGCTTTCCAAAGTTTAAATTTAAATTCAAGAGAAGATACCCATCATATCGATGACTATAAAGATGAAATCTATGAAGAATTCAACCTTATGTCAATATATTTTGATGAATCTAAAGATGAGTCAAACTCCATCATCCCACACACTGAACATGATGAGTTTTACCTCAGAATGTTTTCCATCCATCAACCCATCATTCACTTGCTTCTTCCACAAGAGCGAGCCGACCCAACCAGTGAACCACCACCTCCATTCCATTGATCCCCATCACTAGCCATTTTGCTTGTAATATATGTACATATCTCAAATTTCAAAAATTTCAAAAAAAATTAAAAAATAATCAAAAGCAAATTTCAAATTTTCAAAAAAAATAAAAAATAGTTTGCATTGCATGTACATTACAATTATTTGTGTTGCTTTTTGTTGTTCAGGTTTAACAAAGTTCTAGCTTTGGTTATAGCAAACAGGATCCACCCATCTATTCACCTTTGCCAACCATCTATTTTCACCTTAAGTCAACATGAATCATGTTGACTTATTCACCCCCCTCTGCAATCCATACGATTTGGCAAAGCCAATTCCTATTGACATGAGCATTATTGATATGGACTGGATTTCCTCATCTCCATCCTCTTCTAAGTTTATCCTATCTAAGGAATTGTTAAGGGCTTTAGCCAACTACATTCCTCCTTCACCTTCACCTTCACCTTCACATTCATATTCAGATCCTGAGGTTTTCCAGGCAGACATAGACAAGGTTGAGTTAGAATTTTTATCATATCCTAGACAACATTCATCTGATCCCAACACCCCATAAACTTGAGGAAGGTTGTCACATGTCTATTGAAGATATTGTCAATGTGAACATTAGTTCAGATGTAGAAAATCCCCAAATTGTCAAACTTGGCAAAATTTTATCCATAGATGAATAAGAGTAATTAATTTCTCTTCTAAAGAAGAATAAAGGTATTTTACATGGTCCTATAAGTACATGCCCGATATTGACCCTAATTTGGTTGTCCACAATCTCACCTTAAACTTTGATGCTAAGTTGATCAAACAAAAACTTAGAATGATGCATCCTACCGTGGTCCTCTTGGTCAAAGAAGAGCTTAAAAAGCTATTAGATGTGGGTTTCATTGTCCCCATTGACTATCTTGAGTGGCTCTCAAATATGGTACCCATTCGCAACCCTAACGGGGTGATACAGGTTTGCACTGATTTTTGAGATCTTAACAAAGTGTGTCCTAAGGATGATTTTTCTCTTCCAAACATCGATACTCTTTTTGACACCTACGTTGGCCATGAAATGCTTTATCTTATGCATGATTTTTTAGCATACAACCAAATTTGAATAAATCCTGATGACCAACACAAAACAACATTCACTACACCTTGGGGAACTTTTTGTTACAAGGTGATGTTCTTTGGCCTTAAAAATTTAGGTGCCTCTTATCAACGTGCTATGACATAAATTTTTCATGATTACATGCATAAGATCATCAAATATTATGTAGATTATCTCTTGTAAAAATCTAAAACTCGACAAGAGTACATTGGTGTATTAAAAAAAATCTTTGATCAACTTTTAGAGCATAATGTAAGGTTGAACCCCAAGAAATGTGTCTTTGGTGTTACCTCAGACAAACTTCTAGGGTTCATTAATTCTAAAAGAGGCATTGAGGTGGACCCAAATAAATTCAAGGTCATCATAGAGTGCCTCCCCCAAAAATCTTAGATGAATTGCATAGCTTACAAGGAAATATTTAATCAACACGTCATTTCATTGTGCAACTTTCTGACAAATGTAGGTCATTCAATCACCTGCTACAAAAGGGAGTATCATTTTCATGGATAGATGAATTTCAAAAAGCCTTTTATGATATTAAGCAATACCTAACTTCTCCACAAGTCTTAACTCCTCCTCATCCAGGGGTCCCCTTCCATATTTATGTTTTAGCAATGAACTTTACATTAGGGACAATTCTTGCACAAAAGAATGAAAACAATCGAGAGCAAGTTGTCTATTACCTTAGTCAAACATTAGTAAGTTATGAAACTAGATATGCTTACATGGAAAAATTATGCTTAGTAGTGGTTTTTGCCACTAAGAAACTCAAATATTACATGCTTAGTCACACCACATATGTCATAGCTAGAGAAAATCCTTTACGTTATATGATGTCTCACACTTACAATAACACTCGCACTACTAAATGGATAATGCTTCTTACTGAATTTGAATTTGAGTTCATAAGCCAAAAATCCATTAAAGGTCAGGTCATAACCAATAATCTTGTGAAATCTCCACTTCCTAGTGATCAACCCTTGATTATTGAGCTCCCAGATGATTCGGTATTCACTATCACTGAACAAGAAGAAGATATCATTTCAGATGAAGACGTTGATATCACTCTCTTATTTGATGGTTCTAAGTTCAAAAAATGTCAAGGTGTTGGAGTCATGTTTAATACACCCCAGGGGTACCTATCTCCTTAATTTAATTTAGATAATAATTGGTCCAACATAGTCATGTTGCCTTAATCAGGGGCACCGTCAAAATATCATCCATTTCATTGCACCATGTCATTAAGTCAAAATTATCATTTACAACCACATGTCCATAGTTTCTAGGTGTTTTCGATCACTCAGACACTCCTACTATTTTAAGAAACCTCCAAATGTATGTCAAGTTTTCTTTAGGACCAAGACATATTTTTCACTAAGAAAATATTGAGTTCTGGTAATTGTCTCCAAAACATTCTTGAACCAAACACAATCGCACATATTAAAAACATCTTGTGTCAAAGAGATATAACACCATACTTGGGTTATACCTTGAATTGAAAAGGGTAATCCTTGCTCAACCCATCATGCAACATAGTCCACAAAAAAAATGGTTCTTACCACTATCACAAATTTCAAAATAAAAGAAAGAGTAGGGTAAAACCCCTAAAAAATCTAAATCTTTTATACATCACACACCATAGATCCTCAAGTTGTAAGGATAGTACTACATTTCCAATCAGACGGTTAGGTAGTCATCCCCAAAACTTAGAGATTAAAATTATTGGACTATGGAGCTAATCTCCACTAGGGCTATAGACACTTGACTAGTAGTGGATTACACTCACGTATGGTGACACATCTATTTTAAAGAGACCTCTGACCACACATAAGGACAAGCTAGCTTCTTGGTTTTCTCTATAACAAGTTTCACCCAATTTATTCAATATGGGTTAATAAAATCACTTGCACACACATTGGTTCTTGATTGACTTGAATCATTACCATGCTTATGATTCAGTAAATGAATTCACTGTACACACATTTGGTCTTAGAGGAATTAGAAAGTATTTAGTGAGTTTGTTTTATGCCACTAGTATGTCTGAGTCTCTACAAAATAATCAGTTTTCCATATCAACATCCATATCTTCTTCCATATCAACATCCATAACTTCTTTTGTGCTAACATTCATAACATTACATGAGTCTTCCATTTTCATACCACTAGTTTGGTGCCCTTGATTAAATAATAATGCTAAACATGGCCAAGAAAATTCTAAAATATGAATGATCATTAGAACATTTGCATTCATACACATTATCACTTGCATTAATAATCCATATACATTTGCATTCATAACACATTATCATTGCATTAATCATCCATATACACAAAAGCATCCACACAAAATCATAAGATAAAAGTAAAATTCATGTATATATATGTATAAATATTGCATGTACAGTGAATACCCAAAGGCTATATACAATGAAGCACCAAGGCTGATATACAGAAAGGGTAGGGAAGCACTAGCTAATACCTATAAGAGGACCCCTATGACCTTGAAGGAGCCCTAGACCTAGAGCTATGCAAAAATTCACTAGGCCTAACAAACCTAGCTATGGAAGAGGATGGTGGATCTAGAAGCCCAATGTCGTGCTCCATCAACCGATCCTCCAACAATCGAATGTATCCATCTTAAGCCCAAATATGATGTACATTGTGTCTCTATTGGTGACTCTTATCTAGAAGCTCTACCTGGAGCCTCATGATCCTAACCTTACCTCCACCTATAGTCGGTCGTGCCTCTAGCTTCACCCGTAATTGAGCTATCTCCACATCCTTAGATGTTATCTCCATATCTCATAGTTGAGTTATCTCTATATCTCAAGTCTCTACCATAGCATCCTACTCTACCACCAACTACTCCAACCTAACCTAATCCTCCTCATTCTGACCAAGAGGTCCATCCATAATCTCCTCCCTATCCTCCATGCCACCTCCATCACCTCTAAACTTTGGATCCTGATATGTTGTATCCTTAGTTCATCTTCTTCAACTGCTAGATCGAAGGTATCTCTGATGCTTAGGAGTCTCATCAACATCCTCAATATCTACCTCATCCCCATCCCTATTTTCCCCATATACTATTAGACTTGGTACCCATGGTGGTTGTGTAGCGAACCATGCATCGTACTCCATAGTAGTCCTTGCATCATCCACATTGGGGAGATCAATCTACTCATCATCCTCATAAGTCATCATCCATGACTCAAAACAAGATAGACATATCTCATCCCAATGATGTCAGTAGAGCATCGGTGCCTCTGGAACTACCTACCTCAATTTGAACTATCATAGCACCCATGAGAACTGAATCAACTCCACCTCACTCATGTGCCTCCCAATCACCCACCTAGCCTACTGCACTCACCATAGTTTCTCCTCATCACCTATCCACATGGCATCTCACCATGGTCTCCATATCACCTACGTTATTATCAATCCATCCCACATATCCTTGTACCACTGACTCATCCAAACAAGATGACTCGGTTGCACCTCCTCTGCCATTGATATCTCATAGCATAAGGTTGCTCCCTATCCCACACCATATTAGGCAAGCCCACCAGTCGAGCCACACTGAAGTGATCCCAACACTAGCATTGCAGTAGTAAACTGCAAACCTAGCCCCTTTCACTTCTACATCCTAACCTTGTATAGCTCTTGGTACAACTACGTCAGTAAATCAATATCCCATGCATACAATCAAAATGTGTCGATCATGTCACACACCAACCCGATAAGGTTCCATGGGAATTGATAGTTGGTACTATTCGAGGCCACTATGTTTGCCAACATGAATATCACCAAAGTGGTAAGGGCATCTAACTTCTTTTCTGTATACATGGACAAGTATGTTATCCCTCCACCCTTTATCTCCACATCCTCCCACTCATATTAGAACAAGTGGTGCAGCTCATGTATATTATCATGTCCAACCTCGACACGTAAGCCCTCCAATAGCATTTTGAGGATGTGATATACATCCTCAAGTGTCACAGTCATCTCTATAGTAGGGGGAAAACATTTCCTCCTATCTGGATCCCATCTCTCTACTAAGGTAGATAGATACCCCTCATTCACCCTCACCATATCTATCCAGGTTGTCCCATCCATCCCCATAGCCTCCAACCACATCCACTGGTTCTCCCGCACCGCATTCCTCATCCCCAAGATGAGAGGTGATAATCGATGCTAAGCTTCCAAAATCCTCAAGTGTAGCAAAATACATAAAGGTAAAACATTAATGTCACAAAAACAAATTCAATAAAAGCTTCAAGGGCACTTACCTTCACAAAACACATATCTACTCCTACTCCTGCATCTGCACCCTCCATCGTCATAGCTTTCACAACACTTCACCCACTCCACTCCACTCCCTCAGATGCGTCATCAAAAATTAACAAATTCAAGAATGAACATTTTTTCTCTTTTGCAAGCTATTTATAGTTTTTTCAGGTGCATTGAAACACCTTTCTGCATTTGAAGAACAACAAACTCTGGCAGGCGTTTGCACATGTAGTAGGCGCCCATGGGCGTTTCTAGTCTAAATTGATAAAAAAAATAAATATGAAAAAAAAGGTAGCTTACCTACACAAAATCATTCCAAATTTCATCCATACATCATTTTCATCATAATATCATGTTTTGTGAAAACCAAAATCAATTTGGATTCATAATTTTTGCTTGCGACCAAAAGTCTCAAAATCACATTACAAGTTGCAAAATGATTCAAAATGGTCTAAATCTTCACAAAACAATAATTTTCATCATTATAATCATCCATCCCATCATTGCACTCAATTTTGTGATAATATGAATTGATTTGGTGGTTAACTTTTATTTGCGCCCAAAAGGTACAAAATTATCCAAAATTGCTTCAAAATGCTCCAAATCAATACAAAATATCACAAAATCGCTCAATTACATCATCAAATGCATTTCTCATCATCAAGACTTCATTACAACATCATTTTCATCCATCAATAATTATATTTGCACATTTTCCAATTTCATATACAAATTCAAGTGAACCTCATATATAGTGGTATATTCTATCTCCTTAAAGATTGTAGCAATTTGCATCCATGCAATTTGGTAAGATGAATAAATACCATAAGGAAACTTGGTCATTTTTCATCATCCAATATCTCATTGTTCAAAAACAAAATCAATTTTGGTACTTCACCTTTTGAGTGAAACTATGCCAAGACCAATTTGCTCAACAACTATCATTGATGGCCTTATCCATGGGGCTTGAAACATGGATAAATTACAATACATAATTCTCCTCAACAATCAAGAGTAAAGTAATCTAGGACAAACCTCCTAGAAATCATCTGATCCAAGGATGATTGGTTCTTGATATTTTGCATCCTTCATTGCTTTGCATTTCAATGATGCCATACGACAATTTCTTCAACAACATGGAATCACCCCAAAATTGGGGTAATAAAATTTGGTTTTGATCTCCCAAAATGGGATACATCTTACATGATCATGGCATCAACACTTGGCAAAAACTTCTTTTATCTGTTAGGATAATAAATAGAATCAATGAATTGCATTCTATAACAACCCCCTTTTCACCATTGTGGAAAAAATGACATCACATTTTACATCATTCATATCATCCACAATTCCACCATCATTTGCACAAATCTATCAATTGGCTTGTGAGATTCATTCTTCACTCATTCACCAATTGAGGGGGTAAGCTACACATGCAAAAATTCTTTTGTCTTCAAGATCAATATTTGCATTCCAATAAGAGAAAGTTGCTTCATCATCTGGCCAAACCAGGTGTCTTGTATTTTTGCACCACTTTGTATTTCATGCAACGTGGTACAAAAGAGGCATTTGTAGACACCAAAATCTAGTCACTTGTCATCCATATATAGTTTCCCACCACATTATCCATTATTTATATATATTTATATATTTTTTTAATATATATTTAAATATTAATATTTTATATATTATATTTATATATTTAATAAATATATGTATATATGTATGAATTAATCCTAGCCATCCATCATGTTTTAATCCTAGACATCCATATGCCTTAATCCATACCACTTATCCCACTTTAATATCCACTCTTCATCATGTATTAATCTTGACCACACAAATTGTGTCGTCGAAACCCTAACATGCCTAATGGGAAGATTATAAAGAGGCGTCACTTTGATGACTCAACCCCTAAGTTTCCTAAGTTTTTTGAATCCCCCAATATTTTGAATGCCCTAAGTCCTCTAAGTTCTTGAGGTCCTAATAATTCTCAAGCATCCTCACCACTTCCATCCTCAATCACTCCCTCTTGCATCCTCCACCTCCACCATTGTATATTCGGTGTGAACCAAATTTGGTTCTATGACCTTCCCCTCAACTACCGAATGCACCCTAGAGCTTCCCAAGCACCCATAAAAGTCTACAAAGTTACCACCAGAGACTACCATGCACCTTTAGATGCTTCTAGTTAGCACCAAGCACTCACAGTCATTTCCCGTCCTAGTTTTGCAACCCTACGACCCTCGGGTGTCGCTAGGGCACATCTGCGTAACCATCCTATGCAACAACAAATATAGAAATGGTAAGTCAGTGAAGACAAGGTAAATATTTATGTTCACATAATTTTATGTTCTTATCATTTTGTTTATAGATTTTATGCAATATTAGGGTTAGTGATCTCATTTTTGAGGGTCTCACATAGTGGAGCCCTTACAGGTATTATTAACTCTTGTCATTGTTTGCTATGTACAGGTGTGAGAGCAGTATTCATTGAAGGTTGTTGAAGCTTGGGTGGTCCTATAAAGGATATAAAAATCCTATCCACAATCTATATCAAGAGCATTGTAAAGACACCATATTGGGACACATTATTTGTACAATCAGGATATCTATCCCATTCAATAAAATAGTATTTGTACTATGCAATTTTATGTCATTTATAGTGCTTTTTTTACTTTATATATTGCATTGATGTTTCATTTTTGCATTCACAATATAATCACTTACTATGAGGTCCTTTATATAGGAATATGGATTCCTTGGCCAACACTCTACCTAGTTGTACAAGAGGATACCTTGTATATTTACAACTTGCACATTGACACTTGTGCATTTATTACATTACTTGAAGTAACTATCTAACTTCCCCTTAAAGTAATGTCCTACTCTAACTATGTACCAAAGGTGGTATAGATACATGACCCAAATGATGTAATATACTCTAACACCCTCCTATATTATATTATTTGGGTATTAAAGACTTTAGTCTTCAATATGGTTCTTTTATCTTTTTCCTATATCCTATTCAAGCAAGTAGTTAGTGTCTTCAAATAATGTTACTCTTGTTGTAAGAGCTTTGACTTCTTGATCATTTGTAGTATCTTGCAGTTCTTCAATTTCTTCAATCTTTTGAGATAGATGTCCTTTTTTATTTCCTTTTCGATATTACAATTGTGGATAATAGTTTTGATGCTAATATTGTTGTTGTAATTGATTATTTTGATATTACCTTTGTTGGAATACCCTATTTTGTTGGCTTCCATAATTTTATTTTCTTGATTCTGATTTCTTGGATTGAATATGTAGTAACTCGTGTTATGTCCTTTTCTCCTGCATATATGAAAATATTGATTATTCCATGGTCTTAAACCTTTTGATGATGAAGTAATGTTTCCCTATGAATTATCTTTCAAGACCAATGCATTTTTAGTCATTTCATATTTCACTGTATTTTTTATCTCATATTCTTGAAGAATGTTGATTAGTTCATAAAACCCTGTATCTTTGCGTAACACCTATAAGGATGTAACTAGATGCTTGTAGCTATTTGGAAGTGCTCTCAAGGTTACTTGAAAAAGGAATTTATCAAAAAAAAATTCTCCTAGAGTTAGTAATTTTCCTTTGATATATGTTATCTTCCTTAAGAATAGTTATATGCTTTCACCATTGTTCATTTTCAAAGAATGTAATTGAGTTTGAAGATTCAAGATAGTGGCTTTATTTTTCCCTTCAAATATTTTCTCTAATATTTTTCAAGCATCTGTAGATATCCCTTCTAAGCTAATGTAAGCTTGTATTTCATCTATGATGGAAAAGTTTATTATCATTAATGCCCTAGCATCACTTTCTTAAAACTTTTGAATATTTGTTTCTCCCTGAGTTGGTTTAGTTTTTGTTCCTTTGAAAATATCACAATTTTTTTCAAATATTAGAATAGCTCTCACTTTTTTTTCCATGAGAAGTAATTTTGGCCCTTTAGTAGTTGAGATTATGTAAGGATGGATTTATTTGTGGACATGATGAATCTCTAGGTATAAAACCTTTCTTAGAATTAGGTTTTGTAGGCTTCCTTATATCTCCCTAGTTAAGAGATGTGAACTAATTTGATAAAATATTTCTTAGAATTAGATTTTTTAGGCTTCCTTATATCTCCCTAATAGTTAGAATATGTTTAATTCACCTTCTAAGTTGATTTTGTAATATTTTGAGAATAATCATCCTTTTAATTTTGCCTTATCTTTCCCAATGAATTATGCTTTAATAGTTGGATTTCTTTTTATCTCCTTAGATTCAGTATGAGATAATTTTTACCAATTAATTCCAACTTTATATGTAGGCAATTGATTTTCTTTTCTATCCAATAGATTAATTTTTTAAATTCCAATTATATGTATATATTTTGCAGTAGTATGCCTTATGTCTCCCTACTTTTTGGAATATTGGAAAATAATGGTATTTGCAATTTAATATTGATTTAATCAAGGTTGAAAACCTTATATCTCCTACTTGGTTAATTGTAAATATGAATATTCAATACTTTGAAATAAGCTTGCTTGATAATCTCTAATGCTTGTTAAGTTTATTCCAATGCAGTAGTCTATATCACCTTATAATAATGCAATAGTCTATATCACCTTATAACTTTGATTTTAATTAAAACAAGCAAGTTTAATCTTTATATTTGTAAGGCTTGATGCTCTATGTATTCCACATACTTTTATGGTTGGTTGGTATGTATCTCAACATTGTATTATTGTTGCTCTGAACTTGTTGTCCAACGAAGGGCCTGCATGCTCTCTCTTCAAACTTTGCACTTCCACAATGCCTATTTTGGCTTGGTCTCCTTATTAATGGGAACTTATCACTTTAGAAATTTAATGTTTGTTTATGACAGTCCTCGCTGCCTCCTTTGACTCTAATTTCAGCATGCTCTTACTCAAATGTTGTAACTTTGCTTCCAATTTCACTTCACATATATGCCTTAGAGTTGAACGATTATGTATCTACGTGGAACATGCATCTTGAGAAACATCTAAGGCAATTTCTAATCCTTATTTGAGTGATGTCCAAGTGACTCTTGAGATCCAATGTACATGGGGCTTCTTATGTAATGCTTATGGCTTATTCCAAGTGGCTTATGGGATTCAACATGCATGGAGATGTTGTAACGCTCCTTCCTATCAAATATTCTTTGTAACTCCCTAATGTTCAAACATTTACATAGGAGATGAGCACTTCTTGTCAGTGGTAAAAAATGGTAGATTGCATGTATTTTCCCTCCAATGTTTCTTTTCTTCTATATATTCTTTTTGCCAACATAAATCCAGTTGTTTCTTGATTCTTAACGCTTCTTCCAAGTGAGTATTCGTTGGATCTTAATTTTATGAAGGTCTTAGGAGCTTAGAGATGGTTCTATGGTGGGTCGGGAGCTGATTTAAGTGCTCCTTTTGTGGATGTATTCTCTAATAAATAGCTTGGGTATTGTTTCTTTCACTCTATATATTTTTATTTCAATATGTTGGTTTGAATGCTCCCTTTGCACTCTTTAATAGATTACAACCAACATATATGGATAATTATCCTTTTGTGATATAATGTGCTTCATATCGGATGTTGGGAATGCCTACTTTCATGGCTATAAGGGTGTCTTTGGACACCGTAATGAGAGATTTTAGTTAGCTCTTCTCTCTTGCTTCAGATAATGCTCCTCTTAGATCGCTTGTATGATGTTCCTCTCTTATGGAGGATGTATCCTTAAGAAACTCAAGTTCTATCCTATTTTCTACGTAGAACAAGATGTTATGGTGAAAAATAATGTAAATAGAATTGTAATAGAATACCTTGATTTACACCTTCTCTTTTGTAAGATTATTTTGTTGGTTTTAATTATGGCTTATCTATACTATTTCTTGTAGACAAGGGTTGATTGATGTTGTCTCCTTTGCTAGACAACTCTCTCCTTTGCTTGGTTAATCTAGTAATAAACCCAAATTAATAATCATGTAGAAAATATGGCCTTGAAGGAGTAATTTTTGCACTAAATATTTTTACCTGTAATGAGCTCTTAGTCAACCTTGAATCTGAGATTCACCAAGTCTTGATTTTTGGCTTCTATCACTGATTTAATGGTTGCCTTCTTCTTCTCCACTCCTTGGAGGAATTTTGATCTTCTTGGTGGATTCTATTGGCCACAATATCTTGCATGTATTCAGTTTTAAATAGTGTCTTTAGACACTTTGATTATTTACATATTTTTGTGCCCTTGATCTTAACAATCAATACACAAATAACATTTTGAGAGTAACTAGTTTAATGAAAAACTAGTATAGTGCAATGAACCAATAATATCTCTAACTCAATGCACTTTAATAATATCACCTTATTTCTCCTATTAATAAGCTCTCAAAGTAGTTTCAAATGCATTAATGATCACTACAAATTTATTAATGTAGTCCTCTTCTCAATAATTAGATAATAGGAAGAATATATCTAACTCCTATTAATGTGTAGGTAATGAACCTTGTAACACAGCGGTGGAGTATTCCTAGTGGGGAGGTGTTTTCCAGAGGCAATAATGATTCCTAGGCCAAGATTATCTCAATGACCAAATCATAAAGTCTTCTAATCACCCGAACTACCCTTGTACGAACTATCAATTCCTTGTACGGACCCTAATTACATACACTGTACGATCTCATATCATATAGTGGCCAATATGGTACAATATTACACTCAAAAAAATTGACAGATTCTATTTTGGAGGGTGTCATACACAGTTTTGTAATCATTCAAGTCGATTCACCAAAACTGCCAAATCGGGTAAATTCTTGTCAATCACCTATTTTACCAAATCGGGTAACAATTGTTTGTATGATTTGTATGATGTACGATATGTATGAACTATAGGTACAGCAAGGTGTTAATTATTATGCTCTTCTACTCCAATATCTCTTCAAGATATTTTTTTAAAGGTTTAATAGCCTAAACAAGACAATCTCTTTCACCAACAAAGCATTCAAACCGGGTTGAGGAGAGATTCTAAATAAACAATTCCATCCAAAAATCATACATTCTGCTTCAACATGTCTTTACCAACATCACTAAGTTCCTAAATCATTCCCCATGATTCACCAGTGATCATCTTCTCCATAAAGCTGCAACAAAGCTATAAACTAACATATAACAGTAACGTAGAAACTCAATTACACAATGTTAATCCACAATGCATTATCCATTCACCACAAGATCGTACACTGTCATCCACAATATCTGTTATTCTCATTAATAGCTATAAATTCAGTTACAATGTGGAAAAATCTTTCAAGGTAATTGCAATAACTCATAAATATGTCTATATCTCTATTCTAGCAACTAATAACCAGTAAACTAGTAGCCAGACCTACAAATTCAAAAATGGGGCCTTATATAACATTGCCCAGGATGTTCCAAAGTGGTTCTTGAGACAATCCATTATTCACAACTACCCATCTACAACTGAATACAATATTTTGGTGTTTTCCTAATTTTACACCTTAGTTTAGCAAATCCATGTGACATTTCATCCCAAAATTACATTTCCTTTGCATCTGAGTAAATTTTGGTGTGCCATGTATGATTTGATACTACTCTGTACGGTTTGCCAATCCAGTTGTATGATTTTTCCTTCCACTGTATGATTTGCTCCAACTGTACAATTTTACAAAACTTGAGAAAATTATTCCCAAAACTATAAAAATCTAGCAAATCACTTTTTCTTCTTTTGGGAGATGGATTTGCTGCCTACAAACCTTATCAAAAACTATCTTTTGCACTTTTCTTTGAGGACTTAAAATATAACCTTCTATTTGTAACTTTTAAATTCTAATAAGGTGTTTAATGAAGTTAAGTAATAATCTGAATTAAGTGTTCAAGTAATGAGCCTTTTGCACCTAAGTTACTTATATTTGATGATGAATATCTTTATGAGTTTATTCACCAAATTTCTTATCTAGAATGGTGGTTGCTAACAACTGTGAATGCTTCTAGTATATTACTCTAAATTTGTAGTATATAATTTTAGCTTCTCCTTCAAGATCTGGCCTAGAACTCTGAAGTTTGATAGCTAGTAATTCTATATTTATTATTACTCTTTTAGTAGTCAATCTATTCACCAAAATGTGTCTTCTTAGCTATGAAGGAAAATCTCCAAATATTCTTGGATCTAGTAGGTTTCTTTTGTCTAAGTTCTAACTTCAAATAGGGCTTTCTTCTCAAGATTTTGAAGGTCTTGATGTCTTCAATATTCTTCTTAAATATTTGGTACTCCTTGCCAAATTCTTCTCCTTTTGGTCTTGTTGTCAAATGGCAACAATTGTTCCAGATATTTAACTATCTTTTGTAGTGAATTTCTCCAATGAGTTATCCCAGTAACTTCTTTGATGGTTGCTCTAGTTTCTATAATAAGGCTCTCCAAGCCTTCTCCTTGTTTCTCCTTGAGACCTCTCCAAGGTATTTAGTCTTGTAGCTTATCTGGTCTTCTTGATGAGACCTTTTCTTCAACCTTCAACTATGAAAGTGTTGGCAATGAGATCTTCTTCACGAATCTCTGGAACAAGACTTTTGATAGTCCTTCTCTATCTCTTCCAATGGTGTAAGTTCTTCAATGAGACATTTGATGGGTCTCTTCAATTTATTGTAGAGGAAGTCTTTAATCAGCAAATGATATCACCAATATCCTATCTTTCATGGAATCTTCTCTAGAGTCTTATTCAGTTTCAAGGATTTTGTGGCCTTTTCTTCTAGATAAAGGCTTCTATGGCCTTTTCTACAATAAGGCTTCTGTGGCATTTTCTATAATAAGGCTTCTATGGCATTTTATCTAATAAGTATTTTATGGCCTTTTATTCTGGATCAAGGGTTTTGTGACCTTTTCTTTTATGAAGCTTTCAGTCTAGCAATGGAGATATCCAATCTCCAAACTTCACCAAGACTCTTCTCCTAAAGTCTTTTCTACAATATCTATTTTTCAGCAATAAAGAACTAATCTCTGCACAAGGAAAGCACATAGAATTTTAGGCAATGAAGGTAAAATCCTTATTTATCTATTGTAGGAAGTGTTCCAAATTTTGAGAGTTAATTTTCTGCAACAAAAAACTTTAGATAGTAGTTAACATGAAAAAATATAGATCTCTAAATAGTCTTCACTAGTTGATTCATCAAACTAGTGGAATGAATACTGAATTCTAGTCTTCACGAGTTTTTCTTCAACTTTGTGGAAAGATTCTAGCCAGATGCAATCTCAAAAATTTTGGAACTGAGATTTGCTTGTCCTCGCAATCTCTCTTGTGGCTCTCCCTATTCTATCTAGATCTACGGTGGCTCTGATACCACTATTATCTTTTGATGGTGTATACCAAGGTAGAATGCAATCATAGAATGCATAATATAAAAATATAAGATGCTAAAAATATGCTATTAATGGAAAATGACAAAAATAATACAATGTAATATGGAGGAAATGAACACTCCAGTACTGATACTAAAGAACTACATTTTACCCCATCACCAATCTATATGGTGATCCATACTGTATTACTACTACTACCTACAATGATATATAATCACTCACTATGAGGTCCTTTATATAGGAAGATGGATTTATTGGCCAACACTCTACCTAGTTGTACAAGAGGACAAATTGCACATTTATAACTTACACATTGACACTCGTGCATTTATTATATTACTTGAAGTAACTATCTAACTTCCCCCTAAAATAACCTCCTACTCTAATGATGTACCAAAGGTGGTACATTTACATGATCTAAATGATGCAATATACTCTAACATATTAGAAGTGCCAGGTAGAAACAATCAGGAGAGCAATGAGCAATTAGGAAAATCAATTCCTTAACTTAGCTGGTAAGTTAATCTATATCAAATTGATTTTATCTGTAATTCCAATTTATTGGATGACTTTAATCTTGGCACCAAAGGCCATTAGTTTAGAGATTGAAAAAGAAATTAAATCATTATTATGGGTAGGTGGAAAAATAATAGTAAGAAATACCATTTAGTTAAATGGTCAAATATATTCAATCCCAAATTAGTTGGAGGTTTGAGAATAATACAAGTTGAGAAGATGGGCATGGATTCGGCTATAAGGATTGCTTGGAGATTGATTTCAAGTCCCTCAACTCCATGGGCATCCCTTATCATCCATAAGTTTTTGGTGGGTTAAATATCAAGGATTTATTATAGTATTTTATCCTAAATTCCAAGGGGATATCAATATGGTAAAACATCTCGAGAGGTCTACAAATGCTTAAAGAAAATCTAATTTGAATGGTTAAATAAGGAAATAAACATGTCCTCTTAATCAATTGTAGGATCCAATCCCTTGGAGACCTGTGAAGACCTAGTCATAGAAAGGGAGTACTATAATCAAAAGAACATGAGAATAGTTAAATATTTCTACATGCTAGTAAATCATGAATTAGGTTGGAAGGATTGCATAGTTAAGGAGGGTATATTGGAGGATTGCCCTAACAATTCAAAGCCCCATCTCAATATTTTTAAGGAGTAACTATAAAACATTCACATGATTATCCAAGAGGACCATAATATTCCTATGTGGACAAAGAAGAACAGACCTATTGAACCAACAGTTAAGAGGGTTTACTCTTATCTATTGAACAAAAGTGTAGGAAATATTAATCAAAACTATGAATGGAATTTCATCTAGAAGGGATTCTCAACCCCAAAAATTAATTTCTTTTATTAGTTGGTAGTACATGTCTCTATTTTTATAACGAAAAATATAAGGAAAAGAGGTGTGCAAGGCTTAGATAGATGCTTCATATGTGATAAGGATAGTGAAATAGTTAATCATTTGCTCTTTACCTACAATATTTCCAAAGATCTTTGGAGAAGCCTACTGGATATTTTCAATTGACATGAACCTAAGCCAATTGAATTTTGAGATACCATTCAAATATTGAACCATTAGTGGAATAGCAAGATTATAAAAACCTTGTGGTAAAATGAATCAAAAGGTCTCATGTGGAAAATCTGGAAATCGAGAAACTAGTATTGCTTTAGGAAGCATATCATGGAAATAGTTAATATTCTAAAAATGACTTTGAGATCCTTGGTGGAATAGTCAAAAAAGACTATGGAGCAAAAAATAACTTACAGAGGAGACTATACATATCTTGAAAAAATTAAACATAACCTTGAATTGAAACAATAATAGGAATATGTGTTAGAGTTAGAGTATATTACATCATTTGGGTCATGTAAATGTACTACCTTTGGTACATAGTTAGAATAGGATATTACTTTAGGGGGAATTTAGGTAGCTACTTTAAGAAGTGTAATAAATACACAAGTGGAAATGTGCAAGTTGTAATGTGCAAGGAGTCCCCTTCTAAAACTAAGGTAGAGTGTTGGACAAGGAATCTATCTTCCTATATAAAGGGCCTCATAGAGACATCAAATATCAAGTGCATTGTAGTAGAAAGTAGTGGATAGTAGTAGAACTCCTATATGGAGTACAATGTAGCTTTTTAGCTTGTATTTATGGAGTGACTATTACCTCCATATTGTATTATATTTTCATCATTTTTATTTATAGCATATTTTAGTCATATTACAAAATTACTTTCTTTCATATTTTTTGCATCTTATTAGGACATGTGTTAGATCTCTCCCACTGCATATATCCTCAAAAGCTAACAGTGGTATCAAAGCCACGGTGAATCGATATAGGAATAGGGAGAGTCACAAGTGAGTATTGAAATAAATCTCAGTTACAAAAATTTTGATATTACATCTAGCTAGAGTCTTTCCATAAAGTTGCAGGAAAACTTGTGAAGACTAGGACTCAACATTTCATTCCACTAGTTTGATGGGTCAACTAGTGAAGATTATTTATCTCAAGATATCTAGATCTTTTCATTCTAACCATTATCTAAAGTTCTTTATTACAAGAAAATAGACATAGTGAAAGAGACTCCAAGAGTAGAGTCTTGGTAAATTTTGGAGATTGGAGATCTCCATTCCTATATTGAAAAACTTCACATTCCAAAAAGGGACCATAGAATCCTTGATCCAGAAGAAAGGCCATAAAATCCTTGATCCAAAAGAATGGCCATAGAAGCCTTGATCCAGAAGAAATACCATAGAAGCCTTGATCTAGAAAGATGCCATCGAATCTTTGGTTCAAAATTATAAATTCTTCATTCCAATTTCTAACAACTTGTTGCAAGAAAAGGAGATTCAATAAAAATGTTGGGAAGCTTCCTACAAGAGAGCTAGGAATAATATCTTCTTAGAATCATTCTAGTACTTGCAGCAACAAGGAGAATATTGAATATTTCAAAGACCTTAAAAAAAGGATCCCATTACAAGAGTTGAAAATCCTATAGATTGTAAAAGTGAAGCAAAGACCACAGTAGCCTTATAGCAGACTCAAGGAAGAATATACTCCCGAAGTCGAGTCAAGGAGATAGGATATTGGTGATTTCCATTCAAGATCCATATCTACAGAGCACAAAAAACCAGAGAATGTTGTAGAAGACTTAATTTTGAAGAATACTTTAGATAATAATTCATGATTCAAAAGAAATAATCCAAAGAAGAGTTTCTAAAGAAGAATTCAGAGAAGAGTTATTGATTTAGAAGAAGAATTCTTCATTCAAAATGAGACTTCAAAGAAGAGTTACTAAAGAATAATCTAGATAAGAGTCCATGAAATAGGATATTGGTGATGCATTAAGCACATCATTAAATCTCAAAGATCTTATCAATCCGGAGTGGTGTCCAAGGTTGTCTATGATAGAAGGCTAGGGCAGAGTACAATTTAGGCATTCAGATTTTAAATATTTATTGGGTGAGACAGATTTGGTTTAGCCTTTGGGTGTCACACTAAACCTAATCTATAGAATGGAAACTTGCAGGAACTAAAAACTAATTCTAAGTTGCAGGAATTGAAATCTAACTACAATTGCAAGAATTAGAATTGCTAAATTGAAAGTCTAATCTACTTTTACAGAATTAAAATAACAAAATTTAAATTGTTGAATTTAAATGTTGCTGAAATAAAATCCTAAGTTACATTTGTAGAATTGAAACCTAGTTACTCTTGCATAATTGAAATGATACTTGTAAATGAAACTTATGCTAAAAACACTTTTCAATGTCCTGCCACAAAAGGTCATAAAGCTTTTGCTACAGGAATTGACAACAAAATGAAATATGCTAAAAATGGAAAGTTGCTAAAATAGAAAAGCAAGGAAAACATGGAAAGCAAAGGAAAAATGCTTAATATAATTTGTCACCTGACACACACACAAATTTTGTACACAAACATAATAGAAAACATAAAGAACATTATACAAACTTAAAACAAGAAAAGTAAAGTTGACAAGTAATTTGTTAATTATGTTGCAGCAAAATTACAGATTGAAACCTGCCATAAAAATCCTCCTTCTATATCTAAAAGTGCGCCCATACTTCCTTATCTATAAGGAGGTGAAAATCACTCCTTAACTAATTAACACTCAGAACAAAAAATGATAAAATAACTGCACTTTTATTGATGACAAAACATGCTGAAAATTGTTACAGAAAACTACTGTACAATCCTAATTGCTGCTATTGAAAACTCTCCTCTATTCTAATTCCTAATTGCTCAACCAAGGAGGGAGCTGTGTTATTTATATAAAAATTTACAATATATCCCATGCTCAAATCAACCTATGTGCTACTTTACAGTGATTTGCCAATAATTCTGGATCTGAAATAAATACAAATCTGGACATTTTGTGTTGCAGTAGTAGTTATTGGCCTTTAGAAAGCATCTTCAGTGGTGGGAGTACATGGGAGGAGTCTAGAAATATCTCACATATATTTCTCCACTTTATAATATGCTATTTCTATCTTGCAAACAACTTCCTATTATGCTACAGTTATTTTTGGGTTTATCCTAGAAGAGGATCAATTGATATTTTTCCATGAATGGTGGCTTTGGATAGCAAGGACGACAAAGACAGTTGGGGATATTTTCCCTTAACCTTCTCAACCTTCTTTCCCTTTTTCCACCGTCAAAAAATAGTCAAAAAGTTAAAAAAGTGCTTTATGTTCTCATTTCAAAGATAAGTGGCTCATTCCGAAGAGACTGTATTTCTCATTTCGAAGATGTCCGCTCATTCCGAAGAGACTGTATTTCTCATTTCGAAGATGTCTGCTCATTCCGAAGATCTTCGAAATGAACAATTGTGTGCTCTTCAAGTGATTTTAGTTGTATTTCTCAGGTGTATTAGCCCTTAGGATCAGATTGCAATAGCCTTAATTCCTCTCCATGTGTGAATTCCATGCCTTGCCATTCATTGGTAGCTTGCTGGAATTTACATGGTAAATTATTACATTTTTCAACTATGTTGCACAGTTGTAAAATATTGGCATTTCTTGCAAATTAAAACAAATTAGAACATAGAAAAATTATTCAAATATCAACATGAAGGAGTACATCAAGTTGCAACTGAATTTATACACTTCATTCACCAAGTAACAATGCTAAAATAGTGCAACAGTGCTGCACAATTGTCCCTGCTCTGTTATATCCTGTTGTTGCCTATTTAGACCATGTGTGAATACTAAATAGGTCATATGTCTTTCTTAGTCCTTCTGAACTCATTCCATCCATATCCTCATGCTTTTCTTGACAACTTCAAGGTGTTCCTATAAAGTGAGCTTGCTAATTTTTATATGGTTGTTTTTTTTAGATTTTTAGATTTATGATAGTCCTAAAATTTTTGCTTCAATGTGGATTTGAAACAAGTTGAAAGGCAGGAAAACATTCAAAAACCATTGAGAAGTTAATGGATATCAACATACCACATTTGGTTAATTCAAATGCATGTTTTTACTTGCTACTTAATCAAGCGAAATCAGTCACAAAATGCTAAAAATAGTCAAAAAAAGAGATATAGTATTCCTAACATAAAATCATGCAAACACTTAACAAATAGTATATTTTAGTCAACTATTTGGCAATTAACTTATCATATGGTAGTCAAACATTATGCAATAATGAGGCATTTTTGGGCCTCATCATCCCCCCCAACTTGAACCGATGCATGCCCTCATGCATCTTAGTAGGCCATAGTAATATGCAAGTTTTATTCTTGTGAACAACATCCTTTGCTACCTACTAACTAAGAAATTTGTCCTTGCTACACTATATCAAGTATTTTGCAATTAAGCACATGTATGACTCTTTTTCTATCTTTCTACAAGTTTTGGTGCTGCAAGGTACCTCTTAAAGGCTTGATATCATGTGATTCATCTTGCAATATTCTTATTGTGGAACCGTATTTTGCAGATGCACTACTACTAATGGAATTTTCTATTCTTAACAACATTTCAGCCTGAATGCTTATTTCTGTTGTTTGCACCTTTTGAACAAAATTGATAAAAATTTTGGATTTGAAATGCTTGAGGGATGTACTTACTTGTGGTAGAGCCTTATGAACCTCAATATTTTATGTACCCTACTCTTTAACAATTCTGGTACAGTTTTTGCTTATTCCAAAGATATCCTACTCATTCCAAAGATATGTCTGTTCATTCTAAAGATATGATTGTTCATTTCGAAGATGCATCAAAAAATGCATAAATGACCTCCTATGCAAAAGTTAGCTACTCTTTCAACATTTTCAACAATTTTGGTACAGTTTTTGCTTATTTTTAAGATATCCTACTCATTCCAAAGATATGTCTGTTCATTCTGAAGATATGATTGTTCATTCCGAAGATGCATCAAAAAATGCAGAAATGACCTCCTATGCAAAAGTTAGCTATAGATTCTATTGTGGGCCCATCTCTAGAGTGTATAAGCCTTCCATAACATCAAAAATCCCTTCTTCATCCTTTTGTTTAGATGTTATTCTTTGTTTTGTATGTTGTTGTTTAATTCCAATAGTACTAAAATAGAACCTTCAGGTGCATTTTGTTGATTATCCTCCTTCAATTTATCAGACAATTGTGAGATATAAACTTGCAGTAATCTTTCTAAAACTTACCCTACAAATTGAAATAGAATTGCTGCCATGTCTGTCCCAAAATCAGGTTTTTGCACAGTTTTGGAATTTCCATGCAATTAAGGGCATAAAGGGGTGTTTCTTGACATCTTGAACATGTTCCATTTTCAACTTGTCAATAGTGTATGAATAGTTTATGCCAAATACCGATTATCATACACTAAATGCTAAATGTTTACTATGAATTAAATGCAAGAAACACATACCTTACTATCCTGAAAATTGGTCATGCAACTTACAAACTGCTTTTGATGATTGTTAGTAGGCTATCTGAAAACATAAACATAACACATGTGCAGTGTGAGATTTGTACAATGGTGGAACAATGATAGGTAGATCAACAAGGCAATGCATGCCAGAAAATTGGTTTTCATGCAAGCCAACTCAGTAGCGCCTCCAAGAAGGTTTTCACTATTGAATTATTAATTTTTTTTTTTCATCATTTTTTTTTTCTTTCCTTTTTTTTTATTTTTTTCATCAGAAGAGGTTGTCATTTCTAGTTTTCAACCAACTTCTATCCTTTTTTTTTTTTTCAAGTGCTTCAATGAGAGAGAACATCTCTCACTCTTATTTGGATATGACCAAACCTTATTCTGCAAAAACATGTCAATTGTTGTATGAAAACACCATCTCTTTCTGTTGAAACCTGTAACATTGATGCAACCTTCCTTTCTAGATGAGCAGTAAGAATCTTCTTACATCATAATTGCCTCCTTATTGTTGGAAATGAAGTATTGGCTCCATTTTTCCTCTTCCTTGCTGAAATTGATGCTTGTCCTCATGTATCCCCATTTTGTGGGACATGCCTTTGCTGTAATTTTTTTTTCTCTCTCTCTCTTTTCTTTTTTTTTCAATTTTTCTTGTCTTGCTTGTACCCAAGATGGAAGTTTACAAACAAGACTATTCTTCTTTTTGCTTTTCTTGTATTTTTTTATTTTTTTTCTTTTTGTCAAACTTTTTATCATCACTCTGAATCTAATATTGAAGATAAATTCTCTTCTATTATGTGTACATCCAATGGAATCTCCTTCAATAACTCCTCCTTAGTAAATGGTGCATGGTAGACCTGAATGCAATGTCCATTCACCACTAACATCCTCCATGAATTACCAATGGGAGAAAGAAGCACTGCTCCATATCTAAAAACTTCTTCAATCAAGTGTTGTCCATGCCTCCTAGTCTGCAAAATCTTGTCAATCTGTACTTGAAACAATTAAATACCAATTCCCAAAATATGTTAAGTGTTTACATCAAGATAAAATTTTGATATACCCTTGTAATTCCATGTAAAGGGATTGAAATATTGTTTCAAAATAACAACAATTTTGCTTTTTTTTATAAGTCATCTAGCTAATAATGTTCAAGAATTTTCTTGGCTGCACTTCAATTTATTTCATTCCTAGGAGGACAGAATTTACCTCTTTGTAATTTCTTATTAAGGAGTTCAATAGAAGTAAATTTTCTATGTGCAGTTTTTCTAGTTTTTCTCCTTTATCCAAGGCTAATTTTTGTGTGTTTGGACTAAAGTTTTTTTGTGTATCTCCATTGATTTTTGTCTCTTCAAGCTCAGGTAAGTTCTTATTTGAGCATAGTTGGATGCTGCTGCAGTCAATAACATTTCCTGCAGTTTTTTTTTTTTTTTACCAGATTCAGCTACATAGACAGGGGTTGCCTATCTTGTATTATTTAGATTGATCACAGGTTGGACTGAAAAATATGTATTTTTGGTTTGCACAATAAGACAAGAAGTGTACAACTTTAGTAGACTACTTGTCAGGTAGGATCGCCTCTAATGAGATCAACTATTGTCGATGTAGGCTCAGAATTGTTAGGTTACGATTTAGCACGGTAAAACCCTAACAATATTTAAGCAATAATGGCAAAACTCTAGGATCACTGTTAAGCTGTAAACTTCTATTTTGATTGTGCAAATTTTTTGTGATTTTTATTTTTTAACTGACTCAGCTTACATAGACAAGGGTTACCTGTCTTGTATTATTCAGATTGACCATAGGTTGGGCTGGAGGTAGTGGTTTTATTTGCTCTATTTGTTGTTGTTGGGATCTCCCTTGAGAAGAATTTAGACCAGGCAACAAATTTTCCATCTCTAAGTTGTGGAAGTAAATGGCATTTATCAGTGATATATCCTTGTGAAAAAATGCTACACGTAGCTAATATGATTGTTTTGTTCAAGGGATAGTCTTGTATATCTGCCATGATGTCTTCCCAACACCTAGTACAAATTTGTTTATACTACCCTGATGATATGGATATAAAAATGGTAATACTAGTAGATGGCTCCTCTAAGAGATATTATGTTTCTTGATAATGAGGATGATGAATTCTTTCAATTTTTATCAAGAATTTCAAACATAAGCAATTTAACCCCTAGGTGTGAAGATCACCTCCCTATGGTTGCTTGTTTTCTAAATGGACTGAAATGCAATTTACCAAAAACTGTTACTAATACCAATCATTTATCCAGATTTTACTTTGAAGTTCACAATTTAGTATAATTAACAATTATTGGGCTACTTTTACCCTCTAACAACACCATGTTCCCCAGCAACGACACCAAAATGATGCGTTGTCGTTAAGCACATCATTAAATCTCAAAGATCTTATCAATCCGGGGTGGTGTCCAAGGTTTTCTATGATAGAAGGCTAGGGCATAGTATAATTCAAGAATTCATATTTTAAACATTTATTGGGTGAGACAGATTTGGTTTAGCCTTTTGGTGTCACACTAAACGTAATCTATAGAATGGAAACTTGCAGGAACTAAAAACTAATTCTAAGTTGTAGGAATTGAAATCTAACTACAATTGTAGGAATTAGAATTGCTAAATTGAAATTCTAATCTACTTTTGCAGAATTAAAATAACAAAATTTAAATTGCTGAGTTTAAATGTTGCTGAAATTAAATCCTAAGTTACATTTATAGAATTGAAACCTAGTTACTCTTGCATAATTGAAATGATGCTTGTAAATGAAACTTATGCTAAAAATGTCTGTCAATGTCCTACCACAAAAGGTCATCAAGCTTTTGCTACAAGAATTGACAGCAAAATGAAATATGCTGAAAATGGAAAGTTGCTAAAATAGAAAAGCAAGGAAAACATGGAAAGCAAAGGAAAAATGCTTAATATATTTTTTCAGTTGACACACACACAACTTTTGTACACAAAAATAATAGAAAACATAAATAACATTATACAAACTTAAAACAAGAAAAGTAAACTTGACAAGTAATCTATTAATTCTGCTGTAGCAAAATTACAGATTAAAACCTGCCATAAAAATTCTCCTTCTAGATCTAAAATTGGGCCCATACTTTCTAATCTAGAAGGATGTGAAAAGCACTTCTTAACTAATTAACTCTCAGAACAGAAAATGATAAAATAACTACACTTTTATTGATGATAAAACATGCTAAAAACTATTACAAAAAATTACTGTACAGTCCTAATTATTGCTATTGAAAACTCTCCTATATTCTAATTCCTAACTACTCAACCAAGGAGGGATATATGTTATTTATATAAATATTTACAATATATCCCATGCTCAAATCATCCTATGTGCTACTTTATAGTGATTTGCCAATAATTTTGGATCTAAAATAAATATAAATCTGGACATTTTATGTTGCAGTAGTAGTCATTGACCTTTAGAAAGCATCTTCAGTGGTGGGAGTACGTGGGAGGAGTCTAGAAATATCTCACATATCTTTCTCCACTTCAAAATATGTCATTTCTATTTTGCAAACAACTTCCTATTATGTTGCAGTTATTTCTGGGTTTATCCTAGAAGAGGATCAATTGATATTTTTCCATGAATGGTGGCTTTGGATGGTAAATACGACAAAGATAGCTGGGGATATTTTTCCTTAACCTTCTCAACCTTCTTTCCCTTTTTCCACCGTCAAAAAATAGTCAAAAAGTCAAAAAAATGCTTTCTATTCTCATTTCGAAGATAAGTGGCTCATTTCGAAGAGACTGTATTTCTCATTCCGAAGATGTTCGCTCATTCCGAAGAGACTATATTTCTCATTCTGAAGATGTCTGCTCATTTCGAATATCTTCGAAATGAACAACTGTGTGCTCTTCAAGTGATTTTAGTTGCATTTCTCAGGTGGATTAGCCCTCAGGATCAGATTGCAATAGCCTTCATTCCTCTCCATGTGTGAATTTATGCCTTGCCATTCATTGGTAGCTTGTTGGAATTTGCATGGTAAATTACTGCATTTTCCAACTCTGTTGCACAGTTGTAAGATATTGGCATTTCTTGCAAATTCAAACAAATTAGAACATGGAAAAATTATTCAAATATCAAAATGAAGGAGTACATCAAGTTGCTACTGAATTTATACACTTCATTCACCAAGTAACAATGTTGAAATAGTGCAACAATGCTACACAATTGTCCCTGCTCTGTTATACCCTGTTGCTGCCTATTTAGACCATGTGTGAATGCTTATAAATAGGTCATATGCATTCCATAGTCCTTCTAAACTCATTCCATCCATATCCTCATGCTTTTCTTGACAACTTCAATTTGTTCCTATAAAGTGACAACTTGCTGATTTTTATATGGCTGTTTTTTTCAGATTTTTAGATTTATGACAGTCCTAAAATTTTGGCTTCAATGTGGATTTGAAACAAGTTGAAGGGCAGGAAAACATTCACAAACCATTTAGAAGTTAATGGATATCAGTATACCACATTTTTTTAATTTAAATACATGTTTTTACTTGCTACTTAATCAAGCAAAATCAGTCACAAAATGTTGAAAATAGTCAAAAAGAGAGATAAAGTATTCCTAACATAAAATCATGCAAACAATTAACAAATAGTATATTTTAGTCAACTATTTGGCAATTAACTTATCATATGGTAGTCAAACATTGTGCAATAATGAGGTATTTTTGGGCCTCATAAATTGGTGATCTCCTTTACTGATTAAAGCATCTTTCAAATGAAGCTAAAGAGATCCAAAGTAGATCTCATTGGAAAAATATCCAATCTTGGAAGAGATATAAAGGGACTAAGAAAGCCCTATTCCTAATTAGAGTAGTAGATTTCAGAGATCTTACAAGAAGATATCATCACCAACACTTACAGAAGTAGAAGGTTGAAGAAGAGGTATCAGTTGGAAGACTAGAGAAGCTGCAAGATAAAAGAACTTGGAGAGGTCTCAAGGAGTAAAAATAAGAAGACTTGGAGAGCCTTATTGTAGAGCTTGTGAAAGCATCATCAAAAGAGTTCCTAGGATAACTTGTTTAAAAAATCCACTACCAAGGATAAAGCTCCTGATAGTGAAGGACTTGGGACAATTATCACCATCTGACAGCATGCCCAAGAGAAGAATAATTTGGTAAGGAGTGCTAAATTCTAGAAGAAGATCCCATTTGAATATAGAATTCAAAAATAATATTGAAGGAGGATTTAGACAAAATAAACCTACTAGATCTAAGATTTGGATATTTCCTCTCACAACAAGAAGGCACATTTCAGAGATAAGAGTTCTCTATATCTACAATAAAAAATAGAAGAGCACTGGAAGTATCAGGCCACTAAACCCTAGGCTCAAGACAAAAATTTCAAGACCACAACTTGGTGAAGCAAGAAGCTATTCAGGATAGTCAACAAGAAGTTGTGAATTCATCCACTACAAGGTAGTAACTTGATGAATCAAGCACCAAGATCTACATCTACTTTAGAAGCCATTAAAGGTAAGAAACTAGGGTACAATTAGTTGAACTTCAAATTAGGGTTCATTAACAAATTCTATGAAGCACCATATTTGGATTAAAAGTTGCAAGAAGAAGAACCCATATTATAGTCTTCAAGACAGTGCAAAAAGGAGAATTTATTTCAAGATATATTTGCACATTTAATAGGAGTTATATATTTTTGAAATAAATAAAATTATCATATACTTGTTATCTATTTATAAAGCAATAATAATGCATCCTACAGTATTGATTGTAGTGAAAATTTACAGAATACTCATTAAGGGTTCATTACAGATTACTCTTGAAAAGTTGCAAAAAATTATTAAGTGCATTTAAAAATTATTTTGATAGTGTATTAGAGCAATAATGAGATATTATTGTTACCATTAAAGTGCATATTTAACTTGTTACTCTCAAAAGGATTAATTTTTGTTTATTTATTGTTAAATATAAAGGACACAAAAACCAGTAGAATATCAAAGTGTCTAGAGACACTATTTGGTGCACAGAACTTGCAATATTTTGTGGCCCAAATAAGCCACCAAAAATTAGAATAGATTCCTCCAAGGAAGTGGAGAAGAAAGCCACCATCAAATCAGAAAAAGAAGCTTCAAATCGAGACTTGGTGAGTCTTAGATTCAAAGTGCACTAAAGGCTATTTACATAAAAAAAAAAAAATTGTGTAAAAATTATTTCTATAAAAAGCTTCTATCTACATGGTTATTAGATTGGGTTTGTTACCAAAGTAACCAAGAAAATGAGCTATTTTTCTAACAAAAGAGACAACGTCAAATCAGCCCTTGCCTACAAGAAAGCCACAATTAAAACCAATATAATAGAGTACAAAAGGAGGTGCAAAAAGAAGGTATTATATTTACAAGTTTATTTACATTATCTTGCACCAGACTAATCTATCCTATATAGGAAAAAGGACAAATTTTAAAGTGCCTCAAAGGCACATTCTTCTCAAATAAAACAACCCAAGGCAGTCCTATAATAGCACACTCCATGCAAGGTAATAGAGCCTCTCAAAAGGCTCATATCGTCTATGATTTGGACAACCAAACCTACAAGCAAAAAAAGCACAATACAAAGAAATGAGAAGCATTATATTCAAGGGTAATATTATCTACAAAAGGTATTCCATAATAGGCTTAAAAAATAAGGGAAATAAAGCACAAAATATTACAATATATGTATATCCAAGGAGCAACATTGGAGTATTTCAAACTCCACCATAGCATTGCTTGAAGCCTTCAATATCAGTGATCAAATTTTGTATCCAAGTCTCCAAAGGTGTTGCTCTTCACTACAAATAGAACCAACTCATACCAAGCACCATAGAACAAAGGAAGAGTTGGTCGTGTTGCATTGTTAATAAGGGTATTGCAAAGATATGTTGAAGAGGTGTTACGTAGAAAGATCATGCACAAATAGAAGGTAACACTTATCACCTAGAAGGAAATCCTAATGTTTCCCACACAAGCACCCATCCATTGCAAGTTTGACCAAGAAAACATTACAAGGAAGAAGTTTGGTGTGTTAGAAGGAAGAAGACACATGTCATAAAAAATAATGAGTGCTCATACAAGATTGTAATGCTCATCCTTTACCTGGAAAAATTTACAAGTGGCAATAAGCATCTTCTCATCCCTCAAGTGCTCAAAGATAATCGTCGTGACACTTGTCACACATTTCAATATTCTTCTTCTATTAAAAGGTGTCAAATACCAAGGAGGTCAAAATTCATAGCCAAATTCATAACAACATTCATAACCAAATTTATAATAGCATTCATAGCCAAATTCATAACAATATTCATAGCCAAATTCATAGTTGCATTCATAGCACATTCATAGCAACCCAAGTTGCAGCATAGAAGAAAGGTGAAGAGCATTAAAGATGAGTCAAGGGAGTTCAAAGACTCCAAAATTGAGGCACCACCATCCAAGCATTGAATCCAAGGAAGAATCAAAGCATTCCATTGGTTATAGCACCCAAATTAGGATATTGGAATTTAGAAACATTAAATATCAAATATTAAATATCAAAAGCTATAAAAGGAGGTTCATTAAGAATTATCAAGAGTTGGAAATTAATTAGTATTCTTGTATCAAAACTACATTAAAGGGGCAAAATAAATCCAACCATTAGAACCTCATCAAATTAGAAAGTTCTTAGTTCAATAGGAGAAATAAGGAGTAACAAAAGTTGATTTTGGTATTTACAAAACTCTACAAAATCAACCTAAAATTGAACTACTATTCATAAAAGCACATTATCACTCATACAACATATTCAAAATCACTAGGAATACATAAGGTATTCTATAAAAGCTTATAATAATAGCATTCATTCAAAATTTATCAGGTACTCAATCTATTTAGGATTCATAAGGTTTCTACAAAACCTAAAATTCTACCAAGGTATCATCAAATCAATCCTAAGGGATTAAAAGGGGACCACAAGGATCATCATGGAATCAAAAAAATCCTTTCTTATAGAATCCCAATTACTTAAAGGTATAAACTATTTTTCCTAGAAAAATAAGGTAAAAGTAATCTTAGTATATGAAAAACTTTGTGAGATAGCTCAAGGAACAACAAAAAGACCAAGCACAAGTGATATTGAGATTCAAAAGTTTGAATAAAATGATGCAAAAGCCCTAATGATAATAACTTGTGCTATCACTGATGAAATACAACCTTATATTAGTTTAGCAAAGACATCTATAGAAGCATGGAAAATCTTAGAGAAGATATTCAAAGAGAAAAATAAATCCATTATCCTTCATCTTCAAACTCAACTACATTCTCTAAAAATTAACTGTGGTGAGAGCATAGAACTATTCCTAAGGAAATTTTGAAATAAATGAACACTATTCCATTAAGAATAACTCATTTAAATAATACATTGCAGCTCTAAAATAAACCCGGAGGTTGTGGAACCACCCGAGGTAAAAATAGAGATTGTTATAGAAAATAACAATACGCCTAAATAAACCTAAATAATGAAATAAATATGGATATCAATATGATATGCTAACATCCCCCCTTATTACATTATTTATGTAATTGAAGAACTACTAATATCCCCCCTGATTACATCATTTGGTAATACAAAGAGAGCTGCGAAACAATTCAAATTTGACACGTGCAAGTGCCTTAGTGAAAATGTCTGCAACTTGAGCAT
Organism: Wollemia nobilis; assembly: GCA_028583015.1. Lineage (NCBI taxonomy): Eukaryota > Viridiplantae > Streptophyta > Pinopsida > Araucariales > Araucariaceae > Wollemia > Wollemia nobilis. Next base: position 1,402,484 of record JAQPPZ010005362.1, on the reverse strand, counting down.
TGGTGGGAATGTGTTGAAGCTGAATTCGGTGCCTTGGAACTTCGTCTCGAATGAAGTGACATTGTGTGTCAATGTGCTTGGTTCTTTCATGATGTCTTGGATTCTTGACAAGATTCAAAACACCCATGTTGTCGCAGAACAAGTGTATTGGAGATTTTGATGGAAGACCCATACTTGTTAGGATGCGACGCAACCATATCACTTCGCACACAGCTTCACGTGCGGCATGATATTCTGCCTCTGTTGATGAAATAGCAACCACCTGTTGCTTCTTGTTGTGCCAAGAGACAGGACCAGATCCAAGATGAAACAAATATCCTGAAGTTGATTTACGATCATCATATGATCCGGCATAGTCGGAGTCCGTGTATCCCTATAAGAAGAATTTGTTGTTCCTCTTATATTCTAGGCCATATTCCATTGTGCCACGGACATAGTGAAGAACGCGCTTTGCTGCTTTCCAGTGTGTAGTCTTAGGCTCCTGCATGAACCTCGAAAGATAGTTGACAGCAAATACGATATCTGGCCTAGTGTTGGTCAGATATATGAGACTCCCAATCAATTGTCGATAGAGAGTACCATCTACCTGAGGTGAATCATCATATCGCGATAACTGAATTCCTGTTTCCATCGGAGTTGACATTGGCTTGCAATCAGTCATGCGATATTTTTCCAATAGGGTCTTGGCATATTTTTTCTGAGACACTTTGATGTAGTGCTCCTTATGGCTGACTTCCAGACCAAGACAATAATGGAGAAGTCCGAGATCTGACATCTCAAAATATTGACACAAGTCTCTTTTGATAGTAGAAATCATTGTTTCTGAACTCCCTGTAATGAGCAGATCATCAACATAGAGTACAAGCAACACTATTTCAGAACCTTGTTTCTTAAAATAGAGGTTTGCATCTGACGGACATCTCTTAAAACCATGTTGTAGAAGGTGATGATCCATTTTTATATACCAAGCCCGAGGGGCTTGTTTCAAACCATATAAGGATTTTACCAATCTGCAAACTTTTTGCTATTGGCCTTCCACTTCAAATCCTTCCGGTTGAGTCATGTAGACTTCTTCTTGGAGATCACCATTTAGAAAAGCACTCTTGACATCCATTTGGTGTACTTTCCACCCATATTGTGCTGCCATAGCACAAAGAACTCGAATGGTTGTCATCCGAGCGGTAGGTGCAAAAGTTTCCTCGTAGTCAATGCCTTCTCTTTGAGCATAGCCCTTTGCAACAAGTCGGGCCTTATGCTTATCTATTGTACCATCTGCCTTATACTTAACTTTATACACCCATTTGCAGCCTATGGGCTTCTTTCCGTATGGGAGATCGACAAGCTTCCAAGTTTTGTTTTTCATCAAAGACTTATACTCTGCATCCATAGCAGCCTTCCACTGAGGCTCACCAAGAGCAACTTGCACTGATGCGGGTTCAAGATCATCTATGGAAGACATAAACACCCTATCATTATCAATATCCATATCTTCTGTATCTCTCTCTGGATCTAGAGAAAGTTCCTCAAAATATTGACACAGATCATCAACCCCAGTATTCTTTGTTGCGGCTTTCTCCTGTCGAGCCATGCTGCGAGTACGAGGCCTATCCAATGTCAAATCTGGTGGAGTGGATAGCTTAGAGTCTTTGATTGTATTTGTATACCACTTTGGATTCTTCTTCTGAGGTGTTGAAGAAGATGAAGATGGACCTCCAACTTTTGATGAAGGAGATTTATCAACCTTAGTTTCCACAAGGTCTAGGTATACATCTGATGTGTTTTCTGATGTGAAAGCCTCATCAAAAACTACATCTCTACTGATGTGTATCTTCTTGGTCAAGGGATCAATCAAATGATAACCCTTAGAGTGCTCATCATACCCAAGAAGAATACACTTCAATGTCTTCTCATCTAGCTTCTTCCTTTTCTCTTTTGGTATGTGCATGAAAGCTTTACATCCAAAAATGCGTAGATGAGAAATGGAGGGTTTCCTACCACTCCATGCTTCCTGTGGAGTCATTCCTTGTAGAGCCTTTGTGGGTGCCCTATTCAATAGATATATTGTTGTGGTGACAGCTTCCGCCCAATATAGTTGCTCAAGACTAGCTCCTGTGAGCATGCAACGAACCATTTCCATGATGGAACGATTCCTCCTTTCAGCAACTCCATTTTTTTGAGGAGTATAAGCAATAGTTAAGCTGTCGTGTGATCCCATTTTCTTTCAAGAACTCAGAGAATTATTTAGAGGTGAACTCCCCCCCTCGATCTGAGCGGAGGGTCTTTATAGAAGTCCCTGACTCCTTTTCAATAGATTTCTTGAATTGTTGAAAGAAGCCAAATGCTTCAGATTTCAGTTGAAGAAAGAATACCCACATCTTTCGTGAGTAATCATCTATGAATAACTAAAAATACCTCTTACCCCCACAACTTTTGGGAGTGAAGGGACCGCACAGATCGGTGTGAATCAACTCCAGAGGTTTCTTTGCTCTTGTAGAGCTCCTTTCAAAAGGCACTCTATCTTGCTTTCTGCCAAGCAATAGAGCAAACTGGTAAAGTGGTAGAAAGGGAAGGAAGACCTTTTACCATTTCATACTTACTTAACTCAAGTAAGTAACCAGAACTCAAATGTCCATATCTCTTGTGCCATAGGGAAGTTGCCTCCTTTGTAGAGACTGTCATGGCTACATGTGGAGTAGAGATAGCATCTAAGGCAAATAAGCCATGCTTATATGAAGCAGTGGCAATGTTCTTACCCCTCCTGGTAATAGAACAACACTTCTTGCCTCCCTCAACACTAAAGTTCACAACCATATCTTTGTCCAGAATTTGTGTGACTGACAACAAATTGTTTGCCAATCCTGGAACATAGAGAACTTTGTCAATCTGACACTTGCCATCAGGAAGAGTGACTGAAATAGTACCTTCTCCCTGAACCTTGTAGGTTTTATCATCAACAATAGTGACAGGTTTGCCCTCTTTGGCCTCAAAAGACTCAAACCATGATTTGTCACCAGTCATGTGCTTACTGGCTCCAGAATCAACATACCAGATAGGATCCGTCTGCTTGGACATTGTGGTAGTCATGAGAACTTTGTGGGCTCTCTCAGAATCCATGTCAGATTCTTCAACAACAACATTCACTTGTTGTTTGTTCTTTTGTGGTTTGTTTCGACCTTTCTATTTTGATTGTTTATTCTTATGCCAACATCTGTTTGTATCATGACCTTCTTTGTCACAGATCTTGCAATATCGCTTTTTCTGTTGAGGTTGTTGAGTTTGTTTCCCTTTTGAATCCTTTTGTGAATTCCCTCCCTTCTGAAAATTACCCTTCTTCTGGTTCTGCCCTTTCCTGTTGATGTAGAGGGCAGTGTTAGAAGAATCATCTCGTTGTAGTTGGCGTGCCTCCTCCTCTTGAAGCATATTAACCAATTCTACAAAAGTAACTTTCCATTGCGATACCTGAAGGGAAGTGATCAACACCCGATAAGAATCAGGTAAAGCTCTCAATACAATTGAGGTAAGGAGCTTGTCATCAACTGGTTCTCCTAAAGAATTCAACTTTGCTTTCAATTCAGACACTCTGCAAAGAAAAAATTCAACTGTCTCCCCCTGCTTCATGCTTAGACTGTGTAATTGAGATTGAAGAAATAGAATAGTGGAATCATTCTTTCCCTCATATATAGTATTAAGGGCATCCCATGCCTCTTTACTATGTTCACAGTCAGCAATATGGGGTTGAACTTCATCAGCCACAACAAGCAAAATGAGCACCTTTGCTTTGTTGTCTAGCTTGTCAAAGTCTTTTTGAGCAGTAGATGGAGTTGTAGCACCAGCAGCAGATGAAGGTCTTGTTGTTGCTCCAGATACAACATCCCATAAGTCATCCATGACTAGGATAGCCTTCATCTTGTTTTTCCATGGTGTGTAATTAGGACCTTTCAACAACCGATGAGAATCAGTCATTAATTTTGCAGACATGGTGAAGGTTCCTTATAACACCAATTGGTCCCCCTTTCGATATACCTTTTGCTAGGCCGTTATACCGTACAAAATACCCGCCCTTACGTGAGGGAAACTATAGGTATTTAGAAAGATAAAAAAAATCACCCGCCCTTACGTGAGGGAAACTATAGGTAATTTTTAGAGATCATACGATACGTGGTACTTAAGCGATACTGAAAGGGAATAGTCTTGTTGATGGCACCTACCATAGAAAGTCTGCAATCCTCATGCGTGGGGCGTAACTTCCCCTAAACACTTTGGATTTTAGAACTTTCGTCGGGATTTACGCCTAAACACAAGAACTATTAGGGTAATGGATGGAGTAAAAAAATGCAAAATGGCAAACTTATCTCTCCCCGACGATTTATAGAGAACAAGCTCGGACGTCGTTTTGGCGGCTATATTAGGCGGCGGATACGATTAGCGCAATCACGACAGCTTTACCTGTAAGTGCTGGCCAGAGGTATCACAAATACCGAACATTGCAGTGCAATAAATTGCACGGATGGGTTTTAATTATTCCGGGGACTTAGGGAGTGAATTTGATTTTTTTTAACTTTTTAATGAAGTAGTGCAAAACAGAAAAAAATGCACCCTACAACATAAAAAGTGCCCACAGGAATGACCCACTAGGTGTCGGGCGCAGCCGAAAATGCACCTTTACAATAATGCCAAATTTGCTTTTCAAAAAATTACTCACTTTCCCCCTTTGATTTTTGAAAAAAAATACCCCCTTAAAAAAATCTCTTAACAAAGCATTTTTTTATAATTATTATATAGTTTTAAAGTTAAAAAAAAATTAATTTTAATTTATATAGTTTAAAAACTATTAAAAAATAAATTAAAATCAAATTTTAATTTATATAGTTTAAAAACTATTGAAAAATAAATTAAAATTAAAATTTTTAATTTAACTAAAAAAAATAATAATTAAAAAAAACTTTAGAAAAAATTTTTTACCTTTTTTTTTCCAAGGGGGGGTCGGCGGGATTTGAACCCCCGACCTGCAGGCTCCCTGAGCCTTACCGCACAGTCCACCACCAGGTGGACTAGCGGGCTGATCCGAAAGGATCAGGGACCCCCTCCTATTTGAGGAGGGTCCCGTAACCCTTTCCCCTGCACGGTCGCCTGGCCGCAGTTGTCTCTGTTGCATCACACGGCTGGGTGGCTGCCTTCGCTATGTCGCACGGTTGGGTGGCTGCCTCGCCTGCATCACGCGACTAGGTGGCGGCCTCCGCTGCAACGTCTGCTACGTTGCATGGCTGGGTGGTTGTTGCCTCCACGACGGTGTCTGCTGTGTTGCGCGGCTGGGCGACTACTGCCTCCATGACGACGTCTGCTACGTTATGCGGTGGAAATCATGCATTGCAGCATGACGTCGAGGGGGGCCTACATGGTCATGATGCGATGTCGGGGGGGTGGGGGGGTGTGTGAAAAAAATCATGCGCACGATGTCGGGGGGGTGCGTGAAAAAAATCACACGCACGATGTCAAGGGGGGGCAGGTTGTGAGAAAAAAAATCACGCGCAGGAGTTGCGCAGTGCGGGTGGGGGGTGGGGGGTCTGAGTCTTTTTGAAATGCGTGCACAGAAAAAACACGCACAAAAAAAATTTCTCAGACCAGCGCTGGAAAAAAATAAACAATGTTTTTATCTTCCAGCAATCTTCCGCTTCCTCCAAAAAACAGCTTCCGCTTTCTCCAGGCAAGACCAGCTCTACAACAAAAATTTGTCGCCCCCTCTCTCTCTCACCCTGGCTCTGATGCCATGTTGAAATAAACGAACACTATTCCATTAAGAATAACTCATTTAAATAATACATTGCAGCTCTAAAATAAACCCGGAGGTTGTGGAACCACCCGAGGTAAAAATAGAGATTGTTATAGAAAATAACAATACGCCTAAATAAACCTAAATAATGAAATAAATATGGATATCAAAATGATATGCTAATAGGAAAGTAGTAGATATTAAAGGAAAAATATTAACCTTAAGAGAAGAGATTAAATATGAACTTCCTACTCAAGTAACAGTGAGAGCACTTACAGATAGCTACAAACATCTGGTTAGATCTTTACAAGTCCTAAGTAAATATACTTATTTTGATGACCTAATCAATATTCTTCAAGAGTATGAAGTGGAGAATACAATTAAAAATGAAATGACTAACACTGCATTGGCATCAAAATACAATCCACAAGGAAATATTGCTTCATCATCAAGAGGATGAAGACCATGGTATAACAAGTATTGTCAGATATGTAAAATAAAATGTCATAGCACTAACTACTACAGATTCAATATCGAAAACAAGAATCAAGGAAATCAGATATACAATAAAAATAGGTTTCAACCATGACAATATCAAAAATAGCATCAATTTTAACATCCAACCAATTATCCCCAATTGAAGTATCGAAAAGAGAATCATAAAGGACACCTAACTCAAAGGATAGAAGAAATTGAATAACTAGAAGGATCTGCATATGATTATGAAGTGAAATCTCTTTCAACAAGAACAACAGGTTATGAAGATACTAACTACTTGGTTGAACAGGTTACAAAGAATAGAGAAGAATAAGATCCATATTGAAGATTGAAATCTTCAATACCCAAATAATGTAATACATGTGGTGTTAGATTTAGAGTATATTACATCATTTGGGTCATGTAAATGTACCAGCTTTGGTACATAGAGTAGAATATTACTTTAGGGGTAAGTTAGCTAGTTAATTCAAGTAGTGTAATAAATGTACAAGTGGCAATGTGCAAGGTGTCCCCTTGTACAACTAATATAGAGTGTTGGCAAAGGAATCTATCTTCCTATATAAAGGGCCTCATAGAGACATATCAAATATCAAGTGCATTTTAGTAGAGAGTAGTAGATAGTAGTACAAGTCCTATATGGAGTAAAATGTAGCTCTTTAGCTTGTATTGATGGAGTGACCATTACCTTCATATTGCATTGTATTTTAGTCATTTCTATTTATAGCATATTTCAATCATATTGTAGAAATACTTTCTTTCATATTTTCTACATATTATTAGGACCTGTGTTAGATCTCTCCCACTGTATATATCCTCAAAATCTAACAATGTGGTTGTGCATATCATATTTTATCAAGACTCTCCATTGCATATATAGACTGTAGATATTAACTTGCTATTGATTAAAATGTGAAGAGTAGTAGGTTAGTTCCCAAGCTATCTTAAAGGTTTGGGATGAAGGGAAGCATCTATCTTGCCATATTTTCTTGTGTACATATCAATGATTAAGCAATTAGTATAATGTTTTAAGTTTAGATTCATATCGAATGTTAACATATTCTCTAGTGATTCTTGTTTAGGCATAGACCATTTATTATCAAATATGGGAACTAGAACTACTGTTAAATCCCATGACTAAAGTGTAGTTTGGCTATTAGGTTGGTATGGATTTTTTGTGTGCTTCTTCCTAATCTATTTTTTGTCTAAGCTAGCATTGTAGTTCCTATATAAGTCATGGTCTGAGTTGGATTTTTTGGGCATTTTTTGTAATTTGCATTGTTAGCTATTTTTTTTATTAATAGAAAATCTATTTTTTACTTGTAAAAAAAATAATAATCATCTACCTTTCCATCTCGATAGATTATTCTGAACTTTGCTTAGAACTAGATTTCATAATTCTATCATCATTATCCCCTCAAATAAGGGTATCCCTAGATAAGTTATTGGTAAATTTTCCTCCTCCATTTGAAGTAACTTCCATATCCCTATGTTGATTTTGGTTAGGGTGTTTAGGAAGTAAATTTTGGATTTTGTGGTATTAACTTTATGCACTAATGCTCTTTTGTTTTCCTTTAATACATTTTTCAAATATTTGGCTTCATTTATCCTTGCCCTCCCAAAAAGGGTTATATCATCTACAAATTGTTGATGGGTGATATTGTCGATGTTATTACTAGCCTTAAGTCCACTTATAATCCCATATTTGTAAGCCTTCTTCAATTTCCTACCCAAAACCTATGCCATGATAATGAACAAATATGGTGATAGAGGATCTCCCTATCTAAGGCTTTTCATGGCTTTAAATTATTATGTTACTAAATCATTCACCAACATTTAATATGAAACTATAGAGACACAAGCTTTAATCCATCTAATCCATTTCTTACAAATACAATATTTTCCAATAGTGCAAAATGAAAACCCTATGTAACCCTATCATAGGCCTTACTCATATCAATTTTTAAGATCATTGTTTTCTCTTTTCTTGAAGTTGTTGAGTACATAACTTCATGAGCTACTATGATCCTATCCAAAATATGTCTCCTTTTCACAAATCCTCCTTGCTCTTCTAAAATAATTATGTCTAATAGTGGTCTTAACCAATTTGCCATCACTTTGGAAATAATATTATATGCCATATTACATAGGCTTATGGGTCAAAATGAATCAAACAATTTTGCATCCTTCTTTTTTGAAATCAGGGTAAGATATGTTGCATTTATTTTATAAGGTATGTATTGTTTTACCCTAGATTGTTCCATTGCCACCAATAAATAATCCTCCACTATATCCTAATTATATTGATAGAAAGTTGTAGAGAGCCCATACAGACCTAGAGATTTATCCTTGTTTAAAGAGAAAAGAGCTAGATGAACTTTTTCCATAGTATTAGGCTCCATTAGTTTCCTATTGTCTTTATTCATTATAACTAAAATAACTTGTATAAGTTTATCATTAAGAACTTAAAACTCCTCTAATCCTAGATTGTTATGATAAAAAGACCTAACCTCATTTTTATTTCACTATGGTCTTCAATCCAAACCCCTTCTACCAATTTAATTCTACTAATTTTGGATGTTTATCTTTGTACTATTGCAATCATATGAAAAAAAATTGTGTTTTTATCTCCTTATTTTAACCAAGTTTATCTTGATTTTACTCTCTAAAATTTCTCTTCCTTACTCAAAATATTATGATATTTACGAACTCCCTTTCATTTAAGCTTGTATGTTATGAAATTTTATTTTTATTAACAGAAATCATTCACCAATATGCAAAAATATTCATTCATCCATAAATAATTATCCACGATAACAATCCACACAATGAGAAAAAAAATATAATACCCTTAAGGTAGGGCAACACCAATAATACTCCTTAAGGAAGGAATAACTCCATAAGATCTCCCAAGATGAGAGCACCACTTAGAGAGGGCAAAGTCCCATAAGCCACTTTGTGGGTAAATATGATTACATATGATTGATCTCCATGATGATTACAATGACAAATATCCCTTCTTTATATATCCATATTCTAGTTCTACTTTGGGGAGCCAACTACTAATATAATATTATAATATAATCAACCATGGATTATGTATGGCCCATGCCAACCCTTATACAATATAGTATCATATCCCCATATATATATTCCTAAGTACCTTAGCATTGTATTATTATGATCACCTTTTTGGAATTTTGAAAGTTCATCTTTTAGTTCTTCTTTCTTCTCAAAAATGTTTCCAAAAGTGTTCTTGTTCCATTCTTTTAATCTAGATGTCATTGATTTATTTTTTTGGAAGTGTATACATCCCACCATTTCCTAAATAATTCCATGTTTGTCCTATCATATCAAAAAATTGAGGATGGTCTTCCCACATCTAATCATATTTAAATATGATCTTTTTTTAATTCACTTACCACCATTTTAACTTTTGTTGGCCAGTGATCTGAACAAATCCTTGTCAAGGTATTAATTTTAGCATAAGACCCTTCATCGATCCAATGATCTAAGATAATGCATCTATCTAATTTTTTTGCTATTATGTTATGGCCTCTCTTTTTTTTTATCCGTGTATAGTTATCTTCTTCAAACTCAACCTTCCATGGATTATTGTTTTGAATAAAAGCTAAGAAATATCTCATACTTTGGGTTAGTTTCCTAATTCCTCTAAATTTTTCATCTAACGTGGTTATCACATTAAAGTATCCTATGATCAAAAATCATGTTTCTTTGTCTTTACTTCTCATAACGGCTTCAATCCCACTCCAAAGTTCTAATCTATATGACTAAATTCTACGTCCATAGTATTGATAAGGATGAAACAAATATCTGCAAAGAAGCATGTGACTAAGGATATCCAATGCCTAGTTTTATAACTGGTTACATAGGAGGTTCTAATAGGATTCCAACATGTTATAATTCCCCTTGTCACTCCTTTAGAATCTATAGCATCCCATTCACATCTCACCCAACTGCTTTTATAGTTTTGGAAACTTCTTCTTTTGTCATTTTAGTTTTCTGGATACAAAGAATGTCAATATTATTACTTAAAAAAATGTCCTTAATACACCTCTAATTTAAGGGGGTATTAGCACCCCTTATATTCCATGATAAGGTAATCATGTCTCATTAGTGGCTACCGGCCCTGCCTATGAATTATCAATATCATTGTATTGTTTGGTAAAGGGAAGTTCAACCAACTTAGTTTGTATTCCTTTCTCTATGTTTGCTTTTGCTTCCTTGGATATCGCTTGATAATTTGAGAGTTTTTATCTTTTTTCCTTACCTATATCATGATTAGGTCTTATTATTCTATTCCTTAATATTATTTCACAACTTTATTTTTCCTTAGATTTATCCTCTCTTGGCTCTACTATGGAATATTTTGACTTGTCCTGCTCATTTTCTAGTATTTTCTTGTTAATGGTAGATGTATTAACATCTAACATTGCATTTTATTTACCATTTTTTCTCCTAAATGGTGCATGGTACTTCAAGAGAGTCTTCAAAATCTTATTTGACACATTCCTTAGGTTCATCGAGAATGTTTATCCCTAAATCAAGATCATACTAAATAGACAGTTCCTTGTTAATATGTTGAACCTATTTACTATGTCATCTAAGCTTTGATATGATTTTTCTTCATAATCTAAAGCCTCAAAATAGTCAATATTTATTCTAGTATCCTTCCTTACTAGTCTCCACTATTTATTTGCTTTCATTTATCTATTTCATTTTTTTGGAAGTTAAAAACCATCATCATTCATATCCATTTGTAAGTTTCTCTTACATTTTTCTACATATGATTTTGCTAGACTCTTATTAAGGCATGATCTCTCAATATGCCCTACTTCATAATATATTCTACATCTAAGAGATATGTTTTCATAATCTATGGTTTGGATCCATATCTTATCCTCATAGTTAAGAATGATTTATTCTAGTAAAGGTTTACTTATATCAATCATGAACAATATCTGAATATAAATAGCCAAGAATCCATATTTTGTAGTTTTTGAAATCTCAAAGAATTCTCCCAAAGTGTTGTCTATTTCCTTAAAGGTATCCATTTCCCAAAACTCAATGGGTAACCCATACTTCCTAACCCAGACTAGTACTAGGGATAGATTTACATTTTTAGTTGAAAACCTTCATACGAATGGGTAAGAAAGAGGCCTACTCTTCCCATAAACCAAGGGCCTCATTTTAATGTTCTATCTCTTTCCTCCCTAGAATATAAAATGTCTAGGAATAAACCTTTTGGAAGAAATGATAGAATCACTCGTAGAGATTTTCAACTCCTATCAATCTATTTTCTCAAGGTTGAAGTCCTATAGCACATTTATTGTTATAGGTATTGTTGTAATATTATAAGATGTATGCTAGAATATAAAAATGTTTAAAATGTTGTAAAAAATTTGTTAATACCACATGTTTTGATAGGCATACCTCCTAATACCTCTTAATAATCAAATAAGAACTTTGTAGTATATTCACACTTAGTCTAAAAAAACAAATAACCACTCAAGTAGTGTCATTCCTTAACTAATTGGTGTCTTATGATCCCTTTTCTCTCTTTTTAGGTGTAATAAAAGGGACCTAATATCTTTCATAAGTAATTATAAAAAAATTATATCAATTATTATGCCAATTAATAGGAACAACATAATCCTAGAGGAACAAGATCCAAACATATTTTAGGATGGTGCTTGCAACTTTGTTACGTCTTAATTTTCTAAAGAAAAAATAAGCATTAATATTCTTCTCCATCAAGGAATATCATTCATTCTTCTTACTTTTGTTGTCCGGCCAAGTATTATCATTTATTGTTGAGTTCAAATTTGATTTTGAGCATATTTTGAACATTGTAGTTCTACATATTTATGATAAATTAGACTGATCAATCAAAATATGGTAAGTAGGTGTGAAAGGGCCATAACATCACTAGACATTTGACACTTTCATTAGAACTAAAAGAAATTATAAATTACACTTATAAGGGGTCTATTTGAAATTTCTTTTGAGTTGTTTGTTACGGAATTTTCCTCTTACAAACATAAATATTTAATAGGTAGGTAATATGATTGGGGTTAGGTTCATTTTAATTAATTAATATAGTCAATTGTAGAATCTTTGTATTTCCTCATTATTTCTTAAAATTCAATCTATGCTTTCATGCTAGGTGTTTTCATTTGTTTAATATTTATCATGTTCTTTGTTGTAAGTCTAGATGGGTTGAAGTCTACTATGAGTCCCCTTATCTTGACATAGGGCAAGGATGGGTTGCACACATTGTGTGATAGTTTCTAACTAAAGGAAGATCTTCTCATTATGTTGCTTTTATTATTTGTATTAGTCTTCATTATTTTTTTACTTGTTCATATATATTTATTAGTTTTATTATGTGCAAATATGTTTTATAGCCCAACTCTTGTGTATACAAGATATGCATACTCTCATACAACCCTCAATGTTTTATTTGTATATATGTTACCAAGTAAAGGTTTATTTGTATACATAAGACTTGAGATGTCAACATAATAATGGTTGAGACTCTCATAAGTGAACTTGAAGGCTCTTAATGTTGATAATAACTTTGAACATAATAATGGTTGAGACATCTTCTCACTCAAATTTTAATTTGTATACATGTTTCCAAGTAAATATCGATCTACATATATATGACTTGATTTGTAACATAAAAAATGGTTGAGACTCTAGTATGTGAACTTGAAGACTCATGATGTTGATAAGAATTGTGAACATATTAGCAATTGAGACTCTAGTATGTGAACTTGAAGAAATAAAATAAGTATAGCTTTTTAAAGATACATTACTTTAGATTGTATGGATGGAAAGGAATAAAAGAATATTTAAAGGAAAATAAAATAATTTAGAGGTAAGGAAAAAAAAAAATTATCCATAAAGGAGTCTAAACCAACCCTATAAACTCACCCAATCCCTAATCTTGAAGCAGAGAGCCTTGATAGATGGAGTCAAGTCATAAAATGGATTTGTGATGTTGGGTATAGGTGAAACAAAAGGAAAGCAAAGAATATAAAGTAAAAACCAGCGGAAATGGAGTTCGTAAAATTGAATTTTGATGGAGCATCTAAAGGAAATCCAGGACCTATAGGAAGAGAATGAATAATTAGAAATAATAGGGATGATATTTTGTTGCATTACACTTTTAATTATGGATTTAGGAAAAATAATAAAGTTGAAGCTTGGGAAACTTTGGAAGGGTTAAAATTATACATATAAATGAAGTAGAACAAAATATCGAATGAAGGTAATTCACTAATAATAAATGTAATTTTGAGAAAAGCAAAGGCTCCATGGAACATGCAAGAGATCATTGTGGAAATACAAGATCTTGTTATAGAGTTTTATGAAATTACGTTTACACATACGTTAATGGAAGGGAACAAGTGTGCAGATAGGCTAGTTAATACAGGGGTTTTAATAGAGGATCATGAAGTTAAATTCATTTTTCCATGGTTAGAGGACATAGTAAGTTTAGCTAAAGCTGACAAGAAAACATTGATTTTCTTAGTCAAATAATGATTAAGATTTATTATAATATTTTTCATTGGTAATATTTGTTGTATTTGATAACATTAATGTGTTTTCATATAAACTATCTATTATAATTATTATGGTTGTACTTATGTCTCAAGAAGGAAACTAACAATCTAGATATGGTAAAGTGGGTAAAGTTTTAGAAAAATTAATCTACTAAGATGTAGTGCATAGATAGTAAAGGTGGAGTTTTGGTATTGAAAATTTCAAGAAGGATATTACATTTTAGATTATTTGTATTTACAGAGAAAATTAAGGACGATTCAAAAAATTAAAATCAAGAATTTAGACTTCTTATGAAAACAAATGTAGGTATCTAGTTGTAACAATTCAATTGAGATGAGAATTGAATTTATTTGTAAACTCTCAAGCTGTAAAGGAGAGAGTTGTTATTTGTCAAAGGTGGGGACCTGAGTACAACGTATGTTTCTTTATATATATATAGCTTTTTATTTTTATCTTCCTCTCTTTCCTTATTTTATTGATGATTTATAACACTCTTGGGTTGTTACTAATTACGTTGATAGGCGTCCTACAATGGCAGCCGGGAAGGTCAGCCACGCCGTAAACAATATTAATATTTTATTAAAAAATCTGACATTTAAGATAGGTGCCTCGAGATTGATAACTCTCGACGTTTATAGATATATATTTTATATATCTAAGCTAGTATTTTTTGTTTAATGATTATAAAAAATATTTTACACTTTGATGGCAACAAGACAATATCCACATATTGTAATTTTTGTTTATAATTAACATTATTAAATTATATTTTTTTTTTACTAATTAACTTGTTTAACATGAACTCTCACTATTTTCAATTAGTTTTAATAATTATTTGAATTTTTAAAACAATTTTTAATTTTTTTTAATTTTGTCTCAAAAGGGACATTGCATTGGTATGTCTTTGAGTTCTTATCAAGGAGATCTAGGTTCAAACCATACGAGGGGTGTGTGAGAGTGTATTCAACAAAAAAATTATTAATTTTTTAATATTATTTGACATTTTAAAACTTTATTATAAACATAGTAAAAATTATTTATACTTTTAATATAGCCCTTTAGTTACAAAATAATAATTGTTTGTGCATTGATTGTCAAACTTTTTTTAAACATAATTAAAATAAAATTAGGTAACAACTTAATGAGATTACCTAAAAGCAAGGTCAAATGGGATTTAGAATGTGTTTAAGACATCATGAAGGAATGGTAAATGGTAATTGTATGAGCATGACTCAAGTTCAAATCTTCATTATAATGATAAGGCAACATGTGATAGTGTGGTTTGTTATAATATTACTATAATGTAATTTGTTGAAATACAATAATTATATAGTAAAGTCCAATACAAGCAAGGTCTATTCAACTCCATAGAGTTAACTTAAAAATTATGATACAAATGTCAAGACTCCAAATCAACTACATTATATTTTAATTAATTATTAATTTTTTAAGTAGATTTTATAAATTAGTATTTCACATAAAAATAAAATTAAATTAAACATAACTTAACCAATCATATTCCAAATCAACTACATTATATTTTAATTAATTATTAATTTTTTAAATAGATTTTACAAATTAGTATTTCACATAAAAAGAAAATTAAATAAAACATAACTTAACCAATCACAATGTTAATCAATGTTTTATCAAAATTCAAATTTTAAAAGGAAATTGGTCAAGTAAAATTTTAATTTTTTAATGAAAATGATGTCAAGAAAATGATTGTAAAAACATAACAATTTGAAGAAGATGAAAATTATCTTTAATAAAATTACAAATAAAAAGTCTCAGGGGGAACAACAGTTTGGGCATTGGCTCTTCTTCAAGAGGTCCAAGGTTCAAACCGTGGCGTGGGTGAGTGTGTGTGAGGGGGTGGATGTATGTTCATAAAAAAATACATAAAAAATATTTTCATTAAAAAGATAAAATTAAATTAAATTCTTTTAATTAATTTAATAATAATGTAATGTTTTATTAATTTAATAGAAGTGACTCCAATAAAAGCCACACATAACTTATTAGAAAAATTAAACTCCACAACCAGATACATTGCACTTAAATTTATTGTTGAAATTTATTATAAAAACAATGACATAGACCTTAGATACATAGCTAAGGGAGGAGCTTAAAAAAATTTATGGAAGTAATAATATTGATTCACTCAACTTGATATTGGATAGGCTATATGAGTAAAGTACAAGTAAGGTCTATTTCAACTTCATATAATCAACTTAAAAATTATGATATAAATGTCAAGACTCCAAACCAACTACATTATACTTAAATTTATTATTAATTTTTAAGTAGGTTTTACAAATTAGTACTTCACATAAAAAGAAGCCAAGCGATACATAGATACTATCTAAGCTTTTGAAGCAAAAAAGAAGAGAGGAAGGCCCTCTAATTCTGAATAGTGGAAGCAGGATGTGCATGAAGACATTGCCAATGGAATTTAGAAGACTTTGTTCTCCACAGGTATCAACCTTTCTAAGGAAGACTCAAAGAGCACCAAACCTCCCCAACCACATGGAAAGGGAGGCAAGAGAATCACAAAATCTTCAAAATGAATATCCTCTCATGGAATGTGAGAGGCCTTAATGGTTTAGCTAAATAGAGGTTAACTAAATTATTAAGGAATGAAATAAGACCCACCATTTTGTTGCTCCAAGAAACCAAATTTAATGACCCTGGTGTCAAAGTGATTTATAATCACATCTGGAAAAAAGGTGAGATTGCTTTTTGTAATGCAAAAGAGACTTTTGGAGGCCTTATTTTTTTGTCGAATCCAATAGTTCTGGAAGGAAAAATTATCCACTCCAATGATGATATGGCCAATATCCTCTTTTTTGATAAAGAAAATAATTCTCCTTGGGTCCTCACCAATGTATATGCCCCAAATTCCATTACAGGAAGGTCTAGGATGTGGGATATATTATCTTCTATTAGAAATGCTTTTACTAATATTCCATGGATTATTGTTGGTGAATTTAATACTCCTCTGTTTCCCTCTGATAAAAAATGAGGGGTTGGATCTTTTACCAAAAGCATGGAGGATTTCCAAGATTTTATAACCAAAAATAATTTGATGGATGTCCAGTTGAAATGAAATCAATACACCTGGTCAAATATAAGATGTGGATCTCAACTTATCCAAGTCAAACTTGACAGAGTGTTATTTTCTCAAGAAGCCATAGCAATTTGGGGTGATGCAAATATCCAATCCCTACTTAAAATAGGATCTGATCATAGCCCCATCCTTTTGGATACCAATAATCCCAAAATTTATAAAACGCCTTTCAGGTTTGAAGCCATGTGGATGATGCATCCTAATTTTAGATAAATAATTCTTCAGTGGTGGCATACTAATTACCAGGGATGTCACTCCTTCATATTAGTTAGAAACTAAAACTTGTCAAAGAAAATCTCAAAATATGGAATAGAGACATCTTTGGAAATCTATTCCAAAACAAACAAGATATAAAAAATAGGTTGAATTCAATTGAAAAAGAAATTCAAGAAGGACAAGGTTACTCAAATGAATTGAGAGAGGAAGAAAGGAATATGCTATCTCAATATCACAATATCCTCCAATGTGAAGAAACTTTTTGGAGACAAAAGTCTCGGGATATCTGGATTAAACAAGGAGATTCTAATACCATATATTTCCATGTTTCTACAACGAGACATAGAAGCAATAACATAATTAAATAAATCAAATGCCAGGATGGAAGAATCATAGATGACATCAAGGAAATCAGATCTGAAGGGGTGGCTCATTTTATGAATCTTCTTGATGAATATCATAGGACAAATTATGAAAGTGCCAAAGATTTTTTTCTTCAATTTATTCCTCATCTTATTTCTGAAAATATCAACAACAAAATTACTGCTATTCTCTCTGATGAGGAAATCAGGATAGCTCTATTTTCAATGAAACTAGATAAAGCTCCTAGACTTGATGGTTTCCCTCCCAGATTATTTCAAGCCTTCAGGGATCTATTAGGATTGGATGTGTGTGCTACCATCAAATAAATTCAAGCTTCTAAAGTCATCCCTAGAGGTTTCAATTCTACCTTTATTGTGCTCATTCCAAAAAATCAAAATGCCATTAATTTTAATGATTTTAGACCTATCAGCCTTTGTAATTTTATCTACAAAATCTTGACAAAATCCATAGCCAATCGCCTAAGAGATGTTATGCCTCTCATCATAAATCAGTGTCAAGGAAGTTCAGTCAAAGGCAGATCTATTTTAGATGGGATCATTTATGTTCATGAAGCAGTCCATTCTATCTCACACAACAAAAAAGTGGCTTTTCTCCTCAAACTTGACATGAATAAAGCCTATGATAGACTCAATTGGGACTTCCTTCTTGTTATCCTGGATAAATTTGGTTTCCATCCTGATTGGATTTCCTTAATCAAAGGATGCATATCTTCTACTTGGTTTTCTGTCTTAATCAATGGATCACCTGCAGGATATTTTCAAAGTAGTAGAGGGTTAAGGCAAGGCGATCCTTTATCCCCACTTCTCTTCATCATATCAGTTGAAGCTCTAGGCAGATCAATATTAGTTGTTAAGCAAGCAGGCTTAATTTCAATATTACAAGTTACTTCCCAATGCAATCCCATCACTCACCAACAATTTATTGATGGTACTCTTTTATCTACTTTTGCTTCTATCAATGAGGCCAAATTGATCAAATGAATTTTTCTTTTGTACGAAGAAGCAACTAACCAAAGGATAAATTTCTAAAAAAGTAAAATATATTTCCTCAATACTCTGTTAAGAAGGTAAGCTTTAATTGCTAACATCCTCGGATGCTCCATTTCTTCTTTGCCTTCTACCTATTTAGGATTACCTCTTTTTATGGGAATTTCCAAGGATAATCTATGGGATAATGTCATTGAAAGACTCCAAAGAAAGCTTTCCACATGGAGAGGAAATCTTCTTTCTCAGGTTGGAAAAATCACTCTTACCATGGCTTCACTCCAAAGTATTTGTCTATTTTCTCTCATTATTCAAAGCTCCTACAAAATTCTACCAAAAAATAGAACAAATTCAGAATCACTTTCTCTGGATAGGAACTAAGAATAAGAACAAATTTCATTTGGTGGCATGGGAAAATGTTTGCAAACCTAAGTAACAGGGAGGTTTGGGGCTTAGACGAATCCATCCTCTCAATCTCTCTCTTCTGGAAAAGCAAGCTTGGCATCTTATTTCAAATGACAATGTTGATTGGGTTAAAATAATCAAAAGGAAATATCTTCAATATTCTGAATTCCTTTTTGGTAACATCCCTTCCTCAGGTTCTTCCTTTTGGAAATAAATATGCTTGGCCAGATCAATCATAAAAAAGGATTTTTGTGGCAACTTGGAAATAGTAAATCAATCCACTTTTGGGAATACAGGTGGCTTGGTGATCGACCTCTCCTTCAACTTTCAAAGCTGAGAAGGCTAATTGATATTACAAAAAATCTCTTTGGTCCTTTAGTAGCTGATTTCATTTCTGACACAAATGGATCTAAAACTTGGAAAAGGTTAGTCATTCCAGATCTAAGAGCTGAAATCTCATCCTTTGAAGCCCAGTTATCTTCCACTCCAATTCCTTCAGGAGATTTTGTTGATTTTCCTATTTGGGAACCGATAGACTCGGGAGAATTTTCTATCAAATCAGCCTATTTGTTATCTCTCAATAGAACTGACACATTTCTTCCATTTAAGCTAGTTTGGACCAAATATTTGACCCCCAAAGTAGCTTCCTTTTCTTGGATTTGTATCCAAGATCACATCCTTACCACTGAAAATATTATCAAGTAGGGTATTCCCCTCCCAAATAGATGCTACTTATGTCTCTCTAATTGGGAATCCACATCTCACATTTTCCTTTTTTACCCATTTTCTAATGTTGTTCTTAACAAACTGATCCTCAATTTTCATTTGTCTTGGGTTTATCCCTCATCTATTGTTGATATTTTCCTTCAATGGCCTAATCTATTTAAAAATCCTATTCTCAAATAATTTTGGAAGTTCTGCCTCTAGCACTTTATATGGCAAATATGGCTTGAACGTAATAGAAGGATTTTTGATAAAAAGGGAAATGATGTGGAATTTATTTCTAATAGAATCATCTTTTTTTCTAAAGAGAAAAATTTGTCAACCCCATTAGATCACTTACCGCGTCCTCCTTTTGAGAATGCCTTACTTAAATCCTTCCATATTTCCTTAGAAGATGCAAGACCGGCTAGTTCCTCATCCACAAGAATCAATGTTAAATGGCATCCTCCTCCCATAGGATGGGTCAAGCTAAATTTTGATGGTGTTGCTAAAGGAAACCCAGGCATGGCCGGAGCAGGAGATATCCTTAGAGACCCTTTGGTGAATCCCATTTTTGCCTTTTCTAAACCGTTAGGAGAACTTTCCAACCACTCTGCTAAATCTAAAGCTTTATGGAGAGGTCTTCAATTTATCAAGCAGATTCTTGGAAAAATCATAGTTGAAGGAGACTCTTTAAACATCATCAATTATTTAAAAAACTCCAAACCTATAGGATGGAAGATAAGGAGCATAATCGAGGAAATCAAATAGGTCCTAAGCAAGCAACATGAAGTCATAGTCCAACATGCTTTTAGAGAAGCAAACCAAGTAGCTGAAAAGTTGGCAAACATAGGGGTTTCTTCCCACGGAATGCTGACGTGGACTGATTCGCTTCCTTTGGATGTTGTGACTCTTGCCAGGTTGGACTTCAATCCTCACCATCATGATGGAGTTTAAATTTTCAAGTAATTTTTGTAATCAGTACCCTATTATTCAAGAGAGGTGTCTTAGCTATGATAGTCCTAATATTCTAGGTTGCAATTCTATCCTAGTGGCTATCATATCTCCTTTCCCAAGGCTACCCTGACATGTGTGTATTATTACCTTTTATTATTCGCTTCTATATGACCCATCACCTTTTCAAGCTAATCCCACCAATTTTTTGTCAACCGCCTTGTTTTGGAATTCCAATGCCTATTCCAACATTTTCCATAATCATTACTCACTTGTGAGTCTTGGAAACCGTTCGTATACCTTTTCAAAAAATTACCAAAGACAAATATCCCTTTGCTCCATTTCGAAGTGTATCCAATTTAGTTTTTCAATGTTTCATTGTCTTTGTGCCATCTTGGTGGTTATTTGGTCCCGGTTATTCCGCAATACAATAAGTTAGTGATAACCACTAGCTGCACACATTCCAATCCTTTTTGGTAATCCCCACTGGATAAAAATCCTCGTCGACCCAAGTTCTATCCAATCCATGATCCATAGCCTGGTTTTTTCCTTTTCAAGATTTTACTTTCCATTGAAAAGTTGCACTTCTAATTTCTATTTATATCTCTTCTTGCATGTCCCTTTCATGATTTTTCTTTAGTCCCAGGCCTCCTTACAATCTGTGTGTTCCTTCCCCATTTTTATCTTTTGTGAGCCTCATTGCCCTACAACCATGAAGGAAGGAAAGAGTGAGTTTGTTGAACTTGAGGTTTTTGAGATTAAGCCTACTGATGATGTTATCCTAAAGGATAAAGGTCTCATCCAGTTCTTCAAGATGTTTACGGGGACCAACTGAGATGCGACCATGGCTTTTGCAAACACGTGGGATAATGGTGTCATCATAATTCATGGTGTTAAGTTCCAAATTATGCAGGAGATCCTTGTTGAGTTAACCGGATAGAACCTCGAGGGTCGTGTGGTTCATAGAAATAAACACAATTGGGAGGCTTATTTGATGCATTTTGATAGCTCATCATTGGTGAGAAATCTCCACAAGAAATGTTTATTTTGCCACCACGTATCCTCTCCATGAAAGTAAATTCTAAAACCTATTATGCAATATCTTACTGTTGATGAACCTGAATCCCAGCTTTGCAGTTTCTATTTAGCCTTTATTAACCATTTTAGGGATTCTAAAATGTTAAATATTCCTACCACTTTGTATTGTTTTATTGACTATGCTATTACCTCTTCCCATGGCAATAAAGAAGAAGGGTGGCCTTCCCACCAGGGGCTTTTCAAAATCCTTTATGGTTACTTACTTCTGAAATTCCCTCAAGGAAACCTTCCTTCCCCTACCCCTTATGAAGAGAATTCCTCTTCCACACCAAGCCCTAAAGCCACTAGATCAAAAAGGAAAAACAAAAATGACAAACCCCAAGCTATTTCAAATGTCAAAAAGAAGGTTAAACTTGAGAAAACTCCTGTTCGTTGCTCTCAGAGGCTTAAGTTCAAGGAAACTCCCACCCCTGAAACCATTAAGAAAGAACCTGAATCTCCAAATGTGGTGGAAAAGTACCTTCATAAGCTTGTTATCCAATCCACCTCTGCCACCATTGATCACTTGGAAATAGCTTATGCAACACTGGGGAAAGGAATCGCCCAACTAAGGGAACAATGTAATGCTCTAAGACTATTTTTTCTGTGACAAATTTGAAGAGGGCCCTTCCATTTCTACTGTCGTGGGAGTTTTTGGCATTAAGGATGATGATGTGGTTGAAATTACAAAGGAAGTGTCTAAGGAAGTTCCTAAGGAAATCTCCAAGGACGTTGCCAAGGACGTTGAGCTAGAGATTGTAGCTGCTTCACCTATGCAAACTGATGCTTGAAATTAATGTTCCAGTTGGTTTTGGTTCGTTGATGGTTGTCCTCTGGCTCCTTTTTGTTGTTGATCCTTTATGTGGGTCAGTTTCAGTTTCCTCTCTACCGTTCCTATGTGGATGCATTTTGATCCTCTCTTGCATCCTCTTTTGTCTTTCTAGGATTTCCTTTGTTTCTTTCCTTTTGTTTCTCTGATGTACAAGGCATTGGGGTGCCTTTCAAATGCCCTAGTTTTTTAATGAAAAATATTTAACTTACCAAAAAAAAATATCTAAGCTTTGTTGCAATACCACTATGTGATGATGATGTAATGTAGTTGGGGTCCATTTCAACCCGATATATAACTAATTGAGAAAAAACTTAACCAAATTTTGTATTATCAAAATTCAAATTTTAAAAAGAAATTGGAACTTAACTAATTTTTGTTTTATCAAAATTCAAATTTTAAAAGGAAATTGATCAAGTGAGATTTTATTTTTTAATAATGACGTCAAGAAAATGACTGTAAAAACATAACAATTTAACCAATTTTTGTATTCTCAAAATTCAAATTTTAAAAAATAAATTAGAACTTAACTAATTTTTGTTTTATCAAAATTCAAATTTTAAAAGGAAATTGATCAAGTGAGATTTTATTTTTTAATAATGATGTCAAAAAAATCAAGAAAATGATTGTAAAAACACAACAATTTAAAGAAGATAAAAATTATCTTTAATAGAAAGACAAATAAAAAAAAAATAGTTAAGTTCCAATTTTTAGTTGGGGTCCATTTCAACCCGAAATATAACTAAATGAAAAAAAAAAACTTTAACAAATTTTTGTATTATCAATATTCAAATTTTAAAAAGAAATTGGAACGTAACTAATTTTTGTTTTATTAAAATTCAAATTTTAAAAGAAAATTGATCAAGTGAGATTTTATTTTTTAATAATAAGGTCAAGAAAATGATTGCAAAAATATAACAATTTAAAGAAGATAAAAATTATCTTTAATAGAAAGACAAATGAAGAATATTTTCGTTAAAAAGATTAAATAAAATTAGATTCTTTTAATTAATCCAATAATAACTTAATGTCTTATTAATTTAATGGAAATGACTCCAATAAAATCCATGCATAACTTATTAGAAAAAAATGAAGACTCCACAGCCAACTACATTACACTTAAAGTTATTGTTGAAATATATTATAAAAATAGTGACATGGACCTTTGATACATAGCTAAGGGAGAAGCTTAAAAAATTTATAGAAGTAATAATACTCATTGAGCTCAACTTGGTATTGGATAGGCTAAATAAATGAGTGGATGTTGTTAAACTTAAAATTAATCAAAGTCAAATGAAGCCCATATTTTTCAGTGAGTTTACACAAATTGTTACGAGAGGTCTTGGTTTGTTATGAGGGGTCTCGGTCCCCTCAAATTAAATAGGGTTTGAACCTTGGATTTTTTTAAGAGAGTTCAAAGTCTTTACCACTGTAGTAAGCTTGTAGATAAATGAAGTTCAAGGGTTTGAACCTTGGAGCTTTTTAAAAGAGGTCAAAACCTTTACCACTGCAATATACTGGTAGCTAAACGAAGCTCATCTTAAATAAGGTGTTAGATATGTTTTATCCCAGTAAAATTTGTATGAGAATATATATGTAAATAAAAATTTTGTATTATTCTTAGTTAGCCTATTTCATGAGACCATCTTTTCACTTTTACATTGGGATATTATAGTCTTGTTTACTAAAACCAAGTTAGTTTTTTTTAAATCTTTTAATACTGTGCAATAATTTATGAATTAGTTTGATTTGATAGTTTGATTTGATGGTAAACATTTGTAGATTAAAGATACAACGCCAAACAGAAATAAAGAAATCACAATAAAGGAATGCATAACGATTGTACAAAATGAATGATTTTTATTAATCAATGGAGTTTAGAAACTCCTTTTAAGTACAACAGGGCCTGTAACCCTTTTCGTGATACAAAGTTACAATTTGTGCTAGGGTTCTTCGAAACCCTAGCTGGCACAATGTGGTGGCGTCTCCGAAGATGTATCCTTAACCTCAACAGAATGAGTGGGCTTCGTTTTATCCTTTGGCTCGGACCACTCCAGCTAAGCGACTACTATCAACAAATCAGATCTACCATTAGAATCCTGCACACATTAAAATTACCAAAGAGTTAAAAACTAATAAGAGGGCTCCACTATGTGAGCCCTCAGAAACAGTCTAAAACCCTAGATTTATGAAATGATATAAAACGGAATGCAGAATTCAACAGCAGATTAATACATAAAGAAATATTACTTGCTTTAGACGAATCTATACCTTTTCCTGTTAACGCAGCGAGACCAGGCGGCACCTGGAAATGATGTGACTATCAAATCGGTGATGGATGCGGCGAAGTTGGCGACGGATGGATGCGTCGAAAGGGTTTAGTTCAGACTTAGTTCCGCAGAAGACTCAGAAGACTCAGGATTAACAGCAATAGCAAAATCCAAATTTAGATAGGGAAGATAAATAGGTTTAGCTGAAGAGATAAATAGGGTTTGAGCCATTAAGGTGACTCAATTTATAATCTACTCTTAGGTCACACTTTAGGTTTTTAATGACACTTTGAACGTGTGGCTAAGATTAAAGTAGATCCAAGGGTAGAGAATAAATCTAGGTTGTGAAACGGATTAAGATGGATGGACGGATGAGATTAAATGAAGGATGGACGGCTCAGATTAAATCACTTAAACTTTATTTATATATATATTAAAATATATATATAAATATTAATTTAAATAAATTTGGGGATGAAAAATGGCGGGAAAAGTGAAATTGGGCCAAATAATGGTGGGAAAGTGTGGATTTGGGCCAAATAATGGCGGGAAGGATGGATGACTGACACGTGGCTGGCAGGAAGGTATAGATGACTTACAAGTGGCTGGATTTTGGTGTCTACAACATTGATCAAATATAATTTAATAACTTACTCTATAATTCTATTTGATTATCACTTACTAAACAAGTGTATTTTTACAAATATCTAGAATTTGAATTTAGTTATAAATTGAACTATGTGATGTATCTTGATAAAAGTATTTATATGGGTTGAAAGACCTTAGGTAGATAAAAATAAACATTTGATTAGGTACAAGGAAAGAAAACAAGTTTTTAACATCCATAATATTGCAGGCTATAGGGAATGAGTTATAAAACTTTAAAATTAGGATTAAATATTTTTTATGATCGAGATTGTTGTTGATAACAATCCAATCTATATAATGTTATCAATGCAAATAAAAAATTAGCAAATATAATATATCTCAAACAATAAACAATAATTCTAACTACGAGGAAATGTTCTTATGTCATAAAAAAATCTTTAATCTTCGAGGAAACAGTAAATAAAAAGAACAAAAACCCAAAAAATAAAGAGATAAGGGAATTAAGAAGTATGAACTAATGGGAGCAGGTGTGAGCCAGGAACAATTACAAGCAAGAAGTAAGCTCCACTAGGTATCATGGAAGGAAATTCATATTTGAAAGTCTTAATTGTAAGTCACGATGCCCTAGATAGAAGTTTGGATGCCCATATTAGAGATAAGAGGAAGAGAAAATATATGGCAAGTTCAATTTAGAGAGCAAACATTGTGCTAAAAGTGATTTTCAAGGATGAGATAATCAATCATGATATAATATTTCAAAATTAGAGTGTTAAAATGTAAGTTCCATGATCAAGTGGAAGTGGGGTTTGAATTCAAATTACTCTATGAATTTTCCTCCTAAAGGTTTTTTCTCATTATATTTTCTAGTTAAAATATTAATGATAAAATAACAAGTGGTAGCCCATGGTTTATGGGAAGATATACCCCTTATTTAAGACCATGGAGTGATATTTTTTTTTTCGAGATAGAAACTATTAAAAAGCTTCCAATGTGGGTTAGGCTTCTTGGAATTCTATATCAATTTATCAATAAAGGTATTTTGAAGAATACTAGAAATACCCTAGTGGAGTTCATCAAGGAGGAACCAACTACTAAGAAGTGAAAGCATGCTAAATATATTGGGATATATGTTGGTATGGATATTTCAAGGCCTTTTCCACAATCTATTAAGATTAAATCAGAATCAAGAGAATGGGATCAACAAGTGAATTATGAGAACATTGTATTCTGATGTCATAATTGTTATAAGACTAGACACATGGGAAGAGATTGTAAAGTAAAAACAAAGAAAAAAGAGACAACAATTCTTGGTCATAAGACAAACTTAAATATGAAACAAGAAATATTATAATTTTTATTAGGAGATAAACTTAAATATAAAGCAAGAAAATCATACTATAATAGAAGTTGGATTAGATCAATGATATTCCACTCTAAAAGAAGAGATAAAGAATACCTCTCTACAACATCATATGGCAAAGACCATAAGTTCACTTGAATAATTTGTTAGAAGAAAAAAATAAGGATATGATGGATGAAATAGTACAATATGCAAGTTTAAATTTAGAAGGAATTAAAGGTGCAAATGAAGATGAGAAATTTTTTAAAACAAAGATGACAAAAGAGGTCAAGCTTATTCCAAGTAAATCATCTTCATTTTCCTTGGGTAGTATAGAATCCTCCCCTTATAATAGAAATGAAAATAGTGTAGAGGTTATCCCTTGCACTTTAGGATTCCATGTTAGAATAATAAAGAAATGAAGATGGGGAAATCCATATCAATTTAGGATTTTTAGAGCAACATAAAGAATAAAATGCAACACAATTGCTATGGAGGAGTATCCTTGCACTTTAGGGTTTCCAAGGTAACTTAAATAATAAGTGCTTTTGAGGTTATTCCTTGCACTTTGTATCCTTTAAAGGAAGATAAACATATAGATGATAAGTCTCACTATGAGCAATATGAAAAATTGAAGAGATTGATGAAGATGAAAGTGTTGGTGGAAATAAAAAATAGAGGAAGATCCAAGAAACTAAAATAAAAGAGAAAAGAAAACTCAAAGGGATATCAATATGGGATCACAAAAGCAAATATTGTAAGTGTTAACAAGAAGTGGGGCTAAACACATATATTGAAACAAAAAATGATGATGAAAATGATATCTTGGAATATTAGGGGCATGAATAAGACTCCTAAAAAAAGAGGTATTAGGGAATTGGTAGGTTGTTATAGACAAAATGTTTATAGATATGAAAACCAGCTAACAAATATTATAGTCATTCATGGTGTTTATTTTCATCTTGGCAAAATATTAATTTTAGAAGGAAATCAGACAAGTGAAACTTTCTCTTAGTAAACATAATATTAAGGAGTCGATTACAAAAGCATGACAGTTTGAGGAAGATGACAAATACCTTTGATAGAAAGTCAAATAAAGGATATTTTTTATAGAAAGGTAAGTTGGATATGGTTTAATTAACCTAATGGCAATGTAATGTTTTGTTATTTTAATAGAAGTGATCCCTAATAGAAACCACATGTAGCTTATTAAAAAAAAAACTAAACTAATGAGTGTAATTCAAGAAGCATTAAAAGGGTGTAAGAGATCTAAGTCTAGGAAGATTTTTTTAAATGAATGATCTGATGAAGATTGTAAAACTACAAGGATAAATTCAAATAGACCAAGTACAGAAGAGGAAAGCTATAAAATATATCAAATAATTATGAAATCTAAAAATATATATATACAAGTGCACACATAGAAGAATTAATTTATCTAGGGAAGCATGATCCAAAATAGTTTTATAATGAACTTTAGAAAAATAAGAAAAAATATAGAACAATATTATAACCCATTGATAATATGTTTTTGGACAAGTAGAAAGCAAGTTTTGATTGAAAATGGAAGGATGGAAAGAATGGAAGAGCTAAAATAGTGTCGATTTTGATTCTATTGTCTGTTTTTGAAGCTTAGACCTAGTTTTTGGATAAGGGTTTGTAACATCCGATGCATTTTACTTTGCATGTCCATATCTAGTAGACATTGTGAATATTTGCAATTATTTATCTTAAGATATTTTATTTCTTCTTTTATTGGTTGTTTTTGCTTTTATGATCTATCCATAAATTTAACAAAGGAAAGTGCACTAAAAAATAAAAACTCTAAGAATATGACAAGCATTTTATCTTTTGGCTAAGATTAGATTTTTGTAACCTTTGAAGCCTTATCATGGCAATGATGATGGGGATATCCCTCCTCCCACAAACCCTCCTTCTAAGATGTTACCATGATAACTTCCTCCATACTCAAGAATGCTGACAATGGCTCATTTTCCTTGTTCTCACTACCTCCTCATTTTGACCAGTCAAAACTAGGAATTATGACCAAATCTTTGAAGGTAATGAGGCCATAATAGTCCCAACCAAGTAAAAAAGTATATTTTATTCCTAATTTCTATGATGCTCCAATGGTGAAGATTTCTCTGGACTATACTCAAAGCCTAATCCTCACCCTAATTGAGAGATCTCTTGCTTGCAAATGTGTGGGTATTTGGCCTTAGCCCAACAAACATTCAAATATGCACATCTTCTTAGGGATCTAAAATATCTAGTTGTGAATTAATTATGGTAGGGAGAGGGTATTTCATATTTATTTTCTCCTTTGTAGAGGAAATATATGCAATATTTCAAGAGGTCCCTAGTTCCTTGGATCAAGCCCTCTCTACATGACCCCCTAGTCAGTCAATTTTGACCCACAGGTGGAAGAACCAGAAGAAGTTTCAATTTGGGTAAGACTACCATTTTTACCCCTATATTTATGGAATAAACTAACTCTTGAGATGATAGGTAACTCTATTAGCATATTTTTAGACTAGGCTCCTCCGAAGACCAATAATGCAACTTGTGCTAGGCTATGTGTTCAATTCAATTTGAAAAAAGGGCTTCCTAAAAACTAGGTATCAAATTCTTGGGCTGGATCCATACCCAATCAATGGATTATGATCACATTACCTTTAAATTTATTACTTATCATAAATATGGTCATTTTTCAAGGAACTATCCCACTAATGTACAACAAGAGACAAAGGAGGAATATCAAGAATTCCAAATAGTAAGAATAAAATAGAAAAGAAGATGTAGAAGTTAAAGGAGGCATCAACCATAGCCAAAAATAAAAATAATAATTTGTTTTTTTTATCATAAAATAAGAAAAAGAAACATCCAAGGCCATCTAAAAAAGGAGAATATCAATCAAATCCAAAATTATAAAATGAAGTGGAGGAAACTCAAGCTACCAAAGAAAACCTTCAAGAAGAGGAGATCGAAGAAATAGAAGAGACTTAGTTAGTAGAAACAATGATTCTAGGAGGTACCCTAACCACTAGATCTTCTACTAGAGGGAGGAAATCTAATCAAGGGTAAGAATAGGACAAGCAAATATAGAGATTCAAAAGAAAGCATAGAAAACCTTAGTGATGAAGCCAAATAATACCTCATTTTTGCATTATTTTTTAAATGAAAAACTACCATATTTCAATAAATAATATAGTCATATAACAAATATTTGATTAAAATGTATTATTTTTTTGATGTTAGCATTATTAAATGTTAAGAATATATTATGCCATTTTTTGACTATTTTCTACACTTTTTGTCATCTTTTTGCATGATTTTAGCAATAAAATAACATAGTAAAAACCACTAGTAAATAAAGGTTCTATGACATCTGATTGGTTGAGAATTTTTGAAGTGTTTTCCTACCTAAAATGAGTTTCTAGGATGATGTGGTATCAAAATAGCCACGTTGCAGTTGAAATAGGGTACATGACAACTAAGCAACAACATATGCAGGAGCAGCTCCGAAAGATCTAGGTAACCACCTACAACATAATAGGAAAACAAGGACAACGCCAAAGGAGGAGTTGAAACTAGTTGGGAGCATCAAGAGAAATGAGTAGGGATCCACTATACACTTGGAAGCACCCCCGTGTGATAGAATTAGTAGCAACCGAATATGATAGGTGTACAACCCGATATTCTAAAGCTGCTTCGAAAGAATAAGCAAAAACAAGCATAATTAATAGAAAATCATGATTTTGACCCAATATTCAAAGGATGAGGAAGTTGGCATGTGGATAGGTGTGGCCAATGGTGCTCCACCTATTCTTGGCTGATTCCCACCAAGTTGGAAGCAAGGATAAGTGCACAACTAGATTCTATCCTAAATCAGGACTAAGTCCATTGTAACAAAGCAACAAATCAAGCGTGAACAATAGATAGTTGATTTTGCATTTATCTAACATAGAATAGGGATGTGGAAATTAGTATAAATAATTCCACTCACCTATTGGTTAGTGGTTAGAAACTAGATGATAGATTGACAAATAGGAGGACTATAATTTGTAGCAAACTGTAACAACAGAACTATTTAATAAAAGTGTAGTATTTTTAGATGTTGTGTTAGTGATTGAGTGTTTATAACTTAGAATTTTGGTGTGTTAATACCTTCTACTAGACCAGGGTGTAAGGGACCACTCTCAAGGATGGTGGAATGATCTATTTTGCAATTTTTATAGGTTTTCTATTTTATGCATTTTTTGCTAAATTGTTATCAATTTCTTGCTAATTTGTTGTAATTAGGATTTGTTCTATTTTTACTCTATTTTCTCTTTTTTTTAAGTGTGTTGTGTGTGTTGTATTGCAGCTATATGATTTGTGCTTACTTTTGCATTTATCATGTACATTCCCTATAATTTTAGTTACAACAGTTATTTACAGTTTTTCAACAACATTTCCATTTTCTACAATTTCTTTCACAGTAATTAATTTTTAGCAATTATTAATTGAGTGATCTCGATTCAGCATTTATATTCCATGTTATTTCCATTTAGAAAAAGTAATCTAGTTTCTTTCTTCCTTCAGTGATTTCAATTTTGTAACTTAAGTAGTTTTAATTCTACAACTTAAGTAGTTTTAATTCTATAAATTAGTGATAGTTTTATCTTTGAAATATCTTTATGAACCTTTGTTCCACTGAATAAGCATGTGCTCTAATTTCTAAACTATATAACTCCCAAACTCCTCTATTTTATATAGCCTTAGACACTGCCCTAGATTTGGAAAATATTGAAATTAAATGATGACATTAACGACATCATGTTTGGCATTGTTATTGTGGACAACATAAGTGTTGTTAGAGGATAAAACAGTCATACAATTATCATTGTATCAAGTTGTAACAAACAAACCTTAGAGTATTTTTGAAATAACAACTTTCATAAAACATAGTTGTGTAGCTGACAGTTGCATTTCAGACAATTAGGACACAAGCATAGAATGAATGAATAGGTTAAAGGATGAAAAAGGATGATTTCTTAAAACAAACCCTTTACCTACCATAGGAAGGTGATATTCATGCCAAGGGGGTGAATTACCCATATTTGAGATTCTTGACATTGTTGAAAGAGAACCACCATCCTCATTGTCAGGAAGTGTATCTCCTGAGAGATAATTACAAGAGGAGCAAATTGCTAGTACCTCCTCACCTACCCCTGATATATATTTACCATCAGGGTAGTTTAAATGAATCTATACTAGGTGTTAGGAAGATATAATGGTAGATTTACAAGGAAATCCAGATAGGGGTAGCAATGCTCACACTCAAGGGGAAAATCCTACTCCTGCCAAGACTTTTGAATATCCTATTTTATTAAATCCCACACAAAACTCTCCAATGAAAATAATTTCACCTTCAGTGCTACCAAACTCTAGGGGAAGTGCATTCGAAGATCCTAATCAATTCTTATTTGAATTCAAGGTTGTATGCCAAACATACGATTACATAAATGACAACCAAAAACTTAAAGTCTTTTCTTCCACACTCAAGGACTTGCGTTGGTTTATGAGTTTAGCACTCAAATCAATCTAAACCTAGGAAGAAATGGAGCAAGTATTTTTGGACAAGTACCAAGAATATTGTCGGGTAAAAAATAGGAAGGATGAATTATTCAGAATCAAACAAGAAGAAGATGAAAATCTGGAGGATTACTTGGATAGGTTTATTTTTGTGCAAAATATATGTGGGCTTGTTGAACCAAAAATATGCAAGGCCATATTCTTAAGAGGATTACAAGATGACTCTAGAGAAGTGTTATATTTAATGGGCAAGGGAGATGTGAGTACCCTTGACATTGATGATATTTTAGAATTATGTAGAAATTACTCCCACACAAGACAAAGAAGATGAAAGAGGGGTAATAATAGAAGTGACATGAAAGAACTAATGGAAGAATTTGCTAATTTGAAAACTAACATTCTTGTGCATCTCAATACTACATTAGGGGAAATGAATGCAAAAACTAAATCTACAAAACCCCTAGCTATTTATTGTCTGAGATGCAAAAACAAGCATGATCTTCAAGATTGTCCTTTAAACAAAACCTCTATATCTATTATTTGTAGAATTTTTCAAAAGGACATATCACAAACCAATGTCATTTACTTCCAGGACTCAAAAATGTTTTGGAAACACAAACATAAGAACTCAACTTTGTTGGGCAAAGACAAGAGGGAAATTTTTCACAATATCAAAATACCCCATGTTTTCCTAAAAATTAGGGATAAAATCCTTGGTCTATGCCATGGGGTTACTCAGAACCACCACAAAAATCTTGGAGTCAACCTCCATGGTCATATTCTCAAGATTGGTCACAATCTAGGTGGACGAATCCACAATGGAATCAACAAAATCCACCATGGATGCAAGCACAATCTCATGGACACAATTGGGGACAATAATACCAACCATACCAGGGACAATAGAGATACCAAAGTCAACCACAAAATCTATTGCTTGGTCCTGCTCAGAATTTTCCTCAAGGATGACAACAATAACAACAATAAGTGAAACAACCTCCCCTTCTAGCCCAACCTATGGCCAACCCTAATAATACTAGATAGGTAACCCTTGTCTACATGACTAAATCTGATGATACCACCATGATCAATGTAATTGACTGTAGCAATATCCAGCTATCTTCAAGAAAGACACTTCCTAAACCGACTCCACCTATCATTGTAGAACTAGGAACTAATGAAAATGAACAAGACCCATCTACATCTGACCCACAAAAATCACATGTTGAGAAAGAAAATAAAAAGAAGAAGACTTACCTCAAAATGATTTACCTTCTTCAAAAAAAGTACCATACCCTGAATGATTTGAGAATTTTGAAATCACCTCAAAATTAGATTTAGTAAAGGAACTAAAATTCTTAACCATTTCACTTTCTTTATTACAAGCAATTAAGGATGTACCATTAATCAATAAAACCATTCATGACCTTTGCCTTAAAAATTCAAGAAGGAAGAAGAAATCCTTTCCCAAAACCATACATGTAGATGGAAATTTGGTTGACCTTCTTTCTAGAAAACTTATTCCACTAAAATATGGTGATCCTAGAAGTCCAATAGTCACAGTATCCATAGGATCAGTATAGATATCCAATTATTTGATTGATCTTGGGGTAGCCATTAATATTATGATGAAATAAATTTTGGAGAGATTACAATTGAATAACTTGCATCCTACATCTACTGTATTAGAAATGGTTAATATATCTATTGCTAAACCAGAAGGAATCATCAAAAATATTCCTATGATGGTCTCCTCATGGGAATATCCAATTGACTTCTTGGTATTACAACCTCACAATTCTATGAATGGTTATCCAATAATCTTAGGAAGGCCTTGGCTTGCTATGACAGTTGCTTTCATTGACTGTAGGTTAGGGGATATGACCATTTCAAATGGGATCAATTCAAAGAAGATTTCTTTATATCCTCCTATGAAACCTTCAGGTAACTTTTTAGGTCACTTATGGTTTCCTGATTTTGATGAAGAACACGAAGAAACTATCTCAACACTAGCCACTGTAATAGTGAAAGAGCATATAGAAGAGTTAGATTCATATGAAAGAAATGCCTTTGAAGATGAAACCATTTTGGTTAATACCATGTATGAATCAGGGCTTGAAGATTAACCAATCATTATTCATTGTCTATTATGGAATGATGAGGAACAAACATCTGAATAAATATCACCCATTCCATTACAAGAAAGCCCCTTCAAATTACCACATGGATGGCATTGTCATCTTCTATCATCCTTTCATTATTCCATATCAGATATGATTCCATAAAAAATTATAGTTGACAAGGAGACACAAATATTTCATTCTCTTCTACCACATCATTATCCTCTTAACTCCTTAGTAAGACTATTTGAAGGAGTTAATTCTATTCATCTAAGAACACAACAAGTTGAGGTATAACCAAGAAAATTTTGAACATCAACAACCAATAGACCAATGAACAAGAAGCAAAATTGCTTACTATACTAAATTGTCATAGCAATGCCTTTGCATGGGAATATAAAGATATGATAAGGATTCATCCTAATCTATTGTTAGAATTAAAGTGCACTATGCCTTCACCTTGACACTTGTCAGTTTCTCTTGACAAGTGTCATATGTTGAATATAGGCTTATGCCTATATATTGTAACCATTTGTATCAATAAAATAATCCCCATTAGTTTCAATCCTAACATTTGGTATCAGAGCTCCAGGCTTTCTCTGGCATTTTGAGCTTGAGGGGGGATTTCCCTCATGGAAATCCTCCCTCCCCCCTCATCCTTCTCCCCCATTTTTTTCAAAGACTAGGGAGTATGCTCTCCATTTTTTAAAAATGGATCAGAAACCAGATAGCTTGAAAATTAATGGCTGCCCTCAAATTTTTTTAGATCCATTTTTCCCATATGTATCCATCTACACAATTCCATTAGTTGAGTCTCTGCCATAGCTTAGTCTTACACAATATTGTGTGTTCAAGAAATCTGTTCACTGTAATGGACATATTGCTGTGTAATAGACATGATGTTGTGGCTGGAAGGAGGTCTTGTTCTTCTTGTTGGCCGTAATTTTAAAAGTCAACAATATACCATGATTGGGGGCTTCCTCATACTGGAGGAGAAGAAGGGAAGCATATTTTATTACAAATTTGAGGAGATCGTTGTTGCTGGCGAATGATGAAATCGTAGAGCAAGAATGGAGAGTGCGCTATGTTCGATTTTCTTTTTTAGATGCTCGTTGCCGAGCTGGTCGACCAAGGTGGGCATGGCATTGTTAATGGTGGAGGAGGGCCACAGGCTGGCAGAGCCTCATATGTGCCCATTTTTTGATTCATATTGTCTACCCTTTCCATCGGTGGGCACCGAATCTAACCAAAAAATCACAACAAGAGGATCTAAGAAACCTTCCCAAGGCAAACGCCACCCTGACAATGGCGAGAACGGTAGTGAATGACCATTTATGTCCCGTCGGCGCAGCAAGGGACTATTGATCTCCAGACCGGTATTTTGTATGCCAAGGAGCAGGATTATAAAACTATTTTTTAGTTATTTTTTGAGGCCTTCTAGGCCTTCAACGCCCTGGAGGAACTCCACGTAGTTTTTTAGCCAGAATTACATGCTTCTTTGCAAGATCATTTGTTGATTTTGCCCGGCCACGCCCACCATTGTGTTCTACATTCACTGTTGTTGCTATTGAATGGGCTGGGGTTGCTGGAATGAGAGAGAAGGATCGAGAGTGGGAGAGGGAGTCAAACCAAATCCGAATGTAGTGGAAGGCATCCTAAACCGAAGCCGAATATTGATGCATTTTTCTTATTTTTTGATGGGTGATTTTATAAGCTAATTAACCTGCAACTCCTGCGCTAGTCCTCGTTGTCGCCCCCATATTTGGCAGACCCTATGGAAAAATATAATAGCTTTCTGTGGCTCCAGCTTTCGACAGAACGAAATATGCGTCATTCAAAAATATGGTTCGAGCGACGACGGATTGTGCAATACCATTTAGATCATGCATGTCATTTGCTACTTCAAACTTCTTTTGTGCTGCTAAATATGAGGATGAACGAGTGTACCAAAAAAAATGCAGTCCTTATTTTATTTCTATATGCTCCATGGACATGCCTCCATCCTAGCGTGGCCAATGATCTGAAGGAACAACAAGATTTGTATTTCTGACATGGCATTTGTGACTTTTTTTCAACCACAAAAGTCGGCTAGCTTTTATCCTGACTGCTATCATTGTCACTTGATTCATGAGCATCCTCCTCTTCGTTGAGAAGATCAAAGGGATTTGCCATGAGACGAGCAGGTTTAGAATCGAATGAGTGTGCGTTTGAGCCATTCGGCTGAGACTGAGAGTGCAAAGAAGGAGAAAAAGAAGAGGCGCCTAATTGCTCCTACTGGCGAAGCACTTTTTTAAAGCATGCGTACAGATATTTTTATTCAGTATTTCTTCTATTGGAGTATTGCACTCTGCTCTGCAATGAAGACAAGGCAATGGTCTTATTAATTGGATTCTTCTTTGTTGTTATTTTGGAAATGGTATTCTTATTTCATTCTCCGACGCCACTCATAGGTTCGTCTGCATAGAACTAACTGAGAAATTTATGGCCAGCCATGGGTTTTGAGAATTTCTTCTTTGAAATCGAATTGCTTTCGACCTTTTACAAGGGAAAAGAAATTGCTTTGGTAAACCCTTCGAAGCGGGAGACGAGGAATGTGCTCGCGTCAGTGTTTCTATTTATAATGATATCACTTATTGTTAAAATGTCATGTGGGGTTAAAAGATGCAGAATAATAGAGAAGCTCGACCCAAAATTCCAGTCTGACATGGAGCACGCAGCTGATCGTTGTCTGACTGTTGTTGTCATTATAGAGCAGGATATGTGAAGTTTTTTGTTTTTCCATTCTAGATGTCTGGAGGAAATGAAACAGCGGAGGCAGACATGAAGGAGTCGGTGGAGCTCAATAGGAAGAACGCCAACCCTCTCTGCATGCTCACCCCATGTTACAAGAAGAAAGGCGTGTTCATTAAGGCTCGTCGCGCGTTCCAATAGGCCCTCGAGGCGGAGTATTTCTCGGATCCATGCACTCTGCCCATGATTTCTCTTTAGTTATGTTATTAAGTGGAAAGGAAAATTTATAATGTTATGGGGGACCACTTTATGGTATGGGTAATTTTTTTTTTTTAAATAAAAATAAAATAAACAAATAATAATGGGGCATATTTATTTAAATATGATAGTGGGGCATTTTCTTTTTCCCACATGCTGTAAAGGCCCACATGGCCAAATGTTTTCAAACTTAGTGGTTTTCCAAGGGGGGAAAAATTTTTAAATCATGTTGAACAGTGGCCGACAGAAAAACTTTATTGGCCTATTTTTTTTCACATGGAGAGTGGAAGTGGAAGTGGAAGGCCCACATGGCTCCTTATTGTACTCCTTCATTTGAAAATTCCCCTACGTGGGAAAATTGAAAATTGTAGTCTATTTTTTTTTTGCCACAGTGGGATGCCAGGAATCTTCTATTTCTAAGGTTTAATTGCTGCCTAGATAGGCATGTTGTTGTTTTCTCAGCATGTTGAAGGCCCCATTCAAATACAAGTATAGGGGTATTTATAGTCGTTGGAAATGTTTTTTCACGACGGACACAATGGTGGTGTCATATTGTAATTTTGAGGCTATTTCAATTTAGTTTTTTAGCCTCAAAGTTTTTTCTACCTTGGAGTGCACTTTCGGTTGTACCCGACACTCCCAAGGTACTTGTAAGTGAACCTAGTATCTAGTATTCACCTCTTTCTACTTGGTGGATGTAGTGGCTGGTTACCCATGCATTCCGGTAAGATGAGGTGACTACCATAAGGACACTTATTCTAGGGACTATAGACATAGACACCCTAGAATCTATCCGAAGTTTTTTCGGATCTACTTCTGAAGACTACAGACGAAGACACTTCAGAAGATTCTCTTCTTCTCTTCTTCTCCTCCATATTTGGCATCTATGGCTCATTTTATTGTATTAAGTGCATTTTCGGCAGAGACCGACACTCTTATATGGCTTGTTTTTTCCTTTGTATTAAGGTGCATTTTCGATAGAGATCGACACCTTCTAGATTGAGTTCACCATAAGGAGGGATTTGATATTTATGGTGAATCTAGTCAGTGACCTACAAGAGGCAACATCCTCTAAGGATGACCTGTAGAGGCAACAGACCCAGAAGTGGCTGACCTTGAGGCACCCATGATGACCTTGAGGCACTTAGACGGCTGACCCAGTGGCAACAGACCCATGGAAGTGGCTGACCCTGAGGCAACAGACCGAGATGTATACACAATGAATCTAGCATTATTCATAGTTGGAGAGCCAAGCGCACTAATGGGGATATATTATTGATACAAATGGTTATAATATATAGGCATAAGGCCTATATGATAAATTGACAAGTGTTAATATGAACTGACAAGTGTCAAAACAGAGGCATAGTGCACTTTAAGTCTAACATCTATGTACTCATAGAATATAAATGAAAGATGTTAAACATGTGCAATAACCACAAAGGCAACTAAAACCTACTTTACAATATATCATCAAAGATGAAATTCAAAAACTCTTAGAGGTAGGATTCATTTACCCAATTTTTGATAGCTAATGGGTTTCTCCATTGGTTATTGTGCTAAAGAAAAATGAAAAAATGAGAGTGTGTGTGGATTACCGAGAATTAAATAAAGTCACACATAAGGACCATTTTCCATTACCTTTTATTGATCAAGTGTTAGACACACTCACAAGAAAGAAATATATTTGTTTTACCAATAGATTTAGTGGGTATAATAAAATACAAGTTGCACCTGAATACCAAGAAAAAATGACATTCACTTGTCCATAGGGAACTTTTACTTACAGAGTCTTACCTTTTGGCCTTTGTAACATCCCAATAACTTTCCAATAATTTGTTCTAGCTATTTTTCTTATTTAACTATTGAATGTGTAAAAATTTACATGGATGACTTCATAGTCTATGGGAAAACCTTTAACGTAATCTTAGAATATCTTGACAAGGTATTAACTCGTGAAACTTATCATTTGGCTCTAAATCCTAAAAAATTATTCATGATGATGGAAGAAGGGATTGTCCTTGGCCATCATATCTTGTTTGAAGGAATTAGGGTAGATTCTAAGAAAGTAGAAATCATTAGGAACCTTCCTCTACCATATACTCAAACTGATGCCAGGAGCTTTTTGGGACATATTGGCTTCTATCGATGTTTTATTCAAAATTTTAGTACAATTGCAAACTCTATGATTACATTTCTAACAAAATATTTTGAGTTTAAATGGATCAAAAAGTGCCTAAATTCTTTTGATGATTTAAAAGAAAAACTAATCACTCCACCTATGTTGAGAGGTTCAAACTAGGAATTACCATTTCACATCCAAACTTATGCATCAAAAACTGCAATTGGAGTAGCATTAGGGCAGGTGGAAAATGGGGAGCATTATGTTATTTACTATATTAGCAAAAACATCTATGGATCAGAAAAGAACTATACTACCACCAAAAAGGAATTTCTAGCGGTAGTATATACTATCAACAAATTGCGTCATTACATCACTGGTTACAAAGTATTTGTCCATACAAATCATTATACCATTAAATACTTGATGAAAAAACATATGGTTAGGGCAAGAATATTTCGTTGGTTATTACTATTTCAAGATTTTGATATCATAATAGTGAATAAACTAGGAAAATCTATTATAGTAGCAGATTTCTTATCTAGACTAAACAACACATGAAAAGAAGAATTTATAGAGGATACTTTTCTTGATGAAAATTTGTTTGCCATATCAGTAACATCACCTTGGTTTGCTAATACTGCTAACTATTTAGCAACAGGGAAAATCCCCTCTCATTTTACCTCAAAATAAAAGAAATAATTGATAAAGCAAAGCTCATATTTTAAATGGATCAACAATCTATTGTTTAGATGTGGACCTGACCACATATTACATTGATGTATTCAAAAATATGAAGTGTATGATATCCTCTGTGTATATCACGATGAACCTTCAGGAGGACATTATTTAGTTAAAATTAATTTGGGAATTGGCTGTTATTGGCCATCTCTTCACAAGGATGTGAAAAAGTACATTGTGATGTATGTCAAAGAATAAGAAAACCCACACCTACAAATAAAATACCTTTGCAACCTCAAGTGGATTTAGAACCATTTGAAAATTTGAGATTATATTTTATTTGACCCATTGATCCACCTTCTCAAGGAAAGGCACATATCTTGGTATGTACTGATTATGTAACCAAATGGGTTGAGGTGCATGATTTCAAATATGCTCATGAAGATAAGGTCGTTGACTTACTATGTTCCCAAATTTTACAAATATTTGGAGCTCCATGATGTATTACCACAAATCATGGACCCCAATTTGCATTAAAAATCATAGAAGCTTTTACTAAACTATATGAAATTAAACATAGAAAATCATCACCTTATCGCCCTCAAGTGAATGGTCAAGTTGAAGTCACAAATAGAGAATTGAAAAGAATCTTAACCGAAATAGTTGCTTCACATAGAAAAAATTGGTTAAATAAATTACCAGAAGTCGTTTTGGCATACAACACAACATGGAAATCCACCATAGGTTTCACACCTTACAAACTAGTTTATGGTAAGAAATATCTTTTTCCATTGAATTTGAGTTACTAAAACTTCACATGTCTTTGGAAATTGGTATTGAATTATTGTAGGTACAAATGGACAAGATTTTACAACTCAATGCATTGGATTAACTTTGATTAGAGGTACTTCACCAAACAAAAGTTATCCAACAACAGTAGAATATGTAGCATGATAGTCACATCCAATAGAGAAAATCTGAGCAAGGAGATTGGGCTTTATTGTTTGATTCTCGCTACGAAGATTTTTTTGAGAAATTACAAAATAGGTGGCTTGGACTATACCAAATTGAAGAATTGCTTGGGAATGGAGCGGTTCGCATCTCTCCCATTGATGATTCGAGGAGAAAGTTAGTGGTAAATGGAAATTGTGTTTGGGTATACCATAAACCATTGAATAAGGAGGATTTTGTATAATAGGTTGCACAGTTGGATTTATATATGATGGAAGAGACTCTCTCCCACTGAAGATTCAAAATGGTTTACAATATTTAATAAATAAAGGAGAAAAAGATAAAATAAAAAGAGGAATAATCTTGATTGTGAAATTCCTTCATGGACACAATCTAGAAGGAGGTTGTGAAATTTCTTCATGGGCACAATCAAGACAAACTGGGGATGTTGAAAAAAATAATGAAAAAAAAGATTAAAAAAAAATCAATAGTTAAAAACCTTTTAGGTGCTATTGGATTAATTCGTACATGAAAACTAGTTTCCGGTTTTTTTGCCTTCTTGATTTATCCATCATTAAACAAATATCGCTCATTGCACATGTGTCATGTTTTTATTTCTATATTTTATGTATTTTGCTAACAATCATCGAAAGTGACTTACAAGGTGTCTGATCAATTTTAAGAGTAGTAATGTATGTGTTTCTTGCATTTTACGTATAGTTAGCATTAACATTTCATGTATGATAATTAAGTATTTGGTAAAAAACTACTTATAAATTTGGCATAAAATGAAACATATTTCTACACATGTCAAGAAACACCCTATCCTATCTTTAGTCACCTAAACAAATTTAGTTTGGTAGTATGGAAATTGGTACTTTATAAAGCTTTGAAATATCCTAAACTCTAGAAGGTTAGAGCTTTGAAAGGTCCATAACTCTAGAATATTGGAGCTTTGGAAAGTCTAGAGCTTCGAAAGGTCTAGAGCTTCAAAAGGTGGTTGTGCAAAAATTGAAATTGTGCAGGGCGCATTTGAAATATTTCAATATATATATATATATATATATATATATATTGATATTGATATTGTTATTTCCAACGTAACACCCATGATGCCACCTCACACAATTGAAGTTGACTTCATGATAAAATTTCAAACTCAAACATATTGTGAAGGAACACATGGTAGTCATCAAAATGATGTCACCAACATGTTTTGAAGCAACCATCATACCTCATTATCACACACCATTTCGAAGCCATGTGACTATGGTGTTTCAAAGTAGATGGTGTGTGGATCGAGGAGGATGGTACCCAAATTTTGAAAAACAACACCCCCATCGTGTAAATCAGACTGTTCAAATAAAAATTAATTGTTCTTGAAGTTTGCATGAGGGAGAATATTTTTTTTTTTAATTTACATGGTGGAATCGGTAGCCACCACGAATTCAGACAGGTTTTCTGGCATTTATGGCTGCAACAGTATTTTGTGTCGTCCACCCCAGAAGCTACCACACAGTTCTTCATGCAGTCTCGCCTCTATAACCACCATGCCACAATCATTTTAAACCTTTTATGCCACTAAAAGCACCAGGAAATGGACAAGCATTCAGTTTGATGAGGTCCAAGATTTGAACCTTGGACCTTTGCCCCCCTTACGGGGTTTGGTCGAACCAATTGATCTACACCTTGAACCTCATGAGGGAGAATATTAATCAATGCAAATGAGGAAAAATTCCAATTGCCACCTTTACTTCATGTTACGATTTGAACCCTTGCAAGAAAATGAATCATGATGCACCACGTGGCCCAATGATGTAAGGAAGATTGCAATATACTCTATACCATATTCCAAAGTTTATTACCATGTTATTGAATAATAATTGCATGGGTATTGTAATCATCGACCAAAAGGAAATATGCATTGCTAAAATTAAATAGAAGCTATAATCAAAAACTAGACACCAGAACCAAACCATGTTGCATTGTAGAAGGGGATTTTCCAAAAAACCACCTGAGGTGTAGCAGAATTACAGAGAAAAAAATAGCCAAGTTGCATAGGGTTTTTGTAGAATAACAGAGGGTATTGTTGGGTATCTAAAAATAGAAATGGGTCAAAAGAGGAAGGTTGAACCTGACACCATATATGGACTCCGGTGCTATCCTAAAGTGGTACAAGTTTTTCAACAAGCTAGGCTAATGTCGTTCCTACAAAAATTTGATGGGTATTTTGAAGGACTAGCTATAAAAATTTCTTGCACTCTCTACAATAACAGAGCTACAATAAATGGAATATGTATTGAGGTAAGTTCCTTAGTTTTAATTCAAATTCCTAAATTACCACTTCAAGGAGTAGAAATCACTAGAACATTTAAAGAAATATTCTCAAAAGTACTTAGGGTTTTTTTAATAGAGGGAGACATTCAATCTACCATGCAAATTAAAAATAACATCTATAAAGGAGTTAAAAGGGTTATCTTACAAACACCATGGGATCGAGTAGTAATCTGGATCATCAGGTATTTAACCTATGAAGGACAGTTATTTGTCTTGGTTGCCCATCACATGAGAATATTTACTCACCTTAGGCATGGCACACAACGTCTAGAGGTTAGAGTGAATATCCCTTTATATTTGCATCAATAATTGCATAATATGACAAAAAGACACTAGGAGGACCAAGGGTTTGCAAGACACCATGGCCTCATAAAATTAATTTGCAAATATCACTTCAAGGGTAATCTATATACTTTCAATAGGTTCTTTGAACCTTGGAATGAACAAGTTTCTGCTAAAGAGAAGCCAAAACAAGAAAAGAGGGTAGTTACCAATAGGGTAGAGATCTATGGGTTAAATTTTGATGATAGAACTACTTTTGAACTTGAGTAAACCCCATCATCCTCCCATGCTCCACCATCTACCAGAACTAGGGCACAAAGAAAGAGAAAATTTGGAAGCAACCCTATAGAAAGACCTAGAACCAAGAGGGTCATCATTCAAATAGAGGACACTAAGATTTTCACTTAGGTGGAATAACTTGCACAACTAGAGCCTCCCAGTTCTAGAAAAAGTAGGGAATAAGATGAAATAATTAACTTATCATATACAAAGAAGAAAATTGAAGAGATAGAGCAGACTAGTGGAAAATAGGAGACAGTGTCACAACCACTAAGAAAGTCCACCAGATATATGAAGAAAGTTGTTACAGATGAACCTGCTGCACAAGAGGAGAAAGAAGCTAAGATATATAAAACTTCACCTACACCCCATCCTCTAAAAAAATGTCTAAGGAGGAAGCAATAGGAAGCTACCACAACTCAAGAAATAGCATCCCCTGCACCACTAAGGCCAAGAAGAAGGAGGAAGTTAATCTTGTAGGAGGATGAATATGATGTTGTTGAGAAAACACCTATTCAGGTTGAATAAATACCTACTCATTTTGAGGAACCACCTGCAAAAACTGAAGAACCCATGGAGCATAATTTCCCACCTATAATGGATCTACCCACATATTCTTTAGAATCTGAATAATATACAAAGTTTGAGCTAGAGGATCCAATGAAAGCTACTAGGGT
Organism: Wollemia nobilis; assembly: GCA_028583015.1. Taxonomy (NCBI): domain Eukaryota; kingdom Viridiplantae; phylum Streptophyta; class Pinopsida; order Araucariales; family Araucariaceae; genus Wollemia; species Wollemia nobilis. The sequence continues at coordinate 1,357,714 of JAQPPZ010005362.1, read as the reverse complement.
GATCATCAAGATCCAACAGACTTGGATTGAAAAATGGGAGGTAGTTATAAAATAAAAATATTAATATATTTATAAATTGCTACAAGAATTGAATTAATTGAAGGATAAAATAAAATAGATGGAAGGTCTGCCTGCAACCTATAATTTAGGGGAAGAAGTAGCTAAAATTTTGCTTGGTTTGGTAGGGTAAATTCTAGATGATGAAGTATAAGAGAACACCCCACAATTACCTCATAGAATTGAAGAAGTCACCTTAGAGTAGGAACCTCACCTTTCTGATTCTACTATGGTTGATGTAACAATAGAACAATAATAGGCAGAAGGAGTTGTACCTATGAAGAGGGTTGGCAAAGAACCAATGGACATTGGAGAGAGTTCCCACCAAGGAGAGGACACTCCGGAGCCTGAGCAACAACAAATTTGGTAGGACAATATTATGATAGAGATAGCTTAAGAAAATTTTAAAGCAACTCAAGAACCTTCAGGAGCAGCTCCAAAACATTTTGAGTAGTTCAGGAACCTTTCAGAGCAGCTCTGGAACATCTAGAAAAAGATTTGGAACATCTGGAAAAATCTTTGGAACATCTAGAAGAAGCTACAAAACAACAATATGAGAAAGGCACATCAACAAATGAAGTTCCTTGAGTACAAACTAATCCAATGCATGCAGGGACATCACCTGATAAAGAAGATAAATCGATTCTTATAAAATATATTAAGATAGTTCAGACTGCAGATATTGGAATTCAAGTTGAATTACTTCTAATTCATGAACCCCCACTAGTGGTAGTGTATTAGCTAGATATGGTGTCATTGACAGTGGATAATGAGGCCATAGCAAGTTGGTGTAGCTTGCTATCAGGCGTTCGAATTGTATTTTGTAGTGATGAAGCCATTGGAGGAATAGAGCAGGAAGCAAATTGTAAAAATTTCAAAATTGCAGGCCAAGGTGAGATATTGTTGGCCAAAATAACCACATCTAGGGAAAGAAGGGATAATCTCCTCAAAATACTAAGTATAGAGAAAAGTCATGACATCACGGCCCTTTGAAGACAGAGGAGTAAGCTGAGACAAAAAGTCATGATAGCGTGACATTTTGAAGGCTATGGAGCAGACTAAGTCCAAAAGTCATGATGGCATGATATTTTGAAGACCAAGGACCAAGCAGAGATAGAAAGTCATGATAGCACAACATTTTGAAGGCTATGGAGTAGACTAAGTCCAAAAGTCATGATGGCATGACATTTTGAAGACCAAGGACCAAGCTAAGATAGAAAGTCATGATAGCATGACATTTTGAAGGCTATGGAGCAGACTAAGTCCAAAAGTCATGATGGCGCGACATTTTGAAGGCCCAGTGAGCAAGTTGAAGCAAAAATTCATGATGGCATGACATTTTGAAGGCCAAGTGGACCATGAGATCTGAGATATTGGAGAAATATCGATGCAACAAGAATATCCCAACCTCTTTCAGTTAGAAGCTCCATCACTTCTTAACCTTCTTCTGTACCAGAATGAGCCTACGGGCATACTATTGTAACAACTTTCAGTTTTTTGTTATGTAAAACTCTTATATATAGAATGAGCGACCCAAGCAAATGGTTGGCTCTTAGGCATTTACAAGGCTATGTATACAGACTTCTAAAAAGCTTAATAAAGATCATCCATTCTGGTTCTTGGCTCATTGGTGTTTCAAATCAAGTATGTATGTGTTGTCTATTGTTAATATAAATCTAAGTTGAATGTAACCTGCATTAATTCTTAATCTAGATTTTTGCATTAAATGTTTAGTTAGATCTACAATTTACTTCATGGATAAGTTGTGTTTAAGTAAGATATTCACTAGGGGTTTTAGTTTCTATGTTTTGGTTTTGTTATGCTTCTCTACAAAAGGTTGTGGTAGTTGCTCTTGTTGTTGCTTAATCTGTACCATTTTAACTCTCTAGCCATAGCTATATTTCCCTCTCTTTATGCATTTCCCTCTCTCCCCATTTTCCTAAAAGAAGCAAAGGAACCAGCCTCCTCTGGAGATTGAACCAGGTAGACCCTGTTCTAACCTGGTCTTTCAATGTTGGCAAAGTCTTGGGTGCAAATATAACCAAAGGTAGATTTTTCTCCAATAGTTTTTGGCACACCCGGTGGGACACAAATCCCACACATTACACAGATCAAAGCCCTGGTGAATAGCTTTGCCCTATCAATATTTTTACATCACCTGGCGACTCCACTCCAGAAAAGAACCTTAGAAAAATCCTTACCCAACTTTTGGTCATGAACCATCTTTCATGATAACCAGATCCAAAGCAAAAAATTTAGAAGAACCCATAGAGTTCTTCGAACTGCACCTTGGTAGCCTCTGGGCTAACCCTATTTTGGTTGCTAGAACAACTTTTTCTTACATCAACAACTCAAGACACTCTGATACTTCCCCTGTAGCCTTCCCTAGCACTGCTACTAGTGGAAACTTAGCTCCAGTTATCTACACAACCGCAATGGCTAGAAATCTGTCGATTCTGCCCTACCCCACATGGAACCATACAGGCCCCCTGAACCTGGTAGCTCAACATCCGATCCCCGTAGTAGCCCTAAAAGCTCTACCCTAGTATGATGGTACTAGAAATATGGCTTATGAACATTGTCTAGATGTGGCTACGTTGGCCCCCATACATAACATCCAGGAAGAGGATGTTATGATAAGATTGCTAGTCATTTCTTTGAAAGGGAAAATGCTCTATTGGTACAGAGCTCTTGAAAATCAGACCATATCTACATGGGCCCAGCTTGCTGGTAAATTAGTGGAAGAATTCAATGAGCAGACAGATCCTTTCTCCCTACTGAATCAGTTTACTATTGTTCAAAAACACCCACAAGAGGAGATCGTAGATTTCAATATCAAATTTAGTAGGACTTGGCAAAGAGTACCTGATGGTTTGAGACCAACACATGAACAAGCAATGTATTATTATCTGAGAGCTTTTAACTCAGATATAAGTATGGCAATTAGATAGTCTCATGTACATACCTTCCCTGAGATTTATCAGGAAGCACAGAAGGTAGAAAAGGACCTCATTGCGATTGGTAGATTTCCACCCAAAACAATGATGCCTATTTTTCTAGATCTACCTCAAGCATCAAGTGTTGCTTTCCCAACTAATGTCAGTCTTCCCAAATGGACTGGATAGCCTAACATCCCATTAATACAAGCTCCTCCTACTCTTCCAATGCTTCCCCCTATTCCTGCACTCCCCTTAGCCATGGTCCCATCGACTCCAGATCCTCAACTGGTAGTTCTGCAAGATCTACAAGCTTCTTATAAGACTCTAGAAAATAAATTCATATCCATGGAATGTAGAGAAGTAGAGAGAAATTCCCAGCCAAGAAGGTTTCCACAAGTGACTAGAGACCAAGCTTCCATGAGTGGTAGGAACTATGATAAATCTAGCATGATCTATGCCAACGAAGATAGTGAACCCAGTAACGCTTCAACAGAATCAGGTTTCTGGTGTTCCACATGCAATGACCCTCATGGCGAGACTTCTTGCATGATTCATCAACATCAGATCTAGAAGGTGGCTATTGAAAAGGTCGAGAGATCCCTCAAAGGTCATATTAGTATGATCAGAGAAGAAGACCAAAATTTTATGATGCCTTCTCTTGAACAAGTCTCAGTTCTAACCAGATCGGGAAAGAAACCATTCTAGGTTGATCCCAAGGAACTCAACCCTTTGAAGGTACCCTCACCTATAAGGATCCCAACTAAGAAAATACCTCCTTTTGAGAAGATTCCCTAGAACTCAGATCCAAAAGGAGCAGAAGTTCATAAAGAAACACCTCCACAGAGGGAAATAGAGACTCAAGAACAAGCCAGGGATAAATTGAGATACCCCTCACTGACTAAGCGTCAAAGAGTTGATGCTACTCAGGGGTACAAAAATAGGTTTGACACAACTATAAAATAAAAAAGTGTCGATTCCCTCCCATTCAACATAGTTGAGGAAATGAAGAAAACCCCTTCCAAGGCCACTATGTATGAAGCCCTACGGATCCTAGGATAGATTGATTTACTACAGGAATCATTAAGGTCTATGAAAAATAAGAGCAAGAGCCTAGTTTAGTTGGATTCCACACAAGCTAGCCTCACATCTACCTTAGGAAAGAATAGACCTCCCCCTTTTTATCTATCTCTCTAGATGGAAGGGTGGGTGGTTCATAATTGTATGATTGATTTTGGAGCCATGACTACAGTAATGCCTAAAGTAGTATGCGACATCATGGGGATGGAATATATGAGGAGCAGTCCAGGAGTCTTACAACTAGATGGAACCCCTATAAAAATAGTAGGGGTAATTAAGGATATCTCGATAGTCCTCCATAGACTACCCCAGCTCACAGTCATACAGGAAGTAGTGGTGGTTGACTTAGAACCCTATTTTGGTATGTGCCTCTCTAGAGAATTTATTGCTAAAATAGGAGGATATCTGTCACTTGATTTTTCACACCTCGAGATTCCATTCAAAGGCAAAAGGGTGAAAATATTCAATGAAAAACCTTCCACTTTCCATGTCGAAAGGCTTGAAGATGAGGAAAAGGCTGACACTACTATAAATATGATGATGAAAGAGTTAACAGATTTAAACCTGATGGAGGAAGCCCTAAATGGGTTACAAGAGGAAGACCAGTTCTCCCTCCAAGACTTTAATGCCATGGTCGAGATAGACATAGGCAACTACACTATCTTAAAACCTGAGAAAGATAAATCTATTCCTCCCCCTCTGGCCGATCAACCCACCAATCAGTTGTGGAAGCTTTTCTTTGATGGTGCTAGGTGCAAAAATGGAGCTAGAGTAGGCATTTTCCTGATCTCTCCCATAGGCGAAGAGAAGATCTTCTCTTACATATTGACCTAGAGTTGCACCAATAATGCAGCAGAGTATGAAGCACTCTATTTGGGCCTCAAAAAATCTGAGAATATGGGTATCAAGCAACTACAGATCTTCGATGACTCCGAGCTGATAGTGAATCAGGTTACTAAAAAATGTGTAAGCAAACAACATTATCTTAAAGCTTACCAAAATAAAGTCTAGGATTTACTAGAATATTTTGAATCTCTCAATATAAAAGCAATTCCCAGAGAGAAAAATACACATGCAGACTTGTTGGCTTTAGTAGGGGTAAACTTCTGCCCTATAAGCAATATCATCCAGAAGTCAAAAATAGTCAGGCTTATCTACAGACCTTCTATGCTAGACAGGGATACCTTCTGGCAAGTTTTTGAGAATGATCAACAAATAGTGGACTTCCTCCTCCATGAGATGAATTGCTCCAATGATAGAATGACCAAAAATGAAGAATATGAGGACATCATCCAGTTAAAAAATAACCACATCCCAAAAGGGTTGGTTACTCTTGAAAGCCTATTTGATAATAATGACAGGTCTACTGGCCACAAAATGAAAGTCGACAAACATAGATACAAGGAAGCTCAAATGGAGCCTGACAAGGCCATCAAATTAGGAGTGAACACTATGGAAGTAGAAATGGAGGAAATTAGAGAATTGTGCAAAGAATTCCCGGACATCATTGCCTGGACTTACGGAGACCTGAAGGTCTATTCCAAAGAGATAATCCAACACACGATCGAGCTCGAGGAAGGTGCAAGGCCATTTCAGAAAAAACAATGGCTAGTAAATCCCAAAATCAAAGCCTTAATGAAGTAGGAGCTGCTAAAACTCCTCGAAGCTAAAATAATTTACCCAATCAAGCATTCGACATGGGTTTCTAACCTGGTCTCAGTTAGGAAGAAGAATGGAGACATCCGGTTGTGCATCGACTTTCACAATTTGAACAAGGCTTCATTGAAATATCATTACCCTCTCCCATAGATTGATCAAATCCTACACACAGTAGTGGGAGTAGAAAATGTTCTCACTCCTAGATGGCTTCTCTGGGTATAATCAAGTATGGGTCAAAGATGAAGATCAATTTAAAACCACGTTCACAACTAAGTGGGGAACGTTTGCTTACTATAGAATGCCCTTCGGGTTATCCAATGTTGGAGCAACTTTCCAAAGAGCTATGGATGTGGCATTTAGAGAGTTGGTAAATAAAATAATAGTGATTTACCTAGATGACATGACAGTTTTCTCTCACCAAAAAGAAGATCACATAGCACATCTCAAAAGTGTATTCGAGAAATGCAGGGAGTTTGGCATCTCCATAAATCCCAGAAAATCAATCTTCACTGTGGAAGAAGGACTTCTACTTGGCCATGTTGTCTCTAAGTCTGGTCTAGCCATAGATCCTAATAGGGTGAAAGCACTATTAGATCTCCCCCTCCCCTCGAACAAAAAGGGCTTACAGTCATTCTTCGACCAGATCAATTTTGTGCACAAATTCATAGCTGATTTTGTGCAAATCATCAAACCGATGATAGAGCTTTTAAAAAAGGATGTCATGTTCAAGTGGATGGATGCGAGGAAACAAGCCTTCTAATAGATCAAAGAATAGATAGCTCAAGCCCCCATCTTGGTAAATCCAGACTATTCTAGGGATTTCATTTTATATGCTATAGGTGAACAAGAAAGCTACGTCGTAGTACTCATGCAGAAGGGAGCTGACAATGAAGAAAGGCCCATAGATTTTTTGAGTCAAACTATGCAGGAACACGAAGAAAAATATAACTTCATTGAAAAATAGATATATGCAATAATGAAGTCTCTAAAAATTTTAGGCATTTCTTATCACAGAGCAGGGTAATCATCTATACAATCCACCCCGATGTACGAAGCTTCATCATACAAGGAGAGCTCGGTGACACAAGAGCTGGTTGGGTGACCAAAATACAAGAATATGATGTAGAAATACATCTGACCAAACTGGTAAGAGGTAGAGCATTATGCCAAGAACTCGCCAAGCAAGCTTCGCTAGAATACGTGGCTTGCCAGACTCAGGAAGTAGTATCAGATGATGATCAACCTCCGAACGGCTCGACTAGGTAGATGAATTGATCAAATACTTCCAAACTAGGAGGTGCCCAAAAAATTTAAACTCCTCACAAAGAAGAAGATACTGAATCCAAGCCTTGAGATACACCCTACTACTTGAGGGGTTGTACAGGAAAAACTTGGATGGAGTACTCCTCCATTGCATAAAAGAAGAACATAAGCAGAAAATCTTGGAAGAGTTCCATGGTGGATTTTCAGGAGGACACTACTCGGGGAGAACCACCACCCTGAAGATCATCAGGATCGGGTGCTACTGGCCAACCATCTTTGCAGATGCCTTCAAAATAACAAGAGGTTGTGAGGAATGCCAAAGATACATTGGAAGAAATAGGAATGCTTCGTTGCCTCTAAAGTCCATCCAGGTTGAAGAACCTTTCCAACAATGGGGATTGGATTTCATCGGGATAATAGAGCCCAACTCATCCACTGGACATAAGTATATCCTGATAGCCACCGACTACTTCACAAAGTGGTCAGAGGCAATACCCACCAAAAAGGTAGACCAAGAGGTCGTGATGGAGTTCATGGAAAGTCTGATCACCAGATTTGGCATCCCAGAGGCATTAGTCATAGATAATGGTTCATCCTTCATAGGCACCAATATGATTGACTTCACATGCAAATACAGGATTTATTTAAAAATATCCTCAAACTACTATCCACAGGGAAATGGACTAGTTGAATCCACAAATAAAAACCTGCTCAAAATTTTGAAGTAAACTCTAAAAGACAACAAGAGGAGTTGGCACTCCCTAATAAATCAAGCACTATGGGTGGATAGAATAACCATCAAGAAATCCATCAATGCATCCCCTTATTCCCTAGTCTATGATAAGGAAGCGGTCCTCCTGGTACACATAGAAATACTAGCTTTGAAGCTACTCAATCAAGCTGGTATAGAAGAGGCAGAACCAATGGAGAATAGGTTGATCCAACTCCTCCTTTTAGAGGAATAGAAGGAACAAGCCTACAATCACTACCAAAAGCATGTTGTTGCCATGAAAGGATGGTTCGATAAAAAGACCACCTTGAGGAACTTTAAGATGGGAGACCTTGTCCTAATATGGAATGAGAAAAAGGCCAAACCCAGGAATCATGATAAGTTCAACGTATTTTGGGAAGGCCACTTCAAAATAATAGAGTAAAAACAACACAATTCTTTCTAGCTAAAAGATGAATAGGGCCAGGTTCAACCCATCCCTATTAATGACTTCCATATGAAGTTGTACTATAAATGAATGGCTCATATCTACCTTGTATTTCAATGTAAATATGTTCTTTCAAATTTCCCCAAGTACAAAATGTCATGATGGCATGAATTTTTCGCACAAATGGCCCCTTCAAGGAAATTTGTCATGATCTCATGACTTTTGGGCAATTGAGCACTTCGCCAAGGCAAAATATCATGATGGCATGACTTTTTGGTGCACAATGGCCCCTTCAAGGAAATTTGTCATGATCTCATGACTTTTGGGCAACTGAGTGCTCACTCCAAGGCAAAATGTTGTGATGGCATGACTTTTTGGTGCACGATGGCCCCTTCAAGGAAATTTATCATGATCTCATTTTGGGAATCGAGCGCTTCACCAAGGCAAAATGTCATGATGGCATGATTTTTAGTGCACAATGGCCCCTTCAAGGAAATTTGTCATGATCTCATGACTTTTGGGCAGCTGAGCACTTTGCCAAGGCAAAATGTCATGATGGCATGACTTTTCGGTGCATAATGGCCCCTTCAAGGAAATTTATCATGATCTCATGACTTTTGGGAAACTAAGCACCAAGCCAAGGCAAAATTTTGTGATGGCATGACTTTTGGGAAACTGGGTGCTAAGTCAAACCTAGAACTATTGTATAGGTAGGAAGTGCCATGTCAGACCATCCTGGCACTGTTGAATAGGTATAAAGTGCCACATCAGACCAATCGAGGATTTTTGGCAATAAAGGCAGTGGCCTCGAGACTATAAAAGTATTCTTTTTAAGGTACCATCGTACCCACTAATTGGCCTAGAATATAAGTGGCACAAATTTATTGGCCCAATATAGAATGCACCAACTTATTAGCCCAGTATAGTAGCAGAGGATCATTGGTCCGAACCAAAAATGGCAACTCAAGGTTGGTAGCTTTTTAAATACTGGCACACGAATCGAGACTCCTGGTAATATTTGAAATTTGTATTGGGATGCATACCACCAACCATAATTATTACATATCAGCTCGATAGTTATTGCATGACATGTTGGCATGAGCATCCATAGCCAGTTATGTCACTTATCTTCCATCTCCTTTCTTCATCTTCCACATTCCTTATGTTTTCCCTGCTCGCTCAGAAAGCTCTACAACACACTACTAAGCATGCCCCTGATTGTTCCTAGCTACCAGGCTATGAAACACAACCATGGTAGCCACACCCCAAGTTGCTACTTCTTTGGCAACACCCTCAAAGAAAAAATAAGCTCAAGAAAAAAGGGAAGCAGCTTTGTGGACCCCGATAATCACATTACAGATGTAAAAATAACATGGAAGGAGCCAGAGCAAATTCAAAAGGATATAGCTACCAGGATGGCCACAGACATTTCTCCATCTAGCTCGAGCACATTTCCTTACCATTCTCTACTCTACTGGTATGTCTACCCCCAAGTTCACTCCTATCCCAAGCTAATCCAAGCAATGGTGAGGATGTACGATGTCAAACATAGGGTAGTAAGAAACTACAAGGGGGAAGCCATGTTCACGCTCGACCCAGACACAATCAAGGTCATCTTCGCATGTGGAAGGAAACTTGTGGTTCCTCCTATCCAGTTTGATCTTGCCAACTCTACGAAATACTATATCAATACCCCAAACATTAGGGTATTCCTACAATAGAACCTATCAGACACTCTTTCTGAGAAATCTATGCCAAAATCCCCCATTCCCCTATCCAGGTTCAAGAACAAAGAACTCTTTTCCATGTTGGCCATGGTGGTAGGGTTAGAAGATGATACCCAAGTTTATGGGTGGTAAATTGTAGTAGCACAGTGTATGTCTAACCTCGGGTTCTACAAAAAAAATGTGCGTAGATCTAGGTAGAGTGCCTCTCTTTTTTAACTAGCTGGCATACCTAGCCCAATAGTACATGCCTTTTCAAGCTACAAAATGAGATCCCAGATGCATTCAGGTATTCTTCATATCTAGTATGGATATTTTTCTTCTTTCAGGCCAAGAATTTGGGTTCTATTTCCACCACCACAAAATATCAAAAGGGGGAACACCTACCTGTATGTGAATGGACACCACTTCTTTTGAATGCGGGTTCATATTACCACTTTAACATGGAATTCTTAGGCCCTACTCTTAAACTCATAAATGACCATATGCCAAGAATTCCCAAATAAATGCAGGACACATTGAGACACCCCCATGCAGAAGAAGGGGATTGGTTCATCCTGACACAAGGGGTAGTCATTAGGCTCTATGGCTTCACAGAGAAGCCTTTCTTGTTGCCTTACTACGTCACCAAGCAAATTTTTGCTCTAGAGTACATAAGGCAAATAGAGTTCATCAACAACAAGTTTGGGATAGGTGCTCAGAGGACACATACTTGCCTCATGCCCTTCCAGTATGAGGGAGTAACAGTGTCGAAGAAGGGAGACCACGAGCGAATCACTCAAGTTCTAAAGGGCCTAAAATTGATAGAGCTACCATAAAAATAGAAATATGACCCTGAGGACAAATTCGCCCAGAGGCAAGCCACCCTAAACAAGGCTCCTTTCAAAAAATTCCATGCCTCTGATAGGCAAATCGATAAATAGGGTAAAAATAATAGCGAAGATCAACCGCTAGAATGGCATGTCAAAAGAATGTAGCCACTTCCTCCATGGCATGATTTTTATGAGCACTTGGTAGATTGGAGCCCAGATTCAAACCCAAAACATGAGCTCACTAACGAAACCATCAAGAAGATGAAGAAGAAAGGAAAATACTGGGATCATGCTAAAATATTAGCGTGGTGGCAAATGAGGTGCCACATTCAAACATTCACCAGGTATGGTTTAAATATGGACACAAAATTTTCTACAAGGTATGATGCAAATCACGATGAATGGTCTGAAACCCTAGCAGACAAGGTTCCCCTGGGAATCGATGGCATTCCCATAAAACAAGCTGAAGGTGATACAAAACAAGACAAGGGGAAAGCAATAGCAACTGAACAAGTAGAAGTCCCCAAAAGAAGACGTCGAGAGTTCATCCCCCTCGGGATCAAACACAGAATCAGATGATAGTGCTCAACTTGAGCATAAGAAAAGAAAAAAAGTAGAGTTGGAGAAGGGAGGGGCCCAAAAGAAGAGAAGAAAAGAAACATCCTCTGAAGAATCAGAACATGAAGAATCAAAATAGGATGAGGAGTCCGAGGAGTGCATAGAATCAGAAGAGCATGAGGAGACTAGGGACCAAGAAGAAATAGGAGATAGTTCAGAGCAAGTTTTTGAGAAACAAAATTACTATAGGGAGGAAAAATAGGAGATAGTTCAAAGTAATCTTCTAAGAAATAGAAGACAGATGAACAAATGGTCAAAATAGCTAAGGAACCTCCCCTAAAGGAGACCCCTGGTGAAGAGAAAACCCTGATGAAGGTAACAATCGACGTTGATGACTCAAGCCTAGAGTAAATTGTAGAAGTCTATACCAAGAAGTCATAGGGGACCGAGGACATCACTCCACCAAAGGCCTTAGGTATGTCTCCCATCGATCTTGATACTCCTTCTTCTTCTCCTCATTCCCAGAGAAATTCCCCTCCCCATTCTGAAGGTCAGGGTAATCCATCATCTTCCCATCAACCTCCACCATCACCTTCCCATCAACCTCCACCATCACCTTCCCATCAACCTCCACCATCACCTCAACAAACTCCACCAGCTTCACCATCAAAGCAATAGACCCCACCAACGTCTCCCCCTACTCATAAAGGGTCCCCTTCCAAAAAATTAGGTATGGAAGCCTCTTTAGCCACCACTCCTTTCCCTTATTCCACCAACCTACTAAGCTTCCAGGCCATGCAAACCGCTTCTCCCGCAAGCAACCCTATTATTGCTAAGTTCAAGAAATTGAAGAAAGCCACCTTAAACACCACCACATGGTTAAAGTCATGGAGCTCCCCAAGTTCCACAGATCTAGCCCATGTCTGAGAAGGAATAGTGCTAGATCCCATCAACATGCAGTGGTCCACAATGAAGATGACCCCACTCATGCAGAAGCCAGAAAAGGAAATGACCCTAGAGGACTACCAGGTCGAGGTGACAACAGAGGATATGACTCAGCTACCCATGGATGATAAGTGGAGCAAGACTCAAAACCATATGGGAATAATTTACCTAAACATAAAATACCATAAAAATAAATTCCTTCAGGTAGAGCAGTCAAGGAAGTGTTTAGAAGAAGCCCTTCACCAGCAGAAAACCACAGAAAAGGCTTTGAAAAATGAATCCAAGAAATGGGAGGTGTTGGAACTGATTCTTGCATCTGTACGATTTTGATTGTCACGCTACAAGAATTCATTTGAAACCAACGAGCTATTACAAGCTTTGGTCGACCTGCCTCATGTTCTGCTAAACACAAATATTGCTAAAGAAGACTGCAGAATGGGTAAGGAAACCTCAGCAGTAATTCTTTTATTAAACTTCTAATTACACGCTCCATATTTATATTAAGCTATAAATATTATTTTTAAAATTACCAAGCCTGAAAACAACCAACCGTTATGCCTTATGTAGACTGGTGCCTAGATTAATTGGGTTGTTATACCAATTTAACAACAATTTTTAATTATGAATAGAGAGAATGGGGAAAGAAAATTGGCGTTCAAATATTCATTCAAATATCGTAATAAAACCAAGAGTTAACCAATGAGAGAAATGTATATAATGCATTCAAATAATGTAACCCATTATACAGTGACACACAGTATTGAGACAAGGATATAATAAAAATGAAACTCAGAATTATTGATTTCAAGAATTTTTACATGCAGAGTGGGCGGGATGTCTTTTAACTCTATTTTCTAGAAAAATATATCAATACAATGAAAATATCTCGTTCAAATAATGTAACAGGTCTCTCCTACTCTACTTGTTCCAATGTTGTAACATCAGAATCTCTGAATCTCAGGATCAATAGGACAGGAAATAATCTCAACTTCTTGAGCACTTTCCTATTACAATCCTGTATAGCAAAGGGAAGAATAAGAATGAGAAGGAAAATTGACACATAAATGGATACAACACAACTAACAGGGCACTCAAGTAGACCTCTTAGAAAAAATGCTATTCTCTAATTTCTTGATGCATAATCTATCCACAGCTGCCTCTTCGTATAGCCTCTGGTTCTTGATTTTGTTATTTCTAGTTTATTTCTAACCTTACACCTGTCAGCATCTGGTCAAAATACAAAAATTGGTACAGTTGTCTTCCACTACCTCTACTGTCTTGGTTTTAGCATTTTTTAGAACATATATTCAATTCAACCGGTGATGGTGGTGTTAGGTGAACCCACTTTTTCTTCTTCAATTGTCTTCTCTTTAATTGTTTCCCTTTGGGCCTCTTTCTCTTCAACAGCTTCTTCTACAGTCACAGGAACTCCTTCTGTAGGTGCAGGTTTTTGTTGTGATGAACCTGCTTCCAGTTGTTGAGTGTAGGTATTAACCTTTTTCCCCTTTTGGTTTTTTTGTAGCCATCTAATATTTTCATCAATTAATCTCCAAACTCCTATATCAAATGTGGCTACAATCCTCAACATGTTCATTTCTTGTAAAATTCTATTCTTCTGAACAACAATATCAGGCATGTTCCTTTCATACTGGAAAAGTAACATCTCTACAATATTTATCATAGATGTGGTTTACCTAATCATTTCTCCTTAATCACCCGGTTCACACTCAAATATGTCAATGGTATTTTTGAATACCTCTTCTATGTTTGAGGCTTCTAAGAATTGACCTAAGGATAGGCCAATTTTATCATATTATTTGTTTCAGTCACTAAATTGATCCATCTTCCCCTATTTGCTCCAAACAAGGCTACCTCAAAGAACTCAAAATTGATCTGAATCTTGATACCAGCAGGTGTTATTATTTCTTGCCCTTGTAACTCTTCAAAATGGTCTCCTATAAAATCTAGGGTAGGGTGAATGATTCCAAAATCCTCTTCTCTTTCTTGTATCAAGGCCAAAATCTCTTGAGCAGTTATTTGAATCACCCTTATTTGTTTGAACATTTCAGTAAAGCCCCTGGCATGAGCTCTTATCCTTATTGACATATTTTTCTTCATAGCATTAAGATAATATACATGATCCTGAATTTTCACCATTGGAGGGGGTTGTGCACTTGAAATATCTTTTCTTGCCAATTCTTCCTATTGCTTATTTATTAATGCTTTTTTTTTTTTTGTGGAAAACATCCCAAAAGGGATGCCACTTTCGGGTAAGACCCAAGGAGGCAGGGGTATCCATTCCGCAAAAAATGCCCAGGACTATTATTATTTAATGCTTTTAGCTCTACCTTTTCCTTTTCCTATTTCTCCAATTGTTTCCTTAGCTCTGTAATTGTTCCCATGAATTGATCTATGGCTTGATTTTGCATTGCTTTGACAACTTTGGCCATTTCACCTTATTTTCCTAGTATCGATGATACCTCAGTTTCTTTATTTACTCTGAAGACTAGTGGGTCCTGCAGAACAGGAAGATTTATCTCCACAATATCTGAGATAGGCACCTCTGATTTATATTCTTCTATGAATTGTCCTTCTATATTCCCCATCTCTGCTACTAACTGCAAGTCTTGCTCATCTACAGTAGTGAAGGTATTATGTTCATTTTTTCTTTCTAGGATAACCTTTGTAGAGGGTAAAGACAATATAGGTTTATTCTTTTCCACATGAGTTACATATTCTTGGTTCTTTACTGAGTGACTTAGGAAGAGGCCACCCAATCCACCAATTCTCATAGGATTCATATGTATTACTGATGGAATTTTAATCTCATGTCCCTTTATCGTTATAGTGACAGGGATAGCCATGAACGCTAATTTATTTACACTTGTTATAGTTAGAACCCTATCAAAAATAGGAACTATGGCTTTTTCTAAGAGGGGAGACTCCTGTGTTGGTGTTGTTGCAATCTCCTTCCCTTTATTTATATTCTATGTTTGGGAAGCTTCATAGGAAGTGCTTGGTGTTGCTTCTATCCTGAGGTGAGTACTTTCGGAAGGCCCAACTTGTTGCTCTACTATATTTGTAGTTTTTATAGTGACGTCCATTAAATCAATACCTTTTTCCTCTATTAACTCTAACAGGGGGTCTTCTTTGATCACTCGGCCTGTTATTGGTATAATTGGTGCCACAACATCTACTGAACCTTCTCGAAGCCTTCTTAAATATGTGGGGTAATCATAGGCTTCACAAACTTATGTGTTGCCCCTCATTTTGGGAGGTAAATCATCCCATACCTTTTGCAAATCTAATCCTTTTTCCATAGCTTCTAATAAGGTTTCTTCAAAATTGTCTTCTCGGTGTTTTATTCGAGCATATTCTCTCTTTTCCATCATTCTGCTATATGTTCCATTTGGGTCATAGAATCTCCATGATATTTCATCTAATCCCATGTTGTTCAATTCAAACATTCCTTTGAGCAGGGAAGGATATCCAAAAAATACAAAATCTCCAAAATGATAGGGAACATCGAGCCAGGGAACCTTACCATATTTCTTTACCAGTCTCATCTTAGCCTCCTCTGCCACCTGTATGCATAATTCTAAAGCTACTATGGATAATGGGCAGTATTGTAGTAGCACCTTAGTAGGGATCTTAGCTCCATACAATCTGATATAAGTAAAACCCTCTATGAAGAAAAAATCTCTAATTTCCTTTTCTTTAATGAAGGCTTTTACCCCTGGCCCTAATCTCTCTAGAACTAACCCAGTTAAGGCCCAATAGATTTCTACCATGAAACGATCATAGAACCAGCCCATGTGAGTTCGTCCTTCATGAAGTCTCCAGAAGCTATTATGAACATAGGGGTTGCAAATAGCTTTTACTCCTTTGTGGGCTTCTTCTCCCAATTGGCCTGCTATTAGGTGAATGAGAAATGAATAATGTGAAAAACGAGGCATCTTCTACCTCTATTTAAAAATTGCTCTTCTTAATTCTATCATTTCTTTATGTATTTGGGTACTCAATTCCAGTTCCCAGGCATAAATTGGAGTGTTATGTGCCCTATTGCATTATGCAGCTAAATATAAAACCCTTTTTGTTATTCTATTCAGATCTTGTACTCCCAAAACTATGTTTATCATATCACAAAAATATTGTACCCAGGGTTTAAAAGAATTTTTGTTGATTGGGAATTCTTTATCTATTGTTGCATTTGTATCGAATAAACTTTTAAAGACTTCCATGTCTGTAAACATACGATATTGGTGTTCTATTACCTGGTCTACCAAAAAAGAGGTATTATTTGTTAATTTGAACACCTCCTGGATATGCTCAACTTTGATGTTGAACATTCATTGATTTTTGTGGTCTCGAAAGGTCCTCGTTCTTTCATCATATGCTACTGCCAGCCAAGCCATCAAGTCTGAGGATAAGTACACTTTCGGGAATATCAGTTTCCCAAGGTTACTGTTCCATCTATTATTTTTGGGGAAACCCTTGTATTGTAACCTATGAGCTTTATGAAATAAATCTGCCATTATCCATGGGGTCCTATTATCGCCTTCCATCACTTGGGTGAAAATATTGATACAGGCGTTGTCAATCTCGTACAGTTGAGTTGGATTTGGTTTTTTATCTACCCCACATTTTTGAGCAAACTCATACATGGTGGTACTATAAATAGGCAATCCAGAGATCACAAAGTATGGGGATCTATTTGTGACGAATTGCACAGCTTCCATAGTGTCTGTGGGTACAAAAACATCTCCCCATGATTCCATTGTTCATAATGTATAAGGTAAGGTCTTTCTATGATACTTGAAAACTTTCTTCTCTCTGTACCTCCTGTGTATCAACCTTCACTCTTAGATTACCAGGGTATTAGCCTTGATTTTTTTCATGGTTTCATATACAGGGTGGTGGAATGAGTGATAAATTTACACGTTTCATCATCAACCCAATGCCACCAACTGCTATTCAAAATCAGCCAATGAAATTATGCCAACTGGTCTTTTTTTGGGATTTAGTGTTTATGACGGGTAATGTTCTTCATCTTATGTGTCTTGGGGCCCTTTGATCCGTGTGCCTATAATCATTTATAAACTTCTACTATTGGTCACGTGGAACTGATATGTGCCACTAGGATGACTTTCTTTTTTAATCTTGTGCCACCTTAGGTTCGAATGGTAACTAAATCCTTGGGATCGATTATACTTTATTTAGGCAATGATATCCCTTGGTATTCTTACAAGATCTGGTTCTTGGTGTGAGTGACAACTTTTATTGTCTTGAAGGTCTCCCTTTTTCCTTAAGTCAAATGTGATCAAGCGCAATCGTTGGATGTGCTTCTTTCCTATCGTTGCCATGGATCTTTTCAAACCTGCAGGTCAGTTATTCAAAAGAAAACATGCTCCAATCCTCTTTAATTTTGACCAATAAGGATGGGGATTAATAAAGGGTTTACAACCTTGTTAAATGTGTTTAAAAATTTTAATTAGTAAAGCACGAATTTAACTTACCTTTAGTTTACCTTTGGATCGTGCGCTACCATTGGATCTGAGTGTAGGTGAGCGCATTCGTTAGATCCATTGAAGATGCTTGTTTGTTAAACCCTTTGTATTTCCTTTACCTTTACTCTGACTCATGCGCAATCGTTGGATATCTTTTATCTCAATGAAGCATCGTTGTTCGATCTCGACAGTTGATTCATCACTCACTCTTTTGATTTATGTGCTATCATCGGATTTCCTCAGTAAAGTCAATGCAATCGTTGATATCATGGAACCTGCACAATCGTTAGTCTACATGTACCTTATTTGTTTGGTCCTTCGATAATGTGGTGTATTAATAATTTATTAATCATAGTTAACCGAAGTTAACCTAATTATTACCATCTTAACCTCGTTGTATTAAACCTAAGCATTTATATAATACCTTTACCTTTCTAAGCGATCATCCTTAGATCGTATCACAATGAGAGCATTGTCGTAGATTCTTCCGACCATGTGCTTGGTTTAACATAAGATAGAAGGGACAAATTATAAAGTATTTAATTAATTGAAAGAAAACCTTTAGATTAAACCTTGATCACTTTTACCAATGTGCACCATCATATTTGAGCGATGATGAGCGTAGTTGTCGGATCTCCTATACCTGCACACTTTAATAACTAAGGGGGTGCATCCTTTAATTTTGATTAATCTCGATTAAGCCGAAATGGGGATATTTATCCAATGTGCTTAGACCCTCGTTAATTCATGCTTAATGTTTTAATTAATCATATGGGGACTTTTACCTTTTAAAAGCATCTTTTATGGGAGCGCCACCGTCGGATTGAATCTCGATCGAGTGCTGTCATTTGATCTTCCTAACTTGCTCGATAGTTATTCCAAAGGGGGCGTGGACCTTTAACGTTAATTTTAATACATGATTTACTTGAATCTGGTGCTACCATTAGATCAAACATTTCTTGGGTGCTACCGTTCGATCGGTCGGACTTGCTCACTGTTTAATTTAAAGCTTGACCCATGTTGACTTCTTTTAAAGTTTTGACTCTTTGGTAAGCGTGCAACCATTGGATTGGATTTCAATCGAGCACTGCCATCCAGATTTGCCAAGTTGCATGAATTTTAATCACTTACTACCTTAGGTGATAATCCTTTTTAGACCTTTTGACTTTATCATTCGGGTTTCTTTCGAAGGCGCATCCGTCGGATTTAGATTTTAAAGATGCGCTACCGTCCGATTAAGCCTAAGACGTGATCTATTTACTTCTGACCATGGTTTTGACTTTTGACTTATCTCTTGGTTGATCTTATTAACGCATCATCATTCGATTACCTCTGGATCAAGCATGGCCCTTGGATTAAATCTAAGGTGCTCGTTTGTTAGTCTATTGGGGTGCATACCCTTAGGTTTTAATTAAATTTTGATTTTAACCTTAGGCTAGCGCTTTTGAATTTTGGTTTTTAGACCACGATGATTTATTTGACCCTATTTTTAAAGTATAAAGCTATTTGGACCTTAGGGTATAATGATTTATTTAATCCTTAGTGACATACTTTCGGATCTTAGGTCTTTATGTTTTAACATTGGATTTAGACCTTAGGGAGGCTTTACTTATGAAGGTCAATTATTAATAAAACTTGCCATAACCCTTATTAAGACAATTAAGCAATTATTAAAAGGGTGTCTACCTAATCAATGACCAATATTTTAGACTCATCAAACCAATTCAATGAAAAACTTAGATACTCACACTAATTTGAAGAAGCGACCAGCATTATGGATACTTTGATTGAAACCAAAAATTTAAATTTGGGGTTTTCAAAGTTGAGTCAAATTTGGCTCCAACATAGGCTCTGACTGGGACAAGGTGCTGAAAACTTGAGGCTCTTGAGAATTCCATAATCTCTCAGTTTTATTCACAAAAATTTGAACAAAATTTTAACACCTTTGACTTGCTAAGTAAAACTTGAAATACATAAAAGAAAACTTTTTTAGCTCTTTTTTTTTTATATATACTAAAAAATTGTATGAACAACATGATATCAAAGCAAGTAGAGTATGAAAAACTGTAGATCCCTTTTCATTCAATTTGGAAACAAAGGTTAGAAATTTTAGAAATCAATGAGTTTTATTTTGAAATATTGTAATGCTTGTTTTAGCTAAGTCATAAGATATGATTGCACATATTTTGTCACAGCCATTTGTTTCATCATATTTTTTCCCATGTGTGTGTTTGTGCATTCTTTTTTGGATTTCTAAATCTTTCATAACTTTACCATATCTGAGCAAAATAGCCAAGCCTAATATGTGATTTCACTCTTTAAAAATTTTCACCATTCTGCAGGGCTCCACTACCAATCAAGCATCTATAGCCTCGGTGGAGTTGCTTCTAATCCCATCTTAGTTTTACCCTACTGCCAACCAAGCGTCTATAGCTCCGGTAGAGGTTTTCCAAGATATCTCAGGCAGTGACTCGATTTTTACTTTATTTTTTATTTTTCTTTCTCGTGAGAGAAGTGTTTGGATATATAAGCAAATTGTGCAATAAGTATGCCTGAGTTGAGGATTAGTTTCTAGCTATGAAATATGAGTGTAATGATTTTTGGCTCAACTACCCTCTCAAAGATAACTCGGTTCTTCGGACCTTTGAAGTCACCTTAAGTATCATTTGTAATGTGAGGCTTGACATGATGTTTCAATCAGCTTTGTTTTCTATCTGTTTTATCTCATATCAAACAACTATTGCATAAACACTCATATTTGACAGAATTGTAAACCTCATCAGAATCTAAAATAAATCCCCTTTTTTCTTATTGTCTTTGGTGGAATAAACAATTAGATATACTCATCAAACTAAGATATCATGTGTACAGTAAACTCAAAATTATTCAAGAACAAAAGGGAAGCTTAACTAATAAACAAAATACACCACTCTGTTTTTGGATTTTTGTTTTTCTATTTTTTTTTGTAATGCTTTTTTTTTGTAAAGTACACCTTCAATAGGGATTGTACATTTTGAGGTGTTGGCCATTAATAGGGATAGCCATTATTTCTCCCTGCAAATTCTGTAGCTTGTAAGTATTCTGACTAATAACATGGGCAATTTGGTATGGGCCAATCCATTTAGGTTCAAACTTACCCTTTTCACCATGCTTATCATTTTTAGGATCCCAATAGATGACTATATCTCCTTGAGAAAAAGGAGTACCCTTGGCTTTCTTATTAAACAATTTTACAATTTTCTGGGTTTGTTCCATCATTCTATTGAGGGTCTCTCTTCTTTGTTCTTCTAACAAGACAATTTGGTCAAGCCTTCTCTGAATGGGATCAGGGTTTTCATGATCTTGCAATAAAAGGGAAAGTGCCATTTTTTCCATTTTTGGGGGCAGTAGGGCTTTTTCTCCATAAACCATCTCATAGGGGGTTCTTCCTGTATTTATTTTAACAGACAACCTATCAGCCCATAAAGAAAATTTAAGTTCATTGTCCCATCCCCTTTTGTTTTTGCCTAATGACCTTTTTATTCTTGTTATTATATTTTTATTTGATGACTCAGCTAAACCATTTCCTTGGGGGTAATAATTGGCAGAATGAGATAATTCAATTCCATATTCAGCACAAAATTCTACCATTTCATATGACACAAAATATTGAGCATTATCAGTTACAAGCTTTTTAGGAACTCCATACCTGGTCAAGATGTTTTCTTCTATGAATCTGATGATTGCAGTAATTGTAGATGTTCTCAAAGGTGCAACTTCCACCCACTTTGTGAAGTAATCTGTTGCAGTTATGATCCACTTATGTTGGCCAGATGAATTAGGCTTGATCTCTCCAATCAGGTCAATACCCCATTGAGCAAAAGGTGCTTCAATAATTACTGGCTTGAGGGGCATGGCTGGTAGATGCTTTTTCCTTGTAAAAACTTGGTAGTTATGACAATTCCTAACATATTTATATACATCCTTAAAAAGGGATGGCCAATAATATCCTGCTCTCATGATTTTATTAGTTGTAGCTCTTGGAGCAAAGTGTCCTCCACAGAAACCATTATGAAATTCATTAATTATTTTTGGGACTTCTCTTTCATATAAGGAGACTAATAATACTCCATCAGGATGTTTCCAATATAATACTCCATTTTGTATATAATACTTTTGAGCTTGAAGTTTGACTGACCTCATTCTGTTTATTGACATATCTCTGGGAAAAGACAACGTTTGTAAGTATGATAAAATTTCTTCATACCATTTACATTCTTCATTTTTTATTCTTCTGTCATCATATGTCTGATCTATGGTGAGAATATTTTCAGATCCTGCTTCTTCTTTGTTAGCCAACAGTTTAGCTAAACCTTGCCCTTTGACTGTTTTAACTATTTTGAATTCAACATCGTATTGCAAAAGTTTTACCATCCATCTTGTTGGTCTTCCCAATGGCTCTGATTGAGAAAAGATATATTTTATTGCTATAAAGGGAATACAATAGTAAACTTTGTTTGAGCCAAATATACCTTTGAAGTGTTCTAAAGATTGGATGACTGCATAGGCATGTTTTTCCAGTAGGGTGTATTTAAGATTTGCTCCTTTTAGTCCTGAGCTCATAAAGGCTATTGGCCTTTCATTATTTTCATTATCTTTATGTGAAAGAACTGCAACAATAGAGTGTTCAGACGCATATGAATAGATATTAAAATCCTTTGCATAATCAGGGCAACTTAAAGTTGGAGTGGTTGATATGGCTTCTTTGATCTTGTTAAATGTTTCCATATTTTCTATTGTCCATTTTATTTCTCCAGTTTTCTTCACCATATCATTTATGGGTTTGGTCATTTCTACAAAATTTGGGACAAATATTCTGATAAAATTTATTTTTCCAAAGAATGACCTTACTCCTTTTAGGTTCTTGGGTGGGGGAATTTTAGAAATGGCTTCTATCCTTTCTGGATCAATGCTTATCCCCTTTTCTGAAACTATATGACCTAGCAATTTTCCTTGTGTAGTTTTGAATATGCATTTTTTTGGATTTAGAGAGATTCCAAATTCCTTGCACCGATAAAAAACTATAGTCAAATGTTCTAGATGATCTTCTAGATTTTTAGAAAAAATTGTGATATCATCTAAGTACACTACTACAATTTTGAACATTAATCCTTTGAAAGCAAAGTCCATCGCTCTCTGGAAAGTAGCACCTGCATTCATCAATCCAAAAGGTATTCTTAAATATTCAAATGTGCCCTAGGGTGTGGTGAATGTTGCCTTGTGTCTGTCTTCTAGATTTATCAGAATTTGATTGTAGCCTGAAAATCCATCTAACATGGACAATCTAGTTGAACCTACTACTACTTGCAGCAGTTGTTCCATGTTAGGCAATGGGTAATTGTCTTTTAGTGAGCTCTTGTTTAAATTTCTAAAATCCACGTAGAGTCTAATGTCCCCATTCTTTTTCCTAACTGGTACTAAGTTGGATATCCAGGAGGAAAATCTTACTTTTCTTATTATCTTGGAGTCCAACAATTTTTGTACCTCTTTTTGCATTACTGGGTGCAAAGTTGGATTGTATTTCCTTTGTTTCTATCTGAATGGCTTGGAATCTTCCTTCAAAGGTATTATGTGAGTCATTACGTCTGTCTTGAAGGTTTTGAGGTCTTCATAAGTCCAAGAAAAATGTTCTTTGTTCTTTTTCAAGAAACTGATATATCCAACCTTTTCTTTAGCAGGTAAGGCCATGTCTACTTTCACTATTCTGGGTTCTTTCATTGAGCCAATATTAATATCCTCAGATATCACTTCTCTGCGTATAGGTTTATAAGCTTTGTCAAAGTCATCAAATAGGCTTTCAAGAGACACCAATCCTTTGGGTATTCTATTAGTTTTCAATTGGATTACTTCTACTGGCTCTCCTATTTGATCTTTTAGCTTTTCTTCATCTTTTTCATCACAGATTACATCTGCATACTGATTTTGCAAAGTCATAAAATCCTTAATATCTATATCATCTTGAAAGACCTATAGATAGACTATGTTATCTGGCACAGAAGGTTTATAGACTGAGATAGTTGGGAATCTATCCATATATTCTGTAGTTATCTTTGGGTGATCTAGACTTGAGGTATTTATAGCTAAAATATCTGCAACATGATTTTGTTCTCTAGGAATATATGAAATATTGAAAGCCAAAAATTTATCAATTTCTTCCAGTACTGCATTTCTATATTGCTTAAGTCTAGGATGCTTGGTCCTGGATATTTACCTTTGATTTGTAGTATAATAAGTTATGCATCCCCTGTTATAGTTAAGTAGTTAATACCTAACTCTTTTGCTTTCCTTAGCCCTAATAGTAAAGCTTCGTACTCAGCTACATTGTTTGTGCAAGGAAATTGCAATCTGTAAGGGATACTAAGGTAGTTTCCTTTAATATCAATCAAATTTACACCTGCACCTGCTCTAGATTGGGATTTAGCCCCATAAAATGACATGGTCCACATTTCTTGGGTTAATACTCGATTTGATTCAGCATCAGTTATTCTCATATCTTCTGGATCCATGTTCTTTGCATCTGGTACTTCCACCAGGAATGGGTTGTGCCATATTGAATAGACTCCCATCCCTTTTTCTTCCATAGAGTTAACTAAGTTAATCATGGTTTCATCTGTTTGAATTAACTCTACGAAATATTTGTTGAATGGTTCCCTTCTCAAAATTATATTCTCCTTATCTGATATGGGGATGGTAGCATAAGACCAGTCTAGTTGTATTGATCCCCCTAGTTGTTCTGCCCAATGCCTACTAAGTAAAAGTGAGAAGAATGGGTCAACATCAACTACTTGCTACATCCATGACAATGCCCTTTTTGGGGTGTTGGTCTAGGTAAACTAATAATCCAGTTATCACCCCTACACAGGGAATTTGTCTATTGTCCATTACAAAAACAAGAGCAGAATCTCTAGTACAAATTAATCCCATTTGGTCAGTTATTAGCTTAGGCATGATATTATGTGAAGCTCCACTATCGAGCATGCAATTGTGAATCACATATCTTTCCCCTTCATCTAAATTATATCTTAACGACACATAGAAGGGTTTGAAAGAATATGGTGATCTTGTATCATGTTGATTTTGTCTAGCAACATGACAAGTAGGGTCTTCTTTCTGCTCTACTAATCCAAAAGCTCTGCATACTTGTTCTCTATATGTTTGAACTTTCATAAGTTCACCAAATGTGATATTAACTTTTTGCTTACTGAGTTCTGACCCAGCATCAAATTCTATCTTCTTTATATCCAATGGTTTATTACTTTCTTCTTTGGGAATCTCTTCCACTGATTCTATTACCTCAGGAGTAATATTGTTAGGGTTCCTATCAGTTTTCTCTTTATTGATATTTTTATTGGTGAAAGTTTATCTTCTTGTTTCATTTGTAGATAATTTCTCTGTTCTTTTAGGGACTATTCTATTCCTTAAATTTAAAACATGGGTTGCTTCTAATTCTTCCACCTCTTGAGCAGTGGGGATCAATTTCCCTTGCTTCATCTTATCATATCTTGACTCATGTGATTTCTGTAAGATTTTAGTTCCTTCAGTTACTAAGATCTGAGGATGATGATTTGAAGCATATTTATCCATGTCTTCTTCAAACAACCTTTCTCTGGATTCATCTTCAATGGACCAACATGCATTGATTCTTATATCCTCTTCCGATTCTACATGCATATCTACATTACGCTGATCACTTAGGTGTATTCCACATGCATCAGGGTTATGGGGTGCATCACAAGTAGAGCAAAAATAAGGAAAACCTTCAGCTACATTGGCAGATGGCATTGGGTTAGGGACATTGTTCTGATCCCTGTCGGAATCTCTGTTTTTCCAATTATTATTCCCATTACCCCTATTCCTATTCCCTTCTTCAAAACCATTGTTGTTTCCCCAATTCTTATTGTAATTTTTCTTAAATGGGGGACGGTTTTCAATATGTGGTCGCTCTATCTATGAAGATTCTCCATTATTTCCATTTCTTTCAATTCTTGCTAACCTGTTACTCATGTTGTTGAACATTTTTGTCATCTGACTAGTCAACTTCTCCACAAGATCAATTTCAGTTCTTCTTTGTATATCAAAAGCCACTCTCTTAGGTTTTCTCTCAGGCATGTTAACCTCTAAAGAATAAGGCTTCATCTTACCACTGTCAAGCATATTTCTTTCTATATCCATTGCTTTTTCCATACAACCATCTATGGTAGTGGCTTGTTCTTGCCTTAATTCATAGTTAAACTCTCCTTGAAAAGCATTCTTATAAAAATAAATAGACTGAATATCACTAGGCCTGAGGTTGGTAGGGATTTTGTTTCTTGTTTTTAAAAATATTCTGTTAAAATCACTAACAACCTCATTTTCTTTCTTCTTCATAGTGGCTAGCTCAGTTAACAATGATTGTTCATTTTTCCTTTCACCATACTTCTTTAGGAACACCTCTTCCATTTTGGTGAAGTCTGGGATATCATTGTTAGGAAGGGAATTAAACCATTCTCTAGCATCTTTTTCTAAAGTCTGTAGAAATAGTCTTAATACTACATCTTCATGTTCAACTTCCAGACTATCCATTGCATATAAGAAACTTTTGATATGATCCTCTCCAATTATTGCACTGTTTCCTAAAAACTTAGGGAGGTATTTGTGAGCTTTACTAGGTAAGGCATTTAAATTTACAGGTAACGCAAAAGGCCTATATCTGTTAGTTCTCCACAAATGAACATTACCTTGAGCCATTGCTACTATAGAATTTAATTTCACAGATGTAGTACCTACGGTGGTATGGGTCTAGGCAGCTTGAACGTAAACTGATGGATTATCTACCTTTGAATGAGAATAATCACATATATCTTCTACTATTTATTTTAAATATTCATCTATAGTAATATCAGCAGTAATAGTATTCTGAATTTTCTTCACGTACCTTTTATCACTAGAATTTAATCTACTATTATAAATAGTATTCTTAAAAAATGGAGTTTTCTGGGTATGTATAAATACCTCTGGATTCTTGAGTTCTGGAAATAGCTCCTTACCACTTCTCCTAGTGTTAGCTAGCATGTTCTGTTCTCTCCTTTTTTATTTTTTTCTTCTGGGTCTATCCAGCAGAGTCACCAGCAGTAAGGTGCAGAAAGAACAGCATAAATTTCTACCAAGAATGCTTGATATTATAACTCATCCTCATAGGATTCAGTTCTTAGGATAAATCAATAAAATCAAGAAACCAAAATTTCAATAAGATCAAGAAAAAAAATTCAAGAAGATTAAGAAACGTAAAGAAAATAGTAAACATGGGTAAGAAAGAACGTAGAAAATGTAAAAATTAAGACAAACGTTCTCTATTCCAACTGGCCACCCGTTGATTTAAAAATAATGTCGTTTGGAGAAAAACTTTTAAAGTCATTAAATCTTTCTATCAAGTCCTCCCCGACAACGGTGCCAAAAAACTGTTGGAACCGATTCTTGCATCCATAGGATTTCGATTGTCATGCTACAAGAATCCGTTTGAAACCAACGAGCTATTACAGGCTCTGGTCGACCTGCCTCATGTTCTGCTAAACACAAATATTGCTAAAGAATATTGTAGAACGGGTAAGGAAACCCCAATGGTAATTCTTTGATTAAACTTCTAATTACACGCTCCAGATTTATATTAATCTATAAGTATTCTTTTTAAAATGACCAAGCATGAAAACAACCAACTGTTATGCCTTATGTAGATCGGTGCCTAGATTCATTGGGTTGTTATAGAAATTTAACAACAATTTTTAATTATGAACAGAGAGAATGAGGAAAATAAAATTGGCGTTCAAAGCTTCATTCGAATATCGTAATAAAACCAGGAGTTAACCAATGAGAGAAATGTATATAATGCATTCAAATAATGTAACCCATTATACAGTGACACACAATACTGAGACAAGGATATAATAAAATTGAAACTCATAATTGTATTGATTTCAAGAATTTTTACATGCAGAGTGGGTGGGATGCCTTTTAACTCTTTTTTCTAGAAAAAGATATCAATACAATGAAAATATCTCATTCAAATAATGTAACAGGTCTCTCCTACTCTACTTGTTCCAATCTGGTAATAGTAGAATCTCTGAATCTCAGGCTCAATAGGATAGGAAATAATCTTAGCTTCTTGAGCACTTTCCTATTACAATCCTGCACAGCAAATGGAAGAATAAGAATGAGAAGGAAAATAGACATAGAAGGGGATACAACAACACAACTAACAGGGCACTCAAGTATACCTCTTAGCAAAAATGCTATTCTCTAATTGCTTGATGCAGAATCTATCCACAACTACCTCTTCTTATAGCCTCTGGTTCTTGATTCTATTATTTCTGAAGAACATGTGCTTATACTAAGAGGGGGTGAACAGTATAACATAATTTTTTTTCCCAAATAGAAGCATTAGCATTAATGAAACCATAAACATCACACAAAGCATCACACACATAAGAGACACCATTTTAACGTGGTTCACCCAATGTGGGCTACCTCCACAAAGAAAATATTTTACTAAAACTTTCTCAATCAATATCTTAGGAATCCTTTCCAAATTACAATTTTTATGGACTTCTGTCCAAAGGAGATGTTGATCCCCTAATCTCAAGTTCGTGGATCTCTTCCATAGGATAACTCTTTCCCCTTCTACTCTAGCTAGTGATCTTCTAGAATGCTTTGTCTCTATGCTGCACTGACTGGTGGATATCTCTCCACTTGAAGACTTCTCACTCAGATCTTGTCTTCAATTGTCCTGGATTTTGGATCTCTATCCACTAAGACTCTGTCCTCTATACTCTATCATCTCCAAAGCTTTGTCTCAATACTATAGCAAACATAGTTTAGTTGGTCTAGCATAGTTTTGCTCAATATCTTACACTAAACACAGTACAGTTGATCTAATACAATTCTGCTCAATAGGTTCACTCAGAACCTACTCAAATATGCTCAACAGGTTCACACAAAAACCTATCTAAATATGCTCAACAGGTTCACACAAAAACCTATCTAAATATGCTCAACAAGTTCACACAAAACTTGTCTAAATCTGCTCAACAAATCCTCTCTAGGACTTGCTCAAATCTGCTCAATAAGTCCTCTTTTGGACTTGCTCAAATCTACTCAATAAGTCCTCTCTTGGACTTGCTCAAATATTTTTAATAAGTCCTCTCTTGTAATTTCTCAAATCTGCTCAATAAGTCCTCTCTTGCACTTGCTCAAATCTATTTAGCAAGCTTTCACAAAAGCTTAACTCAAAATAGTCTGCAACCCTTCTCAAAGACTTGTCTCAAATCTGCTTAACAAGCTCACACATAACTTGTTCAATATCATAGAATCATAAAGAGAATTTTTAGAGACTCAATATGTTCTATACTCAAAGTACAATCAATATCTCAATTCAATCTCATAGAAGCATAAAGAGAATTGTTAGAGACTCTATATGTTCTATACTCAAATCCCAATATCAACTTAATAGAAGCATAAAGAGAATTGTTAGAGACTCAATATGTCCTATTCTTAAATCTCAATATCAACTCAAATCAATCTCATAGAAGCATAAAGAGAATTGTTAGAGACTCTATATGTTCTATACTCAAATACCAATCTCAACTCAATAGAAGCATAAATATCATTGTTAGAGACTCAATATGTCATATTCTTCAATCTCAGTCTCAAATCAAATTATAATATAGAATAGTTTTTTTTATGGAACTTGAACAACCATTTCAAACA
This sequence comes from Wollemia nobilis, assembly GCA_028583015.1. NCBI lineage: Eukaryota > Viridiplantae > Streptophyta > Pinopsida > Araucariales > Araucariaceae > Wollemia > Wollemia nobilis. The sequence continues at coordinate 1,328,238 of JAQPPZ010005362.1, read as the reverse complement.
TCCACTTGACTAGGCTTAACCAACTCAACTCAACCAATCACATCAATGAACAACCCTTTCTCAAAAACCCTAGTTCAAGCATGTATCAACCAACTCAAAATGTTTCCAACAATGCTTTATCTCAAGTCTCATATAACAATGATACTCATGTTCTTTTCTAGATCATGTTCAAGTTCATTTCATCATCAATGGGCTTCAACAACAATGTTAATGAAATAAGGTTTAAACACAACTCACAAATCAGAAAAACCTTGAAGCATTCAACCCACCATCTTCACAAAGAAAACTTCAATTAATCCTTTTCACTCCAATGATATTTCGTAAATCAACCACCACAAACAATCAATAGGAGAATGTGCCCATACCTTTTTTATGCCAATAAGTTGTCCACAAAATCTGCCACACTTAATCACAACTTTCCTCTTCAAGATTAATAAGGGTTAGTGGTATTTAAATAATCACAATAAAAGCATAACTTAATTTACACCCTTTTTACTCCAACTTCATAAACACATCCACCAAAGTCTATTTTAATAAAAACCCTTATTAAAAATAACCCACAATAAATCTCTCAATATCACTTTAACAACAACTCCTTATTTCTCCTAAAATCAATTCTCCATTTCCATCAAAATAAAACATAAATCAAATATGTTTTTGTAATAATAATCACAACCCTAATGATAAAATTTAATTCCCATTAAATACCTTATAACTCCAAACTTTAGGGCTAATAAAAATTATTAAAGTCAAAAACGTAAATACCTCTCAAGGGTATTCGAACCCCCGTCCGCCACACACCGCGAGCATCTTAGCCGCGGTTAAGATTCCAATCGAGCCAAAGTGCTCATTGGAAAAGCAAAGGCCAAAAGGGCCTTTAATCTTCCTCCACCTACCGCAAAGGATAAAGCGCCAAAGTGCTTCCCACACGTTGTCGTCAAAGGGATTTGATCCCTAATATTTGTGCTACCCACAGTCTTAGAAAAATTGATACGCCAATGCGCCACACCTCATACCATGTTTGATATTTTCAAATCACTACGCTTTATTCGTTGCTTCCACTTCAACAATTCGCATGAGCTCTTTCGAATTCCAAGGCAATTAACACACGAGAGGAAGGATAATTATTTGGTTTAATTGCCACCCCTTTATATAGTGTTTAATAACACTTTGAAGACGTCGAGAAATATTAAAATTATATTTGCATGATGACATCAGCGGGAAAATTTCCATTTAAATTTTAAATAATTAAAATTTAAACCAAACATTAAAACTCAAATAACTCCATCACCGAGGCACTTTTTTCAATGAAACGAAAGCCCAATATGGGTTTTAAGAAAAACCCAGATCAAATATGTTGTCCATGGTTTAAAAAAAAACTTTTATTTTCCCTGCCTTGGTTTTCACAAAAACCCTTCATAGATCCTTTTGACATTTATTGCTCTATTGACATCAATGACAACATTTCAGCTTAGGGAGTTAAAATGTCCAACAATTTTTGGTTGATTTCTAACCTTACACCTGTCAGCATCTGGTCAGACTCCAAAAATTGGTACAACTAGCTTCCACTACCTTTACTGTCTTGGTTTTAGCCTTTTTTAGAACAGAGATTCAATTCAACCGGTGATGGTGGTGTTAGGTGAACCCACTTTTTCTTCTTCAATTTTCTTCTCTTCAATTGTTTTCCTTTGGGACTCTTTCTCTTGAATAGCTTCTTCTACTATCATGGGAACTCCTTTTGTAGGTGCATTTTTCTATTGTGATGAACCTACTTCCTGTTGTTGAGTATAGGTATTAACCTTTTTTCCCTTTTGGTTTTGTTGCAGCCATTTAATATGTTCATAAATTAATCTCCAAACTCCTGTATCAAATGTGGTTGCAATCCTCAACATGTTCATTTTTTGCAAAATTCTATTCTTCTGAACAATAATATCAGGCATGTTCCTTTCTTACTAGAAAATTAACATCTCCACAATATTTATCATAGATGTAGTTTGCCTAATAATTTCTCCTTCATCACCTGATTCACACTCAAATCTGTAAATGGTATTTTTGAATACCTCTTCTATGTCTGAGGCTTCTAAGCATTGACCTAAGGATAGGCCAATGTCTACCAATTTCCCTGTAGCATCTTTTATCAGGTTATTTGTTTCAGTCACCAAATTGATCCATATTCCCCTATTTTCTCTAAACAGGGTTGCCTTAAAGAACTCGAAATTAATTTGAATCTTGATACTAGCAGATGTTATTATTTCTTGCCCTTGTAACTCTTCAAAATGGTCTCCTATAAAATCCAAGGTAGAGTGAATGATTCCAAAATCTGCTTCTCTTTCTTGTATCAAGGCCAGAATCTCTTGAGCAGTTATTTGAATCACCCTTATTTGTCTAAACATTTCAGTAAAGCCCTTGGAATGATCTCTTATCCTTATTGACATATTTTTCTTCATAGCATTAAGATAATATACATGATCCTAAATTTTCACCATTGGAGGGGGTTGTGCACTTGAAATATCTTTTCTTGTCAATTCTTCCTATTGCTTATTATTTAATGCTTTTAGCTATACATTTTCCTTTCCCTCTTTCTCCAATTGTTTCCTTAGCTCTGTAATTGTTCCCATGAATTGATCTATCGCTTTATTTTGCATTGCTTTGACAAGTTTAGCCATTTCACCTTCTTTCCCTAGTATCGATGATCCCCCAGTTTCTTTATTTACTCTGAAGACTAGTGGGTCCTGCAGAACAGGAAGATTTATCTCCACAATATCTGAGATTGGAATCTCTAATTTATATTCTTCTGTGAACTGTCCTTCTATATTCCCCATCTCTGCTACTAACTATAATTCTTGCTCATTTATAGTAGTGAATGCGGTCTGTTCATCTGTTCTTTCTAGGACAATATTTGTAGAGGGTAAAGATAATCTAGATTTCTTCTTTTCCACATGAGTTACATCTTCTTGGTTCTTTACTGAGTGACTTCAGAATAGGCCACCCAATCCACTAGTTCTCCTAGGATTCATTTGTATTACTAATGGAATTTTAATCTCTTGTCCCTTTATTGTTATAGTGGTAGGGATAGCCATGGGCGCTAATTTCTTTACACTTGTTATAGTTAGAACCCTATCATAAATAGGAACTATGGATTGTTGTGAGAGGGGAGACTCCTGAGTTGGTATTGTTGTAATCTCCTTTCCTTTATTTATATTTTGTGTTTAGGAATCTTCCTGGGAAGTGCTTAGTGCTACTTCTATCTTGAGGTAAGTATTTTCGGAAGGCCCAACCTGTTGCTCTACTATATCTTCAGTTTTGACAGTGACTTCCATTAAATCAATACCTTGTTCCTCTATTAACTCTAACAGGGGGTCTTCTTTGATCGCTCGGCCTGTTATTGGTATAATTGGTGCCACAACATCTACTAAACCTTCTTGAAGCCTTCTTAACTTTTTGGGGTAATCATAGGCTTTGCAAACTTGTGTGTTGCCCCTCATTTTTGGAGGGAAATCATACCATACCTTTTGCAAATCTAATCCTTTTTCCATAGCTTCTAATAAGCTTTCTTCAAAAGCATCTTCCCAGTGTTTTATTCGAGCATCTTCTCTCTTTTCCATCATTCTGTTGTATATTCCCTTAGGGTCATAGAATATCCATGATATTTCATCTAATCCCATGTTGTCCAATTCAAACATTCCTTTGAGCAGGGAAGGATATCCAACAAATACAAAATCTCTAAAACGACAGGGAACATCGACCTAGGGGACCTTACCATGTTTATTTACCAGTCTCATCTTAGCCTCCTCTACCACCTATCTGCATAATTCTAAAGTTGTTATGGATAATGGGCAGTATTGTGGCAGCACCTTAGGAGGGATCTTAGCTCAATATAATATGATATAATTAAAACCCTCTATGAAGAAAAAATCTCCAATTTCTTTTTCTTTAATGAAGGCTTTTACCCCTAGCCCTAATCTCTCTGGAACTAACCCAGTTAAGGCCCAATGGATTTCTACCATAAAATGATCACAGAACCAACCCATGTGAGTTCGTCCTTCATGAAGTCTCCAAAAACTATTTTTAACATAGGGGCTATCGATGGCTTTTAATATTTATGAGCTTCTTCTCCCAATTGTCCCACTATTAGGTGAATGAGAAATGAATACTGTGAAAAATGAGACATCTCTTGCCTCTATTCGAAAACTACTCTTCTTAATTCTATCATTTCTTTATGTATTTGGGTACTCAATTCTAGTTCCTAGGCATAAATTGAAGTGTTATGTGCCCTATTGCATTGTGCAGCTAAATATAAAACCCTTTTTGTTATTCTATTCAGATCTTGTACTCCCAAAACTATGTTTATCATATCATAGAAATCTTGTACCCAGGGTTTAAAAGCATTTTTGTTGATTGGGAATTCTTTATCTATTGTTGCATATGTATCGAATAAACTTTTAAAGACTTCCATATCTGTAAACATACGAGATTGGTGTTCGATTACCTGGTCTACCAAAAAAGTGGTATAATTTGTTAAGTTGAACACCTCCTGGATATGCTCAACTTTGATGTTGAACATCCGTTGATTCTTGTGGTCTCGAAAGGTCCTCGTTCTTTTGTCATATGCTATTACCAGCCAAGCCATCAAGTTTGAGGAGAAGTGCACTTTTGGGCATATCAGTTTCCCCAGGTGACTGTTCCATATTTGGGGAAACCCTTGTATTGTAACCTATGAGCTTTATGAAATAAATCCACCATTATCCATGGGGTCTTGTTATTGCCTTCCATCACTTGGGTAAAACTCTTGATATAGGCATTTTCAATCTTGTACAGTTGAGCTGGGTTTGGTTTTTTATTTGCCCCACATTTCTGAGCAAACTCATACATGGTGGTACCGGGAACAGGCGGTCTAGAGATCACAGAGTATGGGGATCTATTTGTGATGAGTTGCACATCTTCCCTAGTGTCTGCGGGTACGAAAACATCTCCCCATGATGCCATTGTTCTTAATGTAGCAGGTAAGGCCTTTTTGTGATACTTGAAAACTTTCATCTCTATGTACCTCCTGTGTATCAACCTTCGCTCTTAGATTACCAGGGCAGTAGCCTCGACTATTTTCATGGGTTCATATACAAGGTGGTGGAATGAGTCTGATAAATTTACATGTTTCATCATCAACCCAATGCCACCAACTGCTATTCAAAATCGGCCAATTAAATTATGCCAACTGGTATTTTTTTGGGATTTAGTGTTTATGACATGTAATGTTCTTCATCTTACGTGTCTTGGGGCCCTTTGATCTGTGTGCCTGTAATCATTTATAAACTTCTACTATTAGTCACGTGATACTGATATGTACCACTGTGATGACTTTCTTTTTGAATCTTGTGCCACCTTAGGTTCGAATGGTAACTAAATCCTTGGGATAGATTATATTTTACTTAGGCAGTTATCTCCCTTAGGATTTTTACAAGATATGGTTCTTGGTGTGAGTGACAACTTTTATTGTCTTGAAGGTCTCCCTTTTTCCTTAAGTCAAACGTGATCAAGTGCAGCCATTGGATGTGCTTCTTTCCTATCGCCACCATGGATCTTTTCAAACCTATAGGTCAGTTATTCGAAAGAAAACATGCTCCGATCCTCTTTAATTTTGACCAATAAGGATGGGGATTAATAAAGGGTTTACAACCTTGTTAAATGTGTTTAAAACTTTTAATTAGTAAAGTGCAAATTTAACTTACCTTTAGTTTACCTTTGGATCGCGCGCTACCGTTGGATCAGAGTGTAGGTGAGTGCATTCATTAGATCCATTGAAGATGCTTGTTTGTTAAACCCCTTGTATTTCCTTTATCTTTACTCTGACTCATGCATGACTGTTGGATCTCTTTTATCTCAATGAAGCACTGTCGTTCGATCTTGACAGTTGATTCATCACTCACTCTTTTGATTTACGTGCTATCGTCGAATTTCCTCAATAAAGTCAACGCAACTGTTGATATCATGGAACCTGCACAATCATTATTCTACATGTACCTTATTTGTTTAGTCCTTCAATAATGTGGTGCATTAATTGTTTATTAATCATAGTTAACTGAAGTTAACCTAATGATTACCATCTTAACCTTGTATTAAACCTAAGCATTTATATAATACCTTTACCTTTCTGAGCGATTATCCTTAGATCGTATCACAATGAGAACGTTGTCATAGATTCTTCCAACCATGTGCTTGGTTTAACATAAGATTAAAGGGACAAATTATAAGGTATTTAATTAACTGAAATAAAACATTTAGATTAAACCTTTATCACTTTTATCGATGCGCACCATCAGATTTGAGCGGTGATGAGCGCAACCGTCGGATCTCCTGTACCTGCACACTTTAATAACTAGGGGGATCCATCCTTTAATTTTGATTAATCTTGATTAAGCCGAAAGGGAGAGATTTATCCAATGTGCTTAGACCCTCGTTAATTTGTGCTTAATATTTTAATTAATCATATGAGGATTTTTACCTTTTAAAAGCATATTTTATGGGAGCACCGCCATCGGATTGAATCTTGATCGAGCGCTATCATCCAATATTCCTAAATAGCTCGGTATTTATTCCAAAGGGTGCATGGACCTTTAATGTTAATTTTAATACATGATTTGCTTGATTCTGGAACTACTGTTAGATTAAACATTATTGGGGCGCTACCATCCGATCGGTCAGAATTGCTCACTGTTTAATTTAAAGCTTGACCCATGTTGACTTCTTTTAAAGTTTTGACTCTTTGGTAAGCGTGCAACCATTGGATTAGATTTCAATCGAGCATTGCCATCCATATTTGCCAAGTTGCATGAATTTTAATCACTTACTACCTTAGGTGATAATCCTTTTTATACCTTTTGACTTTATCATTCGGGTTTCTTTCAAAGGCGCATCCATCGGATTTAGATTTTAAAGATGCACTACCATCCGATTAAGCCTAAGACGCGATCTATTTACTTTTGACCATGGTTTTGACTTTTGACTTATCTCTTGGTTGATCTTATTAACGCATCATCGTTTGATTACCTTTGGATAAATCGCGGCCCTTGGATTAAATCTAAGGTGCTCGTTTTTTAGTCTATTGGGGTGCATACCCTTAGGTTTTAATTAAATTTTTATTTTAAGCTAGCGCTTTTGAATTTCAATTTTTAGACCACAATGATTTATTTGACCCTCTTTTTAAAGTATAAATCTATTTGGACCTTAGGGTATAATGATTTATTTAATCCTTAGTGACATACTTTCGGATCTTAGGTCTTTATGTTTTAACATTGGATTTAGACCTTAGGGAGGCTTTAGTTATGAAGGTCAATTATTAATCAAACTTGCCATAACCCTTATTAAGACAATTAAGCAATTATGAAAAGGGTGTCTACATAATCAATGACTAAGATTTTAGACTCATCAAACCAATTCAATGAAAAACTTAGATACTCACACTAATTTGAAGAAGCGACCAGCATTATGGATACTTTGATTGAAACCAAAAATTTAAATTTGGGGTTTTCAAATTTGAGTCAAATTTGGCTCCAACAGGAGGAAAGGTTCAACGAGGTAGCCCATTATAAATAGAAAGTAGAAAATGCCAAATAATAGATTCAAATACTACAGAAGTAAGTTGCATAACTCAAGAAGTACTTATCTAACAGTGCCAATAAGACCAATGGGTTGTCCAAAGAAAAAGCAAAAACAATCCGAAAGGGGATGCTCAAAAAGGTCAATCAGATAACCTTGAAGGCTAGGCCCACATTAGCATACCTCCTCAAAATCAAAGATACGCTAGGATAGGTATAATATGAGTTTGAAGCATCAATAAAGCTCCTAGAAACAAGGGTGTCATCCACTAATAAAATTCAAGTCCTAGCTGATAGCACTCAGGCGATAGCGGGATATAGATCTCATAATAAAAATTGGTCCCAGGCCAAGTTGGTTGCCAGGAATTTCTTCAAAAGACACAAGCTGATAATAAAAGGTGTAAGGATAATGCATGAGCTAAAAATAGAGGCTAAGGCAATTATCAAACATGTGAGTATAGCTAAAAATTGTGGCATGCCTAGCTTCTGGGATAAAAATTCAAAACTCCTGGCAGAAGATGAGTCAAAAGCTGCTTGGAAAAAATTCTTGGAGGATGAATCTGATATTGATAGTTGGGAAGAGCCAGTTCAAGAATATTCAATATTTACTATGGCTCAAGATATCACCCAAATAAACACTTGTCTACATGAATTAAGCGTAAAAGCAAAATCTTTATCATATGACAAGGTCAAAGAATTGGAGTACATATACATCACCTTCAAAGAAAAGGTAGATATAGACGAGGAGACTTGGAGGAAGGTCTGCGCTACCTACAATGAGGTTATTCTAGAAAATAACAAGCAAGAAAAGGGGAAGCAAATAAAAGCTAAGAAGGCATCATCCAATAGTGCACCACCTCTGGATCAAAGGGAAACAAAAAATTTCAGCAGAAGTACTCCAGAAGAATGACCACCTCAAAGAAAATTTTTTGTTTATTTTTCTTGTCTACTTGGTATCTTTCCCCTTCTTTCCCTTATTTTTTATTATTATTTTCTTTTTCGACTTCATTCCCCAATGGATAAAGGCTCTAGGTTCTAACATTCAACTGATAGAATTACCCCAAGAGGCACCAAGAATGTTGGTCAAAATGACCACATCCAGGGAAAGAAGGGATAACCTTCTCAAAATACTAAGAATAGAGAAAAGTCACGACATCATGGCCCTCTGAAGACAAAAGAGTAATATGAGACAAAAATTCATGATAGCATGATATTTTGAAGGCTATGGAGTAGACTAAGTCCAAAAGTCGTGATGGCATGACATTTTTAAGACCAAGGACCAAATAGAGATAGAAAGTCATGATAGCATGACATTTTGAAGGCTATGGAGTAGACTAAGTCTAAAAGTCATGATGGCATGATATGTTGAAGACCAAGGACCAATCGGAGATATAAAGTCATGATAACGTGACATTTTGAAGGCTATGGAGCAAACTAAGTCCAAAAGTTACGATGGCGCAACATTTTGAAGATCCAATGAGAAAGTTGAAGCAAAAAATCATGATGTCATGATATTTTTGAAGGCCAAGTGGACCACGAGATCTGAGAGATTGGATAAATATTGATGCAACAAGAATATACCAACCTCTTTCAGTTAGAAGCTCCATCACTTCTTAACCTTCTTTTGTACCAGAATGAGCCTACGGGCATACTATTGTAACAACTTTCAATTTTTTATTATGTAAAACTCTTATATATAGAATGAGTGACCCAAGCAAATGGTTGGATCTTAAGCATTTACAAGGCTATGTATACAAACTTCTGAAAAGCTTAATAAAGATCATCCATTCTGGTTCTTGGCTCATTGGTGTTTGAAATCAAGTATGTATGTGTTGTCTATTGCTAATATAAATCTAAGTTGAATGTAACCTGTGTTAATTCTTAATCTGTATTTCTACATTAAATTTTTAGTTAGATCTACAATTTACTTCACGGATAAGCTATGTTTAAGTAAGATATTCACCAGGGGTTTTAGTTTCAGTGTTTTGGTTCTATTATGCTTCTCTGCAAAAGGTTGTGGTAGTTGATCTTGTTGTTGCTTAATCTGTATCATTTTAACTCTCTAGCCATAGCTATATTTCCCTCTCTTTATGCATTTTCCTCTCTCTCCCATTTTCCTAAAAGAAGCAAATGAACCAGCCTCCTCTGGAGATTGAACTAGGTAGACCCTATTATGACCTTGTCTTTCAATATTGGCAAAGTCATGGGTGCAAACGTAACCAAAGGCAGATTTTGCTCCAATAGAGACTTATACTTAATTGTAGAACACTTGGTGTAGTGCAAAAGGCCTGCTATATTATATAGTTTATTCCTCAAGGAAATATTTCTTAGGTGGCAGGTAATGTGAATTTTTTTTGGTTTATCATATGATTTATCTTCTGGTGAGGATTTCCTTGATGCATACCTGCATAGTCCTCAGGAGAAAAAGAACTTACTATGTGAATTTTATTTGCACAAATTTGTAATGGTAGAGGATATACAATTTATGCCTCATATATACATAGGTGATGTCCAACTTAGATATTTCAACTCTACATTGCAAAATTAGATATGTTGGGATCAAGAAAGAAAACAAAATAGGATTGTGGAATTAGGTCCTGGTCTTTTGCTAATACATATCCAGCCCAACCCTAAGGCACTAACAAGCCAAAATTTTACCTTGATGAACAAGCTAAATATAAAAGTTCTTATCTTAGGAACCTCAAAGAGAGTATGGCATGTTTTTAGTAGTTTTGTATAAACAACTTTGACAACTCGTTGGTAGCATGTAAGAGCAAGTGGGATGAACTACCCATGTCCTTGAAGAAGAGAGAACCCATGTCACCAAAAAATCTACTAGGGTCATGTATAAGGGTAGATACATTGATGGATGTTATTTTGGCACTGAAACATCAATGGATAGGCCTACAGTTCAGGACACCCACTATTATTACACCTGTACCTTTCTATTTTGATTCTGACCCTAAGGTTGAACAACAATTTCAAATATAGGTGGTAGAGATAAAGCAAAATAGGGGATGCCATTCTAGAGAACACTAGTTTTGAGAAAATTGGTACATGGAATTAGACCTCAATGCCTCTGTAGCCCAACAAAATGCATGAGGACATGCATCAAGTTAAGTTGGGGGAATTATGAGGCCAAATAATACCTCATTTTTACATCATTTTTGACATGAAAAACTACCATATTTCAATAAATAAATATTTATATGTCAAATATTTGATTAAAATGCATTACTTTGTTGATGTTAGTGTGATTAAATGTTAAGAGATATTATGCCACTATTGTGATTGTTTTGTGCACTTTTTATCATCTTTTTGAATGATTTCAGCAATAAAATAGCATAGTAAAAATTAATAGTCAATAAAAGTTTTGTGACCTAATTAGTTGGGCATTTTTGAAGTGTTTTCCCACCTAAAATGAGTTTCTAGGATGATGTTGTGTCAAAATAGTCATGTTGCAGTTAAAACAAGGCACTTGACAGCTAAGCAACAACATATGTAGGAGCAACTTCAAAAGATTTGGGTAGCCACTTGCAACTTAATAGGAAAACAAGGACAACACCAAAGGAGGAATTGAAACTAGTTGGGGAGCATCAAGAGAAATGAGAAGGGACCCCACTCCTTATAATGGAATTAGCAACAACTGAATATAACAGGTGTACAACCTAATATTTTGAAGCTACTTTGGAAGAACATGTAGAAACAGGAAAAATTAACATAAAATCATGATTTTGACCCAATATTCAAAGGATGATGAAGTTGGAACATGGACAAGCATGGTCAATGGTGCTACATCTATTCTTGGTTTATTCCCACAAAGTTGGAAGAAAGGATAAGCGCATAGCTATATTCTATCCTAAATCAGGAATGAATCCATTGTAACAAAGCAACAAATCATGCATGAATAGTAGATGGTTGATTTGGCATTTATCTAACGTAGGATAGGGACGTGGAAATAGATATAAATAATTTCACTCACCTATTGGTTAATGGTTATAAACTAGATGATAGGTTGATCAATAGGACTATTATTTGTAGCAGACTGTAAAAATAGAATTGTTTAATAAAAAGCATAGTATTTTTAGATGTTGTGTTAGTGATTGAGTGAGTGTTTAAAACTTAGAATTTTGGTGTGTTAAGACCTTCTACTGGACCAGGGAGCAAGGGCCCACTCTCGAGGCTGGTGGAAGGAGTTATTTTGCAATTTTTACAAGTTTTCTATTTTATGCATTTTCTACTAAATTGTTATCAATTTCTTGCTAATTTGTTGTAATCAGGATTTGTTATGTTTTTACTCTATTTTTCAAGTGTGATGTGTGAGTGTTGTGTTGCAGTTAGTTGACCTATGTGTAGACACAAAAATCTAACCACTTGTCATCCATCCATATTTTCCCGCCACATTATCCATTATTTATATATATTTATATATATTTGTTTAATATATATTTAAATAATAATATTTTATATATTATATTTATATATATGTATATATGTATGAATTAATCCTAGCCATCCATCCGCCTTAATCCATACCACTTGCCCTGCTTTAATCTCCACCCTTCGTCATGTTTTAATCTTGGCCACACAAATTGTGTCGTCGAAACCCTAACATGCCTAAGGGAAGATTATAAAGAGGAGTCATTTTGATGACTCAACCCCTAAGTTTCCTAAGTTCTTTGAGTCCCCTAAGTTTTTGAATGCCCTAAGTTCTTGATGTCCTAAGCATTCTCAAGAATCCTAACCCCTTCCATCCTCCATCGCTATCCCTTGCATCCTCTGCATCCGTCGCCACCCACCTTGCAAACGAAATCTAGTTATGTGACCTTCCCCTTAGTTGTTGAATGCCCCTCGAAGCTTCTCGAGCACCCACTAGAGTCTGTAGAGCACCCTCCAAAGCCTACCAGGTGCCTTTGGGAATTTTTGGTCAACACCAAGTGCCCACAAGCATTTCTTGTCCTAGTTATGCAGCCCTACAGCCCTTGAGTGTCACTATGGTACATCTGCATAACCATCCTCTACAACAACAAAAAAGAAAAAAATGACAAGTTAGCGACGACAAGGTAAATAATTATGTGCATTTATTTCATTTTTATGTTATTATTTTTAATATTATTCTACAATATCTAGGGTTAGTAATCATATTTTTAGAGGGTCTCACGTAGTGGAGCCCTCACAGGTATTACTAACTATTTGTATGTTTTCTATTATTTTCAATTGTAGGAATCATATTATTGGAAGTTGTTGAAGCTCAGGTGGCCCTTTCAAGGATATTAGAAGCCCATCCACAATCTGTTGGGATCAAATACGAGCAAGAAGACACCATCATTCATTGGATTAGGGCCTTGAAAACCCTAACATTGTAACAACTATATCAAGGGCATTGTAAAGACCCCACATTGGGGTACATTATTTGTACAATCGGGAGATCTACCCCATTCAATAAAATAATATCTATTTTGTGCAATTTTGTGTGATTATAGTGCTTTTGTTACTTTATTTATTGCATTGGTGTTTCATTTTTACATTCACAAATGGTGATCATGGTGGGACCCACAAAGGGTTCTAATTTTTTAATTATATTGTCACTAACTTGTGGTTTTTTATCTTCATTTCGCAAGTTTTCAGAAAAATGGTTCACGTAAATTTCGTAGAACTAGGGTTTCTAAAGAATTGCATAAGTTGCAGAAGTTATGCAAACACCCGACGATGCTCGAGGGACACCCTCTAGTCTTCAAAAAAATCCCAGGTGTGTTTAAAATGTATTGGGAGGTATTTTATAGAGAGGGAAGAAGAATACGTAGGCTTATTTGTAAGCCTACTTAAAAATCCTAACCCCTCTATTTTTGTTTTTACGTTTTTTATAGATAAAATGCTAAAAAGAACATCCTTAAATGTCTATTAAAAATAAACATATGTAATCTGCATATTAGGTATTTAGAATAATTTTTGCATTCATATTCAATCACAAATTTCACACTTCCAATTAAACTTTCATTGGTTTTTGGTGTGTTGCACTTAAAATCCTGCATTCTTTTGAAGAAATTGATATTTTTGTTTTTGGCTTTTGATTTAGACTTGGAAAATTAGTTATTTATGACATTGTATGTACACCATAAAAAAAATTGGAAAATTTAAAAGGAATCACACACAGCACGTATCATATTAAACAGTAATGCATTGGATTTCATCACCAACCATTGCTTGAGATTTGGTGATGGTGGGTTTCATCTCCATCCACCAATCTCTACCTTTAGCTACCTTAGGATACCCTTGAGCAAACTTTCTATACTTCGTTACTAGGAAGAATCTCATTGCCCAGCCAAGCCATAGAGTTCACCCATCTTAATTCAGATTAGTATATGAAAACACACAAAACAAAACAAAAAGGAAAAAAATATTAAATATGAGATGAAAAAATAAGGTAAGACACATTTGTTGCAAAAACTTAGAAGTGAGTTATTTTACTTGATTTCTGTGAAGTTTTCATTACTGTATTGCACATTGCATATATTTGATTTATTTATATTATGGTCTTAACTAGAAATCAGATAAATAAAGAAGCATTGAATCAATTTTTCATCCCACAACACATTGTATCCATGGATAATTCATCATCCCTTACTACCACTTTTGTGGTCAATCCCACTAGTATGATGCAGACAAGTCATTCATATTTATCTATGGGTCCCTCACATAATGTGTCATCCACACAGACATTCCACATGGATATCCCATAAATAGAATCATCTTCACCTACCATTGGTCACCAATATAGACATGGCCCAATTAGAAGCTCTTCAAATATCTGCTAACTATGTCTTAGAATAAGTCCACAATTCACCTAGGAATGATCCTTCTTTATAGCAAGAACTTATATCCTCCCAACCTTCAAGCCTTACCCAAGTGTATAACAATCCTCTTTTTGAGGCATCAACTGCACCTTCCCAAAATTGGTCCATACCCCAATCATCATGTGCTCCAAGCACATCCATCTCATCATCTTACACCACTACCTATAGTAATCCTTTATATAAAGTACATGTCAATATTGCTTCACGGATGCCAACATCCACCTCATCCAATATCACCAATATAGTTATAATTCATGTTGCAACTTGTTATCCATCCACCTCATCAGTTCCATCTACATTCATGCCTTCCACTTAAAATATGGAAATACATGAAGCATAGGAACACCTTAACAAATTGCTTAAGAAGTGACAGAACGCTCAACAGCAAGTTCAGTTGGTCAATCCTAAGCCTCAACCTATTTCCACTTAACCCACCTTTGTCACCTAGATTCCATCATGGGTACCATAATATTTTGGGATTTCTATCCCCATACCACCATCAACCCATACTCATATCATTCCCATAAATAATATTTACAATCACAGTCCTCATACATCATCTCCATTTCAAAATTCACCACTATTTCTTAACCAACCTCATTATCATCAATTTTAATCCACTTTGCCACATCATCATAATCTTATTACACCTCAACATATTTCCACCCCACCTTCATAGAATCATCAAGTGATTCAGGGTTTTTGCATTCCAGGGGAAGACCCTAGGATCCAAACTATGCAACAATAGATTAACAGTCTAATGCAACACACTCCTAGTTTGAGGAACCAGAAGCCCACTTTACATCAACTAATCGATCAACCAATTCATCCTTCGATACCATCACCACCATATCCGACAGATTTCACAGTACCAAAGTTTGACAAATTTAAAGGGACTAAGGACCCTAAAGAACATGTGAGCATATTCATCCATTCATGCTTTCGAATTTAAATTAATGATGCTCTAATGCTTCAAAAATTTCCTCAGACATTAGGGGAATATGTTGTAGAATGGTATAATCACTTGCCTCATCATAGTATTTATACTTTTGAGCAATTGATTGACCAATTTCTTGAAATATTTTCCCTTATTGTTAGAAAGAAAGTCTCATTATTCGATATATATGGTATAAAATAATATGATGATGAGTCTATATATGACTTTGGCAACCATTGGAGGGTCGTTATTACAAAATTGCCATTTACCCTACCAATGGAAGAGCTTACTAGATTGTTCACTAAGAGTTACTTAAAACCCATCTCTTGGTTGTTACGATTGCAAAAATATCGATAATTTGAGGAAGCTCTTGCCCAAGCTAGCATCATTGAGGAAATAAAAATCCAAGAAGGTGTAATTAAGCCTAAAAATAAAGAAATGCAAAGTAAGGACCAATATAAAAGTAACTATTCTAGTCAGTCAAAATTAAACCAGGCCAATCCGACCAACCAAGCTAACCAAGTAAATCAAGTGGTGATAAGACAGTAGGTAATGGCTCAACAACAACTTATGCAACAACAACTATGACAAATCGAATATCATGTAATTCCCTCAACAACTTAATCAAGTAAAAATATGGTGCTAGCTATGGAAAATTGACCATGTCAACAATCTATTCAAAAACCTCATCAATACACACCATTAGCCAAATATTATGCTTCCATCTTCCACAAGTTATATGACACTAACCAACTTGCTTTGCTTGAGGTTAAACCAGATGATCCCACTAAACATGTTAAATATTATTGGGAGCATTTGTTTTGCCCTTATCATAGAAAAAATGGGCATAATATTAATAGTTGCAAGAATGCAATATCTCATTGAATTGAGGGCCATCAAGGTTGATAACCCCCTAGCTCACCAAAACCAAAACCTTGGTATCTTTCAAACACCACTTCCTCATCATGAGGAATCGTAACCAACAACAAGAGGTTCTAACACCAAGACTCCCCCAAATCAAGTCAATCATGTGTAATAGTACCAAGGTTTTGTGGGTGATATTCATGTAGTAACCCGAGGTTAAAAACAACACACAAATCAACAAAATGTACAACAGAAACCTATTAAACCACCCATAGTACCACAAGCAAGTGTGTCTCAACCTGTAAATTCATCATCACCCATCCAAATTTCTACCAATTCATATCAACCCATCCATATTCCAAGTCATCCAAATTCTTTCATCCATCCCATCAATCGCCCCCCAAGGCCAATCATCTCCTTGAGTAGATGGCTTTGGTAAAACTGTCTATATAAGAGCTCATTCAACAATCTCCTCCACATCACGAGGCATTAATGGATATTTTAAAATCCATTGAACTTCAATCCCAAGATCCTAATGCCTTTAGCAATTTTATGGGGAGCATACAAACATGTATGGAACCTTCCATCTCTTTCTATGATTTTGAGATAAAACCAATATCATCAGAATCGGTGGATCCTCTTTTACATATTACGGCTCAAATTGATAGGAAACCTTTCAAAAGAGTCTTAATTAACATCGGCTCCTCCATCAACATCATCACCACATCTATCCTTCAACATCTCAAGCTTCCACCAGATCACATTACCAAATCCACTTTCACCTTGAAAGCATTTAACGATGCTCTCTGCTCTAAAGTTGGTATTGTTGTTTTGTCCCATTGAAGTGGGGGCCAAAAAGTTGTTGTAGAGGGGGAAAACTGCCCTACCACGTACAATTCCCAAAAAAATGTTGGATCCACAAGGAGAGAAGCCTTTATGGGGTGAACCATGGGGGTATGTTGTTCTCTACACTCGGTGCTAGGGGGAAGGGTTCACCAGGAATGGTTTAAGGACTCACTCCAAGTCCTCAGGATATTCAGGAATGTTTGATGTATTCAGTTTCAAGAAATCACCTAAGTTTGGCCTTTCTAGATCTATGCTATGAAAGATAAAGGACAATGCAGAAATACAAAATACAAGAATACAAGAGCTAACCCTAGAATGATTCTTTCTTTGAATGCTTTCTAACCTAGGGTTTTAAATAAAAAACCTTTTAAGCAAGGGCTCAAGAAGAGAATGCACAAACAAAATTAACCCTAAGTGCACACTATATGTTGTTTATCTTTCAATGCCTAGAAATTAATTAAATATATTTCCTTTTAAATCAGATCTAGGGTTTACAATAGAAATATAAAGCACTCAACAAACAACCTAAATATTAATCAGAACACTTAGCTTATCCGGTGGTTGATCCTTGCTTTTATCCTTTGATCCAATGTTATCAATAATCCTTGTTCCTGCAAGATAACTTAAGAAACACTTGAAAATATGATTAGCATTAGGGGGCCTACTTAGGCCACTGTACAATAATGCTTGGAGGCACAGTAGTCAAGCCCCCTAGGTCCTTTTAGCTGACCTTTGAAAATTAAAAGCGAAAATTGACCTTTGGAAGATAAACAAACATAATATAATATGACAAAGAAGAATGATGAAATTATATAAATAGAGTGCACCACCATGCTCTACATGCAATATAGAATATAATGATAAAAATTGGAACAACATATTACCCCTAGATTGGGCTCTAGCAAAATTGCACCCCATAAAGACCAGGTGCAATAACGCAAAGGTGAAATCGCACCCCAAAAAGACCAGGTGCGATTTTGTAGAAGTGAGGCGAAATATCTTAGATTGAAGCAAAATAACTAATACGTGATATAGAAAACAAAAATAAACATGCAGAAGAGCGAAATCACCTAGTAGAGAGTGAAGAAGCAAACAAAAAGGTTTGAGACCTCCTAGGTAGTAGATTCCTCCTTAGGGCTTCAACACTTGTCCACCAAGAGTAGCAACACACAATCCAATGCAGTAGAAAACAAAGCTTCAATAGATCACACTTCACACTTGTGAGTTAGCTTGCTTGTGAAGAAGAAGAAGAAGAAGACTTCAATCAATAATGCTTGGTGAGAAATGAACTTGCTTGATAAAACTTGATTAGAACTTGATAAAAACTTGATAACTTGATGGGAGAAATGAATTTCAAACCCTCCTTATATAGTGGATTTGAAACAAGAATGGGTAGGAAAAACTAAGCACATATGACCCTAAAAAGATCAACTTTGAAAATTAGGGTTTTCTTAAGAGAAAACCCTAAAATGCAAAATCGCGCTCCATAAATACGAGGCGCGACCTCGCACCAGCTAGACCCCCATGCGGTTTTAATGCATTTTGGAGGGTCAAACGGAGTCAAAATGGGTCATATCATATACCGTTGGAAAGCTCTTTTTGAGCCCGATCCAATGGTATAGGATTTAGGAGGAATGGATAAGATTTTGTAGGGGAAAATAGTCTCAAATATGACCCTACTTTTCCAAGGAGAAAACAAGGGATCTAGGGAAAATTACTCACCTTAGTGGGTCAATTTTTCGTGTCTACATTTTACCCCCTCTTTGATGTATTTAAGGCCAAGTAAATGCATCAAAGAAATATGTAGACTCCTATGGGAAAGAAGACAACAAACATAAAAAAGGGGTGGCCAAGTTTGGGCAAAAGGGTGAGATATTACTACCATTAATGCCTCTATGGCTAGGGTGCCCCCTCGAGTTTTGAAAGGAATGAAAATTCCTTAAGAAACTTGAAAAAGGTAAAGAAAATAAAAGAGCAAAACATAGAAACATAGAGAACAAAGCAAGCAAACAAACAATAGAGCAAAGAGCACTGGGTACAACATGAATCTAATGCAGCTAGTATGAAATGCATGGATGAATAGAAGAAAGGGGAAGAAAGAAGAAGGGAAGAGAAGAGAAGAAGAAGAATAAGAAGAACAAGAAGAATCCAAAGGTCAACCATAGAAATTGAGAGAAGTTGATCAAGAACCCTGAATGAAGGGTGTTATGCCCAAAGAGAAGGTCCATATGTGGAGTGAAAACCCGTTATGGGTGTAGTACTCACTAAGATGGATAGATGGGCAAAATATGGAGCGTAACCCGCTATGGGTGATTGCTCAAATGATCAAATGATGGAGCGTAACCCGCTATGGATGATTGCTCGCTAGTGACTATTGTGGGGTGATTACCCACTAGGATGTATGTCGAGGCCTACTAAAATGGCCAAGGAGCTTATCCTGTAATGGGGTGTTGAGCCCACTGAGTCAAAAGAAGCGTAACCCGATAGGGGAATATGTTATTGCTGATGTGAATGATGTATTAGCAAGTACTACCCGATAGGGGTGTGTAATAATATGTATATAGACCAAGTCATATGAGCATAACACAATGTGAGTGTGTGCATGTGCTAGAAGAAATGAGAGGAAGAAAATGAGGAGCAATGAATTATGTGTGTGTGCCCCAACTTGAAGTTTCAACTATTGAAAATTCAAGAGGGAGGAAATGTGTAATCAAAGAAGAGAAGAATGTATATCCTTATCTGAACAAAGAAGACAAAGGAGAAATAAGAATCATGCAAAAATACAAGGACATACCAAAAGAGGATTGCATTCCTTGACTTGGAGGAGAAATGATGATCATTGTAAAACTTTCAAAGTCAAGGAATACAAGAAGAAGAGAGAAGAGAAGAAAGAGCAAAGGAAGACAAGAAGAGAAGAAGGGATGAAAATGCATGGGCCCTAGGTTGGGGCTTCGCTAGGCATCAGAACCCTAGTGAAAAGTGCAATGCATGTGAGCTATGACCTAACTAGGTATCATCACATGCCATTGTCATGAATCCCTAGAAGCTATATGAACAAGCAATCATGAGCAAGCAACAATGCAATTATGACAAGCAAAAGTGCAAGAGAAACAAAATGTCAGGCAACCATGCAAAGTATGATAGGAAATCATGCAGTATGAGCAAGCAAGCAAATGTATGATGGAATGAGAATGCAAATGCATACCTAATTAATGATTGATTTTATTTTATTTTATGTTTTATTAAACAAGCAATCAGAATGATAGTCAACACATATTTTAATTGTACCTCCTATCTTAACAAAAAGAACATGCATTCAAGGGACTACTTCATCAAAGAAAAATCTAGAAGGCAAGCCATATCGATGATTATAATCATGGAGAGGCTCCTTCATAGCTCTTTCTTTGGCAGCCATAACATGATAATCTATACATTCTTGAACAAAACCATTTTTCTTAACATAAGGAGGAGAAATCCCTAACATTGCAAGATCTTTATGAGAAGCAAAATATTTATCATTAGAACACATAAAATTTATCATATTATAAAATAATATGTTAGAGGGATAAGGGGGATCCTTATCCTCATTACTCTGCTCCAAATCTTGATGAGATATATCCAGAAGAGGTTCTTGAAGAAACTGATTGTCTTGATCCCATGATGAAACTTTGATTAGAGGTTCCTCACTCACTTTTAGATTGTTGAATTGCTCAGATTTTTGAGATGAGGAACTTGGAGAAATAGATGATGAAACTGAAGGACAAGCATTGAGACCAAACTGAGCTTGTTCAACCATTGAACAATATTCGAATGGATGAAGGTCGCCTGGAATGGTAATAACTTGTTCTTTAAATTTAAATTTCAAACATTGATGAAGAGTAGAAGGGATGACCTTCATTGCATGGATCCAAGGACGTCCAAGAAGTAGATTAAAATATGCAAGGCAAGGTACCACATAGAACAATGTATCTAAAGTTTTAGGTCCAACTTTAAGGGGAAGTGATATAGTGCCACAAGCTTCTTGGGACTCATTGTTGAATGTTTTGATGATTGCATCAGATTTAGTTAAATCTTCCTCTTTTAATCCAAAATTTTGGATAAATTGATATGTGCATAAATTGAGGGAAGAACCATTATCAATCATAACCCTTTTGATAAGGGTTTCCCCAATAAATGCAGTAATGTAGAGAGAAGAATCCCTACATAGGTCTGAGGAAGAAATATCATCATCTGAGAATGTGATGTGATGTGTCCCAAGAAAGCTTACAACATTGGCCATATCACTAGGGGAAATATCTGGAGGGATAGATTGTTGTTTTAGAACATTTATTAAGGCTTCTCCATGAGTAGGAGAATTTTGCAAAAGTTCTAAGAGGGAAATATTTTCTGAAAAACTCATCTCTTGTTGAGACCGTTGGATCTGTCGATTCTGCACCTATTGTTCTGAAGTAGTTGTTACCATACCAACCATTTTGTTATCATAATGATGTGGTACATTTTTACAAGATACTTGATTAACTATCTATTGTCCTTGCTTAGGTATATTCTGGTTGGTAGTGGACTTTTGTTGACTATTTGAAGATTGAGAATTTCTTACATCAAGACGTCCTGCATCAATTAAATCTTGAACCACATGTTTCAACTTCTTACAAGAATTTGTCCAATGTCCTTCTACTCTATGATATGCACAATGTTGTCCTACCTTGTACCAACTAGCTGTAGTATTTGGTTGCCTTA
The DNA here is from genome assembly GCA_028583015.1 of Wollemia nobilis. Lineage (NCBI taxonomy): Eukaryota > Viridiplantae > Streptophyta > Pinopsida > Araucariales > Araucariaceae > Wollemia > Wollemia nobilis. The sequence continues at coordinate 1,306,408 of JAQPPZ010005362.1, read as the reverse complement.
TAGGAGGTAACTCAATTGCATTGGCTTCTAAAAGTTGCTTTAGGACTTCTTCCATAGGTATGCCAAGTCTTGTGAAATTCCTTTGTGGAGGTTTTTGAAGTATTATCTTTTGTAGGTTGTTAACAACATTATTAATAGGCCTACTATCCATTACACCATCACCTACCACATCCTTATTCTTATACTATGACTGAATGGTTTTATCTTCTTTCACTTTGAGTTGTCCTCTTCTGATAAGAGCTTGTTCTACTTTTCTTGCTAACTCAATTGCTTGATCAAAATATGTGATGATTGTAGTTTCTAATGCATAAGATAATTGTTCTTGTAAATTACTAATGAATATATCAAGCATATCTTTCTGAGACATAGGTTGTCTTAATCGACCAACTAAACTTCTCCAATGAGCTAAGAATTCTGAAAAACTTTCTTCTTTACTTTGCTTTAAATTATATAGGTCTCTCATTGTCACTTCCTTTTCAATATATGCACTAAACTGATGAACAAATAATTCTACTGTCTCTCCAAAATTCCTTAAAGAATAGTTAGGTAACCGATAATACCATTCTAATGCCATGCCAACAAGACTCTTAGGAAACATCTTTAGTAATAACATATCATCATAGATGAGATCATGACAAGCTATTCTAAATCTTCTTAGATGCTCAATCGGATCTTCTGTACCCTTATATATAGGTAAAACCGGCATGGAAAAATGCTTAGGATAAGGCCTAGCAGCAACCATAGGGTCTAGGGGTTGATTGCACATCTCTTTATAACTATAAGTAAAACTAGAAGGCTGAATCATCTCCACTTTTGAAACCAATTATTTTACCATATTTACCAAATTTTGAACTTCTGGATTACTATTGTGCAATACCCCCAGATTCCCTAAGGGAGGGGTATAGGTAGGTTGTTGAAAAGGCACTTGGCTTAAGTTGGAGGTATTGATACTATTGTGATATGTGATACCTTGCTGGAGAGGATAACTAACATTTGGTGGAATAGAGGCAAAAGTGTTGAGATTAGCAGATTGAGGAGGAAATTGAAAATAATTTTGAGTGACACTACTGGTTGGATGAACTTGTGGACTTCTTCCAACATTGGTGGTTACAGTAGTGGCATAGGTTGGTTGATGGGCCATATTACCATGATTCAAAGATTCAAACAAAGGGTTATCATGAACATGCCTAGGAGAGATGACTGGAGGAGGAAGAAGAGTCTCACCTCTTTCGAGTTGAGCTTTCTATTCCATAGCCTTAAGTAAAGCCTCCTTATGGCATTCCATGAAACCCAAAACATGATCAAATGATTCAAAAATGTAGTGACCCTTAGGGTCTTCAAGGGGACCAAGACTATTATCAACCTTTTCTTCTTCAAGATTATGATTTTCTCTATCAATTTGATCATTCTCTTGGAAAAATCTCATCAAACCTTAAAGGCCTTTGCTCACTCCCAAGGTTGAAAGCCATTAGGAGAAGGAGAAAAGGACTAGGGCAAAAAGGAAGGAACTAAAGACTAGCAAAAACAAGCACAAGATATTATGTTTTTAATGTTTTTTGATCTAAACACATAGAATTAATGATCTTGATTAAAGTTTTTAAAATAAAAGGAGGTGTTCACGTCGGGTTCACCAAAGATGTAGAGGGGGAAAACTGCCCTACCATGTACAATTCCCAAAAAAAGGTTGGATCCACAAGAGAGAAGCCTTATGGGGTGAACCATGGGGGTATGTTGTTCTCTACACTCGGTGCTAGGGGGAAGGGTTCACTAGGAATGGTTTAAGGACTCGCTCCAAGTCCTCAGGATTTTAGGATAGTTTGATGTATTCAGTTTCAAGCAATCACCTAAGTTTGGCCTTTCTAGATCTATGCTATGAAAGATAAAGGACAATGCAAAAATATAGAAATGCAAGAATACAAGAGCTAACCCTAGAATGATTCTTTCTTTGAATGCTTTCTAACCTAGGGTTTTAAATAAAAAATCTTTTAAGCAAGGGCTCAAGAAGAGAATGCACAAATAGAATTAACCCTAAGTGCACACTATATGTTGTTTATCTTTTAAATGCCTAGAAATTAATTAAATATATTTCCTTTTAAATTAGATCTAGGGTTTAAAATAGAAATATAAAGCACTCAACAAATAACCTAAATATTAATCAGAACACTTAGCTTATCCGATGGTTGATCCTTGCTTTTATCCTTTGATCCAATGCTATCAATAATCCCTGTTCCTGCAAGATAACTTAAGAAACACTTGAAAATATGATTAGCGTTAGGGGGCCTACTTAGGCCATTGTACAATAGTGCTTGGAGGTGCAGCAATCAAGCCCCCTAGGTCCTTTTAGCTGACCTTTGATAATTAAAAGCGGAAATTGACCTTTGGAGAGAAACAAACATAATACAATACGACAAAGAAGAATGATGAAATTATAGAAATAGAGTGCACCACTATGCTCTACATGCAATATAGAATACAATGATAAAAATTGGAACAAAAAATTACCCCTAGATTGGGCTTTGGCAAAATCACACCCCACAAATACCAGGTGCGATTTCACAGAAGTGAGGTGAAACACCTCAGATTGAAGCAAAATGACTAATACATGATATAGAAAATAAAAATATACATGCAAAAGAGCGAAATCACCTGGTAGAGAGTGAGGAAGCAAACAGAAAGGTTTGAGATCTCCTAGGTAGTCAATCCCTCCTTAGGGCTTCAACACTTGTCCACCAAGAGTAGCAACACATAATCCAATGCAATAGAAAACAAAGCTTCAATAGATCACACTTCACACTTGTGAGTTAGCTTGCTTGCGAAAGAAGAAGAAGAAGACTTCAATCAATAATGCTTGGTGAGAAATGAACTTGCTTGATAAAAACTTGATAAAAACTTGATTGGGAAGAAATGAATTTCAAACCCTCCTTATATAGTGGATTTGAAACAAGAATGGGTGGGAAAAACCTAAGCACAACCGACCCTAAAAATATCAACTTTGAAAATTAGGGTTTTCTTAAGAGAAAACCCTAAAATGCAAAATCGCGCTCCATAAAAACGGGGCGCGACCTCGCACCAGCTAGACCCTCATGCGGTTTTAATGCATTTTGGAGGGTCAAACGGAGTCAAAATGGGTCATATCATATACCGTTGGAAAGCTATTTTCGAGCCCGATCCAATGGTATAGGATTTAGGAAGAATGGATAAGATTTGGTAGGGGAAAATAGGCTCAAATATGACCCTACTTTTCCAAGGAGAAAACAAGGGATCTAGGGAAAATTATTCACCTTAGTGGGTCAATTTTCTGTGTCTATAGTTGCATACCATGTTCCACATCTTGGAATGTTCCATGGCATATAATGTACTCCTTAGACAATCTTGGATGAGAGAAATGAGATGTGTCCCTTCTATACTACATCAATGCTTGAAATACGTAGATGAGGTACAAGTGCATTGCATACCGGTGGATGTTGAACCGTTCAAGTATTGCAATTTTTTGTCAAACCTTTGTGAGTCCATGTTACCTTCCACTCATAAATTCCTCACTTCATCAACCACCTCATCAACCACCCCATCCATATCTTCATCTAAATCCCATATCCTAGAGGAGCTTTCTATCACCACTTCACATCAAGCGTCCATTTCCATACCCCCACCTTCATCACCATTGACTACATGCACATGTGGTCAATCTCAATATACATTATCCATATCATAAACACCATTACCTTTCATAATTATTCCTTCCAAATAATGATTATCCACCCAACCAAATTCATCTCCATCCCCATCAGCCAATGTCTCACAAGTCGAAATGATGGATTGTGAGATACCATCCCAGTCAACACATAGTCCATACCCTGAGCCATCAGCCAACCATGAGTTATCCACATCTACATCCAATCCATCCACATCATCCCAAGTCAAGGTCCACCTCACTAATCCTAGTATTGGTGAATATGTGGTCTAATACATCACAGTTACACTGCTCAAAATTCAAACTGCTAAGGATTATGGTTGCCCATGTAACCCACCCTTATCTATAGGATCAGTATAAACATGGTTTTAGTGCCTAATAGCATTAATTTTGTATATGAGAGATTTGATTCATCATCCAATATAGTTACTCTAAATGAACCCAAACCACCAACACCTTCTAATATACAACATATATCGGGTATTCCATCTCGATATTTTCACATTGTTAATTGGCAAGGACATGGTCTAGGATGGTATGAATAGGGAATGCATGATATTAGCAATGTTTTATATTGATAAATGCATGATTGTTCAGTTTTAGGCTATCGTTCACTTTCATCCACTTCTCTTGAACAAGCTTTTCAAAGCTTAAATTTAAATTCAGGAGAAGATATCCATCACATCGATGACTCCAAAGATGAATATATGAATAATTTGACCTTATGTCAATAGCTTATGATGATTTTGAAGAAGAGTCAAACCCCATCATTCCACACACTAAACAGGATGATTTTTACCTCAGAATGTTTCCCATCCATTAGCCCATCATTCATTTTCTTCTTCCACAAGAGCAAGTTGATCCAACTGGTGAGCCACCACCTCCATTCCATTGATCCACATTGCTGGTAATTTTGCTTGTAATATATGTACATAACTCAAATTTTAAAATAAAATCAAAAATCAAAAACAAATTCAAAAAAAAAACAAAAATGATTTGTATTACATGTACATTGCATCAATTTGTGTTGCTTGTTGTTGTTCAGGTTTACCATTGGTTCTAGCAAATAGGATCCACCCATCCATTTACCTTTGCCAACCATCCATTTTCACCTTAAATCAACATGAATCCTACTAACTTATTCACCCCCCTCTGCAATCCATAAGATTTGGCAAATCCAATTCCTATTGACATGAGCCTTATTGATATGGACCGAATTTCCTCGCCTTCATCCTTTTCTGAGTTTATCCTATCCAAGGAATTGTTAAGGGCTTTAGCCAAGTACATTCCTCCACCTTCACCTTCACCTTCAAATCTTGAGGTTTTCCAAGAAAACATAGACAAGGTTGAGTCATAAGATTTTGATGACATCATAGATGAAATTCATCTAATCCCAATACCCCATCAACTTGAGGAAGGTTCTCACATGTCTATTGAAGATACTATTGATGTGAACCTTAGTTCAGATGCAAACAATCCCCAAATTGTCAAACTTAGCAAAATTTTATCCTTAGATGAACAAGAGCAATTAATTGCTCTCCTCAAAAAGAAGGGCATTTTTGCATGATCCTATAAGGACATGTCCGATTTTGACCCTAATTTGGTTGTCCACTATCTCACCTTAAACTTGGATGCTAAGCCAGTCAAACAAAAACTTAGAAGGATGCATCCTACTATTGCCCTCTTGGTCAAAGAAGAGCTTCAAAATCTATTATATGTGGGTTTCATTGTACCCATTGACTATCCTAAGTGGCTCTCAAACATGGTACCCATTCGCAAGCCTAACGGGATGATACGTGTTTGCACTAATTTTTGAGATCTTAACAAAGTGTGTCCTAAGGATGATTTTTCTCTTCCAAACATTGATACTCTTGTCGACACCTGCACTGGCCATGAAATGCTTTCTCTTATGGATATTTTTTTAGGATACAACCAAATTTGAATAAATCTTGATGATCAACACAAAACAGCATTCACTACACCTTGGAAAAAAAATTGTTACAAGTTGATGCCCTTTGGCCTCAAAAATGCAGGTGCCACTTATCAACATGCCATTACATACATTTTCCATGCACATGCATAAGATCATCAAAGATTATGTGGATGATATTTTGGTAAAATCTAAAACTCGACAAGAACACAATGGTGTGTTGGAAAAAGTCTTTGATCAAATTTTAGAGCATAACATAATGTTGAACCCCAAGAAATGTGTCGTTGGTGTTACCTCAGGCAAACTACTAGGGTTCATTGTCTCTAAAAGAGGCATTTTGGTGGATCCAATTAAATTAAAGGTCATTATGGAGATGCCTCCCCCAACAAATTTGAAGGAATTACATAGTTTACAAGGAAATATCCAATCAATCCGTCATTTCATTGTGCAACTTTTGACAAATGCAGGTCATTCAATCACCTCCTACAAAAGGGGTGCCATTTTCATAGACAGATGAATGTTAAAAAGCCTTTGATGATATCAAGCAATACCTGACTTCTCCAACAGTCTTAACTCCTCCTTGTTTGAGGGTCCCCTTCCATATTTATGTTTCAGTAACAAACTTTGCATTAGAGACAATGCTTGCACAAAAGAATGAAAAAAAATTGAGAGCAAGTTGTCTATTACATTAGTTGAACATTGGTAAGCTATGAAACCAGATATTCTTACATGGAAAAATTGTGCTTAGCAATGGTTTTTACCACTAAGAAACTCAGACATTACATTCTTAGTCACACCACATATATCATAGATAGAGAAAATCCTCTGCATTATATGATGCCTGGCACTTACAATAACACCCATACCACTAAATGGATAATGCTTCTCATTGAATTTGATCTTGAGTTCATAAGTCAAAAATCAATTAAATATTAGGTCATAGTTGATCAGCTTGCAGAATCTCCACTTCCTAGTGATCAACCCTTGATTATTTGTTGGATATTTTGAGTCAAAGTTGTTATTTATGTCAAGAAACGAAGTTGTCATTAATGAGCTACCAATAATGTCAAAAGGTCAAGAGGAAAAATGCAGAGGTTAAAGGCAAAATGGCTTCATAATATTTTTAATATTATGTGGAAGCATAATTTAAAAGGTTTTTCATAAAAACCCAAGGAAGCTTATTGCAAAGCTAAAGGAAGGTTTAATATTTATTTTATAAAATATTTAAACTCAAATTGAATTTAAATTTTATAAATAAATATTATTTATACAAAGTTGTACAATGAGAGAAGGCCTTAATAAAACCAAAGGGTTTTAAAGAATTAATTTATAAAATTTAAATTCAAGAGAATTTAAATAATTTTTAAATTAATAAGTTTAAAAGGAAAATCATAGTGCCGACATCTAAAGTTTGAATGAAATTTGAAGCGGCGACGTATATGTGTGAAGGAGGAAATTGATATGAAAATCCATACCTTAGAGGCATTAAAATTATCCTTTTTCTCAAATTTTAAGGCATGCAATTATGTTGAGAATTCGTGCGAAAATAGAGAAGCAAATTTCTTGTGTTATGTGCCAGCGAATAGAGACAAAAATGAAAAGCACCAAAAGTTGAAAGCAATCTGGGTAGCGTGGCCTAGTGGTAAGAGGGCAGTGGTTAGAATGTTTAGGTGCTAGGTGACCTACATTCGAAATACGACGGCAACGTGTTTCGGTGGTTGTTTTTGTGTTGGAAGCACCAAAGGAAACAACACATGTTTTGCTAGGCAAAGTAGGGAGCTTTATAGAGCACATGGTGCTCTTTACTCCCCAAGCGAGCACCTAGCTCGCGTGACGGTTGGAGCCACTCCAGGGCGCCAGTTGAGGTTGTGTCATGAGTTTGAAACCCACCAAGGCAAAGGTAATAAATTTTGATTATTATTTTGTGTTGCTTAAAGTTTGACATGAGGTCTTAGGGAGTTAAAAGGGTTGCTTAAAAGGATTTTTATTTGATTATTTTTTTTGGTAAATTGGAGGAATAAGGGGTTAGCTTTGTTTTTTGAATAAAGTGTTTTTGTCACATTGATTTGTTGAATTTTTAAAACGATAAAGGAAACTTCTTGCATTGAGTTATTTTGAAAATAAGAGTGCATTGAATATTATTTTAATTGGGATATTATAAGGTGTAAGTGGTGAATTATTTTTGTAAATGTTAATGAATGTTTTCTTAAATATGGAGTGATAAGGTGTATGTGTGTCATGACATTTATATTGTATTTTTTAGGGATTTTATCGTATTATAACTTTTTTGAGCTTGGCAAAGAAGTGTTTGTGGTTTTGGAAAATTTATGAGATTCCTTCATCATCAAGAAAAATGTATGAGCACATTCTTCCATAGTTAAGTTGATTGGTTGTTTTTCTAGAAAATAAGTTTGGAGTGAAAAGGACTTGATTAGGGTTTCCTTATTGAGTGTGTGTGAGTTAATGCTTCAAGGTTTTCTAGAATAAAGAGTTATTATTGAAACCTTGTTTAATAAGCATTGTTGTTGAAGCCATTGGTTGAGCAAAGAACTAGGGTTTGAAAAGAACATGAGTATCATTGTTATGTGAGAGTTTTTTTGTGAGCATTGTTGTTGAAGTGAGTTGTTGAGCAAAGAACTTGAACTAGGGTTATCATTGTTATGTGAGATTTGTTGTTGAGCATTGTTAGAAATATTTTGAGTTGGTGTTTATATACTTGGACTAGGTTTTGTAAGGAAGGATTGTTTCATTGAGTGATTGGTTGAGTAAAGTTGGTTGAGCCTAGTCAAGTGGATGTGTGAAGTGATTTTTCAAGTTCCATAAAATAAACTATTCTATATTTTGAATTGAATTGAGAAAGTGATTGAGTTGAAGCATATTGAGTCTCTAACAATTCTATCTATGTTTCTGAAAGAGTGATTGAAATTGTTTGAGCATTGTGATGAATATAGAGCATATTGAGTCTCTAACAATTCTCTTTATGTTTCTATGAGATTGAACAAGTTCTAGTGTGGACTTGTTGAGTGGATTTGAGGTAAGTCTATGAGAAGACTTGTGGGCAGATTTGAGTAAGATTTAGTGGAAGCTTACAATATAGATTGAGAGTAGATTTGGTTAAGTTCTTGAGAGGACTTATTGAGTAGATTTGGTTAAGTTCTTGAGAGGACTTATTGAGCAGATTGGACAAGTTCTATAGAGGACTTGTAGACTGATTGGTGTGAGCTTTTGTTAAAGCTTACAAGGCAGATTTGAGAAAAGTATTTGAGAAGGCTTGAGAATAGAGTTGATTGATTGATTTTTTCAAACCTTGAGTTAAGGTTTGGGGCAGATCCAGTAGAGTTGATTGATTGATTTGTTCAAACCTTGAGTTAATGTTTGGGGCAGATCTAGTAGAGTTGATTGATTAATTTGTTCAAACCTTGAGTTAATGTTTGGGGTAGATCCAACAGAGTTGATTTGAGATTGAGTCAAGCTTTGAGTTAAGGCTTGAGGATAGATATTGAGGACTAATTTATGCTAGACCGAGGGACTGTGTTTAGTACAAATTTGAGGACATAGTTTAGTGCATATTTAAGGATAAATTTATGCCAAACCAGAGACAGATGTTGAGAACATATTTGTTCTAGACCGACAGACTATGTTTAGTACATATTTGAGACAGAGCTAAGTGCAATATTTGGAGGTGACAGAGTATAGAGGAAGATAGTCTCTGGTGGATAGATATCCTTTAGCCATGGTAGTAAGGACAGGTCTTATGAGTGAGGACAAGAGTCTTCAATGGATAGAGATCCATTAGCCAGTGCAGTAGAGGTAGCAGTTCTTCTAGAAGATCACCAGCCATAGCAAGAGGAGAAAGGAGATATCCTATGGATAGAGATCCATGAACTTGATTAAGGGGATTGGTATCTCATTTGGACAGAGGTCCATAAACATTGTAATAGTGAAAGGATTCCCAAGAGATTGGTTGAGAAAATTTTAGTGAAATATTTTCTCTGTGGAGTAGCCCACATTGGGTGAACCACGTAAATTGTGGTGTCTCTATTGTGTGTGGTGATTTATGCATTACTTTGATTATTGCTATTGATATTGCTATCTTTACATTGCATAATATTTATTTGGAAATAAAAAGTAAAAAGTGATCTTATACTATTCACCCCCCTCTCAGTATAAGCTTATATTCTTCATTATTGAGCTCTCATATGATTTGGTATTCATCTAGTGCTCGATTAGTTTCGAAAGATAAATCATGCTCATTAAAGTAAAATAGAGAAGTTACAATGTTTATATAGCATTGGGAAATGCTAACTATAGAAATGCCACGTATTTGAGAGAGAGAATAGGGAGGCAGAGAAATAGGAGGGAATGAGAGAATAGGAATTGAGAACTATGACTAAAATATCTATGCTGACCAGTTGAAGCTTGTCGTCCACATGAAACCTGTCGTCCGGTCAAAAGTAAAAGGTAAAAAACAATTTTTTTACTTTAACTTCCAACATTCTCCCCCTTAAAGTTGAGAGGACTGACAATACAATCTCTCAGCTTTATATATTGAGCTTTAGCTATACCTTTGGTGAAGATGTCTGCAATATTATCCAAAGTGCTACAATATTGAAGCTCAACTATCTGTTGTTCCACCATATCTCGAATGAAGTGATACTTCATATCGAAATGCTTTGATCTGCTATGGTGGACTGGATTGTATGCCAACTGAATGGCACTTATGTTATCACAATACAGTCGAGTTGGACCACTTTGACTTTCTCCAATCTCTTCAAGGACTTTTCTTAACCATAGGGCTTGAGTACTAGCATGTGTGATGGCTATATACTCAGCCTCAGTAGATGACAATGCTACAACAGTTTGTTTCTTGGAACTCCATGTAATTAGTCCTGATCCTAGACTAAAACAATTGCCTGATGTAGATTTCCTATCATCTATATTGCTGCCCCAATCACTGTCACTGAAGCCAACTAATTTCACAGAATTACATTTATGGTAATGGATTCCAAAATCCAATGTACCTTTTACATATCTTAAGATTCTTTTAGTTGCTTGTAGATGCAGCTCAGATGGACTAGCCATAAACCTTGAAACTAGAGAAACAACATATTGAATATCGGGCCTTGTGTTGGTGAGAAACATCAGACTCCCAACCATGCTTCTGTAAGTGGTCATGTCAACCTTTGATGCTCCATCGTCCTTGCTCAATTGGATCCCATGTCCAGTTGGAGTTGCAATCGATTTGCACTGCTCCATGGCAAATTTCTTGATCATGTCTCGAGCATACTTGTGTTGACATATGAAGATCCCTTTATTTGATTGATGCACTTCCATGCCTAGGAAGTATCGCATTAAACCAAGATCTTTCATCTCGAACTGCTTCATCATGGAGTTTTTGAACTCCATATTCATTTTATTGTTACTACCCATAAATATTAGATCATCCACATATAAACAAACTATGAGAATGTCTACTCCATGCTTTAGGTAGTACAGAGTTGGTTCACTTTTGCTTCTCGTGAATCCATACTCGCTGAAATAGCCATCAATGCGTGAGTACCAAGCTCTTGGTGCTTGCTTGAGGCCATAAAGTGCTTTCTTCAATTTGTAAACAAGGTTCTCCTGTCCCTGTTCTTGAAAACCTTGAGGTTGTTGAACATAAACCTCTTCTATCAAGTATCCATTCAGAAAAGCACTCTTCACATCCATGTGTTGAACATTCCATCCTTTATGGGCTGCTAAGGAAAGAACTGATCTGATTGTCTCTTGTCGTGCAACTGGAGCAAAAGTTTCCTCATAGTCAATGCCAAATTTTTGAGTAAAACCTTTTGCTACTAGTCTCGCCTTATGCCTCTCAATGCTTCCATCAGCATTGTACTTGGTCTTGTAGACCCATTTACACCCAACACATTTTTTTCCTTTGGGTAGCTTTACTAGCTCCCATGTATCATTATTGTTTATAGAGGTTATTTCCTCTTTCATGGCTTCTTGCCATACATTTTGAGTACATGCCTTCTCATAGCTAGTTGGTTCTAGCTGTGTACTAGCCAATAAAGCATAATTGACTACATCTCCCCTAGGATCATGGGAGTCATCATCTCCATACAATTGCAAATTTTCAAGTTGTTGCAAAATTGTATTCATTTCACTAGCTTGACTTCTAGTGAATCTTCTCTAGAAATTCTGATCCAACATTTGAAAATATGGATGATGTTGTAATGTTCTTTTACCTCTCGATGGAGAGTCTCTGTCAATGTCCATCGGTGAAGAACTTACTGATCTCTATGGAGAAGGACTTGGAGTGTCGGTTGAAGTACTTGATGTAGTACTCCTGTATGGGCTTGGAGGGGGTGGTGTGCCTTTGCTTTTCTTTGGAGACACCTATTGTACCTGTGAAGAACTTACATCTTGGGACTCATCATCAACAAAAATTCTTTGATGACCCCATTCTCCCCCTTCATCAAAAATTACATCCCTGGAGAGTATAACTTTATGAGTCTTGGGATTGTAGAGTCTATATGCCTTTGTAGACTCACAATACCCTACAAATATACAAGCTTGACTTTTTGGATCAAGCTTCTTCCTTTTCTCATCAGGAATGTGTGCATATGCTAAAGAACCAAACACTTTGAAGTGCTTTACATTAGGTTTCTTTCCGTACCACCCCTCATAAGGAGTGACACCATCTAAACTAGAAGTAGGACTTCTATTTAGAATATATACACTGGTTCTTATAGCCTCTGCCTAGTACATATGAGTTAGATGCTTAGTCTGAAGCATCGATCTCACCATTTCAACTATGGTGCGGTTCTTTCTCTCGGCCACACCGTTCTGTTGTGGGGTATAGGCAGTGGTGAATTGCCTTTTAATCCCACTTGCTTTACAGTATTTCAAGAATGCTTTTGAGGAGTATTCACCTCCTCGATCTGTCCTAAGACATTTTACATAATTCCCACTGTGATTCTCTACATTGTTTCTAAAATCTATGAAGCAATCAAAAGCTTCATCTTTATGTTTCAAAAAATAAATCCAGCACATTCTAGAGAAGTCATCTATGAAAGTGAGAAAATAAGAATAGTTTTCGAGACTCTGTGTTTGCATTGGTCCACAGATGTCTGAATGTACTAACTGAAGTGGATAGCTGGCTCTCCACGCTTGTCCTTTCGGAAACTTCGACCTTGAGTGCTTTCCTAAAGCACATCCTTCATAGACCTCCTTTTGTTCATTGATTTTGGGAAGTCCTGTCACCATAGCTTGAGAAGTTAGAAGTTTCAAGCTAGCGGAATTAAGGTGACCATATCGCAAGTGCCAAAGCACACTTGGATTTGTTATAGCTACATTTGCAATTTGAGCTCCTCCTGGCTCATCAAATTTGAGAGGGAATAACCTGTTCTTGGTCATGGGGACCTGTGTGATGACACGATTACAATTATTTTTATCAAAAATGATACATTGTCCTTCATCAAATACAAGCTTGTAATTGTTCTCCATCATTTGCCCAATGCTTAGCAGATTGTGTTGGAGCTTTGGAGTGTAATAGATGTCATGCACTTTCTTTAGTCCTTCTTTGGTTGGAACCTCCATGGCTCCAATACCCTCTACTTGCAATGTCTTATCATCCCCTAATTTGATTTGGGATTTATAAGTGGAATCTAGAGTAGCAAATAAATGTTCTTTGCCACTCATATGGTTTGAACAACCAGTATCCAGAATCCATGTGTCATTTAGATTCTGTTCTGATTGTCCATATGACAGAAAAATATTAGAGGTATCATCTTCTTCTCCATAATTACCATATTGACTACTACTGCCTTGTGAATATTTTGACCAGCAGTCACGAGCGAAGTGACCTGGCTTGCCACAGTTGAAATAGGCTGATTTGGACTTGTCACTTCCTCGCCCTTGATTTCCACTTTGTCCTTGATTTCCTCCTCGATTTGGATTTCTACCTCTTTGTTGATTGCCTCCTCTGTATGAGTTGCCTCCTCTATTTTGGTTGCCTCCTCTATTTTGATTGCCTCCTCTGTAGTTGCCTCTGCCTCTACCTCTTTGCTTGCCTCTGCCTTGACCTCTTCCCCATCCTCTTCCATTGTTTTCATTGGAAGTGAAGGCCTTATCATCGCCTCCATAGCTAGTTGAAGGAGTTTCAGGAAACCTCTCTTCATGTGACATTAACGATCCGATTAATGCATCAAATGTTAAAAGGGAAAGATCTTTGGATTCTTCTATAATTATGGCAATATGGTTCCATTTCTGTGTAAGTGTTCGCAACACTTTTGTTACAATTGTCTCAGGCTTGATTTCTTCGCCTAGTGTAACCATTTTATCCACAATTGCTTTTACTCTAACACAATAATCATCGACTTTTTCATCATCTTTCATTCGGAGATTTTCAAAATCTCTCTTCAGTGTTTGAAGCCTTACCTGCTTCACTTGATTACTACCCTGGAATCCATCACTCAATGCTTTCCATGCATCTTGTGCAGTCGTACAAGCGATGATTCTGGGGAATATGCTTTTCTCCAATGCAGCTTGGAGATGAGAAAGAGCAGAAGAGTTGCTCTTTTTCTCTTCTTTTCATGTTTTCTTGTCTGCAGCACTTAGTGTTGTCCATTCTGAGGGTTCTGTGTAGCCCTCTTCTATTATGTCCCACAAACCTCTTCCTATGAGCAAGGTCTTCATCTTTATAGACCAATACTCATAGTCATAACCGTTAAATTTTGGTATAGGTAAGCTATTGTGTGAGGCCATAGTTACCAAAAACTCTCTTTATTTCATGGTTACAATAAAGTACTTTGTTGTTTGAAAGAAGGAAAGAAGAAGAAGGAAGAAAGAAGGAAGAGATTACAAATTTAAGTCAAATCTGACTTGTTCTATTCTATCATTGACTGCTTGTTCCTCTTGATGTGGGGATGCTATCTCTTGATTCACAAAATTATCTGCTACTTCTTCTTCGTCGTCACTTATCAAGATTATTTTCGGTGATTCTGGTTCTAATATTTCCACTAAAATACTGTAGTGTGTATACTCTGATTCTTGTGGTGCAACTTGTATGGATTTCGATTGTTCAAATTGACTCCTGAATGAGTTGTCTTCAAAATCTGCCTCGTACCCTGAGTCAGGATGCCTTTGATGTGCGATTACTACATTTTGAAGTTGGCTAAACACAATGTTGAGTCCATAACCTCTTACTTTTTCATCAAACCTCTCTGCACCTTCTCTTGCTAGAATTGCACATAAGGCATGATAACAACCATTTGGTCTTATCATCAATGCCTCTTTACAATTTGTCAATTTGGATCCTTTGTCTCTTTTACAAAAAAAACTAAGCCTCTTAGGCTTATTACACAATATTTCCTCTTAGGAAAGTTTAACTCTTAAAATCTCTAAAATTTCACCTTTTCAAAGTGTGAAATTTGTAAAACTCTTACAATTCACAATTTCAAGCCTCTAGGGCCTTTAAAAAAAAAAATTAAAAATTTAAACTTGATAAAGTAGTTAAATATTTATATTTAATAAAAAAAAACTTATAATTATTTAAAAAAAACTTTTGTTTTTTTTATAATAACTATAAATGAATTTAATTTTATTAAATTAATATTTAATAAAAACTTTAACTAAGTTTAAAATAAAAAAATTTAATCAATTTTTTTTTTGTCCTGGCGGGATTCGAACCCAGGACTTCACGCCTGCAACCTTCCGCCTTCGCCACTCGGGCTACGCCCACTGTTGCATTATCGAGAGGAGCGATCATCTATTTCAAGCATATATGATGGCAGTTTTTAAAATTAAAAAACATGAAATTATATATCCCACATTGATCAGGAAAGGAGCTTCAGAGGTGTTTAAAACATCTAGCGTGCACAAAGCAAAGTGATTGCCTTCGGGCAATCAAGCCGCTCCCTTTTGCCATGCACTGTCCAACCACAAATCGCCACCTCAGCATCTACGTCCAAGCTGTCCTCCACTCTGTAGTCGCCACGTGTCACGTTGTCCTCCACTATGTAGTCGCCACGTGTTGCCTCGTAGTCCACGTCAGTCAAAGCCTGCTGTCCATGTCAGCCACTCAATAGCCGCCACGTGTCACCTCGTAGTCTGCTCCTGTCAGGTCCCTCAGGTTTCGAGCCTATGGGCCTTCTCCTGGTCCACCTCGGGTTTCGAGCCTACGGCTCTCTCCTGGTCCGCCTCGTGCTTCGAACTACCCTCCTGGTCCGCCTCGTGCTTCGAACTACTCGATCCAAAAATGTAGGCAGCAGATCTATCAGATCTGTCACCTCGGGAACCATGCCCGACCCTATCCGCTCGGCTCCTCCATGAAAGCTCTGATACCAAATCTAGTGCTCGATTAGTTTCAAAAGATAAATCATGCTCATTAAAGTAAAATAGAGAAGTTACAATGTTTATATAGCATTGGGAAATGCTAACTATAGAAATGCCACGTATTTGAGAGAGAGAATAGGGAGGCAGAGAAATAGGAGGGAATGAGAGAATAGGAATTGAGAACTATGACTAAAATATCTATGCCGACCAGTTGAAGCTTGTCGTCCACATGAAACCTGTCATCCGATCAAAATTAAAAGGTAAAAAACAATTTTTTTACTTTAACTTCCAACAATTCACTGTCATTGAACAAGAAGATGTCATTCTGAAGGAAGACATCGATATCACTCTCTTCTTTGATGGTTCTAAGGGCAAAAAATTTCAAGGTGTTAGAGTCGTGTTTCATAAAACCCAGGGGTGCCTATCCCCTTATCATTTAAACTAGACTTCCAATGCACAAACAACAATGCAAAATATGAAGCCTTAATCTTAGGTCTTCAAGAAGCTATAGCTATGGGTATTAAGTGTATTAGGATATTTGGTGATTCTCAACTTGCTATTAAACAAATCACATGAGAATACCAATGCATAAAGCTTTACCATGAAGTAGCAATGAAATTTCTCTCTAAGTTTGATTGGTATGAAATTGATAGTTTACCACATTTAACTAATAGATTTGCAGATGATATGGCCTCTCTTGGATCATTGATTCCAAAGGATACCTTAGGAGAGGTACAACCACTCATTATCACAACGATCTCTAAATCTACAATTATTCGTGTTGAATCTAAGGATGAAAATGATGTTTGATTTATCTATTTGGAACCATATGAGCCTTGGTCAAATCAAATAATAGCCTTTATCAATTTTAGAACACTCCCATCAGATATGTTACGGACTGCTAAACACACTTTCAAGCAAAAGGTAGCTCGTTTTATGCTCTTGGGGGACATGTTGTATATACGTGGTTATGATGGAATTCTCCTTCATTGTCTTGAGTCTACTAAGGCACAAAGAGCCATAGCTAAAGCTCATGATGGTACTTATGGTGGTAATTTTAGTGGAATGGTCATTACAAAGTGTATCTTATGCATGGGTTATTATTGGCCCACAATGGAACGCAATTGTTGCACATATGTCAAACATTGTAAGCAATGTCAAAAGCATGCTAATTTAACCCATGTACCATCACAAGCATTATAGCCTATTCAAAGCCTTTGGCCCTTTTCACAATGGGGTCTTGATTTAATTGGCAAAATATTACCTTCTTCCTCGGGACAACATACATTCATCATCACAGCCACTGAATACTTCACAAAGTAGATTGAGGTAATTACTCTAAATAGTACAACAAGACCAAGAATTGTGGATTTTATACTTCATCATATCATTTGTCGTTTTGGTATTCCCTCGAAAATCATCTCTGATAATGGTATGTCTTTCAATAATAAGGATGTTTGAGCACTTTACAAGAAATATAATATCCAACATAGTTTCTCGACTCCTTATTACCCACAAGTAAATGGACAAGCTGAGGCTACCAATAAGAACTTAATTGCTATTCTCAAGAAACTTATTAAAGAAAATTATAGATATTGGCATACACAAATTCCCTTGGCATTATGGGCTTATCAAACAAGCATCCACACACCTACTAGGGCAACACCATTTTCATTGGTCTATGGAGCCAAAGAAATCATACCTCTTGACCTTGAGATTCCCTCATTGAGAATTTCACTACAGGAATTCATATATGATGACACTACTAGACAAGCACATCTTGACCAACTCACACTCCTTGATGAGAGGTGAGTCAATGCTTTAGAATATTTATGAGTATATCAAAACCACCTAAAGCGTGCTTACAACACCAAAGTTTATCTATGTGAATTTCAAGTAGGAGATCTTGTTCTTAAAGAGAATCAACAAAATACCTATGTTTTATCGCATCTTCATGATAAATTTGCGACTAATTGGTTAGGTCCATACATTGTTACTCAGAAAGTGGGTAAAGGAACTTATAGGCTTGCCAATCTAGAGGGAGTTGACAAGCCCGAACCACTTAATGTTATACACTTGAGATCATTCTATGCATAATGTGATTTATATATGTATATATACATGGCTATTACATAAAAACACATTGCATTTTCATACATTGCATTGAACATTTCATTTCATTTCATAAAATTGCATTTCATACATTTTATTTCATAAATCACATTTCATTTATTGCATTCGCACTATCATTTTCAAACATTTCACATTCTATATTAGGGATCATTTATTCATTTTAAGATAATATTTGGTCCAACACAGTCATGTTGCTTTCATCAAGGGCACCTTCAAAACATTGTCTATTTCATTGCATCATTTCATGAATCCAAATTATCATTAGTAAAATCACATGTAAATAAATCTTAGGTGTTTTTGGTCACTCAGCCACTCCTAGTGTTTTAAGTAACCTCCAAATACATGTCAAGTTTTCTTTAGGACCAAGACACAATTTTCACTAAGAAAATCTTGAGTTCTGGGAATTGACTCCAAAAAATTCTTGAACCAAACACAATCACACATTTTAAAACAAAAAATATCTTGTGTTAAAGAGGGATAACACCATACTTGGGTTGTACCTCAAAGTGAAAAGGGTAATCCTTTCTTGTACCATCATGCAAAAAAGTCTACAAAAATAGTGGTTTTCACCACTATCACAATATCAAAATAAAAGAAATAGTAGGGTAAAATCTCCAAAAACTCTAATTCTTTTACACATCACACACCACTAATCCTCGAGTTGTAAGGATAGTACTACATTTCGAGTTAGACGATTTGGTAGTCATCCTCAAAACTTAAAGATCAAAATTCTTGGACTATGTAGTAAGTCTTCATTGGGGCTATAGACGCTTGCATGGCGATATGTCTCTTTTAAAGAGATCTTTGACCGCACATAAGGACAAGTTAGCTTCTTGGTCTTCTCCATAATAGGTTTCACCCAATTTACTCAAGATGATTTAATAAACTTACTTGCACACACATTGGTTCTTGATTGCCTCAAGTCATTACCATGCTTATGATTCAATAAATGAATCCACTGTACACACATTTGGTCTTAGATAACTTAGGTAATATTTAGTGAGTTTGTTTGATGCCACTAGTATGTCTAAGTATCTAAAAAATAGTTAGTTTTAGGGTGCTACATTTTGCCCCCTCTTTAGCGAATTTTTTGAATAAAATCCGTTAAAGATGAGTTATTCTCGATCTACGAGAAAGCAAAAATTATTCCCATTTTTAGGCGACGATTCTAGGTCGAATCGTACGACAGCTTACTATGGTGCCCCCTCCGTGTTTTTACCCAAATCGAACGTTTGAGGTAAAAACGCGAAAAAGCAAAATTAAAATGTTGTTAATTTGTTTTTTAAATAAAATTAAGAAAATAGGGAAAAACCCTAATTCATTTTTACTGTTCATTTTCCTGGTTTCTAGAGCTCTGCAGACAAGATGGTCGAGACGACGCACAGATCGACAGAGGTCCGACGCGGGCTACGGGTAAGGGTCCAAACTTAATTTAGAATGCTTTAATTTTGAATTTCATGCTTTTTAGATTAATTTTGAATGATTTTTGAGCATCGCGGCCATTTTTGGGCCGTCGACGTCGTCGGGACGAAATCGTCTCAATTTCGTCGAAATCGTCTCGATATCGTCGATTTCGTCCAAGGGCGAAATCGACGATATGGGGACGATTTCGTACAATAAGGGACGATTCCCTCTTGCGAAATCGAAGACGAATTTGCTCAAATTTTGGACGATATCATCCAATAGTGGACGATATCATCATTTGTATGAAATTGAACTTGTTTTACTTGCATTTTTAATCATTGTTTTATTAATGATTTTTATTGTTTTGTTGTTTATGTTGCAGAGAGGATTACTAAAGAGCCGAGAATGGAAATACGATGGGCTGAGGGATGACTTGGCTGCTCTATCTCGAGCGAGAGCGAGATCGGTTGGCTCAAGTCGGCTTGCGAGCATGTGGCGAGATATGCCACGGGTTTCTATAGATATGGGGCTATTGACGACCCTAGCGAGAGAGGTGGTATCCGGGTTCTTCTTGTTTTCGGTTACCGACGGGGAGATGACTCCCACATTGGAGGATGTATGGAGGATTTTGAGGATCCCCATACAAGGACGGCTAATAACTCCCATGGCCAATCAGGGCCACGTGATGATGCGACTGTGCGAAGATCCGAGCTTCGCCCTAGAGAAGGGCGGAGTGAACATCGAGTCGCTACGCCAGATGCCTGGGGCATCTAGACTGACACAGGTTTTGGCTGGGGTGGTAGGTGGTCTGCTGCTATGCCATCAGAGTGGATGCAGACTACCATGGCTACTAACAGATGTGGTCTACGACATGAGAGACCACGGGTACAGGTTTGCTTGGGGGAGCTTTGTACTATGTCGATTGTATAGGATCCTGCATGGGGTCGTATACAAGGGCGACCGATGTCTGGTCATGACATCACTACTACAGGTTTGGTGCTAGGAGCACATCATGGTGCGAAGGCCGATAGGGCTCCCACTAATAGGGATTGACGGGGAGAGGCCCCGAGTTTTCTATTGGTGGCTCCAGAGAGGGTCACAGCGGCGGATAGATCTGCCAATGTCCCGGAGACTACTTGATGACCTTGTCTCCGACCAGATCACCTGGAGGCCTTGGAGAGATCATCCAGGGTGGGCCGAGGATGGACAGGAGCTGGCTCACGTTAGGCGAACCTGTTGGCTGAGGATGGAGAGGAGAGAGGTGGAGCTCCACCGCTATGACCGAGTTTTGAGGCAGTTCGGTCTACAGCAGGGGATCCCATCTCTCAGGGACTACGAGTTTTCTCGGACCGTCCGGGATAACACTATAGTCAGTGGGGCTCCAGATATGCAGCGCTTCTGGAGTGAGGACGCGGACGATGCCCCCATTCAGCCAGTGGATGGGGATGACGCAGGGGTTGTTGATGGCTACGATGCCTGGTACGTAGGCATCCACCCTCCTCGGATGATGAGGGCTCAGGGTCTGATTCATGCAGTTGTGCATCGGATGGGGAGGCGGTGCCAGGCGGCCATTGAGGTGGCACAGGGTCACGACGGGAGAGAGCGAGAGGAGGCCACGAGGCTCAGCGGAGGCCGCAACGGCGGGAGAGGAGGGAGGAGAGACCCCCTTCTCCATGGAGAGAGAGGCCACCATCACCCGATAAGGGCAAGGGTGTCGAGGTAGGAGAGAGTAGCGAGATGGCTACTCTCTGGCGGAGACTCGTCCGTCTCCGGGCTCGGGTGCGGTCCTTGCAGGATGAGGCTGCACGACACCGAGAGGAGGCCACACGGCTCGGAGATGAGGTCGCACGCCTCGAGCATGGAGCGAGAGGGCGAGCACTCAGGACCTAGCATGGGTTATTGCCTAGATCACATTCTATCGGATGCTATACCACCATATGGTACCAAAGGAGCAGAGGTTACCATTGTCGACCCCCATTGCGGAGCCTATCATGATGAGGTCATCGAGGACATCATCACGATCAAAGTCCAGGACTCATAGCACCACACGGACTACGATGGGGCCACCTCGTCCACCTCGGGGCGGGGGAGGAGATGAGGCTGAGAGCTCGAGAGGTTCTCGATGCTAGTTTCTACAGACTACACTTGCATAGATTGATACATAGTGTTTATTATTTTTGATAGAGGATTGAGTATGCCGAGGTACAGATTGTGGCATACCGATCCGGTTTTGAGATGATGTATATATTGTTGATATATATATAGATGAGATATTTTTGATCATATGACTTGTCTTATGTGTTTGTATGATGCTTTAATGTTTTGATGTGATTGATTTGATGATTCATGTAATTATGTCGTTTGGAAATATTATGGTTTGAATGTCATGCTTTTAAAATTTAAATGAAATAATCTGATGTAAACAAATTGGTTGTTTGTGGTGTAATTTGATAAAAAATAAAAGGGACTTCTAACAATAATTTCAAAGGACATTGTCGCTATTATAGACCATTTCATGGAGTCGCCGCTCGCTAGGTCGTCAAGCTAATCCTGGTATAGAAATATTGCTAAAAGTAAAAGAGTGCTTAAGAGATTGTCTTAAGACTTTGTTGTGATGATGCAAATGATGATGATGATGGTGATTTGTTTTCAGATTTCCATGAAAATATTATGCATGAAATATATATAAAAATGATTTTTGCTAGGCATAAATTCCTAAGTGTGATAAAATTTTTGAATAATTCCCTAGGAATTATACCATCATTGCAAAATTGAAGTTTGACATAATGACATGAAATAGAATAAGTGTTTGTTTGTTTGTAAAGCATAATTGTGTAACATAATGATTTAAGTCATATGTTTTTATGATTTTTAAATAAATGGGGAAATAAAATTAGTACAATGGTTTGCGCTAGGCATAGAATATTTAGGTATAGACTTATACCATCATCGCGAAATCCAAAGAAGAAAATAATAGTTTTATTGCATGGTTGATTTTTAATTTTTGAAAATAAACAGAAAATATGAAGATGAGGACTTGCGCTAGGCATAAAATTCCAATTTTGGTTTTGGAACTATACCATCATCGCGAAAGGCAAAAATTTATATATAAATGTAACTTTATTGCATGTTTTTTGAAAATGATTTTGATTTTTTTTGATAATGCATGTAGTTGTCTTTATACTAAACAACCGTTCTCAGATAAGAAAATGAAATTATTCCAGACAATTTGCAAAAATATTTCAAAGTATCTTAAAGACAAAAGTTAGATTTATAAGGAATCCCATGTGCGTATGTGAGTTCATTTCCGATCTTGATTTATCATAATGATACACAAAATCTCTCAAATACAAATGTGTGTGCAATTGCTTTGTGCATTTACCAGTTTTGAGCAAGATAATTTGATACAAGTGATTTGAATTAACCAAATAAGTGTTCATTAACCATGATTTAGATGCATATAACCGTACCGAGACTACTATGTAAGTCGGGTTATCAAGAGCTAGCTAATCGATAAGCGGACATAGGTCTGTACAAAAGAAGGTCGCTAATGTGACGGACATATCACCACGCTAGGAGTTACCCAAGGCCAAGCGGGTTGGGCACAAACCACCTGTTATGGGGCTTACCTCACAGTTTTCGAATAATTGAGAATTCCAGGGATTCAAGCTCATCAACCCTTCTTTTCTTTTCAATGGGTAGGGAAAGGGATTTTATTGCTTTTGCTTTTGCTTGTTTCGCTTTCTTTTTTCTTTTTCTTTTCTTTTTTTTTTTTGTATTTTTCTTTTTCGTATCTTTTGCTTTGATATTTGAGATAATGCTGAAATAGTGCTAAGAGAGTACAAAATGATTCTGAAATAATGCTTCTTTTTCTCATGATTTTGCTTGATTTTTCTTTTTCTTTTGCTTCCTATTCTAGGGATACTTGCTCGGATTAGTTGTAGAGCAAGGGATTTTTATTCGGGTAGGGGTGAGCTTGTCCTTTTGTCAATTCTCAAAGATTCTAGACCATGTGCATGATAGGATAGCAGGGGAAACTTTTCGCTCAAGAAACCACTTCTACTATGTAGCATAGCATGGACATTACAAATATAATCATTTTATTGTGAAAGGATATGCTTGGTTTAAGTAAATAACAAGATCAATTCTCCGTGCTCAAACTTTATTTAATTGAATTTTGTGGACTTTGATATAAGAGAGATTAGTAATCATGCCAGATAAAATCAAGATATTTATTTTTGTGTTTGCAAAAGTGAGAGATTCCAAATAAATGCTAATTTATCCAAAATAATTTGAAAATATAACTGCAATACTTTAAGAAGAAATATATACAACAAATATTTTTGAGGAGTTTGATAATTTTGACTCTCTCTTTCTTCTCTTTATTATTTTTTTTTTTGGTTTCGAAAGAGTCAATAATATTGTTGTTTGTTTTTGTTTAAACAGTTTTATATATATTTTTAAAATGAGACAACATGCAAAATATATACAAATGATGAAATGACCAAATTTTATGCGTAATATCGCTTAAGATGCATAATATTCATAGGTTCTTTTAAATATTTACCATCTAAGGTAGCTAATTTGTATGCTCCCGATTCAAATTTAGCAGTGATAATATATGGTCCAAGCCAGTTGGGCTCAAATTTACCTTTAAGGTCTTTAGTTGCATTAGTATTTTTTTATTTTCTTTTAAAACAAGGTCGCCGATCTTAAAGGATCGATGACGAACTTTCTTAGCATATGATCTTTTAAGCTTGTTTTGGTAGGCACGAAGATGCTCCAAAGCATTGATGCACTTTTCATCTAGGAGTTCCAGCTGACTGAGTCTGCCAGCTCGATATTCATCTCCTACTTCGGTATCTTGAAGTAGTAGAGCCAAAGAAGGAACTTCTAATTCAAAGGGAAAAATAGCTTCAGTGCCATAAACCAAAACAAAAGGTGAAGTACCTGTGGGAGTATGAACACTAGTGCGATATGCCCACAAAGCTGGATATAATTGAATGATCCGATGAGAAAAATTTATTGACCAATATTTTAAGGATTTTAATCTAATGTTTTATTAGATGCTTCCTTGGCCATTACCATCGAGGATAATAGGGAGTGGATCAGCGATGTATGAATTTTATATTTTTGGCATAATTTCTTAACATCTTTGATTTTTGAAACAAGTTTCCATATTTGATGAACGTTTAAGGTTTAGGAATGCGAACTACTAGAGTGATGCATTGATTATAGAAGGGTCTAAACCTAGCATACTTCTTCATATGTCCAAGCGAAGACATCTTCATATTCTTTAAGGAATGCAATGTATTGCTCTTGTTTTTCTTGACTTAATTCTGATCCAATACCGATGATGTGAGGATTATCCTCAGTTCCAATGTTAACCTTAATGACGTTTTCTACTTCCATGTGTAGATCTCTTTCAAAATTAGGTGGGGCGGGTGAAACGCCCAATTCTTGTAATTCCTTTAAGGTTAACTTGGATAATTCATCTTGAGGAGTCGTGGCCTCAAGCTGGGCTATAGTAGGTATAGAACCATCAAAATAAAATTCATTGTGTAACAATTCCTCAATGGAAATATCATGGAAGATATCTCCCTCCAACTCATCGTCGGATTCGACAATCATTTCAGGGTAGGCTATGGATAGCATATTACAGGTAGAAGAATTCTTTGGATACAAAGAATCTTGTTTATCTAGATAATCTTGATAACATATGAGATGGTCATCATCCTCAAATGGAAAGGGCTGACCTTTACTAGGAAATAGGCCCACACCACAGCGGGCAGGCCACGGTTCTACCTCGAAAGGTTCTTTCATACCATTTTGGAAAGGTCCCAAACCTTTCCCTTTATAGCCCAATTTAAGCATTATGGGTTTAGCTTTAATATATTCATTAGCAAAATAGCATCGAGCATATCCATCACAATGCGTCTTGATGTTTCGGGGTATTCTTCCCCAATCATATCCTTTATAAACAAAAGCACAACTCTCGACTTGGTAGATACTTCCCATAGGTTGTGGGAGGCCCAAGGTACGAGGAGAAGGTGGGAGTTTATTTAAAAGGAGGGAAGTTTGCATGGCAGTGTTGATCTCTTCTGATATAAGAATTTTAGATAAATCGGGTAAGAGCTCATCAGTGAGAGCATAAGAGGTAGAAGGAACATTTCCTTGATCTTCAGATGTGGGAAGAATGCCTGTAGTGGATGATGATGTTATAGGGATATCGATGGATGAGTCTATGGGTATGGAAGATATAGGAGTAAAACAGGAAGCATTGGGTGTAGGTTTAGGCTCTTTTTGAGGTCCTAATGTGGTTTGTTCAGAAGATGGTTGAGTTAAATGTATAGGTGTAGTTGATGGGGTAGATGATGTTATGGGTGTGTGTTTCACACGTTTGGATGGATGATAAGAACTAGGATGTGTGGATGACAGGGCGGGGAAAAATTGCACTCCAACGGGTTCTACCAAAGCACACATATCAAAGGGTCTAGGATCACCATGAATGGTAACCAACTGGTTTTTAAATTCAAATTTAACACATTGATGTAAAGTGGAAGGGACCGCTCGCATCGCATTGATCCAAGGGCGACCCAGGAGTATATTGTACGATGCGGGGCAATGTACAATAAACACGGTTGTATCTAGGGTTCTAGGACCAACTTGCAAGGGTATAGTAATGACTCCACACGTTTCTTGTGTCTCGTCATTGAAGGCTTTGATAATCATATCCGTTCTTTTCATCTCATCACTCCTAAAGCCAAATCTTTGGTAGAAGTCAAAAGTGCATATGTTTAAAGATGAACCATTATCAATCAAGACTCGTTTAACAGCTACATCTCCAATTAGGGCAGTAATATATAAGGGGTTATCCTTATGTAAACTATGTTGTGGGATATCTTTATCTCGAAAGTCAATACAATCGACTTCTCGAGTGATGATAGTATTGGACATGGCTTCGAGGTTGAATATTTTGAGGTACCATCATTTGGCTTAATGTGAGCATTAACTCATCCCTATGGGTAGGAGAAGATCTTAACAAGTCCAAAAGGGAAATTATGGCTGTAGTATTGGATAATTGTTCATTAATATTGTAAGGAGGCTTAGGTTGAACATTAGACATATGATTCCCTTTATTGGGATTTTTCAAAATAAATGGAGCTGATCCATCATTCTGAGTTTGATCCTGTTGAGAGTTTTGAGCCTGTTGTCTGGTAACGACTCCGATGGTACCTACAATGTTATATTGAAGACGCTGAATTGGTCTCGGTCTAGCGTTTATGGCTTGTTCATTAGGAAGGAACTGATTAGAAGAGGGTCGAGTAGTAACTCTTCTAGGAAATGGTTCTTTCAGAACCATAGCATCTGTGATAGGTTGAATCGGATCTGATTCATTTTTAGAACTATTCGATTGGTTTGAGGTGATGTCTATTTCACTTTCAGTATCCGATTCTACATCACTAGGATCCGGTGTTTGAGTATTATATAGGGGTCTGGACGTAACCATGGAGAAAGTTGTGCCAAATATTTGAGGATCCTGAATAGATAATTGTCCGCTAATAGTCCCTACATATCGGGTAGGAGGGGGAACATTATGATGTTCGATTTGATTAGCCACCTCTTTACCATGTTTTGGTAAAGGATGTTGAAATATGTCCAATGATTGATTAGCATTTTGATTCTGATTTTGGGGAATGTTCTTTTGAGCATTATTAGGAGGATTTTGTTTAGGTTGAAAGGCTTGCACCTCCATTTCATTATTATCAATCAAGTCTTGTATTTTATGTTTTAATATTTTGCAAGAGTTTGTAGCATGTCCAGGTCCTCTATGAAAATCACAATGTAAATCAGCTCTGTATCCGGGTATAGTTGGATCAGGTTCCCGGATAGTTGGTAATTGAATCAAGCCTCGTGCTAGTAATTGAGGAAGAATGGTTGATAATGGTTGATTCAATCTAGTAAATTCTCGAGGTGGTTTATCAGGAGGTTTTAATATAAACTTCTCTGTTGTTTTCGTAGTATTAACATTAGCAATGTTTCTACTATCAGTGACTCCGTCACCTACAACTTGTTTGTTTTTATATTGATTTCTGGATGTTTTCTCATCATCTTTCTTTTTGAGCTGACCTCTTCTAATGAGAGCATCTTCCACCCTTCGAGCTAAGTCTATAGCTTGATCGAAGGTGGTTAAGGTAGCAATTGATAATTCATAGGATATTTGTTCTTGCAAATTATTAATAAAAATGTCCAACATTTCCCTATAAGGTAGCACAAAGTGCAGTTTTCCTATCAACTGCCTCCATCTAGCTAAGAAATCAGCAAAACATTCATCTTTGTCTTGTTTTAAGTTGTACAAATCTTTAATGGTCACATGCCTCTCGATGTAGGCACTAAATTGATGGACAAAAGATTCAATTGTTTCTTCAAAATTCCTCAAAGAATGAGTGGGCAATTGATAGTACCACTCTAATGCCATTCCTCCTAAACTTTTTGGGAACATTTTTAGTAATAGCAAGTCATCATGTGATATATCATGACATGCTATCCTAAACATGCGAAGATGCTCTATGGGATCTTCAGTTCCTTTATATATAGGCAGGACGGGCATGGGAAAGTGCTTAGGGTATGGTTGTGCTACAACTATGGGATCCAAAGGCTGACTACACATCTCTCGATAATTATACGAGGGATGGTAGGGATCTATCTGGTCCATGCGGGAAGCTAACTGTTTCACCATGGCTTCCAGATTACTGGTTTGCCCACCATATTGGTTCGGTAGGGCATTAATATGGGATTTGTGAGCATATGATGGAGGGACATGAAGATTAGATGCTATATTGCTATTGTGTAAATTGTTGGTAGGAAGGGTGTTATGAAGAAGTTTTGAAGTTGTATTATGTTGTATCCCAGATTGTTGAAAATTGGTGTTTGGCTTCATTTTAGGTTTTTGTCGATTTGAAGCATATTGATCAATAGTTTGGCGAAATAAAGCAGTGAATGAAGGTCTCTTTTGTGTGGGAATGATTTTAGGCTCAATAACAAGTTCCTTAGGGGGTTGGGTAACCTGTTGTTTTTGCATGTTCTGAATCATAGTGACCATATCTATATTGGATGGTCCAGCTTTATCACTTTCTTGATCGACAAAAGACAAAGGATTAGTGTGTATGTTAAACATATCTTCCATGGCTGCTTGAGTGTCACTAATTTGTCCTCTATCAATATGAACTGCCATATTAAGAGCACCAATATTATTATTGAAAAATTTCCAGAAATGATCTAAGTTATCAAAAGTAACAATTCCGTCTGGAGCCATTCTAGGGGATGAGGATCCTTCCTCTTTAACATTTTCTTCTTGTTCATCTACAACCAGCTCATCTTCTGGTTGTTCTAGAGTTTCTCCTTCTGGAATTGGATCCTCAGGAAGGGCATTTGAGTTTTTTGTTTTCTTTCCTAGCCAATCTTCTTCTTCTTCTTCTTCGAGTTTGTTTACCATTCCTAAGTCTAGTCATTGTGCTTAAATTTAGATTTCAGCAAATATATATATACTTATATATATATATTTTTTTTTTTTTTATTATATATATATATATATATGCAACAAGCTTAAGAGGTATATATTTTAATTATATACCTACTATAGTATTTAAAATAAAATGTTTTGGTTTTGTTATGTTTTTGGTTTTTCTTGTTTTTTTTTTGTTTTTGTTTTATAACAATATTATAAAGATAACAAACAACACACTAAATGCAAGAAATAATAATAATGAAAGCAATGATCTAGTTTTCTATAAACAATTTATAAATATCATTAACGGGCTCAAGTTCTTCAGGAGTCATGAAATGTTCTTCTTCAAATTGAAAATTTTCTTTCAAGAATTTGACAAAAAGTGCTATAGTGATATTATCTGTCTCAGACTCTGGTTGGTAGAAATAAAGTTCGTGGCAATACTCTCGATATAACACAGCTCTAGGAACTCTCCTCCACCTTTCCCTATCCGTAAGAACGACCTCTTGGTCTTCTACATGACCTAGGAATTGGTGTACTAACGAGTTGCGTTCTCGAGGTATTCCTCGAAGGTGAACAATTCTGAAGACACAAGAGCTCTCCTATAAGCTAACCACCTATGGCAAGCTCTCCGAAGTTCATGATAAAAAATGAGTTGATGAGGATCCAGGATTCTATCTAGGGCAAACCTCTTGATTTGTCTAAGTTCGGTTGATCTAGATGAAATAATACCTAATCTCCTATTAAGTTCGTCCCACAAAAGTTGGATTCTATATGTTTGAGGCACACTAAGCACAGAATTAATTTCTATGGCTACTAATTGGTTTTCAACATTTATAGTGACAGCTAGTCTTTTCTTAGGAGCTACCATCTAAACATGATATGCAACTTAGTAGTTTTCTAATGATTTTAAATGCATCTATGTTTTTTTTTGTTTTCAAAAGGTTTTAGTTTCACGTCGGGTTCACCAAAATGTATCGCTCCAAATTTTTTGCACCCTTACCTTCAGGCTATAGGATCCGTGCCCGAAAGGGGGATGCGAGAAGGATGGGACAATACCTCGGACTGAGAGGCCCTTTGAAGGTCCCGCCTCTCGGGGGAGGTGTATTAAGGTGAATTTTTTGATGGATGGTGGGGTTCACCAGGAAACTTTTGAGTGGCAGTCTCCACGCCTAGGTTGGGAATGTGTTTGATGTGTTCAGTTTTACCTTTAATCATTCAAATCCTAGGTTTGGCCAAATGAATCTAAACTGTTCTATATGAAATGCAGATTTAAATGAATACAAAAAATAGATTTAAACAGAAAACACAGAGAACAAGCTAGATGAGAAAAGCCATACCTGATTTCGGATGTCTGATGGAGGTTCTAATTTTTGAAGCAGTCCAGATCGCCTCTGATTTGACAGGATCATCTAAAATCAGACAGGATCGTCTGAGATCTGACGAATTCGTCAGACGAATTCGTCAGAGACCTGCAATCAGAGAAGTAGACACAGAATACAGAAAATGCAGCTATGCTGATAAAGGAAAATGATGTGAAATGATAATAATGATGTTAATAAGATAATCCCAAATAGAAATGCAAGTAAATTATCATGCTTTAATAGCTAATCATGATTTTATTATGTATTTAAGCTACATGGGTGAACTCCAAGATGCAAAATAGGAAATAATAATAAAACTAACTAGATGCAGAATAAAATAGCAGATAAGGTATAGGAAAAGTGCAAACTCTGGGCACTGGATTTGCCCCCAATGTTGGCTGCAGTCGAAATCGTCTAAGAATACAAAATCGTCTCGAATTGGGGCGTGATCATCCGAGATTGTACAAGATCATCTGCGACGATCTGAGCTTGCTCCGACTGAAAAACAATGAAGTTCCTACAAACAAACTTGGAAAAATACGAAGGCAAATGGTGATTTAAGATGGTCTAATGCAAATAGAACTCGTGTTACGGGAAATTTCAGCCAGGGGAATGTCAAGGGGAGGGCCTAAGATTAAATAGGCATATGAAGGAGGTTGGGAGGTTGGAGATCATCCCAATTTGGGAGATCTCCAACGGGGAAGTCTCTAACCGTGCAGACACGCTTTTGCCCAGGTTAGAGACGTCGTTGAAACAGAAGCTAATTATGAAAAATCAGTTTTGGGACGAAATCGTCTGGACATTCTGCTCCAGACGAATTCATCCGATCTGAGGCGATATCATCTGATCGGCGACGATATCGTCCAACGGACAAAACAAATCCTAAAAATGGCATGAAAAATGAGGAAACGGGTAGCAGGCGGTTTTGGAGCGGTTTTGGGGTTGAAATTTGAATTTGAATTATTACTAAAGTAATTTTAATTATTTGCTAAGGTTTACTGCACCAATTTTAGGGTGCTACATCAACATCCATGTCTTCTTACATTTCAACATCCATGGCATTGCATAAGTCTTACATTTCACATGCCACCAGTTTGGTGCCCCTGATTAAACAACAATGCTAAACATGATCAATACAAATCTTAAACTATAAATGATCATTAGAGCATTAGTTCATTTGCATCCATAACACATTATCATATGCATTAATCATCCATATACACATGCATCCACAACAAGCATTCACACATAAGCATAACAAAAAAAGTAAAAATCATGTATATATGTATAAATATCACATGTACAATGAGTGCCCAAAGGCTATATACAATGGAGCACCAAGGCTCATATACAAAAGTTCATATAAGCAATATTTAATTCCTATAAGAGGACCCTTATGACCCTGAAGGAGCCCTAGACCTAGAGCTATATCTAGACTCACTAGGCCTAACAAATACGAATATGGAAGAGGAGGGTGGAATTGGAAGCCCAATGTCATGCTCCATAAATGATCCTCTAACAATTGGATATATTCATCTCGAGTCTGAAGGTATTGTACATCATGTCTCTATCAGTGACTCTTCTCTAGCAGCTCTGCTTGGAGCCTCGCGAACCTGTCCTTACCTCCACCTGTAGTTGGTTGTGTCTCTAGCTCCACCCATAACTGAGCTATCTTCGCATCTTGAGTTGCTATCTCCACATCTTGCAATCGATCTATCTCTATGTCCCAAGCTACTACCATAGTATTGATGAGTGGCTATTTGACACATATTTTTGTACCATAATTGTTTCATTATTACAATTATATGATGATTATGACATGTTTTCTATGAATTATTATTGAATAAAATGTGATTTATTAGTAAAATTGATTAATTACCATAATCTAACAAATGTGTTTGATTTATATCAAATTTGTCCGAGTTCTAATAAAAATGAAGGAAAAAGGTATGGATGATCGATGAAGAAATTGTAGAGCTTTGGAGTATACCTCGTATGAGAAGAAGAACCAACAAAGTTAGGTGACAACATTAATTGATCTTATTACATATGCTGATTACTGAAGTATGTTACTAAAGTTAATTACTAAAGGTAACTACTGAAGGTAATTACTAAAGGTAACTACTAAGGGTAACTACTGAAGATAGTTACTGAAGAATGTTTTACCAGTAGTTACTAAAGGATAATAAAGATTGTTGACTTCAGCATGCCACATCATATTTGGATGGCACATTAAGTTGGATGGCAATAGATATTTTTACTTAGCAAAATATTTTATTTCTCGCATACTATCCGCGAGAATATTTCAAGTTGACAAAGTTATTATTTGCTTTATAAAGCTTGTAATTAGTTTATTTTGGGAAGTTTGAGATATAAACACAAAAATTGTTAGACTTTCCTGGAATATAGGACATGAGGTCCTAATGTATATCTTGTGAGTTAGCTAAAATAGCATTGTCTTGTTAGGATTATTTGGAGGATGCCACTTGGACCAGTCAAAGTATTTATAAGTCCAAATAGGAGTACGTATTATGTTAGGTTTTATATTATTTTGATTAATGTATAGTCATCAATCTACAAAATCTGCATGTCAAATATATGGAGAATACTATTTAGAATTGTATTAGTTACAGTATAAATTACATAGGAGAGACCTTGAAAGAGGTCTACTCTCTACTACGTTTATTGTTACATTACAGTCTATTCCAAGTTTACAATTCTGAAGAAACGCGTTCAGCATGTACAGTTGAAGCTCCAGTAATAAAATAGCATTTTGTTCTTCAAAGATGGTAATTTGTATCAATTTCATGTGTTGTTTGATTTTTGCTATGTAAATTGTGTTTATCTATTACCTACATTCACAGAATAGACATAATGTTAGTATTAGTTATAAAATCTAGTTACTAAAATAAGGTAAAATAGGGGAAAAAGACTTACACTGCCCTCTAGGAGGCAGGTTCCACTCCTATAGACAGTCCCTGAGCTCTCGCCCCTACATTAGGTTAGGATTAGTTAGCCTTAAGTTAAACTGCATTTCAAATTACATAGAATAAGATAAATTGCACGAGGATCTTCACAAATAAATTAGAACATATTATAAATAAATTAGTTTACAAATAATTATGTGCATTAGTAAATCAATTCATCAGTAATTAGGTGCATTAGTAAATCAAGTCATAGTAAAAGTAAAACATAATTGCATTTATTTATCATATCCTGCATCATTCATTTTTGCACAAATTTAATTCTGTTCATTTACTTTTCTGTACACGTGAAACCTGAAAAAGAAACTTGAGCTAAGCTTAGTATTAACTCCTATGATATAATCTATATGGAATTGTTACTCTTTAAATTTGACCTTGATTTTCCTCGGATTGATAAAATTAAATGTAAGCTCTACAACCAATCATTTTGGTGTCATTGTCGAGAAGAGTAGCGTCGTAGTGGTTAGTCAAAAAAGTTGTTTGGCAGTGCAAAGAGAGAGGACTTACTTGTATGTGAAAAGGGGTACGTACGAGACCTTGGTGTGCATACGAGTCAAAGTGGCCCGTACATGGTTCCAAAAAGCCCCTCCATTCGACGTTGTCAGGTTCATTTTTTGTAAAGGTTTCATTTTTATCACTTTCTTAGATTAAAATTTATTTTCTGCAAATTTATTTTTTGCAAATTTCAATTTCGGTAAATTATATTTTCTGTAATTTCTTTGCTTTGGGTAATTACTATTGTTAATTTGATTTAGGACCTATGAAAAAAATAGGAAGTAGTTAGGTTGTTAATGTTGAAAACAACCTAATATTATTTTAGGACCCTATTTTTGTTTTATAGGAAGTAGTTAGGTTGAGTGACACAATTGTAATGAAATCCCTCCTAATAATCAAAAGAATAGTAGAAAGTTACCTTTTACTTCAGCAATTTTACTTCCAGTAAAATTTAATTTCCAAGTACTTTTACTTTTTTTCCTAATTATGCTGAAATTAGTTGTATAAATGGAGAGAGACAAGTACCGGGTCTCTCTCGTTAATCATGCATAATATAAATTTCTCAGAATTTCAGATAGAAAACATTCACGGTGGCTCTCAATAATGCAAAGAACGAAACGAAATATCGAATTAAATCTTTAGTAAATGAATGGCCACTTGAGGTGGGCACACCCTCGCCGTAAAGGCTATTATGCGAATAACGCAAATGAAATGTAAATAGAAAAGATGATTTAATTTAAATAACTATCTAATCTATATATATGAAGTGTTTACACTTGGAATACCTAGCCGACGGCTAGGTTTGGTATGTAACATGACTCCCCTCCTCGAAAAGCTTTGTCCTCAAAGTTGGAAATGTCTGGAAAATACTTTTAGGTTCCCATGTGGCATCCTCCTCTGGTAAATCTTGCCATTTGATGAGAAATTCTTGAATCTGGCGTGACCGTAGTCTTCGTACTCTTTGTTGTAAGATTTCTTCAGGTTGGAGATATATGCGTCCTTCCTCATCGAGCACTGGTAATTCTGATTGACCTTGCACCTTCTGACCAATTACTTTTTTGAGACACGAAACATGAAATACTGGGTGTATTCTTGATGATAAGGGTAGCTCTAACTGATAGGCTACTTCTCCAATGCGACGCACAATTTTGTAAGGACCATAGAATCATGGAGCCAACTTTTGGCTGGACTTTATCCTTAACGATGATTGTTTGTAAGGTTGCAACCTTAGGAAAACCCAGTCACCAATATTAAAAGTTCTCTCTGATCGGTGCGAGTCTTGTTGTTGTTTCATACGATTTTGTGCTTGGACTAAATTCTCTTTGAGGATGGTGAGTGTAGACTGCCTTTGTTGGAACCAATCATCCACTTTGGCTACTTTGGATGACCCTTGTACGTAATCTGCGATGATTGGAGGCTTGGTGCCATACAATGCTTCAAAGGGAGACATCTTAATTGAGTAATGGTAAGAAGTGTTGTACCACCATTCTGCCATTGCTAGCCACTGGCTCCATTGGTATTGTTTATCTTGAGCGAAACATCTTAAGTATGTACCCAAACATTTGTTAACTACTTCTATTTGACCATCTGTCTATGGGTGGTAGGCCGAAGACATATTCAATTTGGTACCACTAAGTCGAAATAATTCCCGCCAAAAGTTACTAGTGAAGATGGGATCTCTATCACTTACAATATTTTTTGGCATACCATGTAATTTGAAGATTGAATCCATAAATACCTTTGCCACCTTGCTTGCGGAAAAAGGATGTTGTAAAGCCTGAAAATGAGCGTATTTGGATAACCGATCTACGACTACGAAGATTACTGTCCTGCCTTCTGATTTAGGAAGACCTTCAATAAAATCCATGGATATATGTTCCCACTGACGCTTAGGGATGGGTAATGGTTGTAACAACCCTGGTGATTTGACTGTTTCTCCTTTATTGCGCTGGCAAACTTCACATTCTGCTACCCATTGTTTGACTTCTGCTTTTAATCCTTTCCAACAAAATGATTGTTTGACCCTTAAATATGTCTTCAAAAATCTTGAATGTCCTGCTGATGGAGAAGCGTGCGATTCATCGAGGATCTTTGATTTGAGTTCTGAATTGTGTGGAATGTAAATGCGGTTCTTCTTCCTGAGGATCTTATCTTCATAAGAGAATAAAGGGTATTTAGAGGACCCTATAGATAATTCTTGAATTATCTGAGTAGTTTCGCTATTGGATAACCATTCATTTTGTAATTGATTCACCCATTGGGAGCAAGGGCCCGAAATAGCGTTAATGACTACTTCGTCTTCGTATTTCCTGGATAATGCATCAGCGGCTACATTTTCCTTCCCCTTCTTATACTCGATAACAAAATCATAACCCAATAGTTTGGTTAACCACTTATTTTGTTTCGGATAGGAAAACCTTTGCTCAAGAAAATGTTTGAGACTACTATGATCTATTTTTATAATGAAGCGGCTGTTGATTAGGTAGTGTCTCCATTTTTCTACCGCGTGAAGTATTGCCAACATTTCTTTTTCGTATGTTGATCTTCCCAAATTTTTTCTCGATAGTTGTTTACTTTCGAATGCCAACGGATGACCTTCTTGCATTAATATAGCCCCAATTCTTGTGCCTGACGCATCACATTCAATAACAAATGGTTTGTGAAAATTTGGAGTTGCTAAAACTGGAGTTGTACACATGGCCTCCTTAAGCGCTTTGAAGGCTTGAGTGGCCTCTTCTGACCAATGAAAAGCATCCTTCTTTGTGAGTGTTGTGAGAGGTGCTGCAATCTTACCATAATTTTGAACAAACTTGCGATAGTAGCCCGTGAGACCCAAAAAACCATGAAGTTTCTTGATGGTTTTAGGTAAGGGCCACTCTTGAATTGCCTTAATTTTATTGGGATCGACTTTGACGCCCTCGTGTGAAACTATATGACCAAGATACTCGACTTCTTGGACACCAAATGAACATTTGGAACGTTTGACAAATAATTTTTCTCTATGTAAAATGTGAAGGACCTTATCCACATGATGTAAATGATCCTTCCATGTTTTGCTATATATGAGAATGTCATCAAAAAAAACTAATACAAACTTACGGAGGAGTGGACGAAACACTTGGTTCATGAGACTTTGGAATGTGGATGGTGCATTGGTGAGACCAAAAGGCATGACCAAAAATTCGTAATGACCTTCATGAGTACGAAAAGCAGTTTTGGGAATATCTTCTTCTCTGACACGGATTTGGTGAAATCCTGAACGAAGGTCTAATTTTGTAAAAAAATTTGCACCATGCAACTCGTCCAGTAGGTCATCTATGACAGGGATCAAAAATTTGTCCTTGATAGTGAGTTTATTGAGGGAACGAAAATCAGGACACATACGCCAAGAGTTATCTTTTCGGTGGGCCAGAACTACAAGAGAAGAATAAGGGCTAGTGCTGTGCCGAATGACTCCATGATCTAGTAGATCCTGAATGATCTGCTCGATTTCTATCTTTTGTGGTTGAGGATAGCGATAAGGACGACTGTTAGGTGGCACACTCCCTGGAATCAAATGGATGGCATGGTCATGAGATCGTTTAGGTGGTAATCCTTTAGGTTCTTGAAAAACCTCTTCGTAATTTGCTACGAGGTCTCTTAAATCTGAAGCAATAATATCCGAAGTTGTTTGAGATTGTTTTTCCAAACAATTAATTTGAGCTATAAATCCGTATCCACCCTTTTTTAACATCTTCTCCATACTATGAGAGCTCACCATCCGTGATGGAGGAGTGGTAATGCCTTGTAAGCGAATGACCCATCCGTTTTCCCTCCATTCCATGAATAATTTCTTGAAATTGAAGCTAACCGTGTCTAATGTTTCCAACCATTCAACTCCCAAAATGACATCAGAGTTCCCTAAATTCATGACGAAAAGAGATCCAGACCAGGTATAAGTTCCCATTTTAATGGAAACTTGAGATGTTCTACCAACACATTGGGCGTTCACCCCGTTGGCTACTAGAACCTAGAATTTGTCTTTGTTGGAAGAGTTAATGAATAGATTCAGAGCTTTTGCTGTTTTGATGTCGATAAAATTATGGGTACTACCGGAATCAATTAGCACATTCACCTTTTTTTGGCGGAGAAATCCTGGTACCTTGATGGTATGGTGGGTGGTTAACCCCATGAGGGCATGCACGGAGATAGCCATTGTATCCTCTTCCTTCTCTTCTAGAGTACTTGGTAGTTCTTCTTGCATAGGTTCTTCTTGGTGGTAAGCTTCTTCCTCTTCTCCTTCATATTGATCACATTCAATATGAAAGTTTTGTTTTTGGGCACATGCTTGTTCCCTAGGATGATGATTGCGACATTTATAGCAAAAGTATCTTGATGGTTGATCATTTCTGTGAAAGGAATTGTTGCGATACGAAGGACGACTATAAGTTTCATGTCGTGCATATAACTGAATTCTCTTCTCAGCCAGCTTGGCTATTCGTATGCAATCGTTTAGCGAGGTTGGATTTTGAATGTCCACCTCAACCCTAATATTTTCTTTCAATCCATTGCGAAAAGCTCCAACCACTGTGTCGGGACTGAGGTCTAATGTATACGGTAGTAAACTGGTGAATTTCGAGATGAACTCACTAACCGATCCTTCTTGTTTAAGAGATAGCAGTCTTATTGTGTATGACGATGTAGCTCCTTCATCAAATCTTTCTAAAAAATAGGTAGTGAATTTTTTCCAGTTAATAGTAGCTCCTTTCTCACGCTTAAGCCATACGAACCATTGGTAGGCCTTAGTGCCTAATTTTGATGCAAAGAAAGAGACTTTATCAAAATCCCTAATTTGGTATAAGTCTAGAATGCCTTCCATTTTGGCTATCCAACCACGAGGATCATGACCCTCAAAAGTGGGCATATCAATGCATGGAAAATTATTAGGACCTCTTGGTTGGTGATAACCCATATCCCTATCCTGATCTTGGTTATATCTCTGTCTATGAAAGCGATTCCCATAATTATCCGGATTGCCTCTTTGTTGTTCCCAATCTTCATCTTGGTCGTCATTTTCTTCATTCCTTTGTTCATGGGAGTGATTTTGGGAATTAGGATTGGGATTAGGTCGGTTTTGTGCGCTCAACAGTTTAGTTAGGTTGACATTAATTTGGCGCATACCATCTAGTAAGTGTCGAAGAGTTTCATCCGTGGTAATGGCCGAGTTGCTTGATTCTCCTTGTGTGACATTTTCGTGAGTTGGGGGAGGGTTAGTAGCCATGGGATCGACCAGTGGATGATTCGGATTATAACTGCCAATTTTGAAAGGAGAAGGAGAATTTTTTGTACCTTGGCTTCGATGAGGTCTTCTTGCATTGGTATTGGGAGTCTCCGAGCTTGTTAGTCGACCGTCGGATCCTTTGGACCACTGTTTGGTCATGCAATTTCAAAATCTTGCTTTTTAAAATCTTGCTTCAATTTCTCCAAAAATGGATTTTGCCAAAATTTATGTGTTTCGCTTTGACTGTCGTGCCAACTGCGACGCGAAAATTAATGTGGCGCTAACCTTTGACGGCACGAATTTTAGTGTAACTCACCTGAACCCGACTGACACGACCAGATGCTAATTGACAGCGACAGCGAGGACCGTGACAGCGAGCCATGAGACGACTGACAATGAGGACCATGACTGCGACAGTGAGGACATGAGATATGACAACAAGGACAACTCTGGCGACTGGGATTAGCTAGATCGAGGTGGGAAGAACACCATTTAACAGATGCGCAAAGGAGTTTGACTTGTGTGACCGTAGTCACACCTTATTGTATGCACCAGAGAAGTTTTAAACACCGCCCTGTCCCCCACACACCCGATGTGGGATAAATTGCCCAACACGCTAAAAAAAATTTTATACCTTATGTTATGTCTCTTATTTTTTTATTAATACTGCACTGTGATTAGTTGTTGCTTCACGATGATGCCCGACGAGATATTGCACAATTTCGACTATTTTTCGGGGTTGGATTTGATCATTTTGATGCTTGATCACTGTGGTTCTCCGTCACTGTGTTTCTTCCCAAAGCTCTCATTGATGGCTTCTGCCTATTGTGGTTGGAAACCTGATTTTGACGTCGTTCGCCCAAAAGGAATTTATGGTAGTTTTTGGCTATTGTATTCCCGATGGAAGAAGTATTTGGCTATTATTGTCGCCTATCTTACAGTGTCGTGCGCAGTCGAACGTTGTCGGAACAACGTTACAGTGTGCTTGCTTGCTCGAATTACGATGCTTCTTTCTTGCTTGCTGCCTGTAGTAAGTTTTGCTACGAAGTGCGTTGGGTGGACGCTTCCTCTCCAAGACCAATTGGCTCTGATACCACTTAGAGAGAAACAAGTACCGGGCCTCTCTCGTTAATCATGCATAATATAAATTTCTCAAAATTTTAGACAGAAAACATTCACGGTGGCTCTCAATAATGCAAAGAACGAAATGAAATATCGAATTAAATCTTTAGTAAATGAATGGCCACTTGAGGTGGGCACACCCTCGTCGTAAAGGCTGTTATGCGAATAACGCAAATGAAATGTAAATAGAAAAGATGATTTAATTTAAATAACTATCTAATCTATATATATGAAGTGTTTACACTTGGAATACCTAGCCAACGGCTAGGTTTGGTATGTAACAATAAACGCATCTAATTTTAGTAGCATTAGGACTGTTTAGTAATTTTAAATTTATTTCTTTTCTACTGTGTTAAGAGTATTTATAAGTTTTGAAATTTATATTTAGAACTTAGCAGACAATACGTTAAGAGTATTTATAAGTTCTGAAATTTATATTTAAGCTTAGAAAATAGTAGGATTGAAACAGAAAAGAAAATCAAAACCCAAACAGAAAAAAAAAACACAAAAATCAAAGAGAGAAAATAAAAAAAAAATTGCCAAATGGTTGAAAGCAGTCAAACTGAATTTATAGACCTTAGAAAATTACTAATACAACAAGAGGTTAATCTTCTTCTTGACCAAGATTACAGAACAACCAAACCAGAGTGGGAAGCATTGTGTGAATGCATTGATTCTATCAATGAAAGATCAGATGAACTGAAGAAAATAAAGAGGATAAATATAGCAAAAACTTTATGGGTAAATCATTCTTCACCTTATCAAGATCTTGGAATAAGTTGTGAAAATTGGCTTTGGGATAGGAGAACAATAGTAAATCCAGTAATTTATCCTTGGAATCAATACCTTGAGGATTCCCTCACTATTCACAACTTCCTTGCAGATATAGAGAGGAAATAATTAGCCCTACAATACAACAAGAGATACTGTAGAATTCCTAGAGTTGTACGTTTTAGAGAATTGTGCCAAGAGTTGCGTTACGAGCTACAATTTGGAATTCCTGATCCTATTGCAACTAAAGCTTACCTTGTTCAGTTGATTCAATTGTTGGTAGACTATTTTAATTTTGAAGAGGAACATTTTATGACACCAGAACAACTTGATCCAATCAACGATATTCATAAATTATTTAAAGAATATTAGACATATTGCTAAAAAAAAAAACAAGAAAGTTTAGAACATTCATGAGCAGACCTAGAGACTCTAAAGGAAGATTCATAAAAACTAACAAAATAGAAGAAAAATCCCCAAGAGACTTTAGAGAGCCTGGGATTTATAAACTAGTAAAAACTGAGGCTACATCATCAACCAATCAAGCTGAAATCCTAGATCAAGATCCCAATTCATATTTATTGTCCAATCCAGAATTTGACAACTACGTAGATCCTTCCTCTATCTTTTCCGAACCTATACCTGATTCAATTCTTGAAATTCTATAT
Source organism: Wollemia nobilis (assembly GCA_028583015.1). Lineage (NCBI taxonomy): Eukaryota > Viridiplantae > Streptophyta > Pinopsida > Araucariales > Araucariaceae > Wollemia > Wollemia nobilis. Next base: position 1,264,758 of record JAQPPZ010005362.1, on the reverse strand, counting down.
TCAGGTATGGTTGATGAACAAAGTGGTTTGGAAGGAGAAAACCGTGGAGATGGGAGACAAAGGCAAGAGAGAGATCAAGGAGAAACTAGACAAAGAAAAATGTTCCCTTTCCCAATCTTACATACAGAAGGGACAACAAGAGAACCTAAATCAATCTATGTTTCTATATTGCCTACCTTTCATGGAAAACCCTATGAAGATCCTGATGCTTTTCTTTTCGAATTTGAAGTAGTATGTCAAGCTTACTTTTACACCACCAATGAGAAAAAGCTAAGGTTATTTCCATCTACTCTTAAATATGCAGCTTTAAGATGGTTTATGGGTCTAGGAGAAGGAGTTTGTAATCGTTGGGATGGAGAAAATGGATTAAAACAACTATTCCTTGAAAGATATCAAGATTATTGTAGAGTTAGGGATAAGAAAGCTGAGCTTTTTCGTATGAATCAAAAAGAAGAAGAATATTTGGAGGACTATCTCGAGAGATTTCAATTTGTAGGATCTAGAGTAAATATAGACCTTGAAGAAGAAATCCTAAAAGAACTTTTTCTGAAAGGATTAAAAGAAGATGTTCTTGAGATTTTAAATCTTATGGCAAAAGGAGACATTCATCTTATATCACTTGAGGAGATTATAAACCTTTGCAGAAATTATTCAAGAAACAAACCTCTAAGAAGTAATAAATACACATCCACAAGAGGAGGAGTGACAAGAGCTGAAATTGGAAATATGTTGGAAGGTTTAAAAACTGATTTGTTGAGTAATTTGACCTCATATTTGGACTTAATGGATAAAAAATCAAAGGATAGTGAAGAAATTTACTGCCACAGATGTAGGAAAAAGCACAATATGAGAGAATGTCCTCTCAACATAACAAATATCTCCAATATTTCTGCTTGTTGCCAAATTTGTGATAAAAATCATAAAACTAAAAAATGCAAGTATATCTCCGTTGTTAAAGCTGCCATAAAAGAACCTGAAGTGGAAGAGGCAGAAGATGTTTATTTTGTCGCTCAAAGATGAAATGGTCCATTTAATGGCCCATCAAATTGGTCAAACCCTAATTATCCCAACCAACAAAGGCCTAATCAATGGTCCAATGCACCAAACTGGACAAATTGGAATTCTTACAACCAAGACTGGAGCATACCCCCATGGGCTCAATTTATGGCTAATTCCTATGGAGGACAACCCCCATGGAATCAAGGGACACAAAATCAGAATATGCCTAGTTGGAATAATAGTGGCCAATATAATCAAGGTGGCACCAATTGGTCCCCAAATACAATGCAACAACCAAATCTTCAAAATCAATTTAGGGGACAAAACACTCAAAACCCACCTCAAAATAGACTTCTACCACCTCCAAACAATAATACTAATCCTCCTAAGCAACCACCTCTTCCAGCTCAACCAATTCCTAACCCTAACAACAATAAGAATGTTCAACAAGTTTATGAGGCCAATGAAACATGTTCTATATCTGTAGCACCATGTCAACAGATTCAATTAAGATCAGGAAAGGTGTTGGAAAATAATGTCACTCTCACAGAACTTGATGATCCTATTCCACATTTGGTTGAAAAAGAAGATAGTAACAAAAAGGAAACAGAAAACCAACCAAAAAATATTCCAACAAAGCAACAAGAAATCCAAATAAGAAAGGAAGTAGAAGTACCATTCCCTCAAAGACTGGCAATACCAAAAGAACCATCTAAGCCAACCTTTAACTTCCTTCAAGAAATAGAAGGCATTATTATTAAAATTCCTTTATTACAAGCTATCAAGGATATACCCATCTATTCCAAACTTATTAAAAATATATGTTCAAAGAATAAAAAGAAGAATGAATTTCAAACTATTCAAGTCATTGGACAATTATCTGAGATAATGATAAGAGATAGGTTATTACCAAAATATACAGATCCTGGAATACCTATACTCACTGTGCATATTGGAGACATAACATTACAAAATGTTTTGATTGATTTAGGAGCCGCTATTAATGTCATGACCAAAGAAACAACAGAATCCTTAGGGATCCATAAACTACAATTAACTTCTATTGTGCTTCAACTCGTTGATAGATCTACTATTAAACCAGAAGGAAAGTTAGAAGACATTATGGTCTCAGTAAGTTCATGGGAATACCCTGTAGACTTTATAGTCTTACAACCCAAAAAGAAATTAGGGGGACATCCCTTAATACTAGGACGCCCATGGCTTGCAACAATTGATGCTTACATTAGTTGTAGATCAGGAAATATGACTATTTCTAATGGCAAGGATACAAAAGATCTTAGTTTATTCCCTGAATCACCAATAGAAGAAGAATTTCCAAAGCAGTTGTGGTATGATTTCCCTCATGAATATGATGATATCCAAACCTTATCAGTTAATGTTCTAATTGAACAACTTGAACAAGAGGTTGAGGGACCCCTACCATTATTGTTAGGAAATCAACAAGAAAATCAAGGTCAAGATAGTAGTTGTTCATCTCAATCTTCCATTTATGAGGTAAGCACAAGTCAATCTCAAATGGAACCATATGGCTATGATTTAAATATTTTTGAATATGAGGTAAATGGGATAGATGCAAATACAGAAAAATGTAAACAAATAGATATTATACCAGGAAAAACTCTCAACATTAGTAATGAACTCATGAGCATGCAAGAATCACAATTGGTAGATGTGCTTAGAAAGCATCAATCAACATTCGCATGGAACTATGAGGATATGAAGGGTATCCACCCAAATGTTTGTACCCATCGCATATTTATTCAAGAAGGTTGTAATCCAGTAAGACAACCCCAAAGATGATTGAATCCAGCTATGAAAGAAGTAGTTCAAGAGGAAATCATTAAACTCTTAAAGGCAGGATTTATATACCCAATTTTCGATAGCCAATGGGTGTCACCTTTGGTGATAGTCCCTAAAAAAAATGGTAAATGGAGAATTTGTGTTGATTATAGAGAATTAAACAAAGTAACCAAGAAATATTATTTTCCCTTACCATTTATTGATCAAGTCCTAGATACCTTGGCTGGAAAGAAATATTTCTATTTTTTAGATGGTTTTAGTGGATATAATCAAATCTCCATAGCTGAAGAAGATCAAGAAAAAACAACTTTCACATGTCCTGTAGGAACCTATGCTTATAATGTTCTACCTTTTGGACTATGCAATGCACCTGCAACCTTTCAAAGAGTTGTATTGGCTATCTTTGCTGACTTAACAAATGAATGTGTAGAAGTTTATATGGATGACTTCACAGTATATGGTACTACCTTTGAAGAAACATTATCAAGCTTGCAAAAAGTTTTGGTAAGATGCCAAGAGCAAAATCTCTCTCTAAGTCATGAAAAGTGCTTTATGATGATGAAAGGAGGTATTGTTCTAGGACATTATATATCAGAAGATGGTGTTAAAGTAGACCCTGCAAAGATACAAGTTATTCAAACCCTTCAACCTCCAAAAACACAAATAGAGGTGAGAAGTTTCTTAGGACATGCAGGATACTACCGTAGGTTCATTAAAGACTTCAGTAAAGTTGCTACTCCCATGCTTAAACTCTTAACTAAAGATAGTGAATTCAATTGGACAAACGCATGTCAAGAAGCCTTTGAAGAAATAAAAGAAAATTTGACTATTGCTCCAATTTTGAGAGGACCAAATTGGGAATTACCATTCCACATACATTGTGATGCTTCGAGGTTATGCAATAGGAGCAATATTGCAACAAATAGAAAACAAAATACCTTATGCTATCTATTATGTAAGTAAAAACTTGCATGGAGCTGAGCTTAACTACATTGTTATAGAAAAAGAATTTTTAGCTGTAATTCATGCTCTCAATAAATTTAAACATTACATAACAGGGTATGAAGTATTTGTTCACACTGATCACTCTGCCATTAGATACTTAACAAACAAAGCAATAGTGGGTGGTAGAGTGATTAGATGGCTTCTTTTACTACAAGAATTCAATGTCACAATTATAGATAAGGTAGGAAAAGATAATGTTATTGCTGATCACTTATCTCGCATGCAAATATTTGATGATAACGAGTTAATTCCTGACAATTTTCTAGATGAACATTTGTTTGCTCTTTCTATTTTTACCCCTTGGTACACTGATATTGTAAATTATTTAGTAACAGGAAAAATACCTCAAAATTATACACCGCATGAGCATAGGAAATTAATACATCAAAGTATTTCTTTTATGTGGATTCATGGAATTCTGTTTAAAAAATGTCCTGACCAAATCATTAGGAGATGTGTGCAAGAAAATGATGTATATGACATTATTAGGGCAGCACATGAAGAACCTTGTGGAGGTCATTATGCCACCCAAAGAATGGTTATGAAAATACTTCAAACTGGGTACTTTTGGCCTACTATGACTAAATATGCTCATCAATTTATTGATAGATGTGATGCTTGTCAAAGAGCTAGCAAGCCTACACCATCTATGGAAATGCCTTTGGTTCCACAAATAGCTCTTGAACCATTTGAAAAATGGGGAATTGACTTTGTTGGACCTATAGACCCTCCAAGTGATGGTAATAAACACATACTTGTATGTACAGATTATGTTACCAAGTGGGCTGAAGTTAAAGCTCTTCCACGAGCTCAAGCTGAACCAGTGGCTGATTTTCTTTATGAAAGCATAATGCAACGCTTTGGAGCACCAAGAGAATTAGTTTCAGATCATGGACCTCAATTCACCTCCAATGTCATTGATCATTTTGTTAACATCTATCAAATAAAACACAAGAAAACCTCACCATATCACCCTCAGGCTAATGGACAAGTAGAAGTTACAAATAGAGAACTTGAAAAGATTATTACAAAAATTGTAACTGTTAATAGGGGTGATTGGTCTGAAATATTAAAATAAGTTGTATGGGCATATAATACAACTTGGAAAACTACCACAGGATTATCACCATATGAAATGGTTTATGGAAAACAAGCCATCATGCCCATTGAATTTGAAATAGAAACCCTTCACACAACGATACAACTTGACATGAGTTTGGATAATGCACAAAAAGAAAGGTTGGAAAAGTTAAATATTCTGGATGAGAAAATATTAGAAGCATTACATAGAACTGAAATAACTCAACAACAATGAAATAAATGGCATGATAAACACATTGTACCACGTACATTTCAATCAGGAGATTGGGCCTTGTTATTTGACTCTCGTTACCAAGATTTTCAAGGTAAATTAAGAACAAGATGGCTAGGACCCTATGAAATTGAGGAAATATTTGGAAATGGTACAGTCAAGCTTAAGCCTATAGATGATTCAACAAGGAAACTACTAGTAAATGGACATAGGCTTAAACTTTATAAGAAGCCATTATCTAAGGAAGAATTCATACATCAGTTTAGACAGCACACTGATTTGCAGTATATTTCTGAACTACAATCAATTACTATTCAATAAACTCTCTCTTTGAAAAGAAAATAATAATAATAATAATATAATTATATACATATATAAAAAATTAAATAAAAAATATATAATATATATAAATGATTATGCTTCCTTTATTTCATCATGAAGTATCTATATTCTTTTCCATTTTCAGTCTTAAAGCTTTAAAAAATAGCTCAAGGAAAAATTCTTTCTTTCAAACTTTGTAGGAAAATGATTACCACATGATACATAGTACTTTGTTGCTAGATGAAATCTAGGTATTTTTCAAATACTCAAACTATATCTAGTATTTTGAGCAAAATTTTCATTGGAAATAGAACAAATATTTTAAAATGTTATAAGTGACTCCTAGATGATCAAGTTTCTCTTTTAACCATGCACAAATACACATCTAAACACATTGTGAAGTTTTGGAAAAATTAACTCATGTGTTATTTTTTCCATAAAGTAAAACTTTTCCCTTGCTTATCTATTTTTATGCATGGTCTAGAGTACTAATGAATTGGCAAAAGGACAAGCTCGCCCTTCACCCTTCAAAAAAAAAATCCCTTGCTCCTCATCTAATCGAGCAAGTATCCTAATAAATTCTTGCTTCTCCTCAAAATAAGCAAGAACCCCAAAAAGTAATAAAAATTTTCTTGCTTCTCTTCAAAATAAGCAAGAACCTCAAAAAGCACTACAAATCCCTTGCTAAGCAAGTATCCCAAATAAAGCACAAAGCAAAAAGGGCAAAAAGAGCTTGAATCCCTGGAATTCTTAGTATCTCAAACACCATGGGGTATTCTTTATTAAGATATCCTTACGTATTAGCAATAAGTCTGGATAAGACCTCTAGATGCTCATAAGATCAGCTAGCTTTTTGGCATATATAACCCTTGTTGTTTTTTAATCCTTACTCATAATGAGCAATGAATCTTCACTGCACACATAGTTGGTCTTGAAAGAGGCTTGAAAATACTAGGACAACTTTGACACTAAATTGATTTGTGATAGAAGTAAATGAAGTTTGTTTCAACATTGCTAGAATATTGTTTGAAGTCCTTGAAGAATCACCCTAGAAACATCACATGCAAAAATCAATAGTACATCCTCATAAAAGTACTATGATTTCAATATTTTCTACAAAAATATGGTTTGTGTCCACCACATTCTATCCTTTAGAAGAAAAGCCATATTAATATCTATTTCACTTTTTCCTATAATTTTTGATATCCTAGAAGGCTGAAATCAGATTTTTATAACCTATGTTTCTATCTTGAGAAACTTCTTAATGACATACAGGAAGCATACTCATTAAAATTATAAATAAACCCCCATATTTAAAATCATTATTATCCATCAAAATAAATAAGTACCCTTCCTTTTGTTTTGGCTATATAGCCAAAATTACAGTTTGGGGGAGGATAAATAAAGGCATATATAGCTCATAATATAGTTTGGGGGAAGAAAATAGGTAAAGTATTTTCTTAACTCTAAATAGTGGTTTTGGTAGATGTCTTCCATAAGTATCTTCCGTAAGTATCTTCCATAAGTATCTTTCGTAAGTATCTTCCATAAGTATCTTCCGTAAGTATTTTCGTAAGTATTTTCCGTAGGTATCTTTTGTAGATAGTTTTTCGTAAATATTTTCTAAAAAAAATCTTTCGCAATATCATTATCAGTAATACTATTCCGTAATACCCTTCTATAGTTGTCATCCGTAAAAATTATAAATCTAAAAACAAAATATATATATAATAATAAAAATAAAAATATATATTTAAATTAGAATATGAACTAGGAAATAATATTGTAAATAAAGGAATATTAGCAAATAATTATAATAATAATATATACAACTTTATATGAAATATACAATACAAAATATTATTATTATATAATAATAATATACAACTTTAAAAATAATATTATAATACGCAAACTATATACAACTAAGCCTTATAAAATAAAATGAATAATATAAAAACAATAATAAATTATTAATAATAAAATAAAACTATTAAAAATATATAATAAAATTTATTGTTGCGGGCCTTTTTTTTTTCATAAGCCATGAGTACAACATAAGGAAGCGCGACACCTATGATTGCTCATCATCCAAACCAACCAACGCATGGCACCTACAATTGACCGTCGTCTAAACCAATCAATGTGCGACACCTTCTTACTCCCACCATGCGAGGTGTTAAGAGAATTTGATGAAGAACTACACCATGAAAATATTACATTAGCACAGGACACGTGACTCTGTCCAACCAATCGGGAGAGATTACATGGATTAAAGTTTCCCATCGTCGATTAACATACGATCAAGGGTTGAGGAGGAAAAGAGAAAACATAGGTATTGTGATCGTGTTTGCGATCGATCTTTGACACGTGCCCCTTTCTTGCCCAATCAAGCGATAAGCATGAAATATTTAATAATCATCGTCGATTGATATAGGATAGATGGACGATATTGCTCCAGAGTTTAATAACCCAAATTGTCGTAGATTCTAGGGTAAATACTATCGTTGTTGATAGGTTTTCAAGGTAAAATCATCGTAGATTCTAGGGTAAATATCACCGTCGTTGATAGGTTTTGAAGCCATCGATAGAAAACACAGTATCCACTATCGGATAAAACATAACGACGTTGCATGCGGCCATGCAAACGAAACAAACTAGTCCCAACCTAAATTTAGTCATGAAATGTAAAATATTGAGGGGATTTGAGAGAATAGTTTGAGTAGAAAGGTCGATATTGTGTAATTTTGCCTATGCTAGCACCAGATTTGGTCGAAATTACAGGGTTTTTCTGCAGATGTCGAAAGGTGGCAAACCTGTGGTGACAACGACAGGTAAATTATTATTGTTTAAATTTTGATTTTGTTTTTTTATTGTTTTTTTTTTGTTTACGAAATAGATGTTTTCTCCTTTACTCTGTCCATGCGTCAGAAAGGAAACACAGAAGTAGGCAGAGATTAAGAAAAAAAATGAAATTTTGTCTTAGGGTAAAATTTGGGAAAAACATGAAATTTTGTCTTAGGGTAAAATTTGGGAAAAACATGAAATTTTGTTTCAGCGTAAAATTTGGGAGAAACATGAAATTTTGTTTTAAGGTAAAATTAAGGAAAAATAAAAAAAATTGTTTTAGGGTAAAATTAAGATTAATTGTGGAAATTCTTTTTGAAGATATATCTATTAAACTACAGGTTTTGTTTTTTTTATTTATAGTAAATTAGGGTTTAAATATTTTTAAAGATTTAAAATTTTTGAAAAGGGAAAACTCTTATGTATTACAATTTTTTATAAATTAGAACATTTTTGTTTGTTTGTTTTTTACATAGATTTGGTATAGTTACTGTAGGGTTTTGAATAAACTATTTGAGGATGTATTTTATTTTACTTTTAACCATAAAATAATGTAAATTTTAAATAATAAAAAAAATAATATAATAATAAAAATAATAAATTTTTTAAAGGTTTTGCCGACCTCTAAAGAAAATCTATTTATATATAAATTGTAGGGTTCATTGGTGAAAGTTGAAATCCTCTCTTTCAACCCTCAACCGTCACCATGCCTAAACCTGTGTTCCAAAAATGTAGTGAGTCATCATCCATCGACACACAAAACCCGAGCGACTCTGTAATTGAACTTTTCGAAAACGCTCGATGGTGGGAGGCACTGACCAAATTTAAAGGTCATGACTTAGGGGTGGCGAGGCAATTTATATTAAATTGTAACCCTGACACTATGCTCACCCATGTTGGAGGACTTCAGATAGAACTAAACCCTAGCCTGATCTCTGAAGTGTTGAATTTACCTAAGGTTGGTCTTCCTTATTATAAAAATTCGAAGAGTGTCACCCAGTTGGTAATAAAATTTGGTGAGAAGTGCACAATCCTTAGAGATAAGGAGGGGTCGATTAAAGGGGTTTCAACTTCTACACTTCCCCTTCTATAGCAAGAAGTAGTTGTTATTATTATTAAATTCTTTACTCTTGAGGGACGAATGTCTGTTTTATCAGCCTACCATATCCGGATGCTAATGAATTTGAAATATCCAGATAAAAATGATTGTGTTATCAACCTCCCTTATTTTCTGTTCCAATATTTGAAGTCAACTGTTTTAAGAGTGAAACCCAAAAGTTCTCGAAAAAAACCTAAGTTGCACCTGATTGCTCACCATGGCTTGATTAAATTAATTATTTTGAAAAAAGCTCATGAAATGAAAGTGTCTTGGAACCGGATCGTGGAAGAATCCAACTTACCTGAGTGCTCAAAATCCACTAAGTCTGAGGAAGAATAGTCAATAGAGGAAGAACATGACTCTGATAGCCAGGATGAAGAGCCTGAAAGCCCAAAACAAAAATGTAAATCTGGGAAATATAAATCCCAACCAGATATCAGAAGGAAGAAGAAAATTGTAGAAAATTCTGAACAAGAAGATGAACAAGGGCTTGAACAAGAACTACCTGTAAATGAGTCTACTATAGAGACCTTGTCCTACCTTCGTGCACAAAATATAGTGCTGCAAATGAAAATCGATAGGCTAAGAGAGGACTTTATAGAATAATCTAAAATTATCCAGCGAGCCCTTTCTGTTCAGATTGAATTAATTAAACAACTTTCTATGGATAAGACACCAAGACCTGTGGACTCTATCAACCGACCGCCACCTGTCGAAGTCTCCCCACATAAGAGCTCTACTTCTGGTAAAAAGCCTAAAAAATTGGTAAACTTTAGCAAATAGGTGTACACTAATAAACCAATTGACTTTTCAAAGATCCTCGAGGAGGATAGTTCCCAACAAATTCTTAGTATTACTCAACAAAATCAACCTACAAAATTGGATCTACCTGCCAAGGAAGGAAATGCATTAAAAGGTCTTGTCTTGGATGTAGGGATGCCTTTGGAGCTTGATCCGATGATTAACGATGAGGAACTTCATCCTTCCCAGACAAAGGATGCAGAGCAGAAAGGAAGTGCTCAAGAAGTTGAGCACATCAAAACAGTTATGGTGGAAACACCAGTTGCAGCAGTTGTAGATCAGCAGGCTAAGGAACAAGTAAAACGAGAGCGTAAATTACTAGAACCAAGACCACGATCATCCCGGATTTCTTCCCAGATTTCTTCTCAACACGCACCAGTTGGATGAACAATGAAAAAAATGTTATTTTATTAATTATTCAGACTTATATTTTTATGTATTGATCATATTTGTAGATTATTATCTATGGTATTTTATCTTCTGTAGACTTTTATATGATGACATATGCAATATGTACAGTTAATATTTGAAATATTTTTATTTGTATAGATAGCATACGTAATATGTACAGTTAATATTTGAATTGTTGTTTATTTCTCAGTTTTGTGAAATTTATAATCTTTCGATAAATGAATTGATTGATATTTTATGTATTCTAGATAACTGATTATTTTCTTATTTTCTTTTAAAGAGACTTAGCATAGTTCTGTTAAAAATAGTTGTATTCAAGTTGTTTTGAAAAAATTCTGGCAAAAACATGTGCATGTTTTAAAATCATTGTAGGTTTTGTAAACAGTATTCACTGAGATTCTGGCAATGATTATGATAACTTATGTTATTGTTTTTCTATAACTTAGAATTTTAATTCTGAATATTTGATACATGCATAAGGTTGTTATATTATGTTCATCTTATCTTTCTACATGCATGAGGACATGCATGGACTTCAGTTTGGGGGAATGATGAGTGGCTATTTGACACATATTTTTGTACCAGAATTGTTTCATTATTACAATTATATGATGATTATGATATGTTTTCTATGAATTATTATTGAATAAAATGTGATTTATTAGGAAAACTGATTAATTACCATAATCTAACAAATGTGTTTGATTTATATCAAATTTGTCCGAGTTCTGAGAAAAATGCAAGAAAAAGGTATGGATGATCGATGAAGAGATTGTAGAGCTTTGGAGTGCACCTCGGACGAGAAGAAGAACCAACAGAGTTCGGTGACAATAGTAATTGATCTTGTTACAGATGTTGATTACTAAAGTATGTTACTGAAGGTAATTACTGAAGGTAACTACTGAAGGTAACTACTGAAGGTAACTACTGAAGACAGTTACTAAAGAATGTTTTACCAGTAGTTATTGAAGGATAATAAATACTATTGACTTCAGCATGCCACATCAGGATTGGATGGCACATCAAGATGGACGACACATTAAGTTGGATGGCAATAGATATTTTTACTTAGCAAAATATTTCATTTCTCGCATACTATCCGCAAGAATATTTCAAGTTGACAAAGTTATTATTTGCTTTATAAAGCTTGTAATCAGTTTATTTTGGGAAGTTTGAGATATAAACGCAAATACTGTTAGACTTTCCTGGAATATAGGACATGAGGTCCTAATGTATATCTTGTGAGTCAGTTAAAATAGCATTGTCTTGTTAGGATTATTTGTAGGATGCCACTTGGACCAGTCAAAGTATTTATAAGTCCAAGTAGGAGTACGTATTATGTTAGGTTTTAGATTATTTTGATTAATGTATAGTCATCAGTCCACAAAATCCGCATGTCAAATACGTGGAGAATACTGTTTAGAATTGTATTAGTTACAGTATAAATTACATAGGAGAGACCTTGAAAGAGGTCTACTCTCTACTGTGTTTATTGTTACATTACAGTCTGTTCTAAGTTTACAATTCTGAAGAAACGCGTTCAACATGTACAATTGAAGCTCCAGTAATAAAAGTAGCATTTTGTTCTTCAAAGATGGTAATTTGTATCAATTTCATGTGTTGTTTGATTTTTGTTATGTAAATTATGTTTATCTATTACCTGCATTCACAAAATAGACATAATGTTAGTATTAGTTATAAAATCTAGTTACTGAGATAAGGTAAACTAGGGGAGAAAGACTTACACTACCCTCTAGGAGGTAGGGCCCACTCCTATAGATAGTCCCTGAGCTCTCGCCCCTACATTAGGTTAGGATTAGTTAGCCTTAAGTTAAACTGCATTTCAAATTACATAAAATAAGATAAATTGCACGAGGATCCTCACAAATAAATTAGAACATATCATAAATAAATTAGCTTGCAAATAATTAGATGCATCAGTAAATCCAAAATCAAGTCATAGTAAAAGTAAAACATAATTGCATTTATTTATCATATCCTGCATCATTCATTTCTGCACAAATTTAATTCTGTTCATTTACTTTTTTGTACACGTGAAGCCTGAAAAAGAAACTTGAGCTAAGCTTAGTATTAACTCCTATGATATAATCTATACGGGATTGTTACTCTTTAAATCTGACCTTGATTTCCCTCGGATTGATAAAATTAAATGTAAGCTCTACAGCCGATCAAGTATCATACTCTGCCACAAGCTTCTCCAGCCTCACCCAATCCTCCTCACTTCGACTTGGAGACTCATTCAAAATTTCCTTCCTATCCTCCATGCCACCTCCATCACCTCTAAACATTGGATCCTTCTCAACCGTACCCCTAGTCCACCTCCTTCGACTGCTAGCTCGAAGGTGTCTCTAGCACTTAGGATCCTCATCGGTATCCTTGACCTCATTCCTGTCTCCATTCCCCCCATCTACTGTCAAACTTTATACCCATGGTGGTTGTGTAGCAAACCATGCATCATACTTTCTAGTAGTCCTCGTATCATCCACATCAGGGAGATTCATCTCCTCATCATCCTCATAGGTCATCCTCCATGCCTTAGTACATGGTAGACCCATCTCATCCTGATGATGCCTATAAAGTATTGGTGCATCAAGAACTCCCTACCTCAATCCAAACTATCATAGCACCCATGAGAATTGAATCAGCTCCACCCTACTCATGTACCTCCCAACCACCCACCTAGCCTACCACACCCATCGTAGATGCTCCCTATTACCTGTCCACATGGCACCTTGCCATGGTCTCCATATCACCTAAGTTGTTGTCAATCCAACCCACAGATCCCTATACCACTGACTCATTCAAACAGGATGACTTTATTGTACCTCCTCTGCCATTGGCCACCTCATAGCATAGGGTTACTCCCTATCCCATACCTCAATAGGTAGACCTACAGGTTGAGTCACACTAAAGTGCTCCTAGTCCCAACACTACAGTAGCAAACTACACTCTAGCCCCTTTTGCCTTTGCCTCCTCACCTCATACATATCCTAGTACAACTACACCAATAAAGTAGGAGCCCATGCATAGACCCAAGGTATGTTGATAATGTCACACACCAACCCGATAAGGTTCCATGGAAATTGATAGCCAGTGTTGTTTGAGGCCACTATGTTGGCCAATACGAACATCACCAAATCATGAAGGGCATCTAACTTCTTGTCCATATTCATGGATAAGTATGTTATCCCTCCACCCTTCACCTCCACATCCTCCCACTCATATCTAAAAAAGCAGCTCAGCTCATGTCTCTTATCATGTTTAACCTCGACACGTAAGCCCTCCACTAGCAACTTGAGGATGCAATATACATCCTCAAGTATCACAATCATCTCTCTAGTAGGGAGCAAAAATGTCCCCCTATTTGGATCCCATATCTTTGCTATACCCCTCATCTACCCTCACCACTTCTATCCAAGCTGCCCTAGCCAGCCCCATAGCCATCAGCCACTTCCACTGGTTCTCTCACACCACCTTCCTCATTCCCGGGATGAGAGGTAAAAACTGATCCTAAGATTCCAAAATCCTCACAAAATATTAATATTAAAAAAAAAATTGCATGTCTACTCTCACTCTTGCATTTGCACCCTACATTGCCATAGCTTTCGTAGCACTCCACTCCACTCCACTCCATCAGATGAAGCTTTAGAAATTCACAAACAAAATAATGAACTTGTTTTCTCTTTTGTAGGCTATTTATAGCTATTTTAGGTGCATTGGAACTCCCATGGATGCTTCCAGGTGCAATGAAATGCCTTCCTACGTTTGGAGAACAACAAACTCTGGTGAGCGTTTGCACATGCAGTAAGCGCCCACAGGCATTTATCATAAAAATTGACAAAAGATAAAAATGATCCAAAAAGGTAGCTTACCTCCACAAAATTATTCTAAATTGCATCCATACATCAATTTCATCATATTATCATGTTTTGTGAAAACCAAAATCGATTTGGATTCATAATTTTTTATTGTGACCAAAGGTCGCAAAATCATATTACAAGTTACAAATCGCTTAAAAATAGTCCAAATACTCACAAAAAAAACCATTTTCATAATTCTCATCGTCCATCCCATCATTACACTCAATTTTGTGATAATATGAATTTATTTGGATAGCTAACTTTTATTTGCACCCAAAAGGTGCAAAATTATCCAAAATTGCTTCAAAATGCTCCAAATCAATACACAATTTCACAAAATCACTCAATTTCATAAGATTTGACCTAATTTTTCTTCATATGTTAAAGCCTCAAAAGAGTTGGTATTTATTCTAATATCCTTCCTTATTGGTCTCCACTATTTATTTGCTTTTATTTTTCTAGATCTATTTTTTGGAATTTAAAAACCATCCTCATCCATATCTATTTATAAGTTTCTTTTGTGGTTTTCTACATATTCTTTTGTTGGACTCTTATTAGGGCATGATCTCTCAATATGCCTCACCTAATGATATTTTCTACATCTAAAAGATATATTTTCATAATCTATGGTTTGGATCCATCTCTTATCCCCATACTTAAGAATAATTTATTCTACTAAATATTTACTTATATCAATCATGGCAAATATCCGAGCATAAATAGCCAGGAATTCATCTTTTGTAGTTTTTAAAATATCAAGGAATTCTCCCAAACTGTTGCCTATTGCCTTGAAGATATCAATTTTCCAAAATTCAATGGGTAACCCATACATCCTAACCACACTAGTACTAGAGATATATTTACATTTTCAAGTGAAAAGCCTTCATATCGAAGGGTAAGGAAGAGTCCTACTCTTCCCATAAACCAAGGATCCCCTTTTAGGATTCCATATATTTCTTCCCTAGAAAAAATAATGGCTAGGAAAAAACCTTTGGGAAGAAAGGATAGACTCACTCCCAAAGACTTCTAACTTCTATCAATCCATTTTCTCAAGGTTGAATCCCTTGGCCAATACCCATTAAATTTGCCAAAATTTCCCTATTTTTGAGCAACAAGGATTGATCCTATATGATGCACTCACTAAGCTCTACTACTAAAGATGATTCTAAGGTTTATCTATAAACCAGTCCATGAGAAGGAAACTAAAATTCAAAATCTACTAAAACTTACTAGAATATCATATACCAAAAATAATATTTGATAGAAAAATATAATAATTTGGATGTAAAATTTATAATATAAAGAAGGAAAAAAAGAAACTTAGCTAAAAAATTATATACCCAAACAAAATATCTTGTCTCATTGAATCCCTAGCCCTCCATTGCTCCTCCCATCATCCGAACCTTGGTTGATAGATATTTGCAATTTTATTTTTTGTGAGTTGAAAAATCATCACTACCCTTGTTCTAGATGGCTAACTTCACAAGGTCATATCTCCCTTAATATTGCTTGTATTTCTTCATATGACCACTCATTTTAAAGATCTTCACATTTCACATAAATTGGTCCAATAATTAGCTTAATCAAATAACCCTTCGCAAAGATATGGCTTCTAAAATATGAGATATTTTTCATAAAAAATAATATATATTCTCCCTTGATCTAAGTGGAGAACTTGAATAAAATACCTAATTTCCATTTCTACATGCTTCTTGAAGTGTTTGAAATACTTGAGTGCATCTGACTTTAGTTGTAAGAAATACACCCACATATTTTGTGAGTAGTCATCCACAAACAATTGAAAGTACTTACATCCACTAAAATTGGTTGGTTTGGGTACATAGTGTAGACACCCAAAAGTCACATGTTGTTGTCTCTACGTATCCATAGGCGATTCTAGATATCCCTAGGCTATTGTAGGCTATTTTAGTCATGTGTAGTCATGCGTAGTCATGCGTAGTCATGCGTAGATTGTCGTAGTTTGCCATAGCAGTGTGTAGACTTCCATATACCACTTCATCAACTTTTAGGTCCAAAACCCTAATAAGCCTTCAAAATCACATCCCGTGCATTGGGATATCCTCCAACAACCTATTTACATTCAATTGAGGCCCCCATGGGGTATTAGTTGACAAAAGCAATTACCAAGTCAATTCTTAAAATCTAATTTAATGTTGACTTCACTTAAGTCTCCCTTTTAGGGCAAATTTGATTAATTAAGCTTTAATCCCTAATTAACACTAATTGCACCCTCCCACATGTGTGTAAGTAGGATTAGTTAGGATATTTCCCTAATCAAACCCTAATTAGGCTTAGGACCCCCTAATCTTGATTAGACCTAATCCTTCCTCACACATGTGTGAGGATAGGATATTTTCCATTAGGAATGAGAGGTTGCCACCTTTCCTTCTTTAACCTAACTCTAGTTAGACTTCAGCCTAGGGTTAGTTTACTTAACTCCCCCCCTGCACCTTGCCTTTTCCTATAAATAGTGGGTCTTAAACCCCTAATTATCTCTCTCTCCATTAATGACATAAGCATAGAAACTCTATCGAATTCAACATTGAAGTCTGAACAGTCGGATCTTATAGCAAACAGAAGCATAGCAATAGCCAAGGAGCCTCCCTACCGAAGCATTTCTAGAGAATACAACTCACAGTAGGATTCACCCCTCGCCCCATGAATCTGGTTCTGATTCACCCCCTAGGTGGCGATTTCAGTCTACAAAGCCCAAATCACCTCATATTTGGTAGGTAAGCTTCCATTTACTATTATTAAGTGTTTAATATCATTTATTGCAACTTTCAATATGTTTTTGTGTCGATTTAGTCTTCATAACCAAGGGGCCTGACCAAGGCAAGCCCCCCAATCCACTAACCCCCTTTTGCAGGTTCTTCATAGGTCAAAAGAAGAAGAACACCATCAACTACAACCCGATGGTGGATCGCAAACCCACCTACATTGAGGGATGATAGAAGGCGGTATCAAGATTGTTGTGAAGTTTATTGGAGAAGACATTATGAAAGGGAAACTTGTCCCTATTGTAACCTATGTTATCTTTGAATATAAATGAAATACAACTTTCTTGTTCAACATACTTTGTGTTTATGTTGTTAGATCAAATACCACTTTCCACCCATTTCATTCTGGCATGCTCGATGGGACCCCCACAATGGACAATGCTAGACTAACTACTCTTTCATGAATCTAACATTGCCCTCTATTTTTTATGTTTGTAGGTACTAAATATATCTACCACAGAGACCTCCAAAGCCCTGGGAACCACCCTAGGCCATCAGATCCTAAATTTGAAGCCTCTAAACTAGATTCACCCCCTACCCCATGAACTAGTTTCCAATTCACCCCTCGGGTGGCGATTTGCACTCTAGAGCCTCAAAACCTATAAATATTGGTTTTCTAGAACTCTATGCAACATACAGAAGCCTTCTGAACCTTCAGATACTAGATCTGCACCTCCAAAACTGAATTCACCCCTTGGGTGGTGATTTGAGCATAGAAGCTTCAAAAACCCCCAAATCCATAGGGGTGATCTATTCAGGGGCCAAGCAAACCCCCCACAACATCAGAGTGTAGGTATTTCCCATTTTATACCTCTATTTTGTAAAGTTTGAAAGCATAAAGCGTTCACTAGTTAAATGACAACTCCCAGGTGTAAATTTGCTTTCATTTCAAGCTTCTAGGATCGTTAAATTTTTTTGAAGTTACAGAACCTGCAACATTCCAGCAACTTCATTTAATTTATTTTTCAAATAAATTTGCATTTTCCCTTTTTGTTTTGCATGTAGTATAAGCCTACATTATTTCCCCCTTTTTTTATAGTATCTCTTACTAAAATAAGTGCACATTCTAAAGCTTGAAATTAGGGTTTCCTAATCCCCTTCTCCATGTTATTTAATTTTTAAAATAATTTTGCATCCTAAAGTTGAAAATTAGGGTTTCCTAATCCCCTTACTCCACACACTTGGATTGCATGTTTCCACGCTTTGTAAAATAGATTAATTTACTTCATAAAGGCATTTAGGGCTAGACTATTTCTTTGCAAAGAATACAATTATCTAATCATTTGCTTTCGAAAAGGCATTAGGGTTAGTCTCTCTTTTGAAAAGGCAACTAGTTAGTTTCTTACCTTGCATACACCGTTAGCAAAACACAAACCCACACACACTCACGTGGTATTTAAACAAGTGGTGAGATTGGACTTCATCCCCAATCCATCGCTCGAGACTGGTGTGGATCGAGTTGCACTCTCCATCAACTCACCCCCTAGACACCTAGCAGCCCCATAGGAGTGGTTTTCTGGATTTCATCACCAAAAAATCCCCCACTTTTGTGATTGGGCCCTGGATTTCATCACCAATGGTTACCTGCGGAGTGGGATAGGATTAGCACCTTCATCCACAAGGCTAGTATAATTAGTGGAATTGGTAACTGTCATTCTTGACTAAGCCCGCTCGAGGGTGAAGCGAAAGCATGGGTATGTCGGTAGCAGGTCTTAGATAGTGCCACCTCTCTCCATGAGAGGAATTTGTGAACTCGCTTCAGTATAGTGGGTTCCCCCCTTCTAGGATATCATTTTACCGCACCTTCCATACAGGTCACCATTTGCACGTTGCGATACCATTCTATTATGTGCATCTTTGGGTGTTGCAGGAGGTTTGATATCGATGACATTCTCGATTTTCTAGAGTGTTCACTCCATTACCCATGATTCTACATAGGGAGTATCAACATCGCAACACACAAAAACAAACAAAACACTTTTATTTTTTAGCATTTAGAATTGATTCTAATCTACCATTGTTTGCATGATCACAAACCGGTCTCATCACATTACACTACATATTATTTTTCCATACATAACATGTCACTTGCTTTACACTTACATTAGACACAGTTGAGTCTATATCATACAGGGTTTATTTCTAAAACCCTTTTTACACATGCTACTATGTCTGTGGTCACCCATAGTAGAGCGCATGAGCAAGCATGCTTTATAGAGGAATGGCCTGCCACTTCCTCTAGTCAGTCCACTCTCACTCCTTCGATCATGAAGGGGAAGACCATAGACACATCTAATTTATGCATAGAATCTGATGTACAACTCACACACATGATGCCTCATGATGAGATGTCAACCTTGAGTGAAGCCCTCGCTACTTCACTCATAGAGGATTACCCACTCCTTTCATCCCCATCCTCACCTAATCCACCAACCATGTTCTACGACCATGTGATCTACATAGCACCAGGACAACCTCATCCATTATTTACCATAGATGAGGAGGTCATACCTACTTCTCCCACCTTCACACACCCCTTCTTTCAAAATCTATCTCAATCCCTTTTTTGAGAGTGATTCTTCCCTCCTAAACCGTACCCATATAGAGGTCACATCATTCACCCCTATCATAGG
Source organism: Wollemia nobilis (assembly GCA_028583015.1). NCBI lineage: Eukaryota > Viridiplantae > Streptophyta > Pinopsida > Araucariales > Araucariaceae > Wollemia > Wollemia nobilis. The sequence continues at coordinate 1,244,827 of JAQPPZ010005362.1, read as the reverse complement.
AATGGTGTCCAACCCATCCTCCTCTATTGTAGGAAACCAGAAGCCATCCTTCCAAACTACACAATAGCTCCCTCCCCAATAGGAACCACAAGCATTTCCTCAAACCTCACACCCGTACTCTTCATAGGAGTCCCAACCATCGTCTTCCCAAGAGCCATTTTTCACCATATCTGAAGGCATCTCCCAACATCCCCTTCAGATGCAAGATGCACAAACCCAAGTGGGAGTGTACACATACACCTTCCCCTCTACCCAAGTTCCTACTTCGCTAGCTTACCCCACCTTTTTGATAGCTTTTCCACCAATCTCCTAGGTATCCAGAGTGTACGATACCCAACCTTTAGCACCACCTTTGTCTGTGGTGACTTTTAGGATACCGTCACCTCCCCCTTTCCAAGCTCACACTACCAATCTCTTTCCCACCTATGGATCGAGATCGATAGCTTATCCACCCACCCCACCAAGCTATTCCATGCAGTTTAGCTTCCCCACTTCCTACCCTCTAGGATAGAGATAGATCCCATCCTTTGATACCTCATCTCGACCACCCCTAGTACCGGTAGCCCCGACACCTACACCATTACCAGCTGCACCCAACTTCTTTATGCCTCCTCCATCTTGGTCATCACCACCCATGGCCCAACCATTATAGTAGGCTCCAACCCAACAAGTACCTACACCACAACCACATGCCTCCTAGTCACAGTACTATTACCCACAATAGACACCTACCCCACAACCTAGTGTGCCCATAGATACGACAACACATGTCACCCAGTACCCACCTTATCAGGATCAGGTACAACAATATTCTTCACAATACTAGGAAGAGCAACAATACCAATATCCACCACATCCATAGACTCAGCCTACCATAGCCTAGTCTCCCACCCCTATGACACCCGAACTTCAACTCTTATGAGATGAAGTCAAAATGTTGAACCTACGCACCTCTAGCTATGGGCCACAAAAGCCTTGTTATGATGAACTATGCAATGAGCCAGTTCACCCATCAGTTCCCATTCCTCCTTACCCCTATCACTTTGAAATACCAAAATTCGACAAGTACAGAGGTAAGGAAGACCCTAGAGAGCATGTGAGCAATTACCGCTCATCCTGCTATCAACTTCATAGTAGTAACCCCCTCATGTTGTGTACCTTCTCCCTTTCGCTCATTGGGCCAGCATTGGATTGGTACAACATGCTCCCATGCCATAGCCTGTATACTTTTGAGCAGCTGGCTAATTCCTTCCTAGAACACTTTTCCATCAACATCAAGAAAAAGACCACATTTTTTGATGTGTACGCCTTACGACAAGCTGATGACGAACCCATCACTGAGTTCATTGCCAGATGGAGAGCGATTATCCATGACCTCACCCATAGCCTCCCCACTACTGAGCTCGTGACACTCTTTTCCAAGAGTTGCCACAAACACATCTCCACATCCCTCCAACTTCATCAAAGCCGCACTTTTGAAGATGCCATTTCACAAGCAAAAGTTATTGAAGACATTAAGGTTCAATCTAGGAAAATTAAGTTGAGAACCAAATCCAACTATAACCCCAACTTCCACTTCAATAGGACCGCACCAAATCAACCTTACCCTCGGCCACCTCAAGCCAACCAAGTCACAACCACTACCCTAGCACCAACACCGACTCCTCCACCCTATACACCACAGCCACAAGCATTCCAGACTAATGCTCCCGCTCCACCTAGACCACAACAATACCGAGGCATGCACCCATAGGTTCCACCATGCAACCTCACACCATTATCCGAACCATTACCAGCTTTATTTCATAGATTGTATGAGGGCAACCATCTCCTCCTACCCAAGATCCACCCATTGGATCCAAATGCACCCAAGCCTCATGGGTACAATGAGCAACTCTTTTTCCCTTTCCATAGACAACATGACCATGATATCGATTCGTGTCACTCCTTCCATGGGTAAGTTCAAGACCTAATAAATAGGGGAATCATCCAGGTAGCAAACCCTCTAGCCCCATAGAATCAAAATTTAGGGATTTTTCAAAACCCTTTACCTGATCATAGAGGACCCAATCCTCCTAGACCTCCAAAAAATCCCCCAGCACCACCTCACCAAGTGAACAGTGTCCAACATGATCCTCCATCACGTGGTGTAGTAGGTATGATCAACCTTACTACGAGGAACCAACGGTACCCATCATGCTAGACAACACCTATTATTTCCCCACCAACCCAGTTCACATCACCACAAATACCTCAAATGCCTACTACCATACCACCATCACCTCAAAATGTGATTACCATCCATGGTAGCCTAACCCATCAGTTACGTAATGCCCCCGTATGACTATCCATATTTGATCTCCTACAGTAGTCTCAACCCCATCGTGAGGCATTGAATGACATCCTACGCTCCATTGACCTAGAGACACATGACATGAATGCCTTTGTCAATTTTGTAGGAAATATCCCATGATGCCTCCAACCCTCAATTAGCTTCCATGACCATGAGATAATGAAACTCGTTGGAGAAGGAGCAGATCCCCCTCTCCACATACAAGCCATGATCAATGATATCACCTACAAGTGGGTACTCATTGACATGGGCTCATCCATTAGCATTATATCCATAGTAGCTCTACATCACCTGCATATCTCACCAGCCCATTTTGCCACACCTTCCCTTGACTTGCATGCATTCGATGGCTCCATGAGACCTACCATAGGATCCATAGTTTTACCTATTCACGTAGGCATCCGTACCATCTCTATCCTCTTTCACATCATCCAAGGGGAAATGCAATACAATATTCTCCTTGGTCACCCATGGATTAGAGACATGTAGTGTGTCCCTTCCACACTACACCATTGCCTCAAGTACATCCACAATGGACTCGTTCACTGTGTCCTAGCTGATGGAGATCCATTCAAGTTTTGCAATATTGCAGACCTTCCCCTTGCACCATCATTTTCATCCTCCCAACTATTCCCCGTGTCCTCTCATCAGTCGGTAGGAGCATCGATATCCTCCCCAACTTCCACCTCAATATCCTAGTGTTCATCAAGAGCACAAGCCTCGATGTCCACACCATTAGCACCATCTTCCATGGGACCCAAAACCTCTACCATACCTTTCTCATCACCATCCTTATGGCCTCCATAATCATCCCAGCCTCTACCATTCCAATTTCCACCTACGGTGCCACAACCACCATCGCCACCCATTACACAACCTATCATGTTACCTCCCCCATCCTTGCCTATGGAAGCCCCTATCCTTCCTATGCCATAAACACCTCCCCTTCCTTTTCTATCATGGCCTAGGACATTCACTTCTCCATGTAGCCCAATGCCTGCATCGATACCTTCCCCCACATAGGCCAAACATCCTATTCAAGCTACAACAACCAAATGTCATGAACATGAACAACCAACACCTAATTTAGATGAACAACTCCCACACCCTTCAGCCGCTACCATCAAGGAATCTCAACTTTCACCTTCCTCATCTAATTTTGATACCCCACCCCAGTCTCCAGATCATGCCACACCATGCATTTCCATTTTCATGACAAATTCTGGCCTAGGAGACTATAATGTACATGACACCCATGTACGTGATCCCCCTATCCAATCTACCCATGATTTTGGTCGCCCTGTAGCCTCGGTCCTTACCATCAGAACCATCGTACAACTAGGAGGTCCCAAAAATCATACCAATTTTGTTTATGTAGGAGTCGACTCTTCAATCCCCCCACCAACTTCTCCTCCACCATAATCCAACTTTTGTGGTATGCTAGACCACATGGCCAACCCTCACTTCACCTTGCGCTACCTACAACATTTTCATTGGCATGGATTCGAGCTGGGCTACTATGAACAAGGATTGCACACACCTATTGATCCTCGGGTTCAGTCACCGATCGACAAATCTGGTATAGGTTATAATCCAAGAGCAGTTCATACCTTAGAAGATGAACTCCAAGACCTATCCCTCTATCCTACTCCCCTTCCAGTGCACACCCTAGAAGAATATATCGACATGGACATCATGGAGGACACTTCATCACCTCATTCTACCATTGTAGTCCCCTATGACTTCTTTCAGGAATCCTCCATGTCCGACACCTCCTCATTCTGTTATGTTGATAGACTAACAAACCAATTCACCACCTTATCCTTAGATGCACCACCAATAGAACCTGATACAGTTCCTCCTGAGTCATCACCAACACACTTAGCTATGTTCCCACCTATACATAGGCAACTATAGAGAGTAGTTGCTCATTCTCGTTCACCCCCAGTTGTTCTACGACCCCCCTTGAGTCTCTTAGGGCACGCACGAACCATCGAGCCCTACTCACCAGATTCTTCCCCACCTACTTCACCTACAACATCGATCAATATGGTTGAGGTAGACTTGTTCTCTCCCCTTCATTACAGTCACCAGTAGACTCGGGATGATACCCCAAATCCAAATTTTATAGATCTCATGCATATATCACCCATACCAGTGCCTCGAGATTTCCTTCTTTCACCTCATGTCTTACGGGTGGCAAATGCTCCTTCCTCATCCATGCCACCCCAAGTCCCTTAGGTATCTCACACGGGCATCTACGTAGATGATGAATATGAGTTCAGCGAGGCCATCGATGACCTTAACCTCATCCCCATACCCGAATAGTTACATGATGGATCTCGCATGCTCATTGAAGACACTATCGATGTCGACATTGGTGATGATCCCAAAAATCCCCACATCCTTAAACTAGCCTCTAGCCTCTCACCCAAAGAGCGCATTGCCTTCACAAACTTCCTTCGCAAGTACATTCAAGTTTTTGCATGGTCATACAAGGACATGTCAGGACTTGACCCTACCATAGTGGTTCATAACCTCATACTCGATCCTAATGCCAAATTGGTAAGACAAAATTTGTGATGCATGCATCCAACTATCACATTAATAGTGAAGTCCAAGCTCCAAAATCTCCTAGATATCGATTTCATTGTACCCATCGACTATCCCAAATGGGTATCCAACATGGTCCCTATACCTAAGCCATCCGATAAAGTTCATGTCTGCATAGATTTTCATGATTTAAACAAAGCTTATCCCAAAGACAATTTCCCCCTACCTAACATTGACTCCCTTGTCAACTCCATCATAGGCCATGAGATGATCTCCCTCATGGATGGATTCTCTGGATACAATCAAATCAGGATCAACCCAACCGATCAACACAAAACCTCCTTTACAACACCCTGGGGGACCTTTTGCTATAAATTCATGCCTTTTGGCCTCAAAAATGCTGGGGCAACCTACCAATGCGCAATGACCTATATCTTCCATGACTTGATGCACAAAAATATTGAAGACTATGTAGATGATCTCATCACCAAATCCAAGAAATGTGCAAACCATCTCGAAGATCTCCGTCAGATTTTTGATCGATTATTAGAACACAACGTACGCTTGAACCCAAAGAAGTGCGTGTTTGGTGTTACCTCGGGAAAAATACTAGGATTCATTGTCTCCCAATGAGGCATTGAGGTTGATCCTAGTAAGGTGAAAGCCATCACCGAGATGCCCCCTCCTACCACATTGAAGCAATTGCGTAGCCTCCAGGGCAAGATCACTTCCATTCGTAGATTCATAGCACAATTATCTGACAAGTGTCAGCCATTCAACCACCTCCTACAAAAGGGAGTAAGCTTCAAATGGGATGACAACTATCAAGGAGCATTTGATGCTATCAAAACCTACCTCACATCACCATCGGTTATGTCACCACCACATCCAAAATTACCATTGATCCTATACATTTTAGCTATAGAGCTCATGCTAGGTACACTCCTAGCTCAAAAGAATGTGCTCGACAAAGAGTAGGCGATCTATTATATTAGCCACATGCTAGTCAGTTATGAAACAAGATATGGATACATGGAAAAATTATGCCTAGCGGTCATATTCACCACTCAAAAATTATGCCACTACATGTTAAATCACACAACTTTTGTCATCACCCGAGATAATCCCCTGCGGTACATGATGAACAAGAGCTATCACAATTCTCGCACATCTAAATGGATCATGCTCTTAACTAAATTTGACCTAGAATTCATTTCCCAAAAATCCATCAAAGGGTAGGTCATCGCCGACCAACTAGTCGAAGCCCCTTTGACTGATAATCAACCCCTCCTCATTCAGCTTCCAGATGATTCCATCTTCCACATAACCAAAGCTGAAGAATATGTTGAACCCGAAGTCATAGCTGACCTCACCTTGTTCTTCGATGGTTCTAGATGTCTCCATGCTGGGGGTGTAGGCATTGTCTTCTTCACACTTGAAGGAGAACCGCTCCCTTTCTCATTCAAACTCGACTTCCCCTGTACCAACAATAATGCAGAATATGAAGCCCTAATCCTAGGACTAAAACAAGCACATTCCATGCATATCAAATGCCTCCACATCATAGGTGATTCACTCCTAATAGTCAATCAAGTGCAGGAACTCTGGCTATGCAATTGCCCAGTCCTCCAACAATATAAGAAAATTGCACAACTCTTATCTCAATTTGAGTGGTATGACCTCGAAGCCGCTCCATGATCATCAAACCATTTTGTAGATACTATGGCCTCCTTAGGGTCCCTCATTCCACAAAACCCAACATCTGACACAACATCCGTATCCATCCATATGCTCACTCGATCTGCCATATCACCCACACCTCCTATAGATGATGATGGTGTGTATGTGGTAAAAACTAAACCCCATGACCCATGGTTTTCACAAATTAAAGAATACATCAAATTAGGTTTCCTACCTTGTGATTTACCCCATACTCAATGTCGAACCTTCAAATAGAGAGCAATCTACTACACCTTGCTGGGGGACATCCTTTATCATCGTAGCTATGATGACATGCTCCTGCGTTGCCTAGAACCACAAGAATCACAATGGGTTGTACAAGAAACCCATGATGGTACTTGTGGTGGCCATTTTAGTGGCATGGCAATCACCAAATGCATCCTCCGTATGGGTTATTACTGGCCCAAAATGGAGCATGACTATTATGAGTATGTGAAGCATTGCATCAAATGCCAACAACATGTAAACCTAACACATCTCCCATCCCAAGCACTTCAACCTATCCAGTCCATGTGGCCTTTCTCCCAATGGGGCCTAGATCTAATTGGATAGATTACACCAGATTCCTCAAGCAACCACAAATTTATCATCACTGCCATAAAGTATTTTACAAAATGGGTCGAAGCCATCCCACTGGTCCAAACCACAGGAGCAAAAATTGTAGCATTTATCATAGACCACATCATATGTCATTTTGGAATCCCCTCCCAAATCATTTTTGATAATGGGAAATCCTTTAAGAACAAAATTGTCCGAGCCCTATGTGACAAATTCCACATACATCATAGTTTTTCTACCCCATACTACCCTCAAGGTAATGGCTAGGTAGAAGCCACAAACAAAACCATTTGTTCCATCCTTCATAAAATCATAGCAGAATCTCATCATGATTGGCATAACCAAATACCCCTAGCCTTGTGGGCGTATCGTACGAGCATCCGTACTCCTACTGGGGCAACACCTTTTTCACTTGTATATGGGGCTGAAGCTATCATGCCCCTTGAGCTTGAGATACCTTCCTTAAGGATCTCTATGAAGGATTTCATTGATGATGACACTGCTCACCAAGCTCATTTAGATCAATTAACACTTCTCGATGAACATCGTATTCATGCAATCGAGCACACACGAGTCTATCAAGATCACCTTCATCGTGCCTACAATAGTAAGGTACATCAATGCAAGTTTAAAATTGGTGACCTGGTTCTCAAGGAAAACCAACAAATCATGAGTCAGCCTCACCAGCAGCATGACAAGTTTACCCCAAACTGGTTGGGTCCATTCATTATTACACACAAATATGGTTTAGGAGCATATCGGTTGGCCAATATTGAAGGCCTTAATGACCCTGAACCCATCAACATCTTGCATCTTCATGCATTCAATGCTTAATACACAAAGGCATCCATCATCATGAGTGCCACACACTACTATTTACAAGTCACTAAGCACATCACCACGTAGATATGCTATTTTGCTTTATTATTTTACTATACATGTACTTTCATCTTTATGTCATTTTTATGCTATGGGTATTTGTTTTTCCTTTTGTAGGATCCACATCATCAATAGGAGAATACTACAACATCCTCATGCATCACCATGCAGAACCCTCCACCACCATAGTCTATACCCATTACACCGACTGACCTAGCCCAACCATTACCTATCATTCACCCTAGGTAGACGTCACATTCACCACACTCGGATCATCACTCACCACCCCACCATAGGTCACCTCACCATCGAGGTTCTTCCTATTCACCCCACTCTGGAGATAGCCAGATCTCCATGTCTTCCTTCGATGAGAAGGAGGAAACCTCCAATACCCATCCATGTGGGTCTCCTCCTCATTTATCTAGAGAGGCAAGGAACCCATACTACCCAACCAATTCTCCACATCACCCCAGTGATGCCTATCATCCACCAAATAGAGGATACACTCCTCAACAAACCCTCCCTCTAGGCCTACCACCTCCACTCTCAAATGGAGAATCCTCTTATGCCCAAGCCTTGCAAGGCACCGCCCAAGCTACCCAAGTTGGTCGCGTGCACATGCCCCCATCCCATTCACACCATCGTCTAGGACCATCTCCCATGCCACCCATCTTGCAGGCCCCATATTCACCATTCTGAGGCTTACCACTTCATCGAGCTTTACAACCTCCTAGATCATTTCACCCTGATGTCTCCTCATCATGACCCCATCCATCCATCCCTACCCATCATGATGCCCCTTTCACATTAGAGGCTCATTCACCACCTTCACCAGTTCTATTATCACCTCATCAGGAACTCCAACATATCCTCACCCATGTGGAAGCCCTAGAGCTCCATATGAGTCACTATTAGTGCCATATTCCTACTCATCGATCGATAACACCACATACATCACCGCCACCTCATAGATCCATTCCTCGCCCTAGGGTTTGACCTACATCGGACTCTCAACCCATACCTCCCTCATCGGACTTCACTCCACCTCGTACCCCTTCACCCTAGTGAGAGTACTATACCTACCATATGACATTTCCACCTACCCTATTATCCGAGATGTTTTACCACCTGATGCACCAAGGCCTTCTGGCTCTCCTAGAGACCCGACCTATAGATCCATCATGCCCTAAACCATGCAACTACCATGAGAGTGAATACTACATCTACCACCGCCATCCAGGCCATGATATCAAAGAGTGCAGATCATTCAAAACCCTGGTACACAACATGCTACATGATACTCACCCAACATCACCTGAGCCAGCCCCTCGAGCCACCCGACTAATCAGCCCTCCATGCCACAACATTCCACAAACTCGACTATCTCAGGAATCCATGATACCACCTTCCCATTACATCCACAATAGGGCAAATTATCCATGCCCCACTATTACTCCATTCTCTCATGTGCATCTTGACCCATGCCATTTTGCCCATCGGTAGGTTCTCTTCTATCATCTCCCTTACTTCTTCCTCTACTTCTTCGCACCTCTTCGTGTGGTTGTATGGTCACGCTTCGAGCGGCTACATACCTACATTGATCTAACCCCTTTCTTCTATTATCTTTCAACTTTGGTAATCCCCTTTGCTCTTGTTGGTTACCAAAGTATATTTCTTCTATCTTCTTCCAACTGTATATTCTATCATCATATTCCTCTACCTTTTTTGCCATTACCGCATGCAGTGCCACAAATTACAATTTCTACACACCCCACATGCTGGGGCAACCTTTATCATGCCATATCACTTTGACCATCATTAAACAATACTATTCAGTTGTACATAAATCTTCCAAAATTCTCCTTCTAAAAACATCATGAATGTCCTCTTGTAGATATTGCATTCCTCCACTCGCATCATTTACATTTACATCCATTGCACATATCCATATGCTTTTCATTTAAACTTTCAGTTCATGTTTGTACATTCTCCCCTAAAATGCGCCTTTAGTAGGAGTAACAAATGCACTTGTTAGCATCACCACCTGGATGTCCATTCCCCCTTTTTAGGATTAGGATATACATAGGTGTCGTGTTCGACTTTGACTACTCTTTAGTTCAGTCAATCCAGTGTCACCCCTAGCTAACGAGTCTTGTACATTCTTCTTATGGTTCTTTAGGCTGGTTCAACTTCTCTCATGGACCACTCACAATAGGTTACACATTAAACAATTTTGAGTGTAGGGAAGAAAACATCTGGAGTAGATATCACCATCTAGCGAATGGTATTCCCTTGCTCATCCTATCACTTGCATGGTCAACATATGACCTGGGGATAAACAAAGGGATCAAGCATAAGCAAAAATAAGAATATTGGGTAGAAAACAAAAGTCAACGCCCATACAAAATAGAAAAAGAGAATGAAAAAAAAAAAGGAGACAAGAAAAGAAAAAAGAAAAATAGTACCACAAAAATAGGAAACACTAGATGAGGGGCAAAAAACAAAAGGAAAAGCCTCCTGATATCACCCATGTTATGCTTCATCGCCTTTGGTCCTTAGGTTTAACATAACACCATGGGATGATTTCCATCGCTAGCAATAGGCTAGGTTTTTTTCCAAGAGCCTGCCTACCAGTGGAATAATCTTACAAGTGGCAACATATCTGTAACATTAGCATCTTGCTTTTGTATAGATCACTATTTGCTTACGGATGAGCTAGCTAGTCGGTTATGTCTACAATGGGTTAATCCTACCTCCCTCAAAATGGATAAATGAACCTCACACATTCACACACATAGGTCCATGATAGATTTTGAACCAGCCCGATTAGTTATAAGTTGCCACATATACTTGTATAGCTATGGGTCTGAGATTTGATTGTCACAACTATGTTGGTCAAAGCCATTACATATACCTTACATTATCCAACATCCCTAAAATCATGGAATGGATCACATCCATACAGGTAAATGCCATGATACAAGTTGCTTCCTTGGCATATTTTAGTACTTCCATACATGCATCCATGCATCTATGTTGTATACATTTATTGCACATTATAGTTATGCATTCATCCTACATGTATTCCAATATCAAATCACATTATTGCATCCACACTACAAAATTACATCTGATATTACATCATACTGCATTCAAAATACAATCATGCATACTACTCTACAGTTCATTCATACTACAGAATGATAATAGATCTAAACCATATCACACATGTATATCTATTTATCATACATACCTACAAACTATGTTATGCTATCTATGCAAACATAAAGAGAACACATTTCAAACCATAACAATGACACATGTATATATAACAACCAAAATCAAAATGTGTATATATATCATCCATCCAAAATGCTCAAAGGCTACAAACTAGGACCATGCCCATCATCTCTCATCCAAAATACTCATAGGCTATAATCAATAGAAATCCTAACTACCACCAGGAGCCTCCCCATGTCCCTCATGGCTCACCCGCATCTCTACAGCCCTGCTCGACTCTGCCCTGACCTCTGGAACCTGATCCATGGTAGGTTGATCTCGCACCTCAATCCTAGCACCCATCTACCCCACCAAAGCAACACTACATTGGCTATGGTGAGAGGATACCCACACTTGCATGATCTTATCCCATCCTGGGATACCACCCGACTATAATCAAGAAGTGCGATCCCATGCACTATCATATAAGACTCACACAATGATCTCCTCGTAGACTCTATAACCAATGAATCGATCAATCACTCAATAGCCTGGGAAGCCTCCTCCTATGCCTACTGCTAGCTAATCATCCTGGCCCTCAACTGCTCCACCTCGGCCCTCAACTACTCCACCTCTAACCTGTGCCTCTCCTCCTCCTGGTGAAGCTCAACCTCCAACTACTAAACTCTATCTCGTAGCCCTCGAGCCTCCTCCTCCACATCCTGTCTCTCCTGGACCTCAATGGGAATCTCCCCCATACCCACAAAAACACCAATATCAATGGTGTCATCCATCTCACCCATCACAACACCACCACCCATCTCACCCATCATAACACCACCACCCATCTCACCCATCACAGCAACACCACCCACCTCCTCTGCCCCCCCACCTCCCTCTCACTGCTAGATCTCTCCTCTGACCTAGCTCGAGTACCTCGACCTACTCTCCTCTCCATCGATGGTACCCCTAAATCAGTCATGCCTTTACCAGGCTCCCACTACTGCATCACCCACCAAGCATCAAACTCTGGTGTCGTACCAACATTATCCACATCAGGGATAACCATAGGTGGGTCACTCTCACCAACCCAAGGTAAAACCATAGGCCGAGCTCCCCTATCGCCTCACCACCTAAAATAGATAACAGGTGCATCTGGAACATCCTATCGTAACCCAAACTATCACTTCACTCGACTAAACTAGAAGAACTCAGCTTGTCGAGTGTAACGACCAACCAACCACCACCCCTGATGGATAGCTCTCAGCTGCTCACCATCCTGCTCCCATGTCACTCCACCCAACCATGGCCTCCATCTAATATCATTAGACGTCAACTCCCCAAACTTGACCCTCCAACATAGAGGATCACCCTCAAAATGTCTCTTCACACCCTTCTCCTCATCCGTCCTCCACCTCAAAGCATAGGGTAAATGCTTCTTGCCCTCAACATGCACCGTACAAGGTAAAAATGTAGGCCTCTCAATAGATATATGCTCCCATGCCCACACCTATAGCAGAGGAGTCCAACTCAATCTTGTCCTCCCAACATGAACTACATCATGTAGCTCCCTATACACCTGTGCCAACAATGTGGCACCCATGCAAAGACAACATTTCGCTCCACCATGTCACTAACAACATCCAACATGTTCCAGGTAAATAGAACCTTGAAAGTATCAGGCAATGCGTAAGTAGATATCATCATCATCGTTGGGCACTGACGATTAGATATCTTATCATTAAGCCATAAATCCTCATAATCAATCTTCCCCACATCTATCTCCTCCCACTTATCACCAAATAAGCGCTCCAACATAGCTGTCTTAGAATTATCTAGCGCTGCCCTAACTGGAACACCCTCAATCGGTAACCTGTATATCCGGTATACGTCCTCCAAGGTGATCGTCATCTCGCCTGTGGGGAAGTAAAAAGTATTGCGGTCTGCATCCCACCGCTCACATAGTGTAGATATGTAAGCTCTATTTGCATGGATACTTTTACATTCCCAAACCCCTCTCATCCATACTGCATCCAACCATGCCTCATCTACCTCATTCTTCATCAGATCATCAAAGTCCTTCATCTTACGCACGCGATGGTGAGGCTCAAGCATCTTCACCTATTTAAATCACAAACAACAAAACATGAATTAGCCATCTATACAGTGATGCAATCCATTCAAAATTCAAAAATCATACAAATTTTACATACAAGTTAATCACATTAATTTGACATGCATTACGAGGCATCATCACGTACAATGCAAGTCATATGACAAAATGCAAAAATAATCACATATTTGGATACCCATTTTGCCACTTCATGGTGAAATTCCAAACAGATGCTAAAAATAGTACACATTTGACTTCCAATAGACAAAAATAAAATTCCCACACACCTACTATGGCATGAAATTCAAAACCAAGTCAACTTATCAGACATACAAAAACAAACTGCATTTTTGAATACCCATTTTCCCATTTAGTGGTAAAAATATCAACAATATTCAGAAACAGTACGCCAATCAACACAGAGTTCAACCTCAATGTTACCATACACATACCAAAATAAAACAAACACAAATACACGCAATATCAAAATAACAGTCACATTTTTGAACACCCATTTTGCCACTTCATGGTGAAAGTTCAAACAGATGTTGAAAATAGTACAAATTGGGCTCCCAACAACTAAATTCAAGTTTAACATTACCTACACCTTGGCACGCAAATCAAACACAAGCCAAATGCAAACATTTACAAAAACAAATGACATTTTTGGATACCCATTTCGCCCTTCTATGGTGAAATTATCATCGGTTTTTAAAAATACTATCTCTAAGGTGGCAAATCTAACAGTCAAAATTTACTACCTTACACCCAAAAACAACACATTCAGAAAGCATGCCAAACGAAGGCAGAAAAAAATAACAATCGCATAACTGGATACCCAATTCCTACTTTTACGGATAAAATGCAATAACATTCCAAAAATAGTACCCCCATTGCTCCAAAAATGGACGGTCAAACTTTACACCTACTCTACCCATTACCCGGTCAAATTGGCACCAAAACAAGTCAAACCTAGAAACAAATCACGTTTTTGGGTACCCATTTGGCTTGTTTATCACTTTGTGTTCTAATTTCAATTAAAATTCACAATTTTTTTTTAAAATGGGATGAAAACCTCCCCTCCCCCCTCATTCACATTTCTCTGGAAAAATAAAAGAAATTAAAAACAAAGAGAAATAACGCTTACCGGTGGATCCCCGCACCCGTTGCCAGTTGCATTACATCCCCTCATCATCTTCTCCCTCGAAATCATCAACCGCGCTCTCCTCGCATCATCAAATGCTCCTCCAAGTCACTTTCCAATCTCTCCCACCGTCAAAATGAACCAATTCCAATCAAATTTGGGTTTAAATAGGCTTCAAACCCGCATTCGCCCCCGAGTGGCGAATTCAGATCCAATTCACCCCCGAGTGGTGATTTAGGTCAAAATCACCCCTGGGTGGCGAATTCAGCTAAAACCCTCCAAAATCAATCAAACTACTCCCAAAACCCTAGGAAATTAGGTAAATTTCTTCTAAAACCCTAGGAACCCTCTCAAACTTTCCTCTATTTTAATTTTCAATCAATTTCATCATGCATTGGTATCTTATCAATCATTGCATCATCAAATCACCACATTTCATTCACCTCATTGTTGATTCCTCGTTTGAGGGGGTATTCATATCCAAAGTAAGCTTTGCATGCAACCACACAACTAAAAATCCAAAAGTGCGAGTAGCACATTTGTCTACGAAATTTTTTGTTGAAGATTATCTTACGAAATAATCTCAATCTCAACTAGACATGTGTTATATCACGAGAGCTATGTGTTTCGATGGAGAAGTCAATCTAAGCATTCAAGTACGTTGAGTACATAACGAATGATACGTTTGATGTAATCCTAGCGCAACATTTGGAGTCAACCCTTCACGAAGACAACCCTTCACGAAGATATTGCTTCTAAAAGATGAGATATTTTTCATAAAAAAGAATATATATTCTCCCTTGATCTAAGTGGAGAACTTGAATAAAATACCTAATTTCCATTTCTACATGCTTCTTAAAGTGTTTGAAATACTTAAGTGCATATGGATTTAGTTGTAAGAAATACACCCACGTCTTTTATGAGTAGTCATCCACAAACAATTGAAAGTAATTACATCCACTAAAATTGGTTGGTTTGGGTACATAGATTAGTGTGTATCACATCCAACTATATTTTTGCTCTATGAGTGCTCAACTCAAAAGGTACTCGATGTCACTTCCCTTCCAAACATCTTGTACATACTAGAA
The DNA here is from genome assembly GCA_028583015.1 of Wollemia nobilis. Lineage (NCBI taxonomy): Eukaryota > Viridiplantae > Streptophyta > Pinopsida > Araucariales > Araucariaceae > Wollemia > Wollemia nobilis. The sequence continues at coordinate 1,229,180 of JAQPPZ010005362.1, read as the reverse complement.
TTGTTGGTGAAAGGTTAGGCAAACCTAACACCATTTAATGCTTACTCAACTAGAGTAAGTATAATAAACTCAAATGACCATATCCCCTATGCCAATGGGAGGTAACATCTATCATTGCTACTGGCAGGGCAACATTAGGAGATGATATGATATCGAGCCATGTTTTATGATAAAATACTTCTTGTTTCCATTAATAACTTAGAATTCTACATGTTTTTATGCAAAACTTGTGGTATAAACAATAAATTATTTGTTAATCTAGGTACATATAGTACCTTATAAATTGTGCATCTACCTCCGACAAGATTGAGAGGAACATCTCCCACTCCTTTGACATGATATGTTTGATCATTGATAATGGTTATGGGTTTACTATATTTGGCTTGTAATGAATGAAACCATGCTTTACCCCAATCATATGCTTGCTAGCACTTGAATCAATATACCAAACTTCATCATTAGGTCTTTTATTGCCTTGGACATTAGCACCTTATGTGCCTATTTAGATTATGAATTTGATTCTTCATGTGCAACATGTCCTTGTTTTCACTTTTGCTTAGGATGTGGTTTGTACCATGTCTTCTTGTGATAAGGTTTATGAACGTGATCTTGAGTCATAAGTTTATACCAATAAATATTTGTATTATATCCTTCTTTATCACAGATTTGGTAATACCTCTTTTGATTTTGAGGTTGTTTCTATGATGACAATGATGATGAGGAAGGACATTTTATGGCTTATTTCCCTTAGATTTCTAGGAAATGAGTGCATTATTTATCAATTGATCCCTCAACTTATTGGTTGCTTCTTATTGTTGAAGCATATTCACCAACTCATCAAATGACACCTTCCTATTTGAAACTTACAAGTGATTGACACTCAAAATGAATTTGGTAGAGCTCTAAGTATGATGGGTACCAAGAGCTTATTGTCCACAATTTTCCCATGGCATTCAATTTGGCTTTCAACTATCCAACTCGACAAAGAAAACTCTCAATGCTTTCTCCATCTTAGACTCTCAATGTGTGAAGTATTGTTGATTTGTTCTTCCCTTTGTAGATGGTAGAAAGTGTGTCCCATGCCTCCTTGGATGTTTGTGCTTCATAAATGTGTGGTTGAATAACATCTGCTTTGGCAAGGGTTATGATCATCAATGTTATGCCATCTACATCATCAAAATTTTGTTGTGCATATTCCTCCTCTACAGGTTGAGTGACTTTACCAGTGATAGTGTCCTAGAGTTTCTCAACTACTTAGTTTTCCAAGGTCCAAAGTTTGAACATTTGAGTAGTTATGAATCTATAAAAACTTTTGGTATGACCATGATGAGGGTTCCTTATAACTCCCAAACAATCTCCCTTTCAATATATTATTCGTTTGATATACCTATTTTTTTCTATATACATGTTTCTTATATAACCATCGGTATGTAGAAGAAGCTAGTCCTCTCAATATACATGACTACACTTGAGAAATACTTTAAGTTATGTGAAAGAGAATGATACGAGGTACCAATATAGTATAGAAAGGAATTCACCCTATCAATGACGCATGCTTAAAGAGAAATCCTTGTACACGAGTGTAACCTCCCTATATACTTAAATCCTTGTACACGAGTGAAATACTTGTACAGAGAAATGCTTAAAGAGGGAAAATCCTCTCCCAAGCATAGAAGTGGTCTGAAAGGGAATGCAATCCCCTAATTGCAAAATCATTTAGAAGGGGGAGAAAAATCCCCCAATCATAAAGATTTTGTGGAAATGAGATGAATTTTATTAGTTGTGAATGATGAAGTGGAAGGAGGTAAAACCCCAATTGTGAATGATGACCTGGAAGAAGATGAAATTTACCCCCAGTGTTTGAATGATGTAGATTGGGAGAAGATGAAGTTGTCCCCATGTTGAATGGTGTATGGGGAGAAGATGAAATTTCCCCAATTTTGAAATGTTTTGTGGAAATGAGATGAAGTTGCCCCAGTTTTGAATGATTGATTGTGAAGAGGGTGAAGTTGCCCATGTTTTGAAATGTTTTATGGAAATGAGATGAAGTTGCCCCAATTTTGAATGATGGATTGGGGAGAGGGTGAAGTTACCTCTATTTTGAAGGATGGATGGGAGAAGATGGAATTTCGCCAGTGTTTGAATGATGCATGGGAGGAAGATGAAATTTCCCCTGGTTGAATGGTGTATGAGGGGAAGATGAAATTTCCCCTGGTTGAATGGTGTATGAGGGGAAGATGAAATTTCCCCAATTTTGAAATATTTTGTGGAAATGAGTTGAAGTTGCCCCGAGTTTGAATGATGGATTAGGGGAAAATGAAATTACCCCCATTGTGAATGATGGATTGGGGGAAGACGAAATTACCCCCAATTTTGAATGATGGATTGGGAGCAGATGACGTTGTCCCAGTTTTAAATAGGAGGGGATGAAATTGCCCCCCAGTCTTGAATGATGGATTGGAAGGAAGTGAAACTCCGCCAGTTGTAGAAGATGTAGAACAAATGGACAAAACCATTGTAGAAGGGTAATAAAATGAATGGTGGAATGATGAAGATGTGATTGAAAAATGATGAACAATGAAATGTGAAGAAAGGAAGAATGGTGAACGCAACATAGCAAAAATGAATGCTATGTAGGAGGAAGGTGAAAAGTGGAAGTGGATGATGGTGGAAGTGGAGGAATGGGCACATCCCAATGCGATAGATAGTGCTGATTACGAGTAGTGACGCTAATCATGCCAACCACTTCATGTAAAAGAGGATTGCGATGGACATAATTGACCTGCCTTGATTGGGCTTGATGAGTAGGTTGAGTCTCGTGAGGATTAGTCCCCCCATGTTCAGGTAATGGGTTTTGATAATTATCCAAATTTTGATTTTGTGGTGTGATGGAGTTTGAAACTTGAATAGTACCATGATTGATAAGATTCTCAACAAAGTCACGAAAGGTGCAACAAGAATGGATGTCATGGCCAGGCTAGCGATGGTAAACACAAAAAGCATGTTCGATGTGCCCACGAGGGTTGGGTCGCATTGGATCTACGAGTCGAATGTCCGATAATGTGACATGACCAACATCAAACCTCTGGAATAAAGTAGGTAGAGGCTTAGAAAGTGGAGTCTAATTACGATGTCGATGTGGAGGACAGGAACCGCGAGCTCGTTGCAGTTTGGATGGAGGAGGCACATTAGTCTGGAATATCTGTTGTTGTGGAGGAGGAGGTTTTGAGATTGATGAAGAAGATGGAGAGGCTAATGCTACTTGGTTGGTTTATGGCGGTTCAAAGAAGGGTTGGTTCGGTTCATTGCAATTGAAGCGAGAATCTGAAGAATAGGATGGCTTCTATTAAAGTTTGATTTTTCCATATTGGACCTTGATGTCCTCAATGAACTTGGCTTGGGTGATGGCTTCCTCAAATGTGCGGCTTTGATGAAGTTGTAAAGAGGTGGATATATGTTTGTTACAACTCTTGGAGAAGAGTGTAACAAGTTCTGCAGATGGGAGGCTATGAGCTAGGTCATGGATGATCGATCTCCATAGAGAAACGAAATCCGTGATGGGTTCGTCATCAGCCTATCGTAAGGTGTAGACATCAAAAAAGTTCATCTTCTTGATGTTGATGGAGAAATGTTCAAGAAATGAATTGGCCAATTGTTCGAATGTGAACAGGCTATGGCATGGGAGCATGTTGTACCAAGCAAGAGCTTGTCCCCCAAGTGAGAGAGCAAAGGTACGCAACATGAGGGGATCACTGTGTGAAGTTGGTAGCATGCAAAGCGATAGTTGCTGATGTGTTCTCGAGGATCCTCTTTACCATTGTATTTGTCGAACTTCAAAATCTTGAAGCGATACGGGTAAGGAGGGATAGGAACTGAAGGGTGAACTAGCTCATTACATAGCTCGTTGTATGTGGTTTTTTGGGGTCCATAACCAATTGTGCGAAGATTTAGCATCTTAACTTCCTCTTGCAAGAGTTGAAGTTCAGGTGATGGAGGTGTAAGGGATTGTGTCGAGGTGGTTGTACCTTGAGAATGGGGAGGGTATTGCAGTTGTTGTTCTTCCCAATGTGGAGGAGTGTACTGCAATTGCTCTTGGGGGTATGGTTGTTGAACGACGTGAGATGTCGAGGCCGATGGTATGCTCTACTGTGAAGCAGACATCTTTTGGGTGTAATAATATTATGACTGTGGTATCTGTGACTACTGCGTAGGGATCTGTTGTAATTGTTGCGTTGTGGGGGACAATGACCAAGTAGGAGGGGTCATAAAGAATGTAGGCACGATAGATTGTGGTGGAGGAAGTGGAAAGGTGGAAGCAGATGGAGGTGAAAGTGGAGTGGGAGATGGCATACCGTACATCCTAGAAGAGGGGAACGTAGGTGGAGGAAGGGATGAAGAAGGGATGTAGGTGTCAAAGGTGAAAGACTGAAGTGAAGGATCGGTGAATGTATCCACAAAGGATTGTGAGGAAGGGATTTGTTGATGTTGTGAGGAAATGAATTGTGGTTGTTGGGATGGGGGTTGTGATGTTTGTGAAGGAGTTGGTGCAATTGAGGTGTACTGTTGTTGTGAGATTGACTGTTGTAGGGTTGAATGTGATGAAGGTGCATGAGTGCTAGGAGTGGATGATTGAGGATCTGAAATCATCTTGACTGTGGGGGTAGATGTCGTAATCCCAGGATGTGGATGAAAAAGTGAAGAGGGAGTATTCCCAAGAAGGGAATGAGATGCACCCTGAAGAAATGGGTGAGAAGATGTGGGTGAGGTAGGTAGAATCTCCTCATCAATAGTGAAGAATGGAGATGGATTTCCTAGAGTGGTATAGATAGCATGATCGCAAAATGTGGATGGTGGATTAGGTGGGGGTGAATGAGGAAGCATAGGATGAGCTTCGCCAGAATATGTGGCAAATATATTATCAATGATAGAGGTCTCACCATGGGACATGGTGTGTATGCGAGATGGCTCAAAACTGGTGAGGAAATCAGGTGTGATAGTGGATGTTTCCCTTGTGAATGAAGGGGGAGTGGTAGACTGACTAGAGGTGGTGTGAGGGACCTCCTCCTCGAGAGGTGCTTGCTCACGCACCCGAATATGAGTAACAAAAGGTATGGTGATGTAGAGTGTGATGAAGTGCTCAAAATTGTTTAAAAATGCAAATATGAACTTGTGGGTGTGTTTTGTGCAAGATTTGATGCAAATCTATGAGTTTTGGTGTGTATGTGTAGGAGAAGCATGTTCACACACTACTATGCGAACCTGGACTATGAGAATTTGATAGAAAAATGATAGTAACATACTATAAATAGCCAACAAGTGGGCTTCTAACAAGTGAATGTGCTGAAACTAGTTATATGAGCATGCAAACAACGTATAACTGGAATCATTTCTAAATGCAAAAAAATAAAGTGTTTTATTCGTTTGAGTGTGTTTTGATGTTGAAAATATGCTTTCTAGAAAAATATCACAGGCAGTGGGGTCAATACTCTAGAAAATCGGGAGTGTCGTCGGTATAGAACCTTCTACAACACCCAAAGATGCACAAAATAGAACAATATCACGATGTGCGAATGGTGACCTGTATGGAAGGCACAATAAAATGATAACCTATGGAGGAGAACTCAAAGTGCTGAAATGAGCTCACTATATCCTCTCACGAGAAGAGGTGGTACCATTTGAGACCTACTACCGGCATACCCATGCTTTCGCTTCACCCTCGGGCGGGCTTAGTCAATAACGACAGTTACCGTGTTCACTAATTATGTAAGCCTTGTGAACGAAGGTGTCTAATCCTATCCCACTTCGAAGGTTACTTTTGGTGATGAAATCCAAAAGCCTAGTCTCAAAAGTAGGGGATTTTTCGGTGATGCAGTCTAGAAAATCACTCCTGTGGGGCTGCTAGGTGTCTATGGGGGTGAGATGGTGGAGGGTACAACTCCTGCCACACCAATCTCTAACGATGGATTGGGGATGAAGTCCAATCTCACCGTTTGTTTTAAATCACGTGTGTGTCCAAGATCTTACCAATCCACCTAGCCTTCGCAGACAATATAATAATTATTATTTTTCATACACAATCTCCCTTACTTACACGCATATACATCATAATTTGAACCTAGGTCTAAAACCCAAAACCCTAACCACTACAATATCCCACAAAAATATTACTTAAACATTTCCAACTCAAAATTATCCGCAAAATATTGAATAAAAACTGCCTTGAAGAAAAAGAAATCGTGATTGAAATTTAATTATCTAATTAAATAATTAACGTTAAAAATAAATACCCCACACCAATTTAGCTAAAACTTAACCGGACTTTAGGCAGACGAGATGTAGAATTAAAAAATCCCAGAATTTAGTCACGAAATTAAACAGTGGGCAAACCTTGTTTCTGAGAATGGTCGTTGATTTGAAACCCATAATCCTGAAACACACCACTTTCACTTTAATGCCAGAAGCAAACTCCACTTATTCAAACCAAATTAAAGGAGGGGAGCGAAAGACATCACCCCTGGGTATGTGCTGGTAAATGGCCCCTTAACTCGGACAAGGTTAAGAAGAAGGATAAAAAAGATGGGGATTTGGTGGAGAAGCGCCAGGCAGTCCGCAGCGCTGCTGCACTACTGCAAAAGAAGTTATCATATCTTAACACCCAAAAACTTACTGCACAGATCCAGACTGGTAGAGCAGAACACCTACATCTCTTTGCCTCTCTTACATCCACATTCAGATGCCCAAATATCCCTTTTTGCGAGGAGCTATGCAGCCCCGGTAAATTCATCCTGCCCTTTATTCTTTATGTTTATTTATTTATTTATTTATTTTTTACAATCCATTTCATTAATCAGAGCATTGTCATTACAGGCCCATAAAAATGACTTGGAAAATCGTCGTTTGAATTCAGCAATCATTGCTGATCCCATTCGGCTTGTTACTGAGAAAGGTATTTTCTTACCTGTATATATTACTTTTTCAAAGGACAGAGGCCATGCTATCTTATGAAAAATCAATTTCCAATCTAAGATTACCAAATATGACCCAATGTATAACATTAGATTGAGCTTAGTTGCAGTGTACTATGATCTCTCCAATAACAACTATACACTTAGAATCTAGAATGAAGGGAGAGAGTAACCAAAATCAGGCAGAAGAGAACAATTTTATTAGGCCTAAAAAATATATAGTGAGTTGCCTAACATGGTGAGCACAGTCAGCAGTAAATATGTGCGAATTAGCTATCATTACAGCTCAAGCATCATGGCTTAAGCATCCCATGGGGTTGTGTGGGGGTTTGAGGGAGGTATTTGTTCAGTTGCATTGACAAGTTCATGACTAGCCCTCTTGTGGGGTACACAGAGGTGAGAGTGAGATTGTTGAGGTTTTGCTGTTTTCATTGGTGGGTTGTCTCCTAGAGTTAGATTAAGTAGCTCATAAGGTCCATGAGAATTATGCATACCAGACCACCCACCCGAACTCTTCTGGGTTCACTATGCCTGGGAGGAGGCACTGTTGTTGTGCTATCCACCTATAGGGCATACACACCCCATCCTCTTAGGATATGAAACTTGGACCTTCTATCTGGAGTACCCAAGCCTTCGCAGTCAGGCCCACTATCCATGGGCCACTGGATTACATGGCCTCCAACAACCAGTCTGAACCCCTAGCAGGAAAATATCTCTGCAGATGAGTTCTGAACCTGTCTATACTCCTAAGTACTGGTTAACATTTGAGCCAGAGAGTCACCGGCTCAAAAGTAAGATGATTACATTTGAGAGTGTATTGGCAGATTGTTTCTAGTATGTGGGCAGCCTGGAACTTGTGGATGCACTAGAGCCTTAGACCACATTCCAACTCCCCTCGTTGTTGTTGTTTTCCAAATAGAGCACGTTGTGTTCCATCTCTTCGGTCCTCACAGTCTTCTTCCCTTGTCTAGACTCCGGGATTCTAATTCCTTTTTAACCGTCTAGAATTTAGCCTCCTGGTGGGCTTTTTGAAACTTAAGAATTAGTCCTTAACTTCTAATGATGCTTCAATGATTCAACTTCCTGGACATGGTTACTAATGTGCTCCCCCACAGGCTTTTGTAGGACTTAGTTCCTTGGCAAGAAATTTGGCTCCATCTTCATCATGTGGTCAAGAATTAAGGTACTATAACAGACCAACCAATCATTAGAACACAGAGACATCTTCCTCACCTAGGTCTAGGTGAGAGATCCACACCCATCCCATTAGTCCACATCTTTGCCAGCCACAGGGGAATTGTTAGAAACATTACTGAGAAAACGAGTTATTCTGTACCAAAAGTGGGAAAAATCAGCCTTTAGCGCAATGTAAGAACCATGGGCATGGAATCTAAACATTGATACTTGGAAACGATAGGAATGGGATTAGCCCCCTTATGCACCTATCTATTCTCTGTGGGCAGGTTTTGCATACTGCATTCCTCCTTCTGTGGTGGGGTCTCGGTCTCCATTATCAGGTTATCTCGGTTATTGGGATGAAGTCTCATCAAAGTGCCCACATACGGACATAATTCCCTCAGTTCCATGGGTTTGGTTGTGAGAGCTGATATAGTTATGATAGAAGCAGTTCAACGAGCTTTAGGGAGTTTTGAACCAACTGATTCATGTGTTATGCAGGAGCTGGCAAATAGGCTTAGCTGGGAGATTATTAAAGAATTGGTGCATCGAGTAGAATAGAAGGTTTTTAATATCCACAAGGCCAAAAACAGCCTATAGGACAGGAACTTTACAAAGAAATGTGGCTGCCAACCACAGAATCTGACCCAATTGTTTTTCTTTCCAAATGTTGATCTTGAGCTATTGATTTTGATGATGAATTTTCCTACTTTCTCTACTTTCTCCTCTTCAAACAATTCTTGCAATGATTCTGCTGCTAGAGTATTAACATAGCTAGCTCAAATATCACTATATACCTCACATTCCAAAATAAAATGCTTCTCTGTCTCAACAGCCCCTGATGTACAAAAGGTACATATCCTCTCCTCCTATTCCTCTTTTGGTGTGAGCTGGTCCTAGTTGAGCCATCAGCATCTTTGCTCTCTAATTGATGTTTGCCCCTACATAGGTCTCCATCAAAACTCTACTTTCATCCTTCCTATCCATCTGAGGCCTCACGGGTGAAGAAATTGAATCATTGAATCATAACTATATGCACAGGTTAAAGTACACTGTAGAACTTGCCTCTTTTTCTTCAGTCAGCTCCGCAAATTTGTGTTTTTGAAGAACGAAATAACCATGGGTGTCTTGTTACTAAAACATCTCCACCAAACCGACTGATAGTTAGCTCCTCTTTCATGATTTGAAACTCAATATGTACATGCCAAATTTTGCTAGGTTAGTTTCTGATAGTAAATGCCTCCTCCGTATTGTCACTGACTTTCTTCACTGCAACGAAGAATTTGGCATTACCTCTCTATCATAGAACTGAGGCCTCTTCTTAGTCACTTAAATATGTGTTTTAACTTTTATTAAGAATTTGATTCTCTCACAAACAAAGTCAACGTTTCCATTAATTTTACCTAATCATAGCGTACTTATATTTGCAAAATGGATCATCTCAGAAATAGGCTGAATGAAATTAGTAAAACTTGACATCATTTCAAAAACAGTATCAAGGATCAACTGTCTTACCTGAATAACTGTCCTAAATGAAGTTTGCCTCCAAAAATGTCTACCATTCACTAACATAACAAGCTTATGGATGTCCTTTAGCTTCAAAACTAAGCTGAAGAAGAATTAAAAGAAAAAACTGAAGCAAAGCATGTATGAGCATATTTATGCAGCTCTTCTTGGCAAATTTAGGATAAATGACCTGTTATTGTTGATGATTGCATATGAACCTCTCATCTTGTTTTGTGCATTGGTCAATGTGTAGAAAAAATGTGGTGTATAATATATGCTTGTATTTTTATTCTTCTACAACTCTGCAAATTGGGACAACATTAGATGCTGCTGCCTTCTCAATGGCATTAATTAACTAGTTTTTTAAGAACTTTTTATATTTGTCTTGCTTAAAATTATTTATTGTCTTTTAGAAGTCTGTCCCTGTAGAAGATTCAATTATGTTTAGAAGTGGAGCTACATATCAGTCCAACAACTCAATGACCCTACTAAATCCATCAATTGACATTGTCACCTTGATTAATAACATAACTTTCTGCAAGTGCTCTTTGTCCTTAACAACCAAGATAGTTTACAGAATTGTAGGTAGACCGGATTGTTTTATACACTACCAGACTCATCATTAAGAAAATCTGCAAAAAATCCCAATTTTTCCTGATTCTTGCCCTTGCCGATAAAATCCTGATTTTTTGTCGAAAAAATCTGCTGCAGCAGCATGGGTAGAGGAAACGGCATAAATAGCTTGTTTTTTCATTTTGCCTCATTTTGCTTGTTCCAAATTGGAGAGAGAGGTCTGCCTACCTGCTACCACACCAAACAAAACACTAAAGCGCATTTTAACAGCAGATTTTTTGCAGTTTGAAGGAATCCCAATTTTCTTTCCTTTTTTTTTTTTTGCCAATTTTTTACCGATTCCCATTTTTTTCCAATTCTTTTGCCTTGCCAATTTTTTGCCGATTCTGATTTTCTCAACTATGGCTCAAACCTTTTTCTCATGATAAGGGGATTGGGCTACATTGAAAGGAATTCTATTTGCATAAAAGATTTCCTGTAAAAGGGTCAACACCTTTTCTGCCTTTTATTGTTACATTAAACACTCTGGGGAAGGTGTTTGTGCATTCTCTCTTACAAGATGTGTCGTCCAAAGGCACTAAATTTCTGTATCATTCTAGACAAGCGTACACTGATTGCAATTTCAGATGCACATGGTGCTCCACTTTGAATTGGATTATAAGATTTGCCTGAAGCATGAAGGCTATGTGGGGAGAAAGTTTTCTGTCAGATTTTTCTCGATCCCTTATAGCTTGAAACCTCTTTTTTTATCACTGTTGCAAGCTTCCACTCCATTTATTTATTTATTTTCCCTCAAAATAGGCTTTCACCGTTTTGTAAGTGCCATTTCACTCTTTTCCATATGGTGTCCATGTGCATATGCTGTTTCCCCAAGGCCCTTTAGGTCCCTTTTCCTGCATGTGTTGCAGAAATGGTAGAGGGCTTCTATACCGTCTGTAGACAGTCTTATAGTGCTGTTCCCTACTTTTCCTTTACAAACAGCTTTTGCTCAAAATAAAAATTTAATTTCCTTGCTATTTCTATGAATCTCAAATAAATCCATGAAATCTGGATCGACTGAAGAAATTACGACAGATGGATCTATGTTGAGTGAAGTAATCTGCACCTTTCTCTTTACAAATCCTTCCTGAAAATCTGCAGAGATAGTCTTAAAATTTTGCAAATTGCGAGGAAAATAAATCTGCATCTTTCGACATTAAAAATCCTTCAAGAAGTTTTTCTTATGAAATCTTAGAAATTACAAATTGCCATGAAAATCTGTTAAAAAAATCCGCATTTGCTGTTGACTGAAGAAATCTGCTCCACTCTCCTCTGCAAGTCCTTAACAATTTCCATTTTTTTAAGCCTACAGTTTCTTCTTTCAATATTTCTGCAAAAAAGGTGTATTTTTGGTTTTAGACGTTTCGGAGATGATATAGGTGGGGTCTATCCTGTTTCAAGGGCTTGGGACGAGAGAATGTACGTATAATTTATATATATTGTGTTTTTCTTTTCAGTTTTTTGTTTTAAAAGTGTGCTTGTAGGTACTCTATCCAAGAGATGTTAGGAGACAATTGTGGGCAACTTCTACCATATTGTAGCCCATCTTATATCTCCAAGGAGTGTTGTTGTCTCTGAGACATGAGTCTTTGACATATAACCAATAACCCTAGTCATAATATCTTATTCAATACAATATTGTATAGAAAAAGTATCTCCCACAACATGTTATATGCTTATCTCCATGAATCATGCATGTGTTTCATACCCAAGGTGGACACTAATTTTCCACCTAACTGTCCAGTAAGATTAGAAATTTGTTTCTAGCCAACTTCAGAGCAAGTGTGCAAAGATCGCATCCATAATCATAATCCTAGACAGCAATATCAACAACATAGCACAAATCCTCTGTGACACAAACATCCACACATTTAGAATTGTATCACTTAAGTCAGAGACTAAATAATCAAACAAATGATACAATTATGGCCCTGGGAGTTCCCTTTTGTGTCTATACACTTCTATAGTCAGACAATCTCAACATCAGCCATAAATCAAAATGGCAGTCGTAAGGAAAATCGCCCTAAGGAAATCTTGGGCCCATTCTGACCCCTGCTTTATATTTGTCCTCAACGTTCTAGCAATTCAGTAAATGTTCTCCTCTGTGAATGCCACTTAGGTCTCCTTGGCCAAGTATTTTGCCCTTTGGGATATTGGTCGCTTGTTGGCCTTCTAAGCTACATACTTCACACATCATATGATTATCTTGCTGTTGGTGTCTTGTGCTATCATTATACTTGCATCAATATCTGTGCTCGCATTGGCATGTCCTCAATGCATTACCGGTCCATACAATTTTGCCTTAAATTTAAGGTGGTATGAACAAATTTTGCATTGACCTTTAGAGTAAATCTCATATTGTGCAAAAATATTTACAAATGCAGTGAGAAGGAAATTTTTTGTTACTTGTTATGGGAAGTACATACTTGACATAGACATATAATAGGAGCAGTTGAAAAGGTTTGAACGTGCTTGGGGTAGAAGTCATCTCAGTTAGCATTTTTCATTATGTTTTTTTTAAGGATTTGAGAAAACTTACACTGAGAACATATGAAAGGCAGGTGTCTATAAAGCTTCCTATATCCTGAAGAATAAGCAAGACAGTAATGTTAACGACTACTTATTATAGGGTTTCCAATACTTGCTTTAGAATCCGGGTTTTTACATTTGGCTTTCTCCCTTCATATGGCAATATTTTTCTATATTTTGTTGTGTATAAATAGCATGTGATCTTGAATATGTTTTTCAAACAATGAGGACATGCATCAAAAAGTTTAGACTAATGAATTGAAGGATCATTTGTATGGACCAAAATCGTTTATATTCTGTGATTTATTCTCAATGGGTATGCCAAATATTAGGTTCCCCAAAACTAAGCTATAAATAATATCGGTCTGGAGATATTTTTTGAAATTGCATCTTGGACAATATGGCTTAAAATTAGTCGCAAGCATTGCCTTGTTGGAGTTGTGTCATAGATATTTTCATTTGAATAGACTATAGACAATAAGTTGAACACATATTTTAAACAATTACCTTGAGGTAAGAAGCTGTATGTAGAAAGTCGTTCATATTAAAATAATCTAGTCTTCTCTTTTGCTTAGACTACACTTTCTTTAGCTTTTGTACCTATGCTCTTACTTGGCATGTTAAAGAAGAGGTATGTACTTACTTCATTTTAAAACACATGTTATGTTGTAGGTCATCGAGTTGTCTCAAGGCATGAAGCATTGAGCTATGCAAAGAAGCTTAAACTTGATTTAGTGGAGGTACTTAATTTCCATAGTAATCTTTTTTTGGAAAATCATCGTTTTTTTAACACATCTTTTTTTTAATGGATTATATGGGATTGAGAAGAGCTCCACCCGTATTACATCATGACCACACAGGGGTATTACAACAACTCAATTATACTGTATTGTTTGGCAAGATTCAAACCTTGGCCTCTTCCTTGAAAGTTGAAGAATTTAACTGGTTGAGCTAATGCCATTTGATCATTTCCTAACACATCTTGATGGAACAGTATGATAAAGTTTTAATCCTTTCATATATATGTGTGTGTTTGGGTAATTCTATGGTAGTGTGGAGTCAATTGGTTGTAGATGTCTTCTTGAAAATTTTAATCCTATCATATACATGCTTTTTCTTATTAATGCAGAGATTAATGGCAATGCATCTAGGACCATTGCTTGCAATTGAATGATATTTGATACCTAACACTCGAATCTTCTATAAGATTTTTGCTTGACAAGAAATTTCTCATTTACAATCACAAATAGGTGGGAGAAGCTTTTCAATTATTGAGCTCTGTTGAGGTTAGATCTTTAGTTATACTAGAGAGCAGCACTCCTTTGACGCCTACATAACTATGCCTGGTGTCACATTTCTTGTGAAGCCTTCCATGAACTATACTATAAACAATATCCTCTAGAGAGCTGCCAAAGTATACTACAGAAGCAATACCTATGATACAGCAGCACATGCCTCATGGTATCTCGTATTAAACACTAAAATTCCATAGTTTTTAAGCCGTTGCTATTATTCACACTTTTTGAACCCTTTGTCTAGGTTGTAACATTAGAGATCTTAATTGTTAAGACTTTTGTATAAAAAATAGGTTACATTGTTGTTATGGTTTAATAAAATTTCCTGATCTAAGTGGATGATGTTAAGAAGGAAAAGTAAAAAATATCAGGGCACAGGGATGAGAATTTTTTTTTTACACTGGGCTGTTCTTGAAAATTTCTAGACTATTGTCATAAGTCTATATGGGAAGAAAGAAAGATCTATCCTTTAGAGTGTTAGTGAATCTGAGTGTCTATGTCTATATGTTTACATCTATTTTCCTTGATATGGGTTGCTATGGTCCCTAACAGGAGTCATAATGGTGTCCTTCTGGGAATTTTAGCACTTATAAGTTATTATAAGATATTTTCAGTAATAAAATCAATATAACTTGAGTGTTGCTTGAAGTGATTGTTGGATATCCGTTAGATAAGTGCCTATGGACTTGCTAATTGGGCTATTTCCAAAATATTTCTAACCACGGTGAAAGAAAACATTATAATAGGTGATTTGACGTTATTAGCCTATGATCTTGTAAGGTGATTAGCATATGTTAAAATTTAAGACTATTAAAATTTTCGTTTCTCACTCAGTTGAGGGCTTTGAATTTCAGTTCTAATTCTATACTTTAAATGGATTTCATAGTTTGATCTTGTGGAATGTATATGGTGTAGACTTAATGTATATGGTATAGATTTAATTTTATGTTGTTTAAAATATACAAACTTGTGATGAACTATCACTGTCCTAATATCAACCATATACAATTAAATTGGCTTTTTACAAGTGTACATCGCATTTTCAGCAATGCATGATAGTATGTATTTGGTTAAAAACTTAAATGAAACAATGTTATAGGTAAAAGTCACATATGAATTGTTGCAGACTGTGTAACTGTCCAATTGAGATACTTGCACACAACATCATAAGACAAAATAAGAACCTTGGCTATTCTAGTACATGGATATAAAACTCACAAAGATGGTAGTCAAAATCCACTAGGTTTAAGGACAAATCATCAGCAAACCATTCCTAAAAAGACTGGATGTCAAGTGTTATCATGCATTAGATTTTTAATGGAATGAAGTGATGTGCAACATAGAGGAGTGCATTCAAACTAGAGACACAATAAAAGGAACATATCAAATGTGGAGGTGAGACAATGGGCATCTTTATTTTCAATGCCATATAGACAACTTTCTTTTTTATTTCCAATGTTCGTCCTTATAGCTATCTCTAGCCTTAGGAGACAGAAATTGAGAAGCTAGTTCAAGATATGTTGGAGCAAGGTATTATCTGCCCTAGTACCAGTCTCTATTTGTCCCTAGTAGTCATGGTCAAGTGTAAGGATGATTCTTGGCAGATGTGTCCAGACTTCAGACCACTGAACAACATTATTGTCAAAGATGAGTTTCCTATTCTTGTGATTGATGATTTGTTGGATTAATTGCATGGTGCACAATTTTTTACGAAGAGAGACTTGGATTCTGGGCTTCATCAACTTAGGGTTAGAGAGGGGATGTTACCAAAACTGTTTTTCGTATGCATGAGGGTCATTATGAGTTTTTGGTCATGCCTATTGGTCTTACAAATGCCCCCTTTCAATTTTCAGAGTTTAATGATTCTTTCATCCTCTCCTTCGAAAATTTGTATTGGTCTTTTTTGATGACATCCTAGTCTACAATAAGTCGTGGGAAGCCCATTTGCATCATGTTGAACAAATGCTCTAGTTGCTAGAGCAGGAACAATTATATGTTGAAAGGTTCAAATGTTCCTTTGGTGTGTTTGAAGTAGAGTATCTTGGTCACATAGTGTCTCATGAAGGAGTCATTGTGGATCCTAACCAAATTAAGGCCATGCAAGATTTTGGCCAGTGCCTAAACCTCTCAAGAGTCTTAGGGGCTTTTAAGGTCTCACTGGGTATCATAGGAAATTTGTCAATAATTATGGGAAGATTGCAACTCCCCAAACGACTCTTACGAAGAAGGATGCCCTTGTTTGGTTCGATGAGGCTACAAGAGCCTTGAATGCCTTAAAAGAGGTTGTTTAGAACATGAGAGGTTGTTTATAACACTCATGTTCTGGCTACTCTGGACTTCAGCAAGCCCATTGTCATTGAATGTGATGCTTCTGGAATAGGTATTGGTGCTATCTTGATGTAGGAAGGTCATCCCCTGGCTTGTGAAAGCAAACAACTCTCGAACAAGAATTTGGATTGATCTACGTATGAGAAGGAGATGTTAGCCATCTTGCATGTGATGGACAAATGGAAGCCTTAGTTACTGGGCCGACATTTCATTATCAAAACTAATCATAGCAGTTTCAAGCATTTTTTGGAGCAACGACTCTCTTGTTTGGAGCAAAACAAATGGTTGACCAAGTCTTTGGGCTATTACTTTGAGATCGAATATAAGAAAGGGAAGGAGAATGTGGTAGGAAATGCTCCCTCGCAAGTGTGAAGATTCTGTAATTATTCATGCTATATCCAACCCTCTTCCCCTTTGAATCACCCAACATCAGGATGTATGGCATTAGGATTCTGAGACTATTTTTTGATTCATGATATTGAGGTTGGTAACTCGCATAACCCATTGTTCTCATGGTCTGACATGATACTAAGGAGGAAGGACTGCATTTATCTCATCCAGTCCTCCCAAGTCAAGAACAACATCCTTCAGGAATTGTATGTTTCTCCTTTCACAAGACATTTTGGGTTTCTCAAAACTTATCAGAGGGTCAATTATTCCTTTTCTTGGGAAGGAATGAAAGCTGATATTCAACAGTTCATGGTAGAATGTTAAGTGTGCCAGAGGAATAAGGGCAAAACACTTAAGTCTCCTGGATTGTTATAGCCCTTCCCTATTCTAGATTGCTAGTGGGAACACATCTCCATGGACTTCATTGAAGGTCTTCCAAAGTTAGAGGGCAAAACTATGATTTTTGTGGTGGTGGATTGCCTCTCCAAGTATGCCCATTTTTGTGCCTTACAACACCCATTCATTTCTGTAGCACGACAGTGGTATTCCCCAGTTGAAGGAATAGAGAAGGAATGGCAAAGTGGATTAGCAAAACAACTCGTCAACATGCAATTTAAGTAAGCTCTTAGTGCAGAAGACTTGCAACACATCAACCTTGCCCTTGATGGCCCTGCACAACACAACAAATCAAACGACCTTGTTTGCAGTCCAGATGGCCTTGAGCATACTCTAGACGACTTGCCTCTTAGTTAGACGGCCTTAGCCTTGCATGGGACGACCTAGGTCCAAGATCTAGACGACCTAGTATAGTTATCTACAACAAACAAAATAAAGTGGAAACAGTTTGGATCATCTATCTACAACAATGACAATCAAATACAAACACATGCACAAAGATTACACAATCTGCATGACAATGGCTGAATGGTATTATTATTATCAGCAAGAATACATGTCTATATGCAATACAGTTATCTCCTCCGTACTCTCTTGTGCATTCTCTCCAGCATGTGCCTCTGCTCAAATGAATGAGGGGTCCTATTTATACTTTTGGGAGGTAGTTACTCTCCTCCAACTACCTACCCGACACCTCATCACCTCTTACATTACATTTGTCATACATTTGCATTTCATTTCATTTCTAACTACATGACTCATTAATTATACGTACATTAACTAGTACTTCATTGTACGCATAACAAAACATTACAATGAATTCAAAACTATTACATTCAAAATTGCATGTGCGTACTTGACTTCCAACACACTTATTCTATGTACGAGGTGGCGCTTGATGGCGCCACGTTAGAACTATGTCTACATCTGCCCTCCCCTCTAGATTGGTCAACGTCCTCATCGATGACTACTGTTGCTCCTGAGAGCTTTGACTTTGTTGTGGATGAGGCATTGGCGTAGGTACTCCACCCAACTCTTGGATTTGCAACTTCAAGGCTTCGGTCTCTCCCTTCAACCTCTTTGCATAGGCTTGGTAATGAGCCCACTGGAAGCCATAATGATGTGACTTTTGCTCAAATTCAACCAGCCTAGCCTTCAATTCAGCCTCTCTTTTTGCCGCTTCAGCTTCCTTCCTTGCAGCTTCTGCCAGCTGCTCATCATGCTCTACGATCAACTGGTCCTGATGAGCAATCTCTTGCATCTTTGCTTCAAGAGTTTGTTCCCTCACCGCACACTCTGATTTCAGCTGACCAATCAGTTGATCTTGCTGTTCCTGTGCTTGCCTCATACTGTCCATTTTTGTTCTCATCCTCGCTAGTTCTGCTTCGGCGTCCTGTTGCACCTGTCGAAGTTGTCCTTCCACCATTTGTAACTGGTTGGCTTGCTCTTCTTCTTTCAGCTTCAGGCTGTTAACCATCTGCTGAAACGTCTCCAGGCTTGCTGCCAACCACTGAATCAGATATGCCAAGAAATTCATTTTGGCATATGACTTCACCAACTCTGGTGCCAACTTAACTGTCTTGGCACTTGGAAATTCAGGATACTCATCCATGACTCCTTTGCCAATATATACTCTTGGTGGATGCCGATACAAAGCCGGAGTTCCTTCTGGCAGTTCCCTTACTTCCAGCATTGACTGGATACTGCTACTGCCAACACCAAGCTCCCATGACTGCATATGATGGATTTTTGCAAATTTCTTCATTCTTTCTTCATTTTGGGCCCAACTCACCAACTTGCCCAATTCTGTTTCCATCCTTATTTGCCATAGTTGCTAGTCACCAACACAACCAACTTGGAACTCACTCTGGACTCTATCAAACAATCCACTCACTTTCTCAAAGAATGCATCAACTTGTTCATTTATCTGCTCCCCATGAATTGGAGGCTGCCTCAAGTTAGGCACTTCAATCAGAAAATGCTCACTTGTTTCACCATGCTCCAGCTCATCCTCGGTGTCATCTTCGGTGGTTGTCTCTTCAATATCTTTGCCACCTTGACCCTTCAGGTTGATTTTCTTCTTGGCGGCTTTACCTTCCTGAATTTTTGGTTCTTTTCCTCCCTTTGCATCAGCTCGCTTTTCAGATGTATCCACCATCTCCTTGCCCTTTTCAGGCTCAACCTCAAGCGGTTGACTACTTTGGCCTTTTTGCCACCATATGTGCTTTGATGCAGGCTGTTTTCCCTTCTCTCTCCTTCCTTCCGACACTAATGGAGTTGGTGCCATGGTCTAAGTTGTCATAGATGCAATCTCGATTGGTGGTCCCTCATCCAATATAGGTGAACCACACCTCTCTACTTCCTCCGCAAACTGCTGCAGTGGTGTTTTGTCATAGCTCTATGAGATATCCACATTCATCGACGTTGTGACATCACCCACATAATCTGCTCCATGTATCATAGGACAGGTGCTTCCTGTGATTGCGGTGATGACTTCATTGCACAATTGCAGTCTACACATCATCATCTACATCTACAATTATTGGTGTCTTCTACGCCTGCTTCTGCATAGTTCTTTGTCTTTTTGGCTGTTGTTTGTGTCTCCTCCACATTGAACTCCTTGCACACCAATTTTTGATTGTTTTGGCTATTATCCTCCTTTGGCAGCCTTAGTGGAAGCCACTTTCCTGGTATCTGGAATGGTGCTTGTAGTGCCTCTTTGCACACTTTTGTCTCTTGATTGTGTGGGAGTCTTTTTGGTTGTTGTTTGCGCACCAATTTTTTATTGCTATTATCCTCCTTTGGCAGCCTTAGTGGAAGCCACTTTCTTGGTATCTGTAATGGTGTTTGTAGTGCCTCCTTGCACACTTTGGTCTCCTGATTGTGTGGGAGTGCCCAATGGCAGTGCAACATATGTCAATCCATACAATTTATAGTGTTGACCTGCCACAATTTGTTGTGGATTTCTCCTTTGCTCCATCAGAGTCTGCACTCTCCTTAGCTAGTGCATTGGTATCTCCTCCTTCGTCTTCTTCTGACTATTGTGGTGCTTTCTGCTTTTTCATTGTCATCTTCTTCTTCCATGTGCTACTTTTCCCGTCGGTCCAATCTTCATCAATGGGGCAACATGTACCCAATGGAAAATAGTAGGCATTGCTTCTGGTATCGTATGTGGAGGATTCAGTCTTGGAAACTGAATCTTTTCATACGATGTAGCATCCAGAAGTAATGCAATGGCATGGAATGCCATTGAAAATTTTTTCGTATACTGCAACAGAAAATTCTGTATGCGGTTTGACAAGAAACTTGCCCAATCATACTTTTCTCCAGCCATCACTCCTTCCATGTATGGTATGAGCCAAGTGGGCATATTCAAGGCTCTTTGTTCGTTGGATAACCTGGACATGATTACATTCATTGCGCATATCAATTCATCCGACTTCAGGTGCTGCATCTTCAGACCGCGACTTCCATGCTTTGTCAACTTTGCCACTTCTGTCGGATCGAGGTTGGTGACCTTGTCAACAAAATTCTTCAATTTGTAGGGCTCCACTCCCTCATTCTTCACCGGTTTTGTTGAAGTGGGTAGGCCAAATACCCTATGAAAACTATTCGGGGAAAATGACAACCGCACCTCTTTGTCACCAAGAATCACCCTACTTCGCTTTTTCTCCACATCAAATGTTTGCAGCATCTCCAGTAGGTACGACTTGAAGAAATTTTTGTCAAAACCAGGAACCTACAAAATGAATTGAACTCTTGCGTTTAGAAATGATGTTTTCAACTGGTGGTCTTTCAGATGCTCCAACCACCACGTCCTACAAAATTCTCCTATATACGTCGTCTAGGTAGTTTCTTCTAAGGGGATCTACATGCTCTCTTCCCCCTTAACTTTTTTGTTGAAGTGAAGTTGTCAGTTCTTTGCCTTTAGCTTGCCTGTCATCTAGTGTGCCGGTCCTTGACCTTGATCTCGACTGTCCTTCTCCATGCTGTTGTGTTCTCCGTCATTCAGTGTCAATTTTGTGCTCCCTCTCTCTTCCATGTGCACGCTCTTATTGGCTTCTCACAATGCCGGCTTCGATGCCTCCATGGGTAAGAGGTCTTTGTTGCAACACAACTTCCAACAAGAATCTTGGAGGATATCTCGGCAACACTACTTGATCTATCCTTTCAGAAATCCTTGGTCTTCGTTGCATTCCTCGTGCAGTTTGCTTCCTTGGCTTTGGGTTTTTAAATCTTTTGGCAGCAGTTAATTCCAGTTGTCCTAACCGTTTTTCATGTGACTTGGTATCAACTTGTTGCTTCACGTGGCACACTTGCACTCCGTGCCCTTCGTTGCCTTGTTTTGCGTGTCCTCATCAGCAACTGCTTTTATGACTTTGACGACTCGTACTATCCATCTTCGGCCGACTCGACTCCAACAACTCAGTCTTGGACAACCCAGTTCCAGATAGCGTGACTTCAGATGGCAAATCCTTGGATGGCTTGGTCTTGGATGACCTAATTTTGGAGGAACCTTCCTTCGCAATTGTTACTTGTCTGTACAACGGTTTCTCCAATAGCTTAGACATAGTAGCATTTCATTTGTTTGGACGTCGTGTTGTACAATCGTAAAAAAATTCTGCAACACTTGTTCAGTTGTCACTCACACTCCTTCGAACTCCTTTTTGCGCAAGTTTATCCTCCTTTCTCCTGTCTCTAGCCCATTCTTGCTTCTATTGCAAATATTCCATATGTAAAAGAAAAACAAATTCTGCTGGCAATAGGGAAGGATTCTTAGAAAAATCTTTTCTGGCACTATCTCTCCTCTAATGCAACTTCTTCTTCTCCAACGTAGCTTGCTTCTTTTGCAATGCAGTTTCCATCTTCTCCAATGCAACTTTCTTCCTCTGCATAGTGGGTTGATGCCAAGAATCTCTCATTCCGTACGACTTACAGGATCTTGCACCAAGGATGCTTCCTTCTTGCTCCTCTTTGATGTTGAGCGTTTGAATGCATAAGTGCAAGCTCTTGGCATCTATTTATAAGATGAAGGTAGTAAGGGGACACTTGGCTTGCATGTGGCAACTGCCCCTTAATTGCCACTTCACCTTCCATAATTGAATTACATGCAACTGAATGTTTTGCATGTCTTTGCTTGTCAACTTGACTTCAGCCACCTTGCGCATGACGGTCCCATTGTATAGTTGTAAACTTTAATTTTGTTTTCTTCTCACTTTTAGCCCAGACAGTCTAGGCGACCAGATGACCTGCGTAGTTGTCTAGAAAACTCTTTTGACTGCTCATTTGGGCGACTCACATGCCCAGATGACCTCCTCTGCAGATTTAGATGGCCTATTCTGCTTCATTGCCTTCTTGTTCATCCCATTGGCTTGACATTATGTTATTTTGGACAACCTTGGTGGCCACACGACCCACCTTCCCATCTTGATTGTCTCCTCCGGCGTCGAATTCTTTTTGACTGCCTCCTGGGTTCTGCTTCATTTTTGTTAGCACTCAGTTCTTCTAGCAACTCATCCTCTCCTTCAGACGACCTGACTTCTCTCTCTAATTCCCTACATTTGTTGGACGACCTTTCCCTTGCTACCAGTCGAACTAAATGCTTTGACGACCCAGGTATAGTCTGAGTTCCCACCATTCTTCCCAACAACTTTTGAAGAAACTAGACAACTTGACCCTTGGGTTTGATGGCCCAAGGGTCGTCTGTGGTCTTGCTTCTTTTGTCGGACGACTAGGGGGTGGTCCAGATGTTCTAGGTAACCTCCCCCCTTGGCTCGATTGATCTAGACAACCTTGGGGTCTCGATGGCCCACCTAGATTGCTTGAATAGCCTTGATCAAATGCCTGCCTTGGGTTGTCGGGTAGCCTTTGCAGACCACTCCGACTACCCAAGGAATCGTTCAAGTTATTTGGTGGATCTTGCCTTCTCCAGTTTATCTGCCTCCTTACTTCTCTTTCCTCGAAAGTGTTCTGAACTTCTTGTTGAGGTACTTCCTGCAACACAACATTCGACAATAAGTTTACATTACCTGTTGGTTGAGCAACTTGTTGCCTCCTTGGTGTTCCTTGTCTCACTCTTCTTCCGAGTTCCAAGCTTGAACTGGCACTGCTCTAGTCTTCCTCCTCACTGCTTGAACTCGTCAAGGACACACTACTGGATTCATTTCCCAAGTTCCCAACACCTACTACTTCACTTGGCAATGTCTGTCGAGGCACTTCATGAATATCGCGCCATTCCACTTCTCTTGATGCAATTTTGCTAGCTGAACTGGTAGTCTTTTTCTAGAAACTCAACTTCTTGCGCATAGTCATCAGCAATTCCCAACACTTGCTTGTCTGTCGTGCACCTCTGGGGGTCTCTTTTGGACTTGTCCCTTCTTGAAAAAACTTCTTCTACCGGTTGCTTGGATATCTTGCTGCATCCTCAATAACTCTTGTGCATGTTGTCTTCGTAACTCAACTATTTTGTTATTCAGTTGCTCACTCTGTTCGTGCAATTGCTGCGTTTCCTCACGCATCCTCTATTGTGCATGTCCAATGGTTGCTAGCAAACTCATTCCCTCATATTCACTTCCATCACTTCGAGGTTCATGTTTTGGTGGTTCCTCTTGTCCAACATACATCGCCGCCATTCGCTGTATGTTCTCAGCATTAAGTGATCTCAGTCTTTGTTCCTCCTCAACATCTGGGAATTTGACATGCACATGAATTTGTCTACATTTTATGGATCGAGGCTACAATTCCTCTTGTTCCATGATTGGTTGCATGTCGACTTCTTGTTTACTTGCGTTTTCTTCTTCATACAACCATGCTAGCTGTTCTGCAAGTTCGTTCTCATCCGAGTCACTTATATTCTCTGCACCATCCTCTTTTGTACGACTTGACTCTCCAACCTCTTGTATCGAGATTCCTTGGAAGGATCCCGAAGACTGACTTGGTGCGACTGTCAGCCTGCTCGTACTTGTACCTTCTCTTGTTGGTTCAAAATTTACCAAGTTCACTTGTGCCCTTACTTTGTATGACTTTAACTTCGAACCGTTAACTGTCTTGGGACATTGTGTCCCGTCCAGTTTCTTCAACCTTACTGCATCATTATTCATCACTTCTTCTACTTGGAAGGGTCCAAGCCATAAAGTCTTCAACTTCCCTGGCTTGATTTCTCTCTTGCCATTAAACCTCAACACTAAGTCACTTGCTTTCAAATTCATCTTCCTCAGGTGCTTATCATGCCACAACTTCCGACGATGTTGGGCAACCTTCATGGCCCATTGTGCCATCACCCTCTTCTCATCCAGCTTGATGAGTGTCGTTAGCCTCTCCTCTAGGCTCTCTTGGTCACCAAGACGGTTTTGTACCGCCACTCTCAAACTTGGTACCAGAAACTCCATCAGCACAATTGCCTCTTGCCCATACATCAACTGGAATGGTGTATGGTTTGTCGTTGGTTTATATGTAGTCTTGTATGCCCATAGGATCGTTGGCAATTTCTCCTCCCAATCAACATCTTCAATACCACATGTCTTGTACATTATGGAAACTAAGACCTTATTCGTTGCCTCCGCTTGCCCATTTGCTTTGGGGTAATATGAACTAGACAATGAATGCAAGATCTTAAACTCCATAGTCAGCTTTTGAATGATCTCATTGACAAAGTGTCCTCCGCGATCACTTGTCAACTGAAGAGGCACTTCGAATCTTGTAATGACTTGCTCGTACAAGAATCATGCTGTGCTCTTTGTGGAATTATCAGGCAACGCTCTTGCCTCCACCCACTTCGTCAAGTATTCAGTAGCTACCACAATGTACCTACATCTTCTTTTGCTGTTCTCAATGGTCCAACAAAATCTAGACCCCATCTCTCGAACAACTCCTGTGGTTGAGATGGATGCAATGGCATGAAGTCCCTCCTCAGCGGCTTCCCAACTCTTTGGCATGTATCGCATGTGGTCACAAACTCCTTCGCATCGTGATAGAGGGTGGGCCACCACAACCTTGCCAGAAGCACCTTCCTCGCGGTCGCATCTGGCCCCATATGCCCTCTTACCAGCCCTTCATGAGCTTCCTTCAATGCTGAATTCACTTCCTCGTCCATTACACATCTCCACAGAACTCCATCAGGTCCAATCTTGTATAATAAACCAGCTATCAACTGAAATGGTGCTGATTTAATGATGATTTTTTTCTTTTTGCTGTCGTCAACTCCTTTGGCAGCTCCCTCGTCGACAAGTATTCACCCATGTACTTGTACCATGATGGTAGCGTAGTGATTGAAAATAGATGAGCATCTGAAAATTCATCCGACACTCCTCCTTCCATAGGCTCTCTTGAGCGAATCCTCGACAATTGATCCGCTATCATGTGCTTCTTCCCTGGTCTCACTACCACTCGAAACACGAACTCCTGCAATGTAACGAGCCACCTGCTAACTCGTCCATGAATGGTCGGCTTGTTGATCAAGTACAACAATGCTTGATGATCTACGTAGAAAGCAAAAGGGTTGGCAAGCAAGTAATGTCTAAACTTTTGTACTGCATACACCATCCCTAAGGCTTCCTACTCCATAGTGTTGTAGTTCTTCTCTGCTCGTGACAACAACCGACTTGAGAAGTATATGGGCTGATCTAACCCATATTGCCCCTCCTGAGCAAGCCCGCATCCAATCGCAAAATTGGACGCATCCACGTGGACATGAAACTCCTTCTCCAATCTGGAAACACTAGAATGGGTGCGCAA
Organism: Wollemia nobilis; assembly: GCA_028583015.1. NCBI lineage: Eukaryota > Viridiplantae > Streptophyta > Pinopsida > Araucariales > Araucariaceae > Wollemia > Wollemia nobilis. Next base: position 1,203,250 of record JAQPPZ010005362.1, on the reverse strand, counting down.
ACCAACTTTGCCTTTAACTCCTCAAAGGCCTTCTGGTGCTCCTCCATCCACCTAAAAGGAACACCTTTGCACGTCAACACGTCAAGAGGGTGTGAAACTTGTGCAAAGTTTTTAATGAAGTGCCGATAATACCCGACATGCCCCAAAAAGGACTTCAACGAACTTACGTCGTATGGCTCTTCCATGCTCATCACGACTTGAATTTTGTCAGGATCGGTCTTCAACCCCTCTTTACATACTACGTGCCCTAGCAACTTCCCATATGACACCAACAACTTGCACTTCTTTGGATTCAAGGACAATCGAGCATTCATACACAATCACATGCACTCTTCCAATGCCTTCAAATGCTCGTCCTTTCTCTCATATAATGACCAATCATCCAAGAACACTTTGAATTTGCCTGTTGACATTTGTTCAAAAATGTACAAGATAATCCTTTGAAACGTGGCAGGGGCATTGCACAAACCGAAAGGCATTCGGTTATATGCATAAATCCCATTTTCCACTACAAAAGTGGTCTTCAATCTATCTTCTTCGACGATACTGATTTGATTGTATCTCGAGAATCCATCCAAAAATGAATAGATCTCGTGACCTGCTACTTCTTCCAAGATTGAATTAGTAAAGGGTATTGGAAAGGGATCCTTGATGGTCACCGCATTCAAACTTCGAAAATCCACATAGATGTGGATTTGGTTACTCTCCTTCAAACTGATGACGATAGGTGACACCCATTCACTCACCGTCACCTTGAAGATTATTCTCGCATCCAACATCTTTTCTATCTCTGCATTGACCAAGGTCGCGTACTTTGGATTCATTCTATATGACCTTCTCCTCACAGGTTGTGCGCCATGAACCAACGGATGGACTTACGTTATATGTCCATGCAAAGACCTCCTTGTACTGCATGAAGATTTTAAAAGCTGTTGCTTTTAAAACTGGGTCCCACTCGTCCCCACAATGGATTATTTTCTCCTCCTCTCCTTTGCCAAGATTCACCTGCACCATCTTCGGTCCTTCATACTTTATGGTGTTAGGTTTAGTTGCCACTTTTGCCATGTCAAAAGGATGTGCTGGCTTTTCATCAATCTATACATCGCCAACACTATACTCTGCAAAATTTTATGGAAAGGTCATCTTCTCTTCTTCTTAGCACTCTAACTGCACTCTTCAACCTCATATACACTTCTAGGTCCTTCATCTTGGATGTCTTCCTCTGCATTGATACACATGCAGGTAGGCTGGAAAACTTCATAGTCTTCCATTTGCCAATGTAGAAGTCTGCTATTTGAGTGCCCTTCATCTTCCGTGCACTCTTCTAACTCCTTCTTTGGGTTCCTGTCCGTTTGCATGATCTTCCTCTTCCTACGATGAACTTCCTAATTTGTTAGATGTCACCAATTCTTCACTCATGGACTGATTCTTCAAATTGATTACATACTTGTGTTGGCCTTTCTTGAAAGTCAAGTGGTCCTTCTCCCAATTGTGGTTCACTTTCGCTATGCGTAACCACCCACGTCCCAACAATGCATCGTAGGCTGGTTTTTGCATAGCGATAACCACAAAATCCAAGATGAACATTTGGTCAACAATCTTCACTCTTTGTGCAGTCAACACTCCTCTCATTTCAATGCCATACTGATTTGCACCATACAGCCAAAAGTTGGGAGACCACAAAAATGGTGCCCCCAAGTCCTTCCACGTCTTCTCAGGCAATACATTCACACTCGATCCTCCATCAACGATCACTTGCGTCAACTTGTGATTTAGCAACTCAATATGGATCAACGTTGGCTTCTTCTCGACATCGATCATCAGGACTGTCGGGTCAATGTACTGATCCCTTGCTACTTTCTTTGTCTCTAGTTGGTGTGAGTCTCTTCCACTCTCCTTGTCCGCACCATTTCTCCAACTGTCACATATAGCCCTGGTATTGTGCACAGTAAACTGGACACCTTCACTTCAACATTTGTATCCAATACTTGCGCTATCCAATTGTTGCGTTGACATTTCTTCATCTTCAATGGTGATGGGTTCTTTCAACTTCTTCTCCTGATTGAGCTTCTCTTGATTGGTCTTCTGCATTTCTTCTTCGATTTGTACACGTGCTTCTTGCCATTTCTCCTTCTTTAGTAGGGTTCGGGTACTGCTCCATTCTCCGTGCTTGCTTGGTTTACTGCCAACATGTGCTTCTCCTTCTGTGTTTGTTGCTGGTCCTGCTTGAGGCTCCTCTATGTCAATAAAATTGACATTTTGCGAGTTGCTCGTGCTCGCCTTTTTCGGACAATTTGCCTCCTTGTGGTTGCTAGGTCCGCACCATCTACACATCATTGCATTGTTCTCGTTTCCTCCTCTTGTTGGAGCATTCGTACAATTGCGTGTGAAGTGTCCCCACTCTTGACATCTTCTGCACTAAATGATTGGCCTTCCATTAGAATCATATTGCAATCGTCCCTCTCCTCCTGCAGTTTGATTCCCTTGTTGTAGTTGTCTCCTCCCTTGGTGGTTGTTTTGGTATTTGCCACTCGTTGCCCCTTGTTGCTCCTTGTCCACTTTTTGAAGTGTTGGGTTTTTCATCTTTCGCCTCCTTTTGCACCGTCATTGTCTGGTGCCTTGCACTTCGCAGGTTAAATGGGCAATCTGCAACAACATGACCTACAACTTCACAAATATTGCAATATGCCTTCTTTGGACAATTGACATTGGTGTGGCCTTCTGATTTACAATCAGAACACCAAATGTCCTTTTTCTTTTCAGCCTTCATGTCGTTTATCATCCTCTCCAGGTCTTTTTGCATGGCTTGGATTGTGGCACTAAGGTCATCATGGTCACTATCCGAATCGTCGTCCCGGTCGTGGCTCATACTTCCTCCTTCGGTTGTTGCCGTCTTCATTTCACTTTCTAGATTCAGCGCTCTATCAAATGCTTCTTGATAAGTGGTTGGCAGAACCACTTTCATCTTCTTCTTATATCTTGTCAGCAACCTGTCTAGGAACCATCGCTTCTGCAGCCCATCCGCCAACTTGGCCTCCATCTTGCCGATGAGTTCCTTTAGACAATGATTATATGATTTAATATTTTCTTCCTTTTTCTGCTTCGTTGAATAGATCTCACCAATGATCTTTGTATCATCATGAAGCAGTCTGAACTCCTTATTGAATTCATTCTTCAACTCTGCCCAATCCGTGAAGGGTTCATCTCTCTTCAAATGCCAATCAATCGCTACTCCTCGCAATGTTGCTAG